>ONZH01023001.1:0-723299 GCA_900303285.1 Rhinella marina
GCTAATCAAAATGAACAGCAAGTGGATTGACCCGGACTTTGCTTCTCCAACCGTGGAAAGCAGCCAAAAGTGAAGTGCCATCTGTATGAAGTGCCATTTCCTCCTCCACCTCCTCCTCCTCCTCCTTAACCGCCGTAGAATTGCTCCGTAAATAAGAAAAATTTATATATTTATGGCTCACCTCTTGGGCCTCCACAAAATGTTTAAGAGGTCTCACCTCTTGGGCCTCCACAATAATTTTTAAACAGGTCTCACCTCTTGGGCCTCCACATAATTTTTAAGAGGTCTCACCTCTTGGGCCTCCACAAAATGTTTAAGAGGTCTCACCTCTTGGGCCTCCACATAATTTTTAAGAGGTCTCACCTCTTGGGCCTCCACATAATTTTTAAGAGGTCTCACCTCTTGGGCCTCCACAAATTTTTAAGAGGTCTCACCTCTTGGGCCTCCACATAATTTTTAAGAGGTCTCACCTCTTGGGCCTCCACATAATTTTTAAGAGGTCTCACCTCTTGGGCCTCCACAAAAATTTTTAAAGGTCTCACCTCTTTGGCCTCCACAAATTTTTAAGAGGGTCTCACCTCTTGGGCCTGCACAAAATGTTTAAGAGGTCTCACCTCTTGGCCCTGCACAAAATGTTTAAGAGGTCTCACCTCTTGGGCCTCCACAAAATCTTTAAGAGGTCTCACCTCTTGGGGCCTCCACATAATTTTTAAGAGGTCTCACCTCTTGGGCCTCCACAAAATCTTTAAGAGGTCTCACCTCTTGGGCCTCCACAAAATCTTTAAGAGGTCTCACCTCTTGGGCCTCCACAAAATCTTTAAGAGGTCTCACCTCTTGGGCCTCCACAAAATCTTTAAAGAGGTCTCACCTCTTGGGCCTCCACATAATTTTTAAGAGGTCTCACCTCTTTGGGCCTCCACATAATTTTTAAAGAGGTCTCACCTCTTGGGCCTCCACAAAATCTTTAAGAGGTCCTCACCTCTTGGGCCTCCACATAATCTTTAAGAGGTCTCACCTCTTGGGCCTCCACAAAAATGTTTAAGAGGTCTCACCTCTTGGGCCTCCACATAATTTTTAAAGAGGTCTCACCTCTTGGGCCTCCACAAATTTTTTAAGAGGTCTCACCTCTTGGGCCTCCACATAATTTTAAAGAGGTCTCACCTCTTGGGCCTCCACAAAATGTTAAGAGGTCTCACCTCTTGGGCCTCCACAAAATGTTTAAGGGTCTCACCTCTTGGGCCTCCACAAAATCTTTAAGAGGTCTCACCTCTTGGGCCTCCACAAAATCTTTAAGAGGTCTCACCTCTTGGGGCCTCCACATAATTTTTAACAGGTCTCACCTCTTGGGCCTCCACATAATTTTTAAGAGGTCTCACCTCTTGGGCCTCCACAAAATCTTTAAGAGGTCTCACCTCTTGGGCCTCCACAAAATCTTTAAGAGGTCTCACCTCTTGGGCCTCCACATAATTTTTAAGAGGTCTCACCTCTTGGGCCTCCACATAATTTTTAAGAGGTCTCACCTCTTGGGCCTCCACAAAATCTTTAAGAGGTCTCACCTCTTGGGCCTCCACAAAATTTTTAAGAGGTCTCACCTCTTGGGCCTCCACAAAATCTTTAAGAGGTCTCACCTCTTGGGCCTCCACAAAATCTTTAAGAGGTCTCACCTCTTGGGCCTACAAACAATTTTTAAGAGGTCTCACCTCTTTAGCCTCCACACAATTTTTAACGGGTCTCACCTCTTGGGCCTCCACATAATTTTTAAGAGGTCTCACCTCTTGGGCCTCCACATAATTTTTAAGAGGTCTCACCTCACCTCTTGGGCCTCCACATAATTTTTAAGAGGTCTCACCTCTTGGGCCTCCACATAATTTTTAAGAGTCTCACCTCTTTAGCCTCCACACAATTTTTAAGACGTCTCACCTCTTGGGCCTCCACAAAATTTTCCATGAGCCTCTGGCCAGCCCACGGCCTCTTCCTGCCTTTTGCGGTCCTACGCATCCCTCCACATCCCCACTGCTTTACCTGCTAGACATGACACTGGGCCAGGTCGGGTCACTGATATCTCTAGCGCCAACAATTTGGGCATTTTAAGGCTTCTGCATGTGTTTGGAGTTGTTTTTACATTTTAAAGAAGACATGTCTGACCACATTTCACACACACACACCAATGACAATTAGGGGTGGGGTCTATTTGCTTTCCCCCTTGCCTATGCCATCTGTGGTTTGTCATAGGCAACGTGATTTTAAGGGGTGCAGAATTTCATCTTCTTTTTTGTCTAGTTTGGCTTGGGGTCCATGGCAATGTAGAGGAAAGAAGGTTTTCCTTGTATGGTCTCACTTTACAGAGAGGTTAGATTGTCTTTGGAGTGTATTGTTGAGAGGCTGTGATAGTGGCGTAATAGTGCGACTTGGGCGCGTTATATGCACCCAGACATGCTTCCCCTGCTGTCCCAGTTGCATTCCAGCAGTGTTGGCATCCTTTTCTGAGGTTTCAGGGTGGACTTGGTGACCTCCAAGTGGTCGAATTGAGATTTCCAAGTGGCGAGCATTTTTTTCCCATAGACTTTAATGGGATTCGATATTCGGTCGAATAGTCGAATTTCGCGGTCTATTCGAATCGAATTTCGAACTTTCGAATATTTCACTACTCGCTCATCTCTAGTTGCTATGGGCAACCAAGCCAGTTTTCCCTTACACCAGTTTTGATAAATCTGTCCCATAGTTTGCAACTTTTTAACGCCACTTTTTAGGAACAAGGGAATTGATAACTCCCCCCCCCCTCATTCTGTTTTTGGCTTACATCCAGTGGCACAACTAGAAATGACTGGGCCCCTCAGCAAATTTATGAAAAGGGTAACCCCCCCCCCTTTACTGCTGGGACTGGGGCGTTCTTTCTATTGCTATGTCTGTACAACAGTTATTCACTGATAACTGGGTTATTGATATTATCTGAGGTCTCATGCACACGTTCTGCTTTCTATCCTTTTTTCAGGATCCTGAAAAAAGGATAGAAAAAACGGACCCATTCACTTGTATGGGCGACTGGGTTATTGATATTATCTGAGGTCTCATGCACACGTTCTGCTTTCTATCCTTTTTTCAGGATCCTGAAAAAAGGATAGAAAAAACGGACCCATTCACTTGTATGGGCGACGGACAGGCATCCGTTTTTTCACGGATGCCTGTCCGTCCCGTTTTTCAGATCCTTTTTCACTGGTGCATGTCCCATTTTCATCCGTTTAAACGTGACAGATGGCTCCATTGAACTCTGTAGGAGCGTCCGTGAAAACGGATGGAAACGGGTATGTATCCGTTTTCCATCCGTTTTCAAGGATAGGTTGCTTGGAGCCACAGAACCAGTCAGAACCAACCTAAACTACTTTGTAACAGTACAGGAGACAGTGTAGGACAGAGGCCAGACAGGAGTTGGAGTGCTAAGTGACAGGATGTCTTTCACTCGCTTGGAGGTAGAGAAATTGATAGGGCTGGTGGAGGGCAAGTCCATGATATGGGACAAGCGCCTGGAAAGCTACCGGGACAACTTGCTCCGCGACCATGTGTGGACATCAATTGCGGAGCAAATGTACCGTGAGGACTGGGCGTCTGCATCATCCAAAACTAAATCCAAATTCAGTAAGTCCTGACATCATTTAGGACATTCCCACTTTAAAAAAAAAAAAAATGGATCCGTTTAAACGGATGGAAAACGGATGAAAAACGGATCCGTTTAAATGGATGGCAGTCCGTTTTAACGGATGAAAAACGGATTGAAAAATACGGACCGTAAAAACGGGTGCAAACGGAACGTGTGCATGAGGCCTAAGGGGCTCTTGTCTCTATGGGAACACAGGTGGGCGGGGAGGTCATGTGACCGCTCCTCTAGACATGCTTGCTGCAGTGCATGCTGGGATTGTTACTTTCACTTTGCAGCTGCTCCTCCCACATAGCCTGTCTGAGGGAGCTCCTCCAGGGAAGTGTGTCATGGTGAAAAGGTTAGATAAATGACGTACAGCCAGTACATGTCACCTGAGAAATACTTCATAGTGTTGGCTTTTGTCTGGGGGAACTTTGGATTTTTGATACTTAGGGTGGCCAACCCCTTTAAGTAAACAACATGTGAAGATTCACAAGTGTAGTAACCTTTGATAGGATATTTCTGACCAGTGTGCGGATGTGTGACCATATTACCTTTAACCACTTCAAGACTAGGCCTAATTTTGCTGACATGTGTCACTTCATGTGGTAATAACTTTGGAACACTTTTACTTATCCAAGCCATTCAGAGATTGTTTTCTCATGACACATTGTACTTGTAAATTTGAGTCAATATGTTTTACCTTTATTTATAAAAAATCAAAATTTACTGAAAATTTTGAAAAAAAAATCACAATTTTTTAAATATGAATTTGTCTACTTTTAAGTTGCATAGGGATAGCTAATAAAATTGTTATTAATGAACATTCATCATATGTCCACTTTATGTTGGCATAATTTTGGAAATGTAATTTTGTTTTTTTAGGACGTTAGAAGGCTTCAAATTTTAGATGTAATTTTTAAGATTTTCATGAAAATTTCCAATAGTTAATTTTAAAGGACCTTAGTTCTAAAGTGACTTTGAGGGGCTTAAATAATAGAAACCTCCCATAAATGAACATATTTTAGAAACTACAGCCCCCAATGTAATCCAAACTGATTTTACAAAGTTTGTTAACCCTTTAGATTTCCCACAAGAATTAAAACAGGAGGAAGGTGAAATTTAAAATATATTTTTTCGCAGATTTTCAATTTTTAATTCATTTTTCCCATAAGATAGCAAGGGTAAACCGCAAATCAAACCTGAATATTTATTTTCCTGATTCTGAAGTTTTCAAAAAAACACCCAATATGTAGTTGTAAACTGCTCTGTGACCGGCAGTAATGAGAGGGAGATAGTACAAGCATTTGTGATCGCTTTGACAGCTTGTCAGAGTGATCAAAAGCCTGGAGACCAGGAAAAAAGGTCTCAGGTTAAAGCTCCATGTTCTTGGCTGTCAGAAGGCAGCTGAGTCATGGAGCTTCTATGTATAGGTGCTGCACACGGGGCAAAGCTGAAGGACGTTTATAGTCAATGGGCAGACTTGAAGTGTTAAAGATGCTCGAACATTGTGCACAATGGAGGCAAGGAAATGTGCCTAGCTTTGGTGTGCCTAGGAATCTTTGTCTAGGAATCTTCGCCAAAGGTCCGATATCTGCACAGACTAGGTGGTCACGTATATTTTTGGAGCGTTTGTAGCTAGTCAAGGGTGGGGATTGAAATTCACGTACCTGAGGGTATGCTTGTGTAAGGATCTGCCAGTGTTCCTTGATAGCTTGTTGAATTTTAGGTGTTAATGGGTGATATGTAAGTATACATGGAAATCTCGAGAGGGTATTGTTTTTCTCTTCTATTGTAGGTTTAGAGGTCCTGGGGTTCTGTGTCATTAAATGCTGTGGGTAGCCCCTCTCAGTAAATTTGGCCATCATCTCCTCCATTCTCTTTAGGCGTGTGTCTGGATCTGTGACTATGCGCTCTACACGTTTGTATTGTGTGCGGGGAAGGGAGGCTTTAGTGCAGGGGTAGGGAACCTCCGGCTCTCCAGCTGTTGTGAAACTACAACTCCCAGCAAGCATACTCGCTCTGCTCTTCTAAGAACTCTCATAGAAATGAATGAAGCATGCTGGGAATTGTAGTTTCACAACAGCTGGAGAGCCGGAGGTTCCCTACCCCTGCTTTAGTGGCTCTAGAATGGTTACTGGTTTAATGAAGTAAGCTATTTCTGTCTGTAGGTTTACTGTATAAATAGAATTGAATGTGGCCCTGTTCATCTTTAAGTACTGTAGTCTCCAAAAAGCTGATAGCCTTGTGGTTTGCTTCCATCGTGAATCCTAATTCTGGATACACATTGTCAATATATTGGTGAAAGAGGACAATACTAGATTCGGGGCCTCTCCATAGACAGAAAATGTCGTCTATAAATCGTAGCCAAATGATGGCAGGTTGTTTAAACAAAGGGTGCTGGTACACATATTGTTCTTCAAAATTAATCATGTAGGCGTTTGCATATGGTGGCGCTACATTCGCACCCATGGCGGTCCCGCACTTTTGCGTGTAGAATTTGTAACCAAAGAGAAAGAAATTCTCATGGAGAACCAAAGACAATATCGTGAGACAAAATTCCTGTTGTAATGGTGTAAGTGTTGATTTGGTAGAGAGTAAACTGGCAGTTGCGTGGATACCCTTGTTATGTTCTATTGACGTATATAAGCTGTTCACGTCCATGGTGACTAGCAGGGAATTAGGTTCAGGGTCTAGTTATGTTAGTTTTTTGATTAAGTCGTTAGTGTCGCTTGTCAGAGGTTCATATGTGGTCTCATCCCCCAATTGTCTCATGATTTCGTTTATGTATTGAGATTTGTCCATCACAACCAATGCTCCGCCCTTGTCGGCGGGCTTGATTATGATGGACTTGTTGGACTGTAACTCGTTGATGGCTCTCTGTTCTTCTGTAGTTAGGGTGTTATGATGTCGGTATTCACCCTTACTATATGATTGTAGGATATCGTGTATGGATTGTTGAGTGACTGTAATGTAGGTTTCAGTCGGATGGTAGGATCTGGTTGGCATATAGGAACTTTTGTTCCGCAGGCCTAGGTTCTGTAATCTAAGGTTATTAGTGTTAGGCATTTCCCGTTGGTTGTTTGATTCAATAGAAGAACCAAAATGTGTTTTAAGTCTGATGGTCCTGTAGAACCGTTGTAACTCCTGTTGGAGAAGGAAAGTGTCCAGCGGGGTTGTTGGACAAAATGACAAGCCTTTTTGTAGTACTGTGATTTGTGTGGGTGCAAGATTGGCAGAGGAAATGTTAATCACAAGATTGTCTGTGTTACCTGAGAACCTTCTGTGCCTCTTGCTCCTCCTCAACCGTTTCTGTCTTGTCTTAGTCGGGATCGGCCTCTCCCTAAAAAATTATGGGATCTATACTGGTTGTTTCGCTGTCGGCCTTTCGCTGTCGGATCCTGAGGATCTGGGTCCTGATGAATAGTATCTGCACATGCACTTTACCTTTATATACTCTGCTTGCATTGTTGGTTGTTGCTTGAGAAAGGCTCAGTCGAGCCTAAACGTCACACGTCCCACATGGGTAAATAAATTTTGATTTGCCTTTTACTTTTTTGAGAGTGCTGCCTGATTTTTGATTTTTGTTATTGGATCGCTGTCAGGTCACTGGGCTTGCACCTCAGCTGTACTGTGCGGTACTGCTGATATCTTTTTTTCTTTTGTATATACTGACACTGTCGGCTTAGCACGTGTTTGTACGTCTTTTTTCCCCCTTTTTCTTTTTTCTTTTTGGTGTTATATCCAATATGTCTTTGCAAGAAGGAGATCCTTTACCCAGTGGGATCCCGTATACTCAAGATGATGTGAACAGAATCCTACAGGAACTAGCAGGAGATGCATCATTTTTAAACACACCTTCTATCAAGGAATTGAAATGGAGTTATGAGGGACTCAGCAGACGATCCATGGCTTTGCAACTGCATATGACCACTTTGGGTGAATATTACAAGGTACAGCGCGTTCCACGAGGTCTTTGCAAGAAGGAGATCCTTTACCCAGTGGGATCCAGTATACTAAAGATGATGTGAACAGAATCCTACAGGGACTAGCAGGAGATGCATCATTTTTAAACACACCTTCTATCAAGGAATTGAAACGGAGCTATGAGGGACTCAGCAGATGATCCATGGCTTTGCAACTGCATATAATCACTTTTGGTGAATATTACAAGGTACAGCGCATTCCACGAGGTATAAGAACAAATATTAGACCAAACCTTTTTTCTACTAGTGTGGATTTTTGCAGATTTGAACTGCTTTCTAATCAATACTCCAGGGACCTTATTTTGCTGAATTTGGATTTGTTGCAAAGTGAACTTGCTGTTGTTCGGGATAAACTATCAGATATGGAGGGGTTATTATGTCAACATATAACTGAAGATGAATTTAAAAAGTATAAAGATGGACTTGATATTAATCTGTCCACACATGGTCTAAATGTTGATTTTGAATTAAACGTGTTACTATAGCTGTTTGCCTGCTTATTGATACCCTGTTTGGCTTCTGTTCACCACTTGGGTATATATGTAACAACTATCGGTATATTTATATATATGTATCCGTGATATTGAGTATTTTTACTTACTTTTTTTTTCTCTATCCTTATAGGAAGTATGTATCATGATGAAGACATTGGAGGATGAGGTTACAGGAAGATCCCCATAATGAGATATCTGGATTTGGGATATCCACTGTGCATTGGACCCTAATTATTGATGAAGTTAATTTGCTAGTGAACATACCTATTTTTATTGCTTTTTTTATGTGTATTGTACTGGGGGCCATGTTTGACCACGTATACACGGGACACAGGTGGTGAATGGTTGGTGATATCTCACTGGGTCATGGATATGTGACCTGGTGTTATTATCTGTCACCATGTAGTGGTGTGGGTTCTGTCATTTGATGCCAGGCCCTCGCCTGCTCCCACTCAGTGATACCGGTTTGTGGCTATTGGCTAATTATCAGGAGAACCCTGTGGTTCGTCTTGCATGTTTGCAGTGGACGTACTCCCCTAATTTTATTGAAACTACGTAATATATATCTATCTTGAGTCACAATGTGTATGGAGAAGCTTTTTCCCAATATAAGAAGAGGTTATTTCACTTATGGTTTTGATGTAAACTTAGGCGTACATTCCAGGCGTACGCATCCGGCTTAAATTTGTGTGTATATTCCGGGCGTACACATCTGGCGTATACTTTAGGCGCACGCTTTGGACGTTCGTACACCTACCTACGCCACCTACTTGGGCATGCGCAGTGGAGCTCGCCAGACGCCAAGATCACCATTGTATGTGTATGGGAACCTGTACTTCATCCTCATCTGATACATGCCTCACCTGGTATATAGCTTTTAATTAAATGTGTGTTTGTTTTACTTTGGTTTTTGATTTAACTTGTCACATGATTATGGATTTATTATGCCATTTACACGATTATAATCATGACTGTGATGTCTGATTATGTACTATGACCTTATATTGCACTTTTTACATGCTGTACACATTTGCATATGCACTTTAATGGTATTTTTTTGCACTGGCTGTGATATTTTGAGATGATGTAATTGACTAATGATGTAATTGTCTGCACACGCACTTTACTTTTATATACTCTGCTTGCACTGTTGGTTGTTGCTTGAGAAAGGCTCAGTCGAGCCGAAACATCGCACGTCCCACATGGGTAAGTACATTTTGATTTGCCTTTTACTTTTTTGAGAGGGCTGCCTGATTTTTTATTTTTTATTTTTTTTTAGATAGATAGATAGATAGATGACAGATATTAGATAGATAGATATGAGATAGATAGATAGATAGATAGATAGATAGATAGATAGATAGTAGATAGATAGATATGAGATAGATAGATAGATAGATAGATAGATAGATAGATAGATAGATAGATAGGCTTGACAAAGACCCCATTGAGCAGGGTTGAAAAGTTGCATGAGAATAAAAATTCACCATCTTAGTCAAGTCTGGAGTGCTGCCTCATCTTTTGCTGTTTTATTTAGATAGATATGGAATGGATAGATAGATAGATAGATAAATAGATAGATTAATAGATAGATATGAGATGATAGATAGACAGACAGACAGACAGATGGTTTTGAGGACAAGGATAGGACATTTCTATAGAAGGGATAAATAAAATAGTATGTATGTATGTGGCCGGTATCCATGTTTTTGCGGTTTGCATGAGGCCTTAGACATCAGGTGTTTCTAGGGAATGCAATAGATATTCTCAGATCCTGGAAGTAAAAGGTTCACCTTTTAAAAGGACAAGATGATCATATAGATGAATTATAGCCTCAGAAGGGTCAACGCTTATAACATAAATCTGTCCTCAAGTCTTCCCGTCTTCTAGTGCTCTGCTGCACAATAGGAAGAAAGTAATAGGAAAACAGCCATAAACTTCGCCCTAGACAGCAGTAACCTCTGGTGGCAGTCTGAGGTCGCCGGGAGATTTGTTTCAGAAATAACATTTGACTTGGCTTACACTGTAGTTATTGCCTGTAATGCTAATTAGATATCACGGGATGTGTGCACAACAGCATGTATACATACAGACAGCATTTATCTGTGCAAACATGTCAGCTCTCTACCACAATTTAAGCTTCATTTGGATAAACATCATATTTATGAAGTTGTTTCTCTGATATACAACAAGTTTGAAGATGTTTTTCCTGTAAAAAAAATTTGTAGTGCAAAACAAAAACAAAAAATAGCAAAAAAAAAAATCCGCACCACTTTTGGCATATATGCTATAAAAATCTCCCAATGTGCAAATCCAATGTGATCATAGTCTCTCATTAGCCAGAGGTATGCCAGAAGAGTATCTCTTTGTTATATGTGTGACCAGCATGTCAGTGTACCACCGCCTCATGATGTAGACTCATTACAACTTTTTTTTCTGTTTTTATGGGAATCAATGGCAGATGCATACCACTGTATAGGTGCACAGTTATATATGTCTGGGGCATGCATTTGGCAGAGCATACATTGGGAAAGTCATTTCAAGTAGTCCCACCAAAAATAATCCCCACAATTGGTGTGAACCTAGACTAACAAACAAAATTTGAGGCAGCCCACCTGCTGGCTCACCTCTCCAGGTGCTGACCACTGGCCATTTATAACCATAGTCTGCCTGCCTCGGCCCCTGCTCTGCCTGACTACAATTACTGCCTGCTACCTTGACTAACCATGACTTGTTGACTGCCTCCTATGTGCCAATGGCTGCTGTGGAGACTACTCCTGGGGTGACACCTAGGATTATTTTGTGGAACAGTCTATACCCTCTTTGCAGGGGAAACGTGTGAAGAATGCATAATCCCTTAGGCTACTTTCACACTAGCGTTTTAAAATTCCGGTATTGAGTTCCGTCATAGGGGCTCAATACCGGAATAAAACGCTTCAGTTTTGTCCCCATTCATTGTCAATGGGGACAAAACTGAACTGAAGACAACGGAATGCTCCTGAAAGCATTCCGTTCCGTCTTCAGATCGGAGAACAAACCGCAGCATGCCTTTTGTCTTTGTCTCACTTATCATTCCATTCTCCCCCTTTTGGGTGGAAGCATACCTCCCAACCGTTCCGGATCCAGCGGGACTATCCCGGATTACAGTGGCAGTCCCGCTGTCCTGGTACGGGGGAGGTATGTCCCGGTTTCTGGCAGCTGTCCCTGCGTCCATAGGATGCAGAGACAGTTGCCTGAATGGTGATGAAGCAGAGAGCCGGCATCCGCTCGTTGCTTCATCCATTCTCCCTCCCATCCTCCCTGCAGGCTCTCCATACCTCCAGACGGCTCTCCACACCTTCGGTCTGGGTGGGGGGCGGGCTGGACGTCAGTCAGCCTTGGCTTCGCCCCCTCCAGACTAAAGAAGAAGCTGTCCTGCTGGTGATGCTGCTAGGAAGAAGGTAAGTATTATGGAGTTTATTTTTTTCACCTTTCTGTGAATGGCACAAGGTGGGCATATTACTGGGGGACAATATATTACTGGGGGCACAATGTGGACATGTTACTGGGGGCACATTACTGGGGAGCACAAATGTGGACATATTACGGGGAGCACAACATAAACTGCAGAGCACAATTTGGGCATATTACTGGGGGACAATATATTACTGGGGGCACAATGTGGACAAGTTTCTGGGGGCACAACATTACTGGGGGCACAATGTGGACAAGTTACTGGGGGCACAACATTACTGGGGAGCACAAATGTGGGCATATTACTCGGGGCACAACATAAACTGCAGAGCACAACGTGGGCACATTAGTGGGAGCACAACATTACTGGGGAGCACAATGTAGGCGTATTACAGGAGGGAACAATGTGGGCATATTACAGGGGGGCACAATGTGGGCATATTACAGGGGGGCACAATGTGGTCATATTACTGGGGGCACAGCTGATCATATTACTCGGGGCACATAAAGGAAATAATTACTATGTGGGTCAGTAAGGAGACTGGGTGAGATTCGGTGTATAGTTATGTTTTGGGTGGAGTTAGAGGCGTGGCCTAGTGGCAAAAAAAATTGCAGCAGTGCACTTTGCGCGCCGCAAAATTTGTCCCTCTTTGTCCATTTCCAAAGTTGGGAGGTATGTGGAAGTGGGCTAATCCTGCCTTCTACCAAGGGAGAGGCTGCAGGAAGTGTTCTGTCAGGAATCATCCTGCTATGTCTGTTTAGTTCAGACTGTCTTGCCCTTAAGTTTTCCCTCAGTTTAGATGGTGGATTGTGTCTCAGCTGGGTGCCATCTTACTTCCTGTTTCACATATAAACCTCTCAAGCCAGTTACTCATTGCTTGAGTATTGTGTTTTAGCTCCTGCTTGTGCAGTCCTCTCGCCTGGAACTTTCTCTCCGATTTGTTCCTCCTCCTTGCGGTTTACCCTGCAACTCCTGGACACCTGCTGACCACTCGCTGGTTTGCCTCCTGACTTCTCCTCTGAATCCCTGCCTCATCTGCATTCCTGCTACCTCCTGTTCAGGTCTCCTGTGCCTCCTGTGTTTAGGCCTTGTCCCTGCTATTGGATTCCAGCAGTATTCCACTAGTATCATGAAAGTTCAGTCATTCCTAGGTCTAGTCTAGTGTTGGAAGGAGCAGTGAGGGGAAGGCCCCCTTCCTGCAGCAGGAGTCTCTCCACAGGGAAGCAGCGCATGACTCCTTACAGAGTATTGCGAGGGGTCAACAGCGAAAAGCACCCCACTCCAAAGGTACCAGAACCACTACAGAGTCCAGCTACCAGACTAAAGCTGAGCTTAGCACAGCAGAGAAGGAGAAAGTAGAATATTCAAGTTTGCCTGCCAGTTATCCCAAAAGCTGCTGGAACCAAGAGAAAGATGACTTCTTGTACGGATGCAAGTTGAGTCAAGTAAATCTGTTGAACCCTATAAAGTCTGGACTCTATTTATTCTCCGTCATCACTCTCCCCTTTATTGCTTCAAAGCCTGACCCCGGGGAACGACAGTATCCAGGTAGGAACACCGTAACACACAGAGACTATTAAGGCTGCACCACACCACTCGGCACTCCTAAAAACCTGGGACACGATTGGCCCTGGGGGGTGGCATGTTGCAAAAGAAAGAAATAAAGACAAGCAGGGTGACTGCTCAGACATAAGAGGGTCCAGAAAACTTGGAGCTTTGCCAGAACCAAGAGCTTTTCAGCCTATTTTTTGTCACCTGCCATCTGGGCGTTCCTCTTCCAACATTACGTATTACCATCAAGAGTTAAAATGCATTACTGAGCCACAAGAATTTTTTTGTCTAAAACACTACTTCTGTCTTCGATCATCCTGGCTACCTTATCTGCATGTTAGAATGACTGTTCCAGGGCCAGGCTACAGATTCTAGCACCTCTTGTTATAAGTAGTTAAAGTTCGATCACATGCCTACATAGAATCTATAAAATATTAGCTGTTGATTATTAGATAAGCTATATATGATTATCTCCTTCATCTCCAAGCTTGCCAATCCTGCACTAGATTAGCCAGGAGTTCAGTTGCTCAAAAGACTGCCTATGTATCGAATATGAGATACAGTATATAAACCAGATTAACACTATTAACCACATGCTCACTGAAGTACTTCCAGAACCACAAATGAGAAAGAAACTGAATAATAATCTCTAAATTGCTAATTAAAAATGTATATTTGGGTTTAGCTGCCATTTCAATAACTAGCCTGATTCTTTCTTCCCAGGTTGGGCACTTCAGTCATGTTGGGATAATTGGTTTCTTTTCTACTTTGCATGCAGCCATTTAATGGATTGAAAAGACAGATGTGGTTTTCTAAGATGCAGTTGCTAAATGTGTTGAAGTCATTTGTGGGAAGACATGTTGATGGTTAGCAAATCTCCAGCACATCTTTTCATATTGCTTTTATTAACAGTCTGAGCAGAAACAAAAGGAACATCATCTTCCGGCAACAAAGAAATCATAAAAAATGTCTTTATGCATGATATTAAAATCTATTGTTCAATTCACATTGAATGATAGAAATGTGTTCAAATGCCTTCTATGGTATGAACTCCCCTGTACTGTAACCAAGTTGAAAATAATCTTACCACTTTCCAGTGAGGTGGACATGGGAGAATATGGATGGGGGCACCCAAACCTGTCACCACCAGCCAGGTACATAATCTGAAACATTAATTAATGTGGCAAGGTCAGGTGCCCTCCTGAATTCAACAGCATAGTCATCTTCCGGACAGTGATACAATAGAATACTGCGACAAGGGCAGTGGTATTTTGTGCTGCACTGTGGTATTTGGTTCTGTTGGGGCGGTATTTTGTACTGCATTATGGTATTGCTGGCCCTGCCTACTTCTGTTGTCCCTGCCTACTTGAGTTGTAGTGTCCTCTGTCAATTTTGACCCACCAACAAAACACTTTTAGTGTTTTTTTTTACAGGGCCACTTTAGGTCCCCAGTCCTCCCCTGGATGAATATAGTATAAACACAAAGAGTAATAATAATAATAATATTTATTTATATAGCGCTACCATATTCCGCAGCGCTTTACAAAGAGTCAAAGATTCCAGGGCAACAAATTCTTCAAGGGCCCACAACAGCCGGAAGAAGATTTCATGCCAATCTAGAACACATTGAAAGAATGGAGAAAGAGAACAGCTACAACCTGAAAAGGTGTAACCTTCATGCATGTCTGGAAAGATAAAGAAAGTGAGCAGCTACAATCTGGGAAGCTGTTGCCTTCATGTCAGTCTATAGCAGGTCGAACAGATGTAGACGGTGAACAGATACAATCTGAAAATGTTTTGCTTCAGGTCATTCTAGACCAGATTGAAGAACTTGAGAGGGTGCAATCTGAGAAGCTAAAGCCTTCATGCCAATTTGGGCCAAATCGAAAAGATGGAGAAAGTGAACAACTACAATTGGAGAAGCTGCCTGTCAATGGATTTAATAGTTGTTTATTCCCTAACTGTGCCTGATCGATACTGTATTTACCTTTCTGGCATATGGGGGTAATAATAAGTTATATTGGTATATTTCATTGTAATAAACATGCTTTACATTCTTCTGCTGATGGACATTCCCCATGCAGAGCAACATAGTATTTTACTATTAAGTTGAACTGCATGGTCCTTGTCAACCAGTGCCCAAAGTACAACCAGATGTTTTTAAAGTCTAGCAGTTCCATTGCCACCAATTTCTTTTTGTAGACAGCCAAGGATGAAATGTAAATAATAACAATAATAATATTAATAATAATAATAGTGAAAATTAAAGGTCTGGAAAACCCCAATCATCTATATTTACCAACAAAGAATAGGAAGTAACCTGATTGTGAAGTAGCTGGCAGACGCACAATCTGCTAAATACAGTTCTCCGTTCTTGTCTTTTCTCCTTTAATTATCAAATATGTCATTAATTTAAAAGTAGCTCTCATCCTCTCATTATTTAGCGCACACTTTAATGTCATTTAAATCTTCCAAAGGACACAATTTCTCTAAGAGCCTTATCTCTGCATCACTAATGGACAGCTTTGGCTTGGATCCCTGTGAGGGGAAAGCAAGCAGTTGTTTACCGGGAATATAGGAGTACATTACAAAGGGAATTAGCTCTGAGCTGTTAGTCTGATTAATGCACTTAACTATTCCTGAGCTTCCCCTCCTCCTGGTGGAAGATAATGTATGGCCACCAGCTGTGAGTGGTAAGGATGCAGGGTCACATTAAAGGTACAGTGATTGGAAAGGATGCTGGGGTGACCAACCTGTAAAGAGAAAGCAACATAGAAATCATTTTCTGGACAGTACCTCTGACAATTAGACCTCATTCCATTAGGAAACTTGCTGCAATTCAGACAGTTTTCTCTTTTAGCCAGAAAAAAACTAAAACCGCCAGAAAAAAACTAAAACCACAAGGATGCATCCAACATGAGCAGAAAATCAGAGCTTCTTTACTGCTTATCTCGACACCCATTTTCACCAGTAACTCTAGTATACTTGTAGGAATTAAGAGGTTTCTATTGACAAAACAGAACATTAGAATTTACAGAAGAATTAGTCCCATGCTTTGTGTCTGCTTGTAGTCATGTAATGTTGTTTTATGTTCCATCCATTAGCCTAGCGTTCAATAAATGAAGCAAGAAGTGGATCTGAAAAAATATCTATTGATGTAAATTCAAGTGGAAATTATTAACAAAAACAACTTTGCAGGGCCTGGCCAGTATTACCATCCATCTATCTGCTTCAACCACAAGAACATCTGGGCCAAATCTGTAGTCAGTCACAAAGGGCCCATGGACCAATACACAGAGCAATGATCGGGAATACATGCAGCAATCATTATCTTTTTATCGGGATTGTTACTGTATGATCATTCACCCCCACACAGTTCGATCATTTGTCATCCATTTACACAGGGTGATGTGCTGCCAACATACAAAGATTTTATGTGCCGCATAAACAATCATGTCACCCCACAAACAAATGTTTGCTCATTTGTAGGGTGATTTGCTGCAGGTTTACACAGGTCAATTATTGGGAACAAGCTTTTTAAATTCATTCCCTATAATTGGCCGGATGATCTTCCCATGTAGCTGGATCCTACCTATACATCCTGTGAGGCCATTGAAAGTACTGTGCCCCCTGGCAGTGGTTCATGTGTATTCCACATAGACGGAAATGTCACAATTCTATTAACCTATATAAATGAAATCCACATATAGCATTTTCAACTACTGAGGAACGGATGAAAATTTCCCAACAATTTCCAACATATTTTGTAAATGAATTCTATTATTGTTTGTTATTATGTTTCCTATTATATAGCACTGCCATAGTAATACAGTAAGGATATAAATGTCATATATGTAATATGCTGTATTCCGTACACAGATTGTAAATAGTTACATCAGTCCCTGTCCACTGGGATATATAACTGAATTTGCCTCATACACACTCACATATTCTAGTCAATTCCACTGGTAGTCTATTGACCGTTGCTCATCATGTAATAACTGATATCATTGAGTTAGACAATGGAAATTTACAGCCATAAAGAAACCAAAACAGTTAAAAATGCAGCGACTATTGTATTCCAAGATGTTGCGGTTTATGATGTCATGTTCATTTTTTTAAGAAAATAAAAAAGACTGTTCAAAAACCATTGAACAGTAGCAATTATTAACATGAGGCACCATTGTCCATATTTTCCTTTGAAAGGGGTTTTCTTGTTTGCATCTACATCCTTTAAATAGTCATTTATGAAGGTAGCTGTGATTTTGTGATGTGTTTCTTTTACCTTTATTGTTCCTATTTCCCATTCTGGGCTGTGGTCACATGACCATGTCCATGCAGCTCCTTCTTATTTCCTGTGATGTTATGTCCATGGGTGTGTCAGGGATAGAGAAGTGTCTATGTAATTATCTGAGTGGGGGCAGCTATAAAAAAAAAGCTGGGTGTTGTTAGGGACGGTGCTGGAGCTGTTCCGGAGAATAGAGAAGTGCATCAGGGGTTTGGTTTTATAGATGAGGGAATCAATTTGTACGAATTGATACGTCTGATCAAACAGAGTTCTACACCTGCGATGAGGTGTCACCGAAGCTGAGGACAGGGTTGGGCCAGTTGCGAGAGCAGAGCTTCTACGCTTGCGCTTCTACTAGGAGCAGCGGTGCAGGCACAAGATTGTCAGGCCCCGCATAGATGTACAGCCCTGTCAATCAAGCAGAAGGGGGAGCGTCCTCAGCTTCAGGGACACCCCATCGCAGGTGTAGAACTCTGCTTGATTAGATGAATCCTACAAATCAAATCTCTCTTCTTTAGTTTAGTTGGCTACCTCCAGGATGGAAACCAAAGAGATTTGTTTAAAAGCTTAAAACAAGTCAAGAGAGTCCAAACTGAAAAAATAGGGAATATGTACAATAGGTAAGCAGCTAATTGAGCATTTCTGTTTATTCTCTGACTTCTTACTTACCAGTGCAGCGACTGGGCCGAAGTGGCGCACATGAGTGTGGGGGCCCACGGTTTCCTGAAGCTCCCTGGGCCGACGTGCAGTAACAGGAAGGGCGCGCTGGTTCTTCCCTTTGGGGCACACTCTGGTTCTGGGGTTCTCCTGCCTGATGGCGGTTAAAGTGCCCTTGATGTTCCTGTTTTACTGTGCGAGGTAGGCTCCCGGTTGTCTTAACGCCAGCACCTTGCGGTGCAAATGTAGTGTGGTATAATAATGTGACCAGTGTTGGTATAGATCGGATCCACAGCACTTTACTGAAGCCGGTAGGCTGGTGATTCACACAGCAATGTTCACATGAAATGCAGTCTTTACAGTCGATTCAAGAAGTTTCCAAAGATTGTATATGGAGACTAGCTTCTGTCTCTCTCTCCGACTGTCCATCTATCCTTTTCCTGGCCTAAAGGGATGCACTTTCTTTATCATCATATATATATAAGTATATATAAGTATATATAATATCCACAGTATACTCAGAGGAATACAGTCTCTGAACATGGGGCCCTCGTGTCCTTTGGTTATGGTGGGCAACTTGTAGCTTACAGTGTTTCCACCACATACAGAGGTGGCTGTAGCCAGATTAGCAGCGATCACCTTCTCTGTCAAAGTCCGCAATTCCTTTCTGCTAAACCTTCTATAGATCTTTTCCCTTCTGAAGGTTGGCATATAAGTTGCATGCGAGTTGTAGGGGAATGGAGCTGTTCCTTGACTCTCTGAGGTGTTCACTCCTCAGCAGTCAGGCATTAATCTTCCTTCTAGAGAAGAAGGGTGAAGCCAGCCCTGACTAGCCTCATGGGACCTCTCACTCCCTATACAACCTTATGGGATTTGTAGCACATGCACATAATACATGAAATATAATTATATTAACACTTTCAATGCTTTGCAATGTATTTCGGGACACTGAGTCAATGGCTGAATTTGTTAGTTATAACTTACCTTCTAATCCTCAACTCCCATAGGAATATATAGAGAAACTGGCTTCCTGTCCACACATAAGATGCTATGTAATTTGGAAAGTATGAATGCTGGTCACATGACACAGCTGAGGATCAGAAGGGAGGTTATAACTCATAAATACAGACACTCATGAGATGATTACATTCACTACAGTTTACATCATGTACCTTTCTAACAGGTCATAGAATAAACATTTTTGTGGGAGTGCATCTTTAATAACCACAGTAAATGAACAAATCAGCTACATAATATTATGTACACATACACACAATATATAAACTATTACATATATTTAAACCTATATATTTACCACATAGCGTGTTCATTATTTTCTACTACGATACATTAAACTACAGTACATTATTTTCAACTATCTTTGTGAAGTGCTAATAACTTGAAACTTTTACCTCTTATGTGGTCTTCTCAGTGAAGCAGAAAAGTTCCTTGTAGACAAGCTGTATGTTCCTCTAAGCTACCTAGAGCTATGTCTAAATAGAGGTTTCATTATTCATAGCACATAAATAAGAGGGCACCTTGGCTCTTGAAGAATAATAATTCATATTATTATCAATTTCGATCACATTGATAAGATATGTGGTTCAGACTGCTCCACTCATAAATTACATTCACTCTGGTATATTATGATTTCAAATGAATACATTAGGTGTGGTCTAAAACAAGGATTTTTAAGAGCTCGTGCACACGGCAAAAGCCTTTATTTGCAGTCCGCAAATCACCCTTTTTGTTACTCTTTGACAAATGTCCTATTCATGTTCTATTGAAGTAAATGGGTCTACATCCGATCCACAAAAAATGCGAATCAGATGCTGACAAAAAACATGGTCATGTGCGTGAGCCCTAAAGAGGGCCTGTCACCACCCAGAAATTGTGAAATATCTTAATACCTTTATTCCTCTGGTTCCCCTCTTACTCTAGCCTCTTTTCTTTTTTTCTGACAATGGCCCCCCTTCCCTACCGATTTTTCTTAAGATGTCTATGACACCTGATAAGTAAATTAGGCTATTGGTCTACTAATTTCTTCTGCTGGGTGGTTCTAGCTATTTGTTCAGTAGTTGTGACCTTTCACTGTCTTTACACTGTCCAATGTGAGAGAACAGTATAAGAGCAGCTTTAGTAGCTATATCTCTAAGATACCACATGATCCTGCTGTCCTCCTCCTGAGGACTGAGTGTTGTGACTTTGGAAGCTGCGTGGTCATGCGACTGCAAAAGTTTATAGGAAGCACTGCCTGTCACCACTTCTGACATACCTGTTTTATTCTCATGCAACAACAGCTCTGGATCATCTTTCTTAGAACTTTTCCCCACATTTACTAATCCTGTCTAATTTGTAGACAGTACACGTAGACAGACAGTCTGAGAATGCTCTGAATTTATCATGGTGGCTGATGCTGGGTGATAAACCAAGCTCATGTTTAGACTGTCTAGTCTACTTTATACCACCTGTTTGTTGGCTTAGCTTATGCTGAAAATGTGTCCACAAGTTCTGAAGATCTGTCCCAAAGTGGTAAAATTCTGTCTCTAAGCCAAACATCTGTCAAAATGCTCCATAGTTCTGTCCACCAAAAACTTTAGCTCAGCTATAAATTGGTCATTTTTTATCTGTATAATAATAATAAATGTGTCTAAAATGAGGTGGACCAGAATTTTAGTGCAAACAAAATGCCAAGAAAGGGTCGTAATTACGAGTAAATGTGGGCCTCTGTATTGTGCTATTCTGTATAAGTTGAGAACTGGGGGTTTCCATTCCCCTAAGTCAAATGAGTGTGTTCATACATTCTCCACACTGATTGGATGATGTCAGTAACACTCCTTTGACAAGGAGGAGGATAACACTCAGTTGTCAATTTATTCATAAATTTCATTAATAGAGGAATAGTCTTCTCACTACAAGCCACTTACTGGTTGTGTTCTCTCTTCCTAAATGGTTCATCCATTTCTTTTCAATTACTTTACCAAATCATTTAAGCAGAACAATTTTTAAAGGGGTTTTCCCAGTGCTAACGATAAGTGATTGGTCAGATCCAACCACTGGGATCTCCATTCAACATTTGGACAAAGAGGCTTCATATAGCAGCAGAAGGTTATCAGGTATGGTAGCTCAGCCCCTTATAAGTGCATGCGACTGAGCTACAATATGAATCGCTATATTTTGTGAAGGAATATGACTGTAATGACCACAGGGTGACAATGTAAAAAAAACATGCTGAAAGACATTGGCAGTAGAATTTAATTCCTAGCCGCCCCGTCTGCTTAGAATAATTCTTAAGCATCTTCTGCCTGTAAAAACTGCAATGGAATAGGGATCTGACATTTATGCAATGTCCTGAATTTATTAGCAGAAAAGGGGGGTGTCCAGAATTATGAAAAAAAAAAATCACCTTTTTTTCCTGAAATCAAGTAAGGGGGCTTTCTCGCATGGGTTTTTGCTGGATTTTTCTACACTCTTGCAGTTTTTTTTAGGTGCTTTTTGGTGTGTTTTTGCATCTACAGTTTTTGTTGCATTTTTTTGCTGTAATAACACCAGCTCCAGATGTAAGCTAAAGGTCTATGTGAAATATGAAACACAGGACAACCAAGTTTTTATTAATTAGGTGGCGTTTTTGTCTTTCTGGCTTCTTAAAAAAAAAACACAGTGTGCTGTAGCTCTTGGTGTTTTTTATGCATTCTGACAACGCCTTTTCAATACAGCAAAAACACCATGGAGAAAATGCTACTTGTAAGACATTCTCAACCCCCCCCCCCCCCCCCAAAAAAAAAAAAAAAATACAGTGCAAATTCATGTTGTAAGGACCTAAATTTGGCTGAGCTTCAGTACCAGCCACCACCCATGGACAAGAGGAGAGCTGTTTCTTGAAAGCAAGCAGGTCTTTTTAAGGTCTCTTTCACATGAGTGAGTTTTCTGTCCGGATGAGATGCGTGTTGTGAACGTATAGCATATGGACTAAATCCTGAATCATTTTAATTGGTCTGTGCACATGAGCGTTCTGCATCACTGATCATCTCTGTGTATTGCAGCATGTTCTGTATTGTGCGTTTTTCACTCAGCCCTGGCCCCGTAGAAATGAATGGGGCTTGTGTGAAAAAAACAGAAGCCATCCAGATGCAATGCATTTTTCACTGATGCATTGAAGATGCATGAAAACTGTTTGCATTAGTGTGGAAGAAACTCACACACTGTAACGCAAGCGCAGACAAAACTGATTACACTTACATTCAAAATCATCAGTTTTTCCCGGAAAAGGCCCTGACTCATTCTGTATCACCTGTGTGCAATAAGCCATATAGTTTCATACCTCCCCTTTAATATAAAATGTCATAAAATTTGTTTCTGAAAATGTGGTACAATTCATGCAACATAAGAAGACAAGACAATACGATACAAGGGGGCTGACCCACTCCTTTAAAAAATAAGTACATTTATTGGCTGAACAAACTGCACAATAGACACTTTCCTGCAGGATATTTCAGTTGTTTTTATTTTACACATATATAATAATTTACACACATATTAGGTCATTGCACAACAGATAGTGAGGAGCACATATAACCATACTGGATACTGAAGCTTTGAGCCTATAGTCCTGTAGTAATATGTTGTGATTACCAGTTAGGTTATGGACTGTAAAAGACAACCAGGTACATTTATTGTGTAGGTGGATTTGCCATCCTGCTGTTTCTATGAGTAAGGCCTCATTCAGACGACCGTTTTTCTGCCTTCCGAGTCCGTGTCGTGACCGTTCCGC
Source organism: Rhinella marina (assembly GCA_900303285.1). Lineage (NCBI taxonomy): Eukaryota > Metazoa > Chordata > Amphibia > Anura > Bufonidae > Rhinella > Rhinella marina. The sequence goes on from ONZH01023001.1 coordinate 22,836, forward strand.
TTTTTTGCGGAACCATAGAGGTGAATGGGCCACAGATCCGATTTATGCGGCCAAACATAGGACATGCTCTATCTTTTTTGTGGGGCTACAGAACGATGGATGCGGAAAACACACGGTGTACTTTCCGCATTTTTTAAAATTACATTGAAATGAATGGGTCCGCAAGCATTCCGCAAAAAAAATGAACGGTCACGACATGGACTCGGAAGGCAGAAAAACGGTCGTCTGAATGAGGCCTAAGGCTGGGTTCACATCACGTTTTTTCCCATCCATTTAACATATACAAAAAACGTATACGTTAAACGGATGCCTCAGACTGATACAATACAGCGGGATCTGTTCACCATAGAGTTCCATCATAAAAAAAACTAAACAAAAAAAAGTATACTTTTTTTTCACCGGACTGTGCAGGATACAAGAACGTGGTGTGCTGCGTTTTTGTATCCTTTTTTTCAAATGGATGCATAAAACATGATGTGTACCCACCCTTAGATGCAACCTACCCAAATCTTTGTACTGACCGTGAAATCCAAACATGTTTGTTAGAACTGTATTATGCAAAGGGATGTTCTTTCAAAATAATCTCTCATCTAAAAAACGATCTTAAGAAATGTCCAATCCAATAACTATTTTCACTACAGCACTCAGTTATGGAGAATTTTTATTTCTGGCAAACCATCTATGTAAATAGGGTGCTCATATGATCCCATAATTCATAAATAAGACATACATGTAAAGGGTCAAATTCTGTATATATCTATCTCCAGTGTCAGACTGAGGTGCCAATGAAATTTATTCTGGGGGCCCACTGTAAAGATACATGTATATACTACCTGCGCACAATCAGTTTTTATATGAACATAGGCAATGTTCTGTATAGCATCTAAGCCAGCCTAATTATATGTCAGTCTACTGTGTCAATTGTGCAGGGGGTGGGGGACTAGGGTCCCACCTTGCACAGGGGCCCACAGGGATTCACCTGTTCCCCTGTGGGCCAGTCCGAACCTATATCTTTACATACGCTAAAGAGGGTTTCCGTTATTTATATACTGATGTCCTATAATAAAGACAGGCCATCAATATCAGACCAGTGGGGGTCAGATACCCCGCACCACCACAGATCTGCTATTTGGAAGTAGCCTGGGTGCTGCAAATAGACACCAGGGCTATATAGCTCTGTCCATTGTGTAGTCCAGCGCTGCATCCATTAAACTGAATGGGTGCGGCACTGCAGTAACCAGGTATGTCCACAACACAATGGACAGGGATGTGTAGTTCCACCACTGGAGCTACTGCCAAACAGCTTATCATTCGGAGAGCAGGGTGTTAGACCCTGGCCAATCTGATACTGATGGTCTATTCTGAGTATAGGCGGTCAATATAAAAATCCCAGTAACCCTAAAGTTGCTATTCATTTTATGAAGAGAATAATTCCAACAAACAGAAGCTGACCCAGCGCTCTGCTGATCACCACAAGTCTGACTTTTCTACAACCTCCACCATCCCTGGTGGAGATGGTGGATTGGGACATATATCTAAAGGGCTGTACATGTTAACTATACATGCCTCAAAGAAGTTGTCTCCCCTTTATAAACAGAATCTGGCACAATGCTCAGTTCATCACTGTTGGCCGGACTTCTCTGCAACCCCCACCAACCTGGATGATCAGCTATTATCACTGAGGGACAACATGTCTGGCCCTATATGCTGTAGGTGAAATGTAGTATTGTATAGGAACCATTCAACCAAAACAAAGAACCGTTCTTTGAGTCTGGCTCTCCACTTTGGCTCATAGAGGGACATGTGGACAGGAGTTGCCATCAGTGAGACAACTCCTTAAAGGTTCCTTTATGTGGATTTACATTATGAACCACATATTAATGATCAGTGGATTAAGAAGTCCTTAATGATCTTAGGAAACTTCTCCCCAACGAAAAAGGAACATTATTCTGGCCTGGCTCTCACAAGACCTGTGCACAAGGCAGCCATGCCTTATGTGCCTTTTACATTTACTCATCGTCCTGCCAAAAATGATGACTTTTAAGGTGGCACAATTAATCAAGATCAACCATAAATGATTGTTTTACAATTTACTGCCGATCTTTTTCTAATTTACAGTGGTAAATTATATATACAATTGCTTGGAGACCAACAAACCATAAGGAAAACTGGCCAGTGTAAGCAGGCCTATACTGCTATATGGCTAAAGATCACCTCTGTCATTTTAAAATGCTCTCATGTGCCAACGCCCTTGAGCTGGAACTAATCTGGAACTAATCTGTCTAGATGTCACCACAAACCACTGAAAGAAGATTTTCAGCTTCATGGAATGTAGTATATTCTCATAAATGTATCTGAAATTTTACTCCTAGTAACAGTCTTATGTTTCCACCTCCAAAAGTAGACTTTTACAGTTGTTAGCGGGTGTACACATTAATAAGTCTCCACATATTTATAGTATATGAAGAGTTGCAAATGCTGGAGAACCACAGATAGATAGGAAAGTATAGTAGCTGAAAAAATTCTCATAAAATGAGATTGACTCTCATCTGACAATCCAAGGAATCTTCCAAGGAATCATCCCCATATGTAGAATATACCTTCTTCAGACAATTGTGTCTAGAAGAAAAGCTTGAAAGAACTTTAAATGCTTCTTGTTTAGGGTGCTGATGAAAAATCTACAAGCATAGCCCATCAATTTAAGTTGCCTTATTTTTCTATTGACTATAATATACAAATATAGTCTTACATATATAATATTGGTATTGTCAGTGAGCAGAGCTTGAAGTCACATTAGCAGGAACACAGTATGAATCTAGATGCCATGTCCACATGACTGTGTCCTGTTTACTTTCTTGGCATCTGGTAAAATGCTTGAGTTACCTTTGGTTGTAGATGCTCTCTGAGGAGCAACTCTCCAACATCTCCAGCTTCAATGAACATGTCACGCGTGGTACTTTACATACATCAGCCCATACCCTCTCCAGACCACTGCATGTGGGTGGGCTTTGTGCGTTGACACCACCTAGTCTTATTGCCTTGTGAATCATCTTCAGCTTTTAAGTCCAAGAGTGAAAAAAGCACACTTGCGTGTTTTCCAGCTGTCTTTTTCTATGCCAGGCATGTCCATGATTATTGTGCTGTCATGTTACTTTGTAGGCCTTTCTGGTCTTCCGTCACATAAATGACACCACTATTAACAGCCACATTAACAGTGCAGGACTCAGTAGTGTGAAAGATGGAGCTGCAGAACCTGGCAGTGAATGAGAAGACGTCCTTTTCTTGGAGGAAAGGACAGACATAATATTAGTTAATGCTGCCTGCTTTTACTGAAAACCATGAACGTTAAAATCAGCCTTATCCCAATCTGATATTTAAGTTAGGCAGTACAGTTTCTTAAAGGGACATTCAATATTCATAGAAAATATTTTTGGTTTAGAATTTTTGGCTGTTTTCCGTATTCATTTCAGCACTACTATATCACTGAAAATTAAAGGGGTTCTACAGGAATTAAGAAAATGAAAATACTTCAATATTACTTAATAATAAATATATTACTAAATACCTTTCATTATGTATAATGGCTCATTATTTATAATGGCTCGTTTTGTCTGGGGAACAATCAATAGGAGAATAAAATGGCCACCATCCTATTAGTACATACAAAACCTGTCCTAATCGCAAAGGAGGACAAGTTACTTCATAACACTAAGGTAAAGAGCTGCCTCATCCTCCTCTATGCTCTACTTGTCAGGGGTTATTATCCTGAATACAGATGATAAGAACTTTAGCTGAATTTCTGGGGAATTTAGTTCATGAGGAGACATGAAGTACAGAGAGGACGGACAGGACAGACTGTGGTAATATGGGGCTGTGGTAATGGAGACTGCATACAAGTGCTATTGCTCATTAGCCACACCTCACCCTCCTACCATGTCTCCTCATCATCTCCATTCCCACACAGATTCACCTGTATTCAGGATCATAATGCCTGACAAGTAGAGCAGAGAGGAGGATGAGACAGCTCTTTACCTCAGTGTTCTGAAGTAACTTGTCCTGCTATGTGATTAGGACAGGTTTTGTGTGTACTAGTAGGATGGCGGCCATTTTATTTTCCGATTATTTCTCACTAGACAAAATGAGCCATTATAACTAATGAAAGGTATTTGGGAATATATTTAATATAAAATAATATTTAAGTATTTTAATTTCCCTAATTCCCAGAAAACCCCTTTAAATACAAAGAATTGTCTTTCTATATCTGTGAAGGATCCCATTGTTATTTTATTGCTGCTGTGTGTTATTTGAAAGCTGCCTCATGATAATAGTAGGTGTAGAATTGGGATAACTGTATGACAGCTGTATTGCTCTCGATAGGCCTAGATTAGATTATCAGTGTAAAGCAGAGATCTCAAACTCGTGGCCCTACAGCTGTTGTAGAACTACAACTTCCATCATGCCAGGAGAGCCTACAGATATTGGGGCATGCTGGGAGTTGTAGTTTTGCAACAGATGGAGGGCCACGAGTTTGAGATCCCTGGTGTAAAGTGTGATGTTCTAATTGAGTCAATCATCCACCTTCCCTCTCCTGCCACAGTGAATGGCTTGACTGAGAAAGTCAAGCGAGACTGTTTGCCATGCTAAAAGTCCAAACAAAGAGGAAGTTAAAGAGCCAGGACAAGAAGTAGAATTTATGGAGTGGCTACAAAAATTATATCTAGAAAACCATTCATCCATTTTTTATTTTAAAATATTCACATATAGGCTGATGGAATTGTCACTTTAAAGTCAATGGCAATTCATGTGTTTTGTACCTTTTTATTACACCTCTCCCCTACAATCTCTGTTTTTGTGATCACCTTAATTAATAACCTCCCTATAAATCACAAACTGGTTCAGACTGGTAGTATAATAATTTGTATTCTTTACTTCATTCAGCCATTCTTTATTCATATTCCTTACAGCTACTTTGTGAATTTCACCATCTGCAGCTATTATGGTCCTTCTTTTTCCTCTTTCCCTTTTACCCTGATGTGCTTGCATTTGCATGCTGATGTTGAATCCTGTCCCTCCATCAAGACTATATTTCCCAGAAACCGTTTGTCATCAGCACGCAGGGCTGCACCGCCAATTAGGCGAGGTGAGGAGATCGCCTCAAGCGGCACGGCCCTGGAGATAAGTGGGGCGGTGGCAGGGCTGAAGGAAATTAGCACTTCCATTGTGGAAGCGCTCATCTCTCTATATTCCACTGTATCACCATCCTCAGGATGGTGATACAATTAAATACTGCGGCAGGGCACGGGAGCGATGTCTCCCTGCACCCGTTACTTCTGATAGGCTTAAGCCTTAGTGACTGTAGCCTACCAGAGACCGGCGCAGGCGCGCAGTGACGACATAATCATCACCGGGCAGCGTACATCACTGGACACAGGCCAGAAGAGGCCTGCACCACATAACTGACAGTGGCATGGAGGTAAGTATGTGAGTTTATTTTTTTTCATTTGACACCATGCTAAAGAGCACTATGGGGGCATCTACTCTGGGAACTGTACTTTTATACTGTTACACATTATAAGAATTATTTTTACTGTGGGACTAAGGGGAACATGATCACTAGTATGGGTACTATGGGAGCATAATCACTTCTGGGGCACAATGGGGACATTAGTACTGTTGGGGGCACTGTAGGTGAAATATTACTACTAATGTGCTCTGGCAGAGAACTATTACTGTGGGGGGCACCCTGGCACAGTATCAGCTTAGCAGTTATTTTTTGGGGACATTATTTTTTGCGACACTGGTACGGTACTAATATTTTCAGGTGAACTGTTTCTGTAGTACAATATTGGGGAGTACAGTGGACACAGTATTGGGGTGGCAGGATGGGATGTTCAGAAGCCTGGAGGGTGATGTAAAAGTAGGAAACTAAGATCTCTGTTAATCAAACTCTGCATAGACAAGATGCTGTTGAAAGAAATCATCATGGCAGTCTGGTGTGAAAGGAGAAGATGAGGAAAGAGAATATACCACCCTGTATGTTTTGTAGTGCTGTATGTAATGTTAGGAGGGAAGGGGTTAGTTTGAGAATTTGGCATGGGGATGGGGGAGGGGGGTGCTGTTTCAATTTTCGCCTCAGGCAGCAGAAAGGCTTGTTGTACCCCTGTCAGCATGCCTAAAGAGGTGTTGTCAACCATGGGTTTGCAAAGGATGGCTACATCTGTGGAATATCTTTTACTCTACCTGATATCTTTACTACCTAAAATCGTGCACACACACATACATATGTCTCAGATCTTCTCTGCTGTCTAATTATGGAAGCAGATGGAAGCTCTTCTCAGCAGCATACAATTTAGCAATTGGCACCGATATCTTTTACAACCTCACACCTTGTCATATGCCACCACTTTTAAGAGACTATATCCCAAAATCGTAAGTAAATGTAATATAGCTGTGTTCAGCAGGACGTGAGCTTGTATAAGATAGTGCCAGTTGCTGCCAGGAAGAGTTTTCTCTTCCTTGTATACTAACATGGTGGACATGTCTGTATAGCAGTTTGTAATATAGATATCTGGTAGGAGGAGTCAGTTGCTTAGGGGCGGCAGTGTTCTGGCAGCGTAAGTTGGATGATGAAAGTTTATAGTATATAGCAAATGTGTCATGCAAGTAGATGGTGGTGCCCCTGCATCTACAGAAACAATAATGGGTCACTAAAGCTCACGTCACCCAACTCGAAGGAAGCAAGGGAGCTTTCAGAAAGGTTATAGTTACAAGTCCAAGCACCTGTCTGTGGACAGAGAAAAATTCACCTGCTTCTTTAACAAGAAACAGGATTTAAAAAGTTCATCACACAGACAGTATGCCTTACCTGATTTTTTTCAGTGAGGACAGGGAAATCAGCATCACTTTTCCCATCAGTAGGACTTTTCTGGTCATCATTTAATGTCATTGGGAGGCTCTGGTTAAGGTCTGGGCTAATCGCTTTTTCTGTAGAAAAAGAAGTAATTAATTATGTGCTTTTAAGGTATCAAATCATACTAGTAGCCTTCGTGAATAAACTAAAGCTAATGTCTACTTTAGATGTAGTCACCCAATGCATCCCTGTCCATACGCACTGCATTAGTGAAGATTTATCATCTGAGTATAATTGTTCTACATATGCACAACATAGCTGTATGTATGGGCCACCTCCTTTCTCTGTGACACTTACAATCTATACTACAGGATCAACACAAGACTGATCAAATGTGTGTATGTATTGAAAAGTACCCGCCATGTCTTCACAGAACTGCAAATAGCTGCATACCTTTACAGCCATTTCTTCACAGACTCTGGTGCATTTTTAATTTTCTTCTAGCCGCCCCTGTTTGCCCGCAATCGGTGTCATTAATCATAGCTACTTATACTGGTAAATTGTCAGGTGGGCAGTCTCCACGTCCCAGTGTCAGTGGCTGAGGTGACTTTATATACACTGGGCAGTGGAGACAACCCATTAGACAATTTACTAGTATTGGGTGCTGAAAGGGGAAGCCCTCGGGATCATTATGTATCCCATATCTTACCCCATTTGAACGTCTCTGTACACATAGCCCTTCCTCAAAGGGCCTCATTTCGGACATTTACCAGATTCTAATATCTTTTGATTATCCCGCGAGATTTAAGCATCCCTATATGCTGAAATGGGAGGAATGGCTGCAGAGGGAGCTCTCCCCAGAGACCTGGAGAACCATATGGAGAAGGGCGCATACTAGCCCTTCGTCCATAACATTTAAAGAGAACCAAATCAAAATTTTAACGTTTTGGTATCATACACCGGCTTTATTGCACACTATTAACCCTGCAATACCGGATATCTGCTGGAGATGCTCCCTTCCTTGTGCCACCTTATTCCATATTTTCTGGTCATGTCCGGCTGTGACGCCATTTTGGGGACAGGTGAGAGGTGTGATACGAGTCATTTTGGATACCACACTCCCCAATGACCCGTCTATTTTTCTACTGAATCTGTTCCCGCTCTCGATTAGGGGACGGGGTGCCGGGCTGCTCCTTCATATACTGACTGCTGCAAAATGTCTAATTGCACTGTTCTGGAAGCGACCTTCCCCACCTACAACCTCGGATCTTGTTGCTCGGATTCAGGAGATTATGACTTTGGAATATCCAGTTCCTCTCCAGTATAATACAGTACCCAGATTCTTGGACTGCTGGAAATTATGGGACTTGCAAGAACACATGTTAACTTAAAAGAAATGGAGAGACATTCAGTTTCATGTTGAATGCCTTTATTGTTTTATATGTTTTTTGTCATATAAATGTGAATTGCATTTTATTTGGAAAAAACAAAATTTAATAAAATATAAATGGAAAAAAAAGGGGGGGGAGGCCTTGTCATTGAGGACGCAGCTGCAAAGGTAGGAAGTCAGTTCTGTTAGGACGTAACAGATTCTCTTTAACTCTTTGGCCCCTTAAATGTGTAAATCATGAAGAATCTGATTGCTGCATTTTTTTCCTTCATCTATGGAGGTTTCATAGTTCCACAAGACTGAGAGCTATTTACATGGGCTGATACACAGGACAATGATTGGGAACCAACTGCTCATTCCCAATCATTGACAGCTTGTTATAAATGTATTTACATGCCGCAATCTTCCCTTGTTTATGGGCATTAATGAAATCTACTATCATCTTTCATCCCCATACAGATTCACTGATAATTTTATATTCATGCCTACAAAATTCTCTCACGTGAAGGTAGATTTAGACAAGCAAATAATCATTTAAGCAATCACTGACACAAGCGACTAGGGCTGAACGTTCTAGCTGGTGTAAAATTTAGGGTTTTTTTTCAATTATCTAATTGTTGATATGCCTGCCTACACAGGGCTCTCTATCGTCAAGAATGTACACAATGCACATTTACATAACGCAATCCATTAATGACAAACGATGATTGTACTTGTTCGCATCCATGATTTCACAGATGTTGAACAAGCGTTTTTGGTCAGATTGCTCAGTCATTAGAAACATTTACATGCCACGATTCTCGTCCATCTTCCAAGCGTTAGAATCATAACAGTTATCTGCTCATACAGGGTCGGACTGGAGTACCTAGGGCCCACCAGAGAAAATAATTCTTGGGGCCCACCATAAAGAAATATCTGTGTTTGTTATCCCTGTACAGTGACATCACTGTGTTTATTATCTCTGTACTGTGACATCACTGTGTTTATTATCCCTGTATGGTGACATCACTGTGTTTATTATCCCTGTACTGTGACATCACTGTGTTTATTATCCCTGTACAGTGACATCACTGTGTGTATTATCCCAGTACTGTGACATCACTGTGTTTATTATCCCTGTACTGTGACATCACTGTGTTTATTATCTCTGTACTGTGACATCACTGTGTTTATTATCCCTGTACAGTGACATCACTGTGTGTATTATCCCAGTACTGTGACATCACTGTGTTTATTATCTCTGTACTGTGACATCACTGTGTTTATTATCCCTGTACTGTGACATCACTGTGTTTATTATCCCTGTACGGTGACATCACTGTGTTTATTATCTCTGTACTGTGACATCACTGTGTTTATTATCCCTGTACAGTGACATCACTGTGTGTATTATCCCAGTACTGTGACATCACTGTGTTTATTATCTCTGTACTGTGACATCACTGTGTTTATTATCCCTGTACTGTGACATCACTGTGTTTATTATCCCTGTACGGTGACATCACTGTGTTTATTATCCCTGTACTGTGACATCACTGTGTTTATTATCCCTGTACAGTGACATCACTGTGTTTATTATCCCTGTACTGTGACATCACTGTGTTTATTATCTCTGTACTGTGACATCACTATGTTTATTATCCCTGTACAGTGACATCACTGTGTTTATTATCCCTGTACTGTGACATCACTGTGTTTATTATCTCTGTACTGTGACATCACTGTGTTTATTATCTCTGTACTGTGACATCACTGTGTTTATTATCCCTGTACTGTGACATCACTGTGTTTATTATCTCTGTACTGTGACATCACTGTGTTTATTATCCCTGTACAGTGACATCACTGTGTGTATTATCCCAGTACTGTGACATCACTGTGTTTATTATCCCTGTACTGTGACATCACTGTGTTTATTATCTCTGTACTGTGACATCACTGTGTTTATTATCCCTGTACGGTGACATCACTGTGTTTATTATCTCTGTACGGTGACATCACTGTGTTTATTATCTCTGTACTGTGACATCACTGTGTTTATTATCCCTGTATGGTGACATCACTGTGTTTATTATCCCTGTACGGTGACATCGCTGTGTTTGTTATCCCTGTACAGTGACATCGCTGTGTGTGTTATCCCTGTACAGTGACATCGCTGTGTGTATTATCCCAGTGCAGGAAGAGGTAAGTGGTCTGTGTTTGTGTGTTTGTTTTCTATTTTTCAGGGTCGTGAATGCAGAGGACTACGTCGGATTCGGTGGACTACGTCGGACCAGCTTTTTTTTTTTTTTTTTTTTTAAATAAAATGGTCAAACAGGGGTCTGGGGGAGTGTTTATTTCAATAAAATGTTTTCTACTTGTGTGTGTGTATTTTTTTTTACAATACTACAGTTTTAGTAATTAGGGCTATCTACAGACGGCCCTGATTACTAATACTGGGCATAGTGCTTACCGGTATGGCAGGCCAGCACTAACCCCAACATCTATTACCTGGGCACCCACCGCCACCAGGGGTGCAGGGAAGAGCCGGGTACCCGCAGGACCAGACCTTCTAAATTGAGGGTCTGGCTCTGGGGCGGCTGCAGGCTGGTACCATTAGGCTGGGAAGGGCCAATAACCGTGTCCCTTCCCACCCTGGTAGTGCCAGGCTGCTACTGCTGGTTGTATCTGGCTGGCGAAGGAAAAAAGGGGGGGACCCCACGCCATTTTTTTACAAAAATAATTAAATAATTTTAAAAAAAGCTGGTCCGACGTAGTCCACCGAATCCGACCCTGAAAAATAGAAAACAAACAAACAAACACAGACCACTTACCTCTTCCTGAACTGGGATAATACACACAGCAATGTCACTGTACAGGGATAATAAACACAGTGATGTCACAGTACAGAGATAATAAACACAGTGATGTCACAGTACAGAGATAATAAACACAGTGATGTCACTGTACAGGGATAATAAACACAGTGATGTCACAGTACAGAGATAATAAACACATTGATGTTACCGTACAGGGATAATAAACACAGTGATGTCACAGTACAGGGATCGGCGTCTCGTGCCCCCATCAGACCTCAGGACGGCGTCTCGTGCCCCCATCAGACCTCAGGACGGCGTCTCGTGCCCCCATCAGACCTCAGGTCGGCGTCTCGTCCCCCCATCAGACCTCAGGTCGGCATCTCGTGCCCCCATCAGACCTCAGGTTGGTGTCTTGTGCCCCCATCAGACCTCAGGTCGGCGTCTTGTGCCCCATCAGACCTCAGGTCGGTGTCTTGTGCCCCCATCAGACCTCAGGTCGGCGTCTTGTGCCCCCATCAGACCTCAGGTTGGCGTCTTGTGCCCCCATCAGACCTCAGGTCGGCGTCTTGTGCCCCATCAGACCTCAGGTCGGTGTCTTGTGCCCCCATCAGACCTCAGGTCAGCGTCTTGTGCCCCCATCAGACCTCAGGTCAGCGTCTTGTGCCCCATCAGACCTCAGATCAGGGTCTCTCTCCCCCCCCCTCGGACCTCAGATCAGCCCACCCAGCCACTTAAAAAAAGCATACTTACCTGCCCTGCAGCGCTGCCGCTGCCATCAGGTTCCGCGCTCCACTGTCTAACCTGCCAGCGCGCACTATGACCTGACGCTGCGTCAGGTCATAGTGCGTGCCGGAAGGGAAGACAGTGGAGCGTGGGAGCCGAGGACAGCGGCAGCGCGGCAGGACAGGTAAGTATGCTTTTTTTAAGTGGCTGGGTGGCTTGGGGCCTACCGGAGGATCCTCCGGTCCTCTGGTGGGCCAGTCCGACACTGTGCTCATATAAATCCATCTTAAGTCAATGAGGTCTGCTCCTGTCTATGGCCTATGTAGCTGCTCTCAAAAGACAGGTCTGAATATATTTTATAGCATTATATTGATAGTGACATGGATTTAAAAAAAAATTATAAAACATTAAAACGTGATTTAAAGAAAAGTCCCTTTAAATTAACTCATAGAAGCTTTATAGAGGACACTCCTGGTATGCCTGTATTGCTAAATAATTTTATTCCCCATGCAATAAAAATTCTGGAGGATCTTTTCTTATAACTAATCACTGAGAAAAGGTAAATAAGGGTTTGTGTCCCACTTAAATACACAATCACTGTCTGAAGGAACACTTAAAATGCAAAACAAAAATATTTTAATAATCATATAAAACTGGGAAAAGAAAGCCCGGTGAACCCGGTATGAATAGGCAGAGATATCACTGTAGGCTCAGATGAGACACCTTTCTTCCAGGGTTGTTCACAGAATTAGATGATGCTCCTAGATGTGTAATCAACTGTATTAAGGTCTTTTGCCCATAGAAACACGTAGCATATTACAGTAATATGCAGACTAGCAATCGCTGGATGCAGTCACTAATAAACTTCTAGTAGCAATAACTGAAGAACGTAATGACATTGAATTAGAAGAAAAGATGCTCCAGAACTGTTATTGCATGGGGAATACAATTATTTAGTAGCACAGACATGTCAGGAGTGGCAACAGGTTTTCTTAAGAGTTATTTTTTCATGCTGCATTGAGCCAAGTTTTATTTCCAAGCAAATATGATTCTGCTCCTCTTCACTATTGTGTTGGGTTAAGTGACAACTGCTATAATTATAAAAATTGCTCAGAATAGCTGTCACTTTCTCTCTCCTTACCAATTAGTAAATTGTACTGCTATTTCTTAACCGTATCTGCAAAGGGAGCATGATTTCACCTAAATCTGTAAGAAGTTTCCTACTGTACCATAAGGCCATGCCATAGTATACAGTGATGGTGTTTGTCAATACATATTAGGATTTCTACTTACGGAGACACTTGTTGGAAGTGAACATCCCAAGAAAGGCATTGCACTCTTCCAGCTTGTTAGCACTACCTTCACAGGTGCACCACAGTGATGTGTCCATGCTTGAGTTGTTAATAAAGTTTGGAGTGACTGTAGTACCTGGTTGAAGGATAATAAACCACACTTATGAATTTCATATAATTTGGAAGTGTACTACTATTGAATAAATGGAGAGTAAGAGAGCTGGGTGTCTAGGTGTTGTGGGTCTAGGTCCACAATATTATAACTACAGTGTATTAATTGAAAAACAATTAGATCTCAGCCACACCAATTCACTTTCAAAGTATCTGACAATTTTTAATCTGCAATCAATATTAGTTTGCAATATTCTATTTTCGATATTCAACTACATGATGTCTCCTCTTTTCTCTTCTGAGAACTGGGACCACATCTCAGAATCGATGCTCAGAGTCCAGACCCCAATATTCACAATTTTATAGCATATTTCATTAATATGTCAAAAAATGTTAGAAGCAGGAAAGATTCATTCTCACCAATCATCCTAATGTAGGCCTTTATGCATGGATCATATTGTCCTGGAGAACAGCCTTCTCTCTTTTTCTCAAACAGGTGGCACTGTTTCTGATAGTCCAAAAGACGAGATCTGAAAGACATCAAATTATAGTTGCAACTTATGTGAAAGCTGATTCCAACCAAAATACATCCTTTCTCTGTTGCTATGTCAGTCAGGCTTGTACCTGCAGCAATTATACCGTATTTTAAAATCAGATGCATCATATTTGTCCACTAAAGGTGTCTATACAGTTCGGTCAACAGTTCTTCCTCCTGAATCCACCATAACCTGCACTCTGTGTGGCTGTTTTTTCAAAGGGGAGAAGTTGCTGCCAGACCCTCCTAGCAGCCGCTTATCTAACGCATGACCAAAGAATTGGGCATGTTTGGAACGTACTCTTACTTACCCTGACGTACACCCACCAAATTTTTATGCATTTGACAACTTCTTTCCTTTTCATGGAAAAAAAAGACATTTCACAACCCAGCCTGTAGTATATAGTATTCTGCACTGCTTAATAGTAACTAATATGATCATGCGAGTCAGCCGGAACAATTTAGACTGCAGAACAAAAGAATTGAGTCCGGGACAAAGGATGGGAGCCCAAGGGGTGTACCTCACATTAGGGTATGGACTAGATTCTAACAAAATATGACCATGTGTCATGCTATTTCTAAAAATGACCTGGTTTTAACAATTCCAAAAATCCTCACCTGCACAAGGTATCGCTCATGCAGGAGTCGTGAAGAGACAGGCAGTTTTTCTTTTCCTTTTCCTCAAAAGAGCATTTGGGCACTATAATCTGGCGTCGGCGATCTCCACAGCTTCTATCCTGATCGCAGGGGCAAAATAGGAATCGCTTTGTAAATTCCATGGGGATTTTTTTAATAAAGTTTCTGAGGTGATTGTGACACTTCCGACGATCGCAGGAACCTTCAGCTTTTATGGAACTACAGTGCATGACATAGTCGGTCTTCAGAGTATCACACTTCTCAATTGAACTGCAAATATTGGCCTCATGTATACAAGCATTGGAAGCATCGCTGAGGTCAGGCTCTGAAATGAAATATTAGAATGACTGTTAGTCAATGAAATAGTATATACCATAAGTAGTAAACATTTTCAGCTTCTGGTCAGGACAAAAAGGAGCAGCTGCCTCTGGCAATCAGTCATATTATTATTTTATAGGCTGACACGCAATAGAAAAATGACAGGTTGGATCCTGATTGATACTGGCATCTGCTCCAAAGCCTGCACTGGTTTTCATATACAGTATAATGCACCGTGGGGCACATTTATCATAACTGTATATCACAGAGCTGTAGGGTAGGCTGAACAGGGTAGCATGCACCTACCTCTAGTTGTACCAATACTATATGCTATTCAAATATCCTACTAAGTTGTTTTTAACAGTCTCAGAAGGGCAGGATTTGTGGGAGGTGAATGCTCGAGTTTTTGCCGTTTGATTCAGAACTAAGCAAAACAAAGCCCCCCCCCACCCGTCCTACTGTAGTCACCGGGAAGAACATTCCCTTCTGACCCCACATGGCAGTTGCATAGTTTGACTGGATCCTTCATCCTTCATGTCTCTGAAGCATTTGAAAAGGAACTATGGTAATCTGAAGACGCTGTCTATCAGTTTGTAAGAGGACGACATCAGTAAGTATATTAGTGGTAACCTTTCACCTCTAAATTGTCAAACAGTCAAGAACAGTAAGCACCAATCACCACTGACAGACTGGTAACTTGAGGAAAGAGGAAATATTTGAGGGTCTACACTCCCACTAAACAGGACTACTTCATATCTGCTTCAGCTATCAATGTTATGCCTGGTAGAGGGCCTGAGGGGGAAGCACATCACGTTTACTGCTTTTTGAATGTTTGTGTCATGCAACATTCCCTCGGGCCCTGTACTAGGCAAAACACAGATTGCCCTTTATTTGTAGTGTGAAACATTCAATAAATTGAGCAAGTGGTTTCATTCAGGGTCAGAAAAGGTTATTTGCTGCTGGATCTAATGGGCCTTGTTGTGGATTGGGCCCATTACTTTAGCAGAACTAGAGTACTTTCCGAAGGTTCACTGGTGGGCTTGTCCAACCTTGAGGCAATCCTTTTAACCAAGATTTAAATTCACAGGCAACAGCAAGAAGAAGAGAAAAGCAAGAGACATATATATGATTATAATAAAGATGGATGGATTAGTGTCAGAGTCCAGATGGGGAGAGGTAATGCAGACATGTGGTTTCCATGTGACTTTCATTCCAATGCAACATTTTGTATGTGAACATAAGTAAAATGACCCAGATCAAGAAATTAGGGATGAGTGATCCTGGTGGAATAGTACCATGTGTAAAAACAGTGAAGACAAGGACAACACATGGTCAAGTAATGGATACAGATGTTATTACTCAAAACAGTCTCAGTACGCAGATATGTAGCTGTCAATATGTGGGAAGAATTTATGGGGCCCCGGGTTGTGTGCGTGTAAGAAATGTCTTAAATTAACTTTCTAAGCTAATAACTGGCCTCAGTTCTCTAATGTGTTTTTGAAATTAAACCATGGGAATCCAATTTATATAAAGAGGAGTGAGGTCTTTATCTCCAAGTGTGGAAAAATACTCAAGCTTGCTTGATTTCTCAGCTATCAAGGGCCCTGTATAAGGTTGAGCACCAGCTATAGGGTGGGAAGTTAATATCTGTTTCCTGAAGTTTTTTTTATTAGGATTTATGTTTGTGTTAATGACTGGTTGGGCTGGTCTGGTGCAATAACTTATATTCAGGTTTAATTTGATTACATTGCCACCATAAATGGGATAACATGTCCTATGAGTAACCTGTGCAGCTGCACAGGGGACTTGTAGGTTAGGGGGCCCAATGTTACCTTAAAAGGGACTGAGCTACTGAAATTAATGGTGAATTTTCAGAGAGTATGCAAGGGGCCCATATACTATTCCCACAAAGGCACTTAGCTGTGACTACCACTGCACCATCCACCTGTATCAGTGTACTGTAAAAATCATATAATCCACCTATTGTCTGAGCAGTGCCCAAAGACAAATCATCACCAGCTTCCTCATGCGCAAGAATACGGTAAAATAACATGAAATAGGATTTTCCTCCACATATATGTTTGGAGTTTCCCCAGTAAACTTTAAAAAACATAGGGGGTCATTTACTATGCTGAAATATGCCGAAATTAGGAGTATTTCCGACGCAGATAGCGGTGCAACAGTTAGTTGCGGCGCTATCTGCGACTTTGCCTTGCTCATGCCATGTTTAAAATTGGGGGCGTGGTGTGGAAGGGGCGGGACCATCTCATTCACCTTTTTCTATGCCTGTTTTAGGCCTAGAAAAAGGTCTAAATGTAAGAGCACCCTGAAGCTGTCCTACATTTAGAACTAGCGCTGGATGCACTGAAGTTATGGAGTCTAAAATGGACTGGTGTCTAAAATGCCGTTCTTAATAAATGTGCCCATAGTTTAAATGCTACATATTCTAGAGGTTGTCTGGGTGATAACATATTGTTAACAAGGGCCAAAATGGGATAGAAATAAAAAAGAAGCATTACTCACATCACAAACCTCTGCTGCAAATGTTTCAATGCAGATATTGTCATTGCTGTACTCGACTTTTTTGTCCTGGCTTCGCACACCGGAAATGCAAGCTCAGCGAATCACTTGCTAAGGTGGGTCACTATTAAGGCCAGTCATTGGCTAAGCTTGCTTTTCCTGGCATTTCCGGTATGTCAAATTGGGAGCAGGAAGCGGAGAGCAGCAGGAACCAGAACAGTGTTGGAATGGCAGCAGTGGGGAATCAGAGGTGGTGAGTAATTACCCTTTTTTATTTTTATGATTTTCTTAAAGCCTCCTCCCTCCTTCATGTGCTCTTCCTTCTATTCATGAATCCTGACAACTCCATATACCTCCTGATAAATGAATTCAAACTCTACTATTTTACTGAAAGAAATATAATAATATAATAAATAAAACATATAAAACATAAGGTTTTGAAAAAATAAAGCAAAAATAAAAAAGAACAATTAACCTAATTAAAAAGTAAACAAATAACATATGATATTCAAATCATTTATATTCCCACATTTATAGTAACCCATACTATAGGTTAAAGTTAAATAAGTTAAACAACATATGCATGATGATTGGTGTATGACATTAAAAAAAAACAACACACACACTGGCAAAAATACATTGTTGATAATAGACTACAAGAGTTCTAAGGAGATGAGACAATGTAGTAAAAAGGATGAAAAGTCAAAATGTTTTTGTAAAATAGCGATAAAAATGTGAGGATACACTATTTTTGTAAAACCTGCATTCTTTCCCTTAGTATAACTGGCCCAAATCTTCTAGATATATGTTGGATTGGTGGGTGTCAAAGCACTGAGATTTAGTATGGGCAAATCCGTTGTTGGAGGCAGGATTAGCCTGGTCCTCATTGCACTGAAATACAGGTAGATACTTATCCATCATGCAATAACATGAGGGAGGCATCGGAATGGGTCCAAATGTATTCTTTAGGAGGACAACAACCCCCATCATACAACAATGTCATTAAAGGGATTGTCTGATCTACTTTTACCTCACCAGCAAAGCCAAATCGGCCACCTTCCTGTCTGCTGAGTGGGTGATAACCTCTTGTTTGATTGACAGGCAAGCTGACACTGTGATGACAAGGAGTCCTGAAAGTTATGATATGGCCCCCTACAGAGCTCTGATCTTAACATAATCCAGTCTGTCTGGGATTACTTAAAGGGGTATTCCGGTAAAGAAAGTTAATTTTTGAAAAACTGCATTAAGGCTGTAACCCAACCAGAACCCATACCTATACATATAACCAGAGCTTCATTTTACCTTGCAATTCATTTGTCTAGCTCCTGTGTGAGTCTGCAACATGGCTCCTGATCTTCCCTCATAAAACTACAATCCCCACAATGCCTAGCTTTCCTGCTGTGAGTTTGTGCTTGTTCATGAGTGTTGATGTTTACTGATTGGCTGCTTGATATTACAGTCCAGTCACACCCCCTCTACTCAGTAATCAGCAGCACACTAACATTTAACTAGAGAATTGATAGCAACACACTGAGCATGCTCGACCTAACAGAGGCTCGGAACTACAGGTCGATGCCATGGTAATTTATGAGGAAACACAGTGGGTAGCAGAGTAAGAAAACTACTTCTATAACTACTGAACGGTAAATATGTGAAATTGATATTATATTAGGTAATGAATGATTATGAATTAGTCTAAAACATAAGTTATATTTATGGTAACCGGAATACCCCTTTAAAGAGACAGAAGGATTTGAACGAGCCTACACCCACAGATGATCTGTGATTAGTTCTCCACAATGTTTGGAACAACCTTCCTGCTGAGTTCCTTCAAAAACTGTGTGCAAATGTACCTAGAAAATATTGATTTGATTTTTATTTCTTATTTGGTTCATTCACTTTGTATTTTGTCAATTGATAAAAATTACTTTTGACATTTCTATTTTAGAAATAATTTTTACTTTGCAGGCATTCCACAAATTTTTCCACAATACTGTAATATATATACATATATATACAGTACAGACCAAAAGTTTGGACACACCTGTATTTTCATGACTATGAAAATTGTAGATTCACACTGAAGGCATCAAAACTATGAATTAACACATGTGGAATTATATACTTAACAAAAAAGTGTGAAACAACTAAAAATGTGTCTTATATTCTAGGTTCTTCAAAGTAGCCACCTTTTGATTTGATTACTGCTTTGCACACTCTAGGCATTCTCCTGATGAGCTTCAAGAGGTAGTCACCTGAAATGGTTTTCACTTCACAGGTGTGCCCTGTCAGGTTTAATAAGTGGGATTTCTTGCCTTATAAATGGGGTTGGGACTATGAGTTGTGTTGGGCAGAAGTCAGGTGGATATACAGCTGATAGTTCTACTGAATAGACTGTTAGAATTTGTATTATGGCAAGAAAAAAGCAGCTATGTAAAGAAAAACAAGGGGCCATCATTACTTTAAGAAATGAAGGTCAGTCAGTCCGAAAAATTGGGAAAACTTTGAAAGTGTCCCCAAGTGCAGTTGCTAAAACCATCAAGCGCTACAAATAAACTGGCTCACATGAGGACCGCCCCAAGAAAGGACCAAGACCAAGAGTCACCTCTGCTGCGGAGGATAAGTTCATCTGAGTCACCAGCCTCAGAAATCGCAGGTTAACAGCAGCTCAGATTAGAGACCAAGTCAATGCCACACAGAGTTCTAGCAGCAGACACATCTCTACAACAACTGTTAAGAGGAGACTGTGTGCAGCAGGCCTTCATGGTAAAATAGCTGCTAGGAAACCACTGCTAAGGACAGGCAACAAGCAGAAGAGACTTGTTTGGGCTAAAAAACACAAGGAATGGACATTAGACCAGTGGAAATCTGTGCTTTGGTCTGATGAGTCCAAATTTAAGATCTTTGGTTTCAACCACCGTGTCTTTGGGCGACGCAGAAAAGGTGAACAGATGGACTCTACATGCCTGGTTCCCACCGTGAAGCATGGAGGAGGAGGTGTGATGGTGTGGGGGTGCTTTGCTGGTGACACTGTTGGGGATTTATTCAAAATTAAAGGCATACTGAACCTGCATGGCTACCACAGCATCTTGCAGCGGCATGCTATTCCATTCGGTTTGGGTTTAGTTGGACCATCATTTATTTATCAACAGGACAATGACCCCAAACACACCTCTAGGCTGTGTAAGGGCTATTTGACCAAGAAGGAGAGTGATGGGGTGCTACGCCAGATGACCTGGCCTCCACAGTCACCAGACCTGAACCCAATCGAGATGGTTTGGGGTGAGCTGGACCGCAGAGTGAAGGCAAAAGGGCCAACAAGTGCTAAGCATCTCTTGGAACCCCTTCAAGACTGTTGGAATACCATCAGGTGACTACCTCTTGAAGCTCATCAAGAGAATGCCAAGAGTGTGCAAAGCAGTAATCAAAGCGAAAGGTGGCTACTTTGAAGAACCTAGAATATAAGACATATTTTCAGTTGTTACACACTTTTTTGTTAAGTATATAATTCCACATGTGTTAATTCATGGTTTTGATGCCTTCAGTGTGAATCTACAGTTATCATAGTCATGAAAATACAGAAAACTCTTTGAATGAGAAGGTGTGTCCAAACTTTTGGTCTGTACTGTATATATATATATATATATATATATACTGTATATATATATATATATATATATATATATATATATATATATATTTATATACACACACATATATAGCAACATAACAAAGCATGTTCAGATATTTAGAGGTAGAGAAAACAAGAGAAAGAGATGAAGGAAAAAAAGAAAATGCAATAAATATTTACCAGAATTGAAAAAGGAGTGGTGATTTTGCTTTCTTTCCTCTTTCGTTTCTAACTCATCTGCATAAGGAGAGTTAGATGAAACCAGGTAACCTGTAAGATCATAAAAGGTGAATTTATGATAGCAATTGCAATCTACTTAGTGAAAAAATAGCTTAGAGTTCAGCATGGAACCTTAAAGGGGTTGTCTCACTTCAGCAAATAGCATTTATTATGTAGGGGAAGTAAGAGGGGTTCTCCGTGCTCTTTATATTGATAACCTATTTTCATCAATAACAGCGCCACACTTGTCCATAGGTTGTGTCTGGTGTCACATGCCATCTCTTTAGATTATCCTGCATAATTATACTGCTGTCTCATCTTCTGGATAATGAACCACAGTCCAGAACTATTTTTCTGACCTAGTCCATTCAAAATCCTATGTTCATTGCAGAACTTTACCCCCTACTTGTCTGGCTTTGAGAACCTATTTTCAAATATCCTTTCTGGGCTATGACATGGATAGCCCACTGATTTTAACTAAACTGTGTAATACTTCATTTCTCGTGTGCTGCGGGAGGTGCAGAGGAACAGAGGAATTGAATACAGTTCAACTGACTGAGTTTTCTATAAAAGCTCTGTACAGCACTGACACCCTATAATGAATATATTGTGGTGGGAGCACTTATGACAAGTTCTACAACATTAAAGCCCACATTCCTAAAAAAATGTCAGCGTTACTCCTGTTAACATGATTCCATGACAAACTACAAACCTGAATTCACATGCAGTTATATATGATTAGCAATCACTACAAGTATAGAAAAAGATTAATTCCATTAGACTGAAGTAAAATTACTACAATATTATTTGTGGATGGAAGTGATTATAAGGAACCTGTTCTAGGGTTTCTATGTCTTATGTTTTCACATGTGATGGAAAGTTGTGTAAAGCGCTCACCAGCTATATAGACAGGATGCACAGTCCAATAAACATCCAAACAATGCTCTTCCTTCTTCATACGATGCTGACATTTGCAGTGGATGATGGGAGTCTGAGAAATTAGCTCAGCTGCCTCCTGACATTCTCGTGTATCCGCTCTTGAGCAGTTCTTTAGCGCTTGGTAAGTGCTATTGCACAGAGGATCATTCTTACACAGCGCCTCTGCTGATACACAGTCATTCGGTTCCGGAGAGTTAATGGACAAGGTGAAAGCTGAAGAACAAAAACACATAGAAAATCATATGATGTACTCATCATCATTCATAACTAATATGCAATGTCAAAGCTATGTCCATCAGACCAATTATTTATGTTAACTAAAATGAAGAAACATTTCAAGTAGTCTTAATTTAAAAAAAAAAATCCTATCTTTTTGTGTCTACCGCTCCTTCATAAACCTGTATGCCTCATGGTAAAAGATAACAAACCCCTGTGTACCAAATGTATGCTAGTAGGAATAAGGGGATGGAAGGCAATATGACTGCAGAATCAGACTATATGCACTTTGCAGGGTGTCCTTTACCATGGAAACACATAATTAAGATTGAGATTTGCCTTTAAAGGGGACATCCAGTTGTTGCAAAGTATCCCTTATCCACATTATTGAGGATAACTATTAGATCGGTGGGGGTCAGACTGCTTGGAACCCCACTGTCCAACAAAATGAAATGAACATAGTGGTACGTCGCACTGCTGCTCTATTCATCTCTATGGGATTTATCAGTGAGTACTGTACTTAGTTATCTCTGTTACTCCTGTATGGAATGGAGCAGCACTGCACATGCTCGGACAAGCCACATTTATTTTGGGGGACCCTGATAGGTTCAAGGTTTTCATTGTTGTTAGGATCCTACTGCTAAGACCCCCATTGATCTAATAGTTATCCACTATTCTGTGGATAGGGTATAATTTGATAGAACCAGAGTATCCCTTTGAATATATACCAGTTCATCGCTATAAGAAATATACTAAAGGTAAGCACAATATAAAATCATATGACTTATGAGAGCTCTAGTACATGAGCATAAGAAGGGTGTCTTGCAGTATATATTCTGTATGCACCTTCAGGTATTCTACCAATGATGTTTAGTTGAAAACTTTTCAGCAATTCACTCCATGCTATATCTGTTGTATCTAGAGATGAGCGAGCACTAAAATGCTCGGATGCTCGTTATTCGAGTCGAATTTTTCCTGATGCTCGGGTGCTCAATTCGAATAACAAACCCCATTGAAGTCAATGGGAGACTCGAGCATTTTTTGCAGGGGACCAAGGCTCTGCCTAGGGAAGGCTGGGTGAAAACCTGGAAACCTCAGAAAATGATGGAAACACCACGGAAATGGACAGGAAACAGCAGGGGCAGCATGAATGGATGCCTCTGAGGCTGCCTAATCCCACCATTACCCCAAATTCTTGGGCAACAGCCTGGTGGTGACCCTCAAGGCAATTTTGCTCACCCAGACCATAAAAATTTATCGTGGCCCTGTATGGCTGTGACTACAGAGTGACCGAGTTACACTGCAGGAGCAGGCGAAGCACATAAAAATTTATCGTGGCCCTGTATGGCTGTGACTACAAAGTGAGCGAGTTACATTGCAGGAGCAGGCGAAGCACATAAAAATTTATCGTGGCCCTGTATGGCTGTGACTACAGAGTGACCCAGTTACACTGCGGGAGCAGGCGAAGCACATAAAAATTTAGCGTGACCCTGTACGGCTGTGACTACAGAGTGACCGAGTTACACTGCGGGAGCAGGCGAACCACATTAAAATTTAGCGTGGCCCTGTATGGCTGTGACTACAGAGTGACCGAGTTACACTGCAGGAGCAGGCGAAGCACAAAAAAATTTATCGTGGCCCTGTATGGCTGTGACTACAGAGTGACCGAGTTACACTGCAGGAGCAGGCGAAGCACATAAAAATTTATCGTGGCCCTGTATGGCTGTGACTACAGAGTGACCGAGTTACACTGCATGAGCAGGCGAAGCACTTAAAAATGTAGCGTGACCCTGTATGGTGGCGGTGACAACAGAGTGATCGAGTTAGACTGAGGTAGAAGGTGAACCACCCAAAAATTTAGCCTGACACAGCATGGCGGTGACACCACCAATGCCTTTGTCCGACTGAGATTGCAGTCAAATGGCTGTAGGTGAGCCTCCCAAAAAAAATTTTTTGGAGTGTCTGAAGTCGACCCTCCGAAAAAAAAAATTTTTTGTGTCTGTGGTTGACGATCCTGAAAAATTGTTTTAGAGTGTCTGTAGTTGACGCTCCTGAAAAATTGTTTTAGAGTGTCTGTAGTTGACGCTCCTGAAAAATTGTTTTAGAGTGTCTGTAGTTGACGCTCCTGAAAAATTGTTTTAGAGTGTCTGTAGTTGACGCTCCTGAAAAATTGTTTTAGAGTGTCTGCAGTTGACGCTCCGGAAAAATTTTTTGGAGAGAGGGCCTGTAGGTGGCCCTCCGGAACATTGTCTTAAAAGAGTGCCAGTTGGCCCTCTAAAAAATTCCCTTTTAGGTCAGCGTTTGGCAATGAAGAGAAGAAGGAGGAGGAGGAGGAGTAGAGGAGAGGAATCGGATACATAAGTTATTTAAATCTTTAGCTGCTCTTCCCCGGAGGAGATTTGAATTCCGGTGAAATCCAGGCTTTGTTCATTTTAATAAGCGTCAGCATGTCAGCGCTGTCAGTTCACAGGCGTGTACGGTTATAGGTGATGACGCCACCAGCTGCACTGAATACCCGCTCTGACAACACGCTAGCGGCAGGGCAGGCCAGCACCTCCAAGGCGTACAGCGCCAGTTCAGGCCACGTGTCCAGCTTTGAAACCCAGTAGTTGTATGGAGCAGAGTGATCACGCAGGACGTTGGTATGGTCAGCTAGGTACTCCCTCACCATCTTTCTGTACAGCTCCCCCCTACTCTGCCTAGACTGGGGACAGGTGACAGTGTCTTGCTGAGGTGACATAAAACTGGCAAAGGCCTAGAGAGCGTTCCCCTGCCAGTGCTGGACAAGCTGCCTGCTCGCCTCCTCTCCCCCGCTACTTAGCCCACAGAACCACGCCCTCTGCCGCTAGCGGCGTCAGATGGGAAGGATTGTTTCAGCTTGTGCACCAGGGCCTGTTGATATTGATTCACTCTCATACTCCTTTCCTCTACAGGGATGAAAGTGGAAAGGTTCTGCCTGTACCGTGGGTCCAAGATAGTGAACACCCAGTAATCGGTGTTTGAAAAAAATGCTTCTAACGCGAGGGTCATGGGATAGGCAGCCTAACATGAAGTCTGCCATGTGCGCCAGAGTCCCAACACGCAAGAATTCCCTCTCCTCACTGGCCTGACTCTCCATTTCTTCCTCCTCCTCCTCCAACTCCTCCTCTTCAGCCCATACACACTCAAGAGTTAAGAAGGACTGAGCATTGGTACCCTCTTCTGTCTCGCCAACATTCTCCTCCTCTTCCTCCTCATCCTCATCCCCCTCCTCCAATACGCGCTGAGAAACAGACCGGAGGGTGCTCTGGCTATCAAGCGACGTATCTTCTTCCCCCATCTCCTGTGACAAGCGCAAAGCTTC
Organism: Rhinella marina; assembly: GCA_900303285.1. Lineage (NCBI taxonomy): Eukaryota > Metazoa > Chordata > Amphibia > Anura > Bufonidae > Rhinella > Rhinella marina. The sequence goes on from ONZH01023001.1 coordinate 48,357, forward strand.
TGACTTCATGCTGAGCAGTGAGTTTTTCAACAGGCAAAGCAGCGGGATGGTGAGGCTGATAATGGCGGCATCGCCGCTGACCATCTGTGTTGACTCCTCAAAGTTGCTCAACACCTGACAGATATCAGACATCCACTTCCACTCCTCATTGTAGACTTGAGGAAGCTGACTTACCTGACTACCAGTTCTGGTGGAAGTTGACATCTGGCAGTCTACAATTGCTCTGCGCTGCTGGTAAACTCTGGAAAACATGTTTAATGTCGAATTCCATCTCGTGGGCAAGTCGCACAACAGTCGGTGAGCTGGCAATTGTAGGCGTCGCAGCGCTGCCCTGAGAGTGGCAGCATCTGTGGTTGACTTGCGGAAATGCGCACAGATGCAGCGCACCTTGTTGAGCAAATCTGACAAATTGGGGTATGTCTTGAGGAACCGCTGAACTATGAGATTGAACACGTGGGCCAGGCATGGCACATGTGTCAGTCTGCCGAGTTGCAGAGCCGCCACCAGGTTACGCCCGTTGTCACACACAACCATGCCTGGCTTGAGGTTCAGCGGTGCCAGCCACAGATCGGTCTGCGCCGTGATGCCCTGTAACAGCTCTTGGGCAGTGTGCCTTTTGTCACCTAAGCTCTGCAGTTTGAGCACGCCTGCTGGCGCTTACCCACGGCACTGCTGCTGTGCCTAGAGCTACCGACTGAAGGCGCCGTGCCCACGGATGGTAATTCGGAGGAGTAGGGGTTGGAGGAAGAGGCATAGTACATCTGAGAAACCGTAACCGAGGTAGGCCCCACAATCCTCGGTGTGGGCAGTACATGAGCGACCCCAGGGTCAGACCCGGTCCCAGCCTCCACCAAGTTAACCCAATGTGCCGTCAGTGAGATATAGTGTCCCTGCCCGGCAGCACTTGTCCACGTGTCCGTGGTTAGGTGGATCTTATCACTAACCACGTTGGTCAGGGCACGGATGATGTTCTCTGACACGTGCTGGTGTAGGGCTGGGACGGCACATCGGGAAAAATAGCGGCGGCTGGGGACCAAGTACCGAGGGACAGCCACCGCCATCAGGTTGTGGAAAGCCTCAGTCTCTACCAGTCTATAGGGCAGCATCTCCAGGCTCAACAATTTGAAAATGTGGACGTTTAGGGCTTGTGCATGTGGGTGGCTGGAATTGTATTTGTGCTCAAATGTCTGCTGCAAAGACAGCTGAACGCTGGGCTGGGACACATTGGTGGAGGTTGTGGAGGATCGTGGAGGTGAAGGGGTGGTTGTAGGGCGGGAGGCGCTCGTGCCGGGGTCCTGGGCGGGGGGTTGACTCGCCGAGCCAGCATGTGACACAGGGGAAGGGGCAGTGGTGTGACCCACAGGAGGTGAACGGCCTTGGTTCCACTGAGTCGTGTGTTTAGCACTCATATGCCTGCGCATGCTGGTACTGGTTAGGCTGGTAGTGGTGGCTCCCCTGCTGATCCTGGTTCGGCATAGGTTGCACACCACAGTCCGTCGGTCATCCTCACTTTCTTTAAAAAACCTCCAGACTTGCGAACATCTAGGCCTCGGCACGGGAGCTTGACTCCGTGAAACAGTTGCTGATCTACCTGCTCTGGCCCTGCTTCTCCCTCTGGCCACCCCACTGCCTCTTCCAACCTGTTCTGGTCTGCACTTGCCCCCCCCTCAGAAGCACTGTCTTGAGTTGGATTACCAACCCAGCTCGGGTCAGTCACCTCATCATCCACCAGCTCTTCCTCCGATTCCTCACTCTGCTCCCCCCTCGGACTTACTGCCCTGACAACAACATCACTGTCTGACAACCGTGTCTCATCATCAGCATCATCATCCGACACCTCTTCACGCACTACTTGCACTAAGTCCACACTCTCATCACCCACAGACTGTGAAAGTTCCAAATTTTGGGCATCGGGACAGAGCAACTGCTCAGGTTGCTGTTGAGCAGTGATTTGTGTCTCTGGGTAGGGTCCTGAAAAAAGTTCCTGTGATTATGCCTGATCTGAATCCATACTTTCTGTGGGGGGGCAGGCTGGGGGGAAGGAGGTTGAGCTGGAGGAGACAGAGGTCTACTCCCTTGGCTAGCGTGGGTGGACTGCGTGGAAGACTGGGTGGTGGATAAATTACTGGACGCATTGTCCGCTATCCACGTCATCACCTGTTTGCACTGTTGTGGTTTCAATAGTGGTGTACCACGTGAACCAGTAAGATGCGAGATGAAGCTAGGGAGCGAAACTCTGCGGCGTTCCACTGCTCCCTCATCAACATGTACTGTGTCAACCTGCCCAGGACCATGGCCTCTGACCCCTACACTACTTGAACGCCCACGTCCTCGTCCTCGACCCTTAGCCCTTGGGTTTTGTATGTTCACTGCACTGTATGATATATAACAGAGAAAAAACGTAGTCTTTAGACGGCGGCTAAACGTAAAAACGTATATTTTCTACACTCCGGCTAGTGTGCAGCACACAACACAATTTCGCACTGCACTGTAGTATATATGACTGAGAGGAAAAACGTAGTCTTTAGACGGCGGCTATTACACCGCAAACCACTCAATGTTTCACTGCACTGTATAATATATAACTGAGAGGAAAAACATATATTTTATACACTCCGGCTAGTGTGCAGCACACAACAGAATTTTTCACTGCACTGTATAATATATAACTGAGAGGAAAAACTTATATTTTCTTCACTCCGGCTAGTGTGCAGCACACGACAGAATTTTTCACTGCACTGTATAATATATAACTGAGAGGAAAAACTTATATTTTCTACACTCCGGCTAGTGTGCAGCACATGTCAGAAATTTTTCACTGCACTGTATAATGTATAACTGAGAGGAAAAACTTATATTTTCTACACTCCGGCTATTGCACCGCAAACCACTCAATTTTTCACTGCACTGTATAATATATAACTGAGAAGAAAAACGTATATTTTCTACACTCCGGCTAGTGTGCAGCACACGACAGAATGTTTCACTGCACTGTATAATATATAACTGAGAGGAAAAACGTATATTTTCTACACTCCGGCTAGTGTGCAGCACACGACACAATTTCGCACTGCACTGTAGTAAATATATCTGAGAGGAAAAACGTAGTCTTTAGACGGAGGCTATTGCACCGCAAACCACTCAATGTTTCACTGTACTGTATAATATATAACTGAGAGGAAAAACGTATATTTTATACACTCCGGCTAGTGTGCAGCACACGACAGAATTTTTCACTGCACTGTATAATATATAACTGAGAGGAAAAACTTAGATTTTCTACACTCCGGCTAGTGTGCAGCACACGACAGAATTTTTCACTGCACTGTATAATATATAACTGCGAGGAAAAATTTATATTTTCTTCACTCCGGCTAGTGTGCAGCACACGACAGAATTTTTCACTGCACTGTATAATATATAACTGAGAGGAAAAACTTATATTTTCTACACTCCGGCTAGTGTGCAGCACATGTCAGAAATTTTTCACTGCACTGTATAATGTATAACTGAGAGGAAAAACTTATATTTTCTACACTCCGGCTATTGCACCGCAAACCACTCAATTTTTCACTGCACTGTATAATATATAACTGAGAAGAAAAACGTATATTTTCTACACTCCAGCTAGTGTGCAGCACACGACAGAATGTTTCACTGCACTGTATAATATATAACTGAGAGGAAAAACGTATATTTCCTACACTCCGGCTAGTGTGCAGCACACGACACAATTTCGCACTGCACTGTAGTAAATATATCTGAGAGGAAAAACGTAGTCTTTAGACGGAGGCTATTGCACCGCAAACCACTCAATGTTTCACTGTACTGTATAATATATAACTGAGAGGAAAAACGTATATTTTATACACTCCGGCTAGTGTGCAGCACACGACAGAATTTTTCACTGCACTGTATAATATATAACTGAGAGGAAAAACTTAGATTTTCTACACTCCGGCTAGTGTGCAGCACACGACAGAATTTTTCACTGCACTGTATAATATATAACTGAGAGGAAAAAAGTATATTTTCTACACTCCAGCTAGTGTGCAGCACACGACACAATTTCGCACTGCACTGTAGTATATATGACTGAGAGGAAAAACGTAGTCTTTAGACGGCAGCTATTGCACCGCAAACCACTCCATTTTTCACTGCTCTGTAGTATATATGACTGAGAGAAAAACGTAGTCTTTAGACGGCGGCTATTGCACCGCAAACCACTCAATTTTTCACTGCACTGTAGGATATATAAAAAAACGTATTCCCTAGACTGACGCTACTGTACAGCACACTACATAATTGTTCACTGGACTGTAGTGTATAGAAATGACAGAAAAACGTATTCCCTAGGCTGACGCTACTGTACAGTACACTACATAATTGTTCACTGGACTGTAGTGTATAGAAATGACAGAAAAACGTATTCCCTAGGCTGACGCTACTGTACAGTACACTACATAATTGTTCACTGGACTGTAGTGTATAGAAATGACAGAAAAACGTATTCCCTAGACTGATGCTACTGTACAGTACACTACATAATTGTTTACTGGACTGTAGTGTATAGAAATGACAGAAAAACGTATTCCCTAGACTGACGCTACTGTACAGTACACTACGTAAATGTTCACTGGACTGTAGTGTATAGAAATGACAGAAAAACGTATTCCCTATACTGACGCTACTGTACAGTACACTACATAATTGTTCACTGGACTGCAGTGTATAGAAATGACAGAAAAACGTATTCCCTAGACTGACGCTACTGTACAGTACACTACATAATTGTTCACTGGACTGTAGTGTATAGAAATGACAGAAAAACATATTTTCTAGACTGACGCTACTGTACAGTACACTACATAATTGTTCGCTGGACTGTAGTGTATTGAAATGACAGAAAAACGTATTCCCTAGACTGCACTACAGAACTCAGCAAGCCAAGGTACAGCAGCAGCAAAAATAAGTAGTTTGGGCAATTTATTTTGGGTCTGTGTGGACCACGTGCTGTCCCTTCTGCCACCAGTCACTGTGTACAGTGTGCAGCCAAGATGGCGGTAGCTGCACTACAAGTCCCAGCCAGTAGCCTGGAGGAGACCAAAAAAAAAGGTGCTTGTAGCCCTTAGAAGGGCTGTTGGGTTCTTTGTGGGTGATTCCTGCCTAACCAGCATCTAAATTCAGGCCCTAACACTCTCCCTGACAGACAGCAGCTCTATCCCTAATCTCATGCAGACGGCGTATGACGCGAGCAGCGCGGGACCAGATTCTTATATTCCCAGGTCACCTGATCTGGCCAGCCAATCCCTGCTATCAACTTGTAGGGGCCCCACGTGATGCTAGGAGGTAGATTGATTGGCTGAAAAAAGGCGGCTAACATGCAGGAAGAGGAAGTTGCCATTTCCTCGAGGATCGCGATATGCTTGTCCGAGTAGCGAGCATATGCGAATACCCTAATGCTCGAACGAGCATCAAGCTCGGACGAGCATGTTCGCTCATCTCTAGTTGTATCAAATCAACAATACATTAAAATACTGTAGGAGAAGGGCTTGATCAGTTTTAGGAGCTGCTGGTTTTGCAGATCAGAGACTGTTATTATTCATAAATAAACACGGACAACGCATTTCAGTCATGACCTGGGATCTTTTTCAGGTACAATTCACATAAAAGGTTAGTATGTAACATGAGAATGCTTGGACTGAAGGAAAATGTGTGTATGTGGGTAAGTAACTGGCTCCGGGATAGAAAGCAGAGATTAATGGTACACACTCAGATTGGGTCACTGTCACTAGTGGGGTACCACAAGGGTCAGTACTGGGCCCTATTCTCTTCAATATATTTATTAATGATCTTGTAGAAGGCTTAGACAGTAAAATATAAATTTTTACAGATGACACTAAACTGTGTAAAGTAATTAACACAGAAGAGGACAGTATACTGCTACATATGGATCTGGGTAGACTGGAGGCTTGGGCAGAGAAGTGGCAGATGAGGTTTAACACTGACAAATGTAAGGTTATGCACATGGGGAGGAATAATGCAAGTCACCAGTACATACTAAATGGTAAAACACTGGGTAACACTGACATGGAAAAGGAATTAGGCATTTTAGCAAACTAAACTGTAGAAACCAGTGTCAGACAGCTGCTGCGAGGGCCAATAAGATAATGGGTTGCATCAAAAGAGGCATAGATGCCTGTGATGAAAACATAGCCCTGCCACTTTAGAAATCACTAGTCAGACCACACATGGAGTACTGTGTACAGTTCTCGGCTCCTGTGAACAAGGCAGACATAGCAGAGCTGGAAAGGTTTCAGAGGAGGCCAACTAAAGTAATAACTGGAATGGGTGGACTACAGTACCCAGAAAGATTATCAAAATTAGGGTTATTTACTTTAGAAAAAAGACGACTGAGGGGAGATCTAATAACTATGTATAAATATATCAGGGGTCAGTACAGAGATCTCTCCCATGATCTATTTATCCCCAGGACTTTGACTGTGACGAGGGGACATCCTCTGCGTCTGGAGGAAAGAAGGTTTGTACACAAACATAGAAGAGGATTCTTTATGGTAAGAGCAGTGAGACTATGGAACTGTCTGCCTGAGGAGGTGGTGATGGTAAGTTTACTAAAAGAGTTCAAGAGAGGCCTGGATGTATTTCTGAAGGGTAACAATATTACAGGTTATAGTCGTTGATCCAGGGAGTTATTCTGATTGCCTGATTGGAGTCGGGAAGGAATTTTTTCCCATAAAGTGGGGAAAATTGGCTTCTACCTCACAGGGGTTTTTTGCTTTCTTCTGGATCAACTTGCAGGATAACAGGCTGAACTGTATGGACAGATGTCTTTTTTCAGCCTTACAAAAAATGTTCATGCCAAGCAACAGATTTCCATTCCACTAGTGGAAGCCCAACTATGCCACAGATCATTGATTTGTCATTGTAGCTTATAGCATTGTCATCTAAGATGACAACCTTCTTGTGTCACATTGAAAATGCAGTGCAATCTGCAGGCAGCACGTTATAGAGCAATAGGAGCTGAGCAGATTGATATATAGTTTTTTGGGACAGGAAACAGATTTACACCAAAAAGTGAACTAAAAAGCCTCAGAACAGCCACTGGATGGGGAAAAACAGGGACCGTGTTCCTCATTTGAATGGAAAGATGGCAGAGCATTCACACTACTGCTCAAATCAACTCTGTGGCACCCACCGGAGATACACAAGTGCTGTACCTGAAGAAGACATGTCACCACAAAATGCAGTATATAATGCGGGCAGCAAGAGAAGCTGAGCAGATTGATATATTTTGTGGGAGAAGATTCAGTAAAACTTGTAATTTTTACATTTAAGTCTCTGCTTTTTCTGACTTCAGTTGTACACGGGGGAGGTGTTATCAGTGATTAATAGCATTCCCTGGATAAGGCCTAATTCATATTTCAGTGCTTTGGTCAGCGATTTCCATTGATGACTGTGAGCCAAAATCAGGAGAGGATCATACACAGAGGTAAAGTACAATAGAGAGATTTGCAGCTGTTTTATGTTGTCAACCCACTTCTGGTTTTGGTTCACAATCACTAATGGAAATCAATGACCAAACATTGAAGCATGAACTAGGCCTAAGTGTATTTAGAAAGGAAGCCATCAGTCACTAATAGCTGTTCACAAGGATGGTCTTAAGTTCAGAAACAGCAGAAGTTGGATTAATTGGAAGTTGAAGGTTGGTTAAATATTTTCCCAATGTGCTCAGCTCCTCCTGCACTGCATCTTTATGAGTCCTATAGACTTTGATAGTGGATAATGTCCAGAGGTGTAGCAAGTAACCATGAGGCCCCATAGCAAAACTTGAAATGGGGCCCCTGTCCACCATGATTACTTTCAACATGTTCTGAAATGCTTATAATTGGTCTCCCTAATGCACAAGGCTAAGGCCAGTGGCGTACCGCCAATGGCGGCAGACCACGCCATGGCTATGGGGCCCGTGAGGTTGGGGGGCCCGGCAGGGCTGAATGGCCTTGCCCCCTCACTTCCTAGTCCTCGGTATCCCCACTTCTCCTGTCTGTCTCCTCACCCCTGCAATCCAGTGTAGGTCTCGTCTTCCCTGCAGTCCAGTGTAGGTCTCCTCACCCCTGCAGTCAAGAGATAGGTCTCCCCGTTATTCTTTAGGTCTCCTCATCCCTGCAGTCCATGGTGCTGTGGGCTAAAGGACCTTCCTGACATCATCCGCCCATGTGACCAGTGGGGGAGGTGCCAGAGAGCTGTGTTCCTGTACGGAGAGGAGCTGGAGTTTGGTGAGGCCTAGCTGTGTGTGTCTGTCCCCCTGTGTGTGTGTGTGTGTGTCTGTCCCCCTGTATGTGTGTCTGTCCCCCTGTATGTGTGTCTGTCCCCCTGTGTGTGTGTGTGTCTGTCCCTGTGTGTGTGTCACCGTCACCATGCTACAGTGTTCCTATGTCTTGACGCAGCTGCTTCAGGACGTTCTGTGGGGGCAAGAAGAAGACGGAAGAGGAAACAGCGCCGCCAGCATGGAGTCCCATGGGAGAGGCACAGGGAGGCACAGTAAGGATGCAGGTAACACTACCACATGATCTATACTAGTGTTATCTGTGGTTTTACATAGGACTGCAGGTAACACTACCACATGATCTACACTAGTGTTATCTGTTGTTTTACATAGGACTGCGGGTAACACGACCACATGATCTACACTAGTGTTATCTGTGGTTTTACATAGGACTGCAGGTAACACTACCACATTATCAGCACTAGTGTTATCTGTGCTGTTACATAGGACTGCAGGTACCACTACCACATTATAAGCACTAGTGTTACTTGTGGTTTTAAATAGGACTGCAGGTATACACACACATACAACTGTCTGTTGTATATGTGTGTGTATATATATATATATATATATATATATATATATATATACACACACACACACACACACACATTTGTGTCTATGGTGGGACATTCTGTGTCTGTAGGAGGGTTGCTACTATTAGAGCCATATATACACTGTGTGCAGAATTATTAGGCAAATGAGTATTTTGATCACATCATCCTTTTTATACATTTTGTCCTACTCCATGCTCTATAGGCTTGAAAGCGAACTACCAATTAAGTAAATCAGGTGATGTGCATCTCTGTAATGAGGAGGGGTGTGGTCTATTGACATCAACACCCTATATAAGGCGTGCTTAATTATTAGGCAACTTCCTTTCCTTTGGCAAAATGGGTCAGAAGAGAGATTTGACGGACTCTGAAAAGTCAAAAATTGTGAGATGTCTTGCAGAGGGATGCAGCAGTCTTGAAATTGCCAAACTTTTGAAGCGTGATCACCGAACAATCAAGCGTTTCACGGCAAATAGCCAACAGGGTCGCAAGAAGCGTGAAAAAAAAAGGCGCAAAATAACTGCCCATGAATTGAGGAAAATCAAGCGTGAAGCTGCCAAGATGCTATTTGCCACCAGTTTTGCCATATTTCAGAGATGCAACGTTACTGGAGTATCAAGGAGTATCAAAAAGCACAAGGTGTGCGATACTCAGGGACATGGCCCTACAAGGTAAGGAAGGCTAAAGCCAAGACTGGGCCAAGAAATATCTTAAGACTGATTTTTCTAAGGTTTTATGGACTGATGAAATGAGAGTCACTCTTGATGGGCCAGATGGATGGGCCTGAGGCTGGATCAGTAAAGGGCAGAGAGCTCCACTCCGACTCAGACGTCAGCAAGGTATAGGTGGGGTACTGGTATGGGCTGGTATCATCAAAGATGAACTTGTGGGACCTTTTTGGGTTGAGGATGGAGTGAAGCTCTACTCCCAGACTTACTGCCAGTTTCTGGAAGACACCTTCTTCAAGCAGTGGTACAGGAAGAAGTCGGTATCGGTCAAGAAAAACATGATTTTCATGCAGGACAATGCTCCATCGCATGCATCCAAATACTCCACAGCGTGGCTGGCCAGTAAAGGTCTAAAAGAAGAAAAAATAATGACATGGCCCCCATGTTCACCTGATCTGAACCCCATAGAGAACCTGTGGTCCCTCATAAAATGTGAAATCTACAGGGAGGGAAAACATTACACCTCTCGGAACAGTGTCTGGGAGGCTGTGGTGGCTGCTGCATGCAATGCTGATCATGAACAGATCAAGCAACTGATAGAATCTATGGATGGAAGGCTTTTGAGTGTCATCGGAAAGAAAGGTGGCTATATTGGTCACTGATTTTTTTTTATTTTGGTTTTTGAATGTCAGAAATGTTTATTTCTAAATTTTGTGTTGTTATATTGGTTTACCTGGTGAAAATAAACAAGTGAGATGGGTATATATTTTGTTTTTATTAAGTTGCCTAATAATTCTGCACAGTAATAGTTACCTGCACAAACAGATATCTTCCTAAGATAGCCAAATTTAAACAAAAAAAAAACACTCCAACTTCCAAAAATATTAAGCTTTGAGTCTTTTAGGTTGATTGAGAACATAGTTGTTGTTCAATAATAAAAATTCTCACAAATACAACTTGCCTAATAATTCTGCACACAGAATATATATATATATATATATATATATATATATATATATATATATACACAATATACAGTTACAGTTATTTGGGTGGGTGGCCCAGTTCTGAGATTCGCTATGGGGCCCCTCAATTTCTATATATGCCCCTGGCTAAGGCATAACATTAATGCCATAGTACAGGGATTAATGCTAATAGTAATGTCATATTACAGGGATAATGAACACAGTGATGTCATAATAGTGAAATAATATATATAGTATAGGATAGTATAGTATAATATAGTATAGGAAAAGAGCACACAGTGATCTCACAGCACAAGGACAATGATGTCACAGAACAGGAATATTCTACTTAGTATTATTGCAACATTCACATTCAAGTACAATACACATATGTCACAGTACAGAAATAGTGTATTGATGTCACAGCACAAGAAAAACGCATAAAGTAATGCAGAGCAAAAGGAATAAAGAAAACAGAAGACGTAACCTTGAAGCTCCAACCTAGAATGGAGTGGTATAAATGTTCCACGGCATCTTATTTACATTTTACGACTAACTTCAGCTTATGTTTGAGTGAATATGAGCCCCCTTAGTTGTTGAGCCCCTCAGCAGCTGTCACGCCTGCTACACTGGTAGTTATGCCAATGATGACTGCTTGTTACCGGAATACCTCTCAAAATATAACTAAACTTCCACATGAATGAACTTTAGACGTAAACAGAAAGGACACAAAGTTACTCAGGCTCACATAACTTTATAGTTTTGTGACTTTTTTGAAAATAAATATAAAAGCTCCAGTCAAAAACAATCATTCTGCACCTGTTAGGCAGGGCGACAGCAAGTCGCAAAAAAGTCACGCAATACAAATATACATGGAGCTTGTCTGCAAATTACGTTAGCACCACTATTTTAGAGCTGGGATTTGGTTGTGAAAACACAGCCTTGTCAGAGGTGATTCGCATATCATCAGGGGCGTAGCTAAAGGCTCATGGGCCCTGGTGCAAGAGTTCAGCTTGGGCCCCCCTTCGCTTAGTGCTCTGTGTTTCTTCTTATGCAGCACAAGGGTATTTGGGCCCCTCAGGTTCCTGGGCCCGGTAGCAACTGCTACCTCTGCACCCCCTATAGCTACACCCCTGGTCTTACACCATTGAAGTCAATAGTGTAAAAGTCATGCGCAGCATCAGACTTGTGACACAAAATCCAGCAGAGTTGGATTTTACTCGCAGCATGTTGTATGTCACACTGCACAACACTGACATACATTATATGAAATGTCGCACGTAGCCCTGGCCTTATAGCCACATCTGGAATTTATGCATTATTCAAGATCTAGGTTGCTGAACACAAGCAAAGTACTGTGTCCCCTTTATAGTAGTAATGCTCTAAGTGGCCCCTTTATAATAGTAATGCCCTCGGTGCCCCCTTTGTAGTAGTAATGCCCATTGTACCCAGCTTTTATTAGTAATGCCCACTGCACCCACCTTTTATTAATAATGCCCACTGTACTCACCTTTTATTAGTAATGCCCACTGTACTCACCTTTTATTAGTAATGCCCACTGTGCCCCATTTGTAGTGGAAATGCCCACTGTGCTCCCTTTGTAGTGGAAATGTCCACTGTGCCCCCCTTGTAGTGGAAATGCCATCTGTGCCCTGTGTTAAAATAAAACAAAACACAGCACCTACTCACCTTGTCCTGTTCCTGGAGTCCTCTCTTCACTGGAGACACAGATCGCTCTGCAGGATGTGTGGGTGGAGCTTATGCAGATTAACAGGCTTCAGGCTCCGCCCACACATGCCGGCAGCGCGATCGTGTCTGCAGGCTGAATGGTGGAGCAGGGAGAAATCTCCCTGCTTCACTATTCACAGCGCTGCCAGCCTGAAGGAGGGGAGGTGCGCAGGGAGCTGAGTGGTGAGTGACAAGACCCAGCTCCCTGCGATCTGGGGGAGGCGCAGCCTAAAGGAAACACGGAGTGGCATCCACCAGCAGTGTTTAACTGCTGTGTGGATGCCGCCCCTCAGAAATACAGAAAACTACCGCCTGAGGCAAGATCCTCATCTCGCCTCATGGCAGAAGCGGCCCGGTAGATTTGTTCATTCACTTTGTATTTTGTTAATTGATTTAAAAAAATACTAACCCTTCCATTTTTTAAAATCATTCTTACTTTGCCGCATTTTTTCCACACCTGCTTAAAATGTTTACTGTATACATATAAATGAGGACGGGTTCGCATTTGTGTCATAAATTCTGTTATAATGTTCCGGTATAACAGTTATAGCAGAATATAATGGTATTTTAGGACGGAATGTAAAATGGAACCCTTTGAAAGACATTCTGTTTTGCTCCGTCCTAATATATTTCTATGGACAGATATAACGGTTCGATTTTTCGTTATTCATGCTGGAAAAAAAGTCCTGTCGACAGTACAATATAAAACTGATCACTCAGTGCAATGACATGGCACAATCATTCTCCAATGTGTGAGTAGAAGCTGAGTAGGAAGGTGTAATATAAAATAACTGAAAAAAATCTCTTCAACTTTAATAGGATTGTTCCAGGTATTCCAGACTACCTTCGGGACAACACATTCTGCCATATATGCCCCCAAATACAGTGGTCCCTCAAGATACAATGGCCTCAGGATACAATATTTTCAACATACAATGGTCTTTTCTGACCCATCGTAAGTTGAAACTAGACTCAACATACAAAGTCTCAGACCCAACCATTCAGCTGTATTAGTCGGTAGTTCCTGATTGTGTAAGGACTGTTATATGTAAGGACTGCTTATTTTTCTTAAATCTTCATTTTCTCTTATCTTTGATGGCATTTTGGGATTTTAGAACCGATTACTCAAGTTACAATGGTTTCAACATACAATGGTCGTCCTCGAACCAATTAATATTGTAACTTGAGGGACCACTGTACTAGACTATTGTTGTCCAAACCTGCTATTGTCTGCAAGGCTGGCCAGGCCAACTATTTAATGTGTCCAACAGATGATGTTTGGGGAGAGAAGGATCAGGCACGTTGAATTTTAAAAATGGATCCTTTAGTTCTCCTGGGAGATAAGCAGTCACCATATATACAGTAGCTGACAGTGGCGTTCTTCTCTCTCTCCACTGAAAACACATACACATGTATTGGGGAGTCAGGACATAAAGATCTCTGGCCTACAGATATGGAAGGTGTATGGGCACCTTAACAGAGCTACTGATACTTTAACAGATGGACAGGGAGACTCCTATGGGACATTTCTACTAATTTATTAAGGCTGTATTAGATTAGCAGATTAGCAGGTGATTGTCACAGAGGGAAGTGTTCTTTCCCAGCAATTGCCTGTTCGTTAACAGAGAAGAACGCTGCTATTACATGCAGAAATCTTCTCTAATGCCATTCCTTGTCCCCATACTGATCATTGTTTGCCAACACCTCATTACACAGGATGATTTGCCGCCGACGAACAATTATTTTTAAACCTGTTGAAAGATTCCAATTGTCCGATGAACGAGCAAACCGGTGATTGGTGGCAGTATTACACTGCCAGATCATCGCTAACAAGCGTTACTACGAACACTCATTAGCATTGATCTGGGAGACTACAAGCTTTAGATAGGTAAAATGGTAATATATTTTAAATATTACCAATCAGCAATACCTGTATTAGATGACAATAAAGGTAAATTAGAAGGTAAAGGCACTGTTGTTAGAGTAGTCAATTTTTTCAGGTTTTTCAGGATAGCTAAAAAAGGATCAATCCCTATGGAGAAGTTTGGGGTGAAGATTTCCTGGTTTACGGTAAAGCACCCCTTGGATGCTGCAACTCTCTAATTTTCTCCCAGTCCCAAACCACTGAAATTCTATATCAATATATGAGTGTTTATATCTCTGTTTAATATAAAGGAATATAATCCATGGCACTCACCAATCTTTGCATAGTCCATTTATTGAAAATAAAAGTCCATGGTACATAGGGAACATAGCCGATAACGACTGACCAAAGGCCGTTTTGCGTCCACTGATGCTTTCTCAAGGTCTTGGTTGTCATCTAATATGTTCCCTATGAACCGTGCACTTTGGTTTTCAATAACTGGACAATACAAAGATTGGTGAGTGCCGTGGATTATATTCCTTTTCATTCTATGGATTTTGTATCTGCTCTTTCCCACCTAGCACCACGGATGTTCCTTTTACCCATTGATTCATGTGTCCGTGCAGCTGGCATGGAAAGGTGGTGCTGACTGTATACATCTTTATCATTGCAGTGACTTTATATCTCTGTTTTCCAGTTGACAACTACACCTGTCCTAGCCTCTGTTTTACAGTAATCTATACTGTACTTTTTCCATCTCCCACCCACCTCTTGCACACAGGACCAGATGGAAGAATCGTTCACCACATCCCTCCAGATGGAAAAGCTTTTGTTTACTTAAGCACGAATCAGCTGTTATGTCAGAATATATTGGTTAAACTGCTCTTATCAGGAAAACAATAGGGTTAATTTATAACCTGCGATCAGTGTGTTGTGCATATTTGTCCTGCGATCTGGGAAAAGTGACCTTTACTGATATGACACTTTCAGCACCAGGTGAGAGTCTGGATTTTCTAAACCAAATGTCTTCTGCTGTGAAAGTGTCATTGCAGCAAGGTGCAGAGATTGTTTAACTTTTATGAAACTTTTCTGTGTGTAACTAGGCAGAAGGTGTTGTCAGTTCTATAGTGTTTCTCTAGTTTGCATATATTTGACTATAGTTGTTCATAAAAGTCTCATAGGCAATATCAAGGTACCAGGAGATGAACAGTACTCCTTGCAGGCCCTTGCAACTAGTGATTGGGGCAGCTTGAGACCTAGACGTTGTGCACTGTATACTGGGCAATAGAGAGAAGCGTCAAATACTAACACAAAGCACCTAACATAGCATCCAGGCAAATAAAATAGCATCCAAGTCTAGCACGGTGATGGTTAAGGGCTACATTCCAAATGGTCTAGGGCAGTAAACATTGTGGTGCCTAATGAAAGAATCATACTCATCTGCTCCCACCGCTCCAATTCGGCACCTTGGCTCTGTTCAGAGATCTTCTGGTCCTAATCTTGTTTAATTCCTGCTAGGGTATGGACAGGGTGATGTGCGCCGTAGCAGCCAATGTCTGGCCTCAGTGGTAACGCACATGTGACCCAATACGTACCCAATCAGAAAACAAGCTGGGGAGTGAAAAATCACACAACAGAGCCAGGGTACTGAGCCAGGGTGGTGAGGAGCATGTGATCATGATTATTTAATTAAGTACCACCATAAGGGCTAATTAAAATGGGAAATCCATTTACAATTCCTGGTGGAGGGCAGTGGAAGGGTTAATACTGCATCCCTGGGGTCCAGTATGTTACCCCTCCAGGCTCCAGTTTTCTGTATAAAGATAGTTCAGCTTTCTGTTAACTCCATGCACTGATCATAGTGGTAAGAGGAGGAAGCCGATAGGGAAGATGAGCAGCTATAACTGTAGGACAGCACAGTTCTCTCTAGGATCAGGCAGGTTCTCTCTATGGTGGGGCAGAGCAGGAGTAGACTTTTCTTGAGTGTCACACAGCTTAGAGGCTACAGTGTAGGTAAGGTATGCATGGCAAGGTTTGCAAGATGGCTGCCGAGGCCCAAGGATTTAGAAGACCCTAGCATCATCGCAGCACAAGAACTCCATCCAAATCCCATCCTACTTCACAAAGCCTGTATCCAAAGGTAGGTGAGGGCATTGACATAACACACTCTATGTAGTTGGGTCTTCTCACTGAGATTGCATTTCTCTTTTAAGAGCTGCATTTACAAAGCATTTAAAAAAGAAAAGTGCTGCTGACACTAGCTCTCCATTATGCCATTATCCTAGGAGACGTTATAGCTGAGGTTTACTACTTCTAAATCAATGCCATGTCCACATTTCTATATGCCTGTGGTCTATCTAGTACATGCTTCCAGTCTTGTTCTTCCAGTCTTCTTTAGTCTTCCAGTAATCTGGACTAAAATTTGAGATAGTAAAGAGCTATTGTTTTGACACCTTGGTTTTCTGGTCTTCACGGTTAGAAGCCATTATCACTCTTTTTGTAACTTCTATAGCCATGGGACACTATTGAGTCTATCAAGCATTTCACAACTGTTGGGAGTGGCTACATTTTGCAATGCTGTAGCCATTATAATGTCACGCCATGTATTGGTGTTAAGGAGGTTTTTTTCATGCATTCTGTATTACACAGATCAAAATCTGAGCCGCACCAATGATTGATTGGATTACCCAAGTCCATTGTACACATGAAGCTCTAACAACTAATGTCCAGGCAAATAAAATAGCATCCAAGTCAAGCACAGTGATTGTTATGGGCTACATTGCAGGAGGTCTAGGGCAGTAAAATAGTTAAATTTCAGGGGTTTTCCAGGATTTTTCCCATTTTTAATTAGCCTCTATACCATGTGGTGCCTAATGAAAGAATCAAACTCACCTACTTTCTTCAGCTCCAGTTTGGGGAGACACAACTTGGACAAACCAGGCCATGCTTCAAAGATTAACCTCAAAGATACAATAAAAAATACAGTGTTCAAGCAGGAAGGGGGTGATATGGTATTTTAGTGATTGTACACCCTTAAAGGGGTATTTCCATCACAGACAATGGGATAAAATCGCTCCCATTGTCTGATAGGTGCGTGTCCCACCTCTGGGACACTGAGAACGGAGTGGAGAGAGTGGTGGCTGGAGGACCCCAGGTTTCACGAGATCCAGCCACCACCAAGCGCTCTCCCCATACAAGTTATTTATAAAATTATTTAGTTCAAGGTATAAACAGCATGCAGTCAACTCCGATGCTCCCTCTAGTGTTGGCTGCAAGTAGTCAAATTTATTCAACAAGCATGATTCCCAGCCCACCCCTTACTTTGTAACTGTATCTTCCTTGTTTCCTCTCCTAAATCAAGCTCCTTTGCTGTCATATGTTTAGTGATATGTTGACACAAACAGGATGGAGTGGTAGCCCTCACTCACATGGGACTGTAATGGCATGTCCCCGGGTAGGAGGAAACTACACAGCTTCAAGCATCACATAAACAGGTTTTTAGATGCTGGTTCCTTGCAGAATTGAAAATGTAACTATATTAGTAAGCTCTTATTGTAAGGCAGCAGGTATGGATCCATCGTGCCACTGAATGGATTTGGCTTAGGGCTACTCCTAAGGGCATTATATAATTGGTTTTCCTGATTTTCACCCATTCACCTTTATACAGGGATCTGGTTTTCACTGCAGGAGAACTACCAGACCGCTACCTCTTAGAGTTGTCTCCATTCAGTGACAGCTGACACAGACAGGTCAAGAGACACCATTGTGAGACACCAAGGGAACAGGAAAAATCATGGTCAGGTGGTCATGGACAAAGCGAGGTCAGGGCAGGCAGCAGGGGCATAGCTAAAGGCTCATGGGCCCTGGTGCAAGAGTTCAGCTTCCCTTAGTGCTCTTTGTGTCTTCTTATGTGGAACAAGGGTCTTTGGGCCCCCTCAGGGTCCTGGGCCCGGTAGCAACTGCTACCTCTGCACCCCCTATAGCTACGCCCCTGGCAGGCAGCACAGAGTTAGTACGATAAATGGGCAGGGGTCAGGATGGACGGACAGCAGTGTCGAACTGAGATGTCTAGGGTCCCCCAGTAAAATTCATTCTGGGGGTCCACTGTAAAGCTACATGCATATACTACCTGCCTACACTATCCAGTTTTTTTTTTATATATGGACATAGGCAATGTACTGTATAGCATCTCAGCCAGCCTATTTATATGTCCGGCCACTGTGCCATGTGCCACTTGTGCAGGGAAGTTGAGACTGGGGGCCCATCTTGCACAGGGGATTCACCTGTTCCCCCGTAGGCCAGTCCGAGCCTGACGGATAGGTTTAGCACTAAATCGGCAGAGGTAAGGAACAGAAGTTCAGACAATACAATATTCCAGGGACTAGGCAAGCTATCGACCTTATTGCTCAGGTACCTTCCCACAGGGAAAGGCACCTTATATCAGCAGCCATTGGCTGGGGACAGATTGGGCCATGTGCGCCAGCCCTTTATGAGCCAGGAAGAGACTACACGCTCTAAGGAACAGATCACAGCAGGTAGGAGACAACTAGGTCATAAGTGGACTAGCATGTGGAGCTTGCAGAAGTCTGAGCACACTGCCGGCTGTGTGCTCAACTGAAGGCAGAGGGGTACTGAAACATAACCTTTATTAGAATTGGTTAAAATTACGCACTCACATTACAAAAGTGACATCTTTGTGTCTAACTTGCATCACTCGTATTGTACCAACTGATACTGCTGCTGGGAGGAGACAAACGCTGGAGGTCACAAACTGCTGCCATGCCAGGGCTGAAGAAGGAGTGTGTGTTCCAACAACCATGGAGATGAGAGACACCAGTGGGCACGGAATGACAGCATAACACTTCACGTATCATATTATAGAATCAATAGTTAGTAAATTTTGGGCACCAAACAACCCATTTCAATCCTGCAGCTTTGTATCATCAAAACTGAGCTACTAATTATATTAACAGTAGGTGCCTCAGTTTTGTAGCCATTATATCACACCAATATGAACATTCCATTACACTATCTTTGCAGCAGCTTTTCATCCAGAAATGTATTCATACTGGGAAATAAATGTTACTAGTACATAAGATTGACTAGATTGTATGGCTTAGTAAGAATTCTTGGCTCCTTGACTTTTTCACTGATAATGGGTAGCCCGTGTCAGTTGGTCTGGCAGCTGCCCAAGATCATTTTTTTTGAAGTTCGCTGAAGTCTGTTAATTATGTGAGAATAATACATCTTCAGATATAGATATTTTAGAACTAGGCTAGGGAATGTTCTGAACATGTGAGCTTTAAATAGTACTGCTCTTCTAAATCACTCTGTATACGCTTTCATTTGTAAAATTTGCAGATTTATGGAAGTTTAGTTTTACATAAAATAACATATATAAATGCAACTGTCTATATTACTGTATTTTCTAATTAGAGAGGAACAAAGGCTAAAGTGCTGGCCTACTGTATATGGCTGCATGAATAGGCTCTTGTGGAGTAAAGATTGTCATATATAAGATATTTGGACAGGATTGGCCAACAATCTCAAAGTGCCCAAACACCTTAAATAGATGTCAACTGTCTCTCCGAACTCCCCCATACATACGGTATACACAGTTCAGTTGGCTTGACCAAGCATGTATGTGTTTTCATGGGCTTTCATGAGAAAATATATAGTTCTGGCTATAGCTTATGGATTAGGCATTAAAATTTGAATCACCCAAATCTTCTCTCGACTGATATCGTCTGTCATGGGAGAGTCGGGAGTTCCCCATACAGGTTGGATTGTTAGCTGGTCCTCATGAAAATGGCAGGTCTGGCCGACAATCGTATAATGCATTTAGGGGCCTTTATGCTCTGATCACAATATATAATGGAAACCATAATGCACTGCCAGTGAATATCACAGCACTTGACGAACTCCATTGACTTATAATGGGGTCCGCTGTGGCTTCCTGCATTTTGATGTGATGTGTTCCACTATTCACATGCAGTGTAAACAGAGCACAGTGGCATATGTTAAAGGGAAGCAGAATGTGCCTGATCCTGTGCTTCTGCAAAACATAAGATGTCTGGCACTGGTTTATTGCCCTCTCCTCATTATAATAAACAAGCCTGTGTGTTTCTGGTGGGGTCGGGGAAAAAGTTGTATAAAATGAGTATAGTTGGCCCCTCAAGGCAATATTTTGGGAGGCATTTCTACGCTGGTCTTGATATCCCCTGCACTGTCTGAGGATGCCCCTAATTTCTGATGAGGCTTAGTCCTCGTCATAAATTAGGTGCACCCTCCAGCAGTCCATGCACCTAAACAGAAATATACGACAGCTCAGAGCTGCTGTAGATTTCTGGTTCCATGTGTGGAAGAAACTGGTATAAATCAAGATAAATCTGTTGCGGCTGCTGGACACACCCCCTTGCCATGTCCCCTTTCTGAATAGTGGCAAGGGTGGCCTAAAAAGTGGGAGATGCAACAATTATTTGTAGTTTTCGGCTTTTTTAAACCACTTTTCAGGCACAAGGGAGATGATAAATCTCCCCTTTTGTGTTTTTGTAGCAGATTAGAACACATAACCTAAATGGTTTTGGTAAATAATCTCTGGAATTATGGTTTAGCCATGATAATTTAATTTATTCACAAACACATTTTCACGAGTGTGAGGGTTAAACCCTCCACTTATACAGGATGTGTGAGCCTTCATGTTTAATTGTATTACGAATCATTGCACATGCCAGAAAAATTATCAATTTTATTTTTGAATATCAAAATTCATATAGGTTATTTCTGAATCAATCCAAATGTAGACCTTATTTTTCCAAATCACTCCATTACACACAGGGCTAATAATTCTGAATCAGTCCATAAGACATAGAGCTTATATTTCTGAATCAGTCCATACGACATAGAGCTTCTATTTCTGAATCACTCCATTACACACAGAGCTAATCATTCTGAATCAGTCCATAAGACATAGAGGTTATATTTCTGAATCAGTCCATAAGACATAGAGGTTATATTTCTGAATCAGCCCATAAGACAGAGGTTATATTTCTGAATCAGCCCATAAGACATAGAGCTTATATTTCTGAATCAGTCCGTAAGACAGAGCTTATATTTATGAATCAGTCCATAAGACAGAGCTTATATTTATGAATCAGTCCATAAGACATAGAGCTTATATTTCTGAATCACTCCATTACACACAGAGCTAATCATTCTGAATCAGTCCATAAGACATAGAGGTTATATTTCTGAATCAGTCCATAAGACATAGAGCTTATATTTCTGAATCAGACCATAAGACAGAGCTTATATTTCTGAATCAGACCATAAGACAGAGCTTATATTTATGAATCAGTCCATAAGACATAGAGCTTATATTTCTGAATCACTCCATTACACACAGAGCTAATCATTCTGAATCAGTCCATAAGACATAGAGGTTATATTTCTGAATCAGTCCATAAGACATAGAGGTTATATTTCTGAATCAGCCCATAAGACATAGAGGTTATATTTCTGAATCAGTCCATAAGACATAGAGCTTATATTTCTGAATCAGCCCATAAGACATAGAGGTTATATTTCTGAATCAGCCCATAAGACATAGAGCTTATATTTCTGAATCAGCCCATAAGACATAGAGCTTATATTTCTGAATCAGTCCATAAGACATAGAGGTTATATTTCTGAATCAGTCCATAAGACATGGAGCTTATATTTCTGAATCAGACCATAAGACAGAGCTTATATTTCTGAATCAGACCATAAGACAGAGCTTATATTTATGAATCAGTCCATAAGACATAGAGCTTATATTTCTGAATCAGTTCATAAGACACAGCTTATATTTCTGAATCAGTCCATAAGACAGAGCTCATATTTCTGAATCAGTTCATAAGACACTAAGCTTATATTTCTGAATCAGTTCATAAGACCCAGAGCTTACATTTCTGATTCAGTCCATAAAACATAGATCTTATATTTATGAATCAGTCCATAAGACATAGACCTCATTTCTGAAACGATCCATAAGGCTTTCAGATCCTAGTATCACGTGATGGGCTACAAGGTCAACTCCAAATGGCATTGTCTTAGGCTTTATTTTTGGAAACCATTTTTGCATTGAAGTCTGTGTCCAACAAACAATCTTCCAAGTTCTTTAGTGGGTCAGTACATTAATTTCAAGGATTACTGACATGTTATCTGCAACATAAGAATTTATATCTTGGTACCCATAGATTGCAGGTGACTTCACAAATTAAAGAAGAATAATCAATATGTTAAATTGAGTCCATTATTATACCCATAGAAGGGGAGGGGTGCCTGCTGACATCACCATCTATATGTCATATCCCTGTAATCTTTAATTAGCTGTCATCACAAGTGGCATGTTCAGTATGACCACAGCCTATTACAACTCTAGCCCTCAATTATCTTTTCTTTTTATAGTGAATGTCTTAGTTTTATATTGGCTATAAAGTTCATGACATCACATATCATTTATAACTATGACTTTGTGCAGCGGTGTAATCAGCTCTGAGCTACCAAGTGTACAGGCAGTGGCGTACATAGAGAAGTAAGGGCCCCATAGCAAAGATCAAATCATCCCCCCCACACACAGGACAGGAGGGTAGCCCAATGACCCTTGGGCTATTTTTCACTACTTCATTTGCAAAAATGTGTTCCTTTAGAAGCATCCAGGAAAGAAATGTTGAAACGAGTAAAAATACAACCATATTCTTTTCAATCCAAGTGATTTCAATAGAAGCAGCATCAACAAAGCTAAAAGCCAATGGAACTGTTTATTCTAACAGTCAAAGGGGCCCCAACTAATGCTATCTTCTGCCATACCTTAAAGAGTTAAGAGTTATTTTATCTCCTGCTAGCTGCAGTTCTTAAAGGCTATGGACAACTTTAGGACAATTTTTATTGTTGTATTATGGGATAAAAACATATTTGTAATTAATTTCTATTATAAATAGCAGATCTGTAAAACACGGACACTGGCCATGTGTGTTCCGCATTTTGTCAAATATAGGACTGTCCTGAAGTGAATGGGTCCGTATCGGACCTGCAAAAAATGCAGATTGGATGCGGACCAAAAATATGTTTGTGTGCATGAGCCCTAAGATAGCATTCGGGAGAGCAGAGAGAGGGGCTACAAGACAAAGGCCTCCTGCACACGACCATATCCATTTTGCAGTCCGCAAACCGCATATTCACAACATATGGATACCAGTCACATGAATCCCGCACTTTTCTTGGCTTCATTGTAGAAATGCCTATTCTCAACGACAAAATGGACAAGAATAGGAGATGCTTTATAATGTGCGGCACTGCCACATTGATGCGGCAGGACATGGATGACACCTGTGTACTGTCCGCATTTTTTGCAGCCCCATAGAAATTAATGGATCCACGTGAGATCCGCAAAAAATGGAGGTGGACCAAAAATATGGTCATGCACATGAGACCTAAGACTTCAGAGCTCTTGCCTGACAGATCTCGCAATCAATGGAACTGAGCTGCTTGCAACCAGGGGCAGATTGTCCATAGACCTTACAGGGAAATTTCCCAGTGGGCTGATGCCCAGGGGGTTGCCTGAGTCCTCCTCAGGACCAGCCAGTGGACGTTTTTGAGGATGCTGGCAGTATTAAATGATGGACTGTGGTATTTGGCTCTGTTGGGGTGGTATAATGTGCCACAATATGGTATTGCTGGCCCTGCCTTCCACCAATTTGGATCTGGCTACAAAACGGGGCCACTTTTAGTATTTTTTCCCAGGGCCACTTTAAGTTCCCAGTCCGCCACTGCTTGCAAGATATGGTATTACATGCAGGCTGCAGATGAAAAATGGAGCATCGTTTTTATATGTTTTATGTCATGTTTACGTGTGTATGTAATATGCTTTTTTAATCTAAAATTATTGCCAGTGTAATTTAAAAAAAAAAAAATCACCCCAAAGATGTCTGTAGCCTTTAAAATCAGCACTCAGAGATTAAATTTAACAGTCAAACTAAAAGCATTTCTTTCTCGGAATAAACCTTAAAATGGCGATGATATTAGTTGTATAACAACTTTGATATCACGCTCGGAGTACAGGTGGAGATTGCCCTTGCTTAGTATGTTCACTGCTATTTCATACACTGTAGAAATCCATCAATAATACATGAAATAGCATTATGAGGAAGTAAAGTGGTTTTTCCAAGTAGAAATCACTTTGCCTTTCATATTTAATTGCTGGTGATGTCATTTACTATGTGAAATGCATTCTTCCTTCATAATGTAGCAATACAATGTCAGGGAATGTGTGGGGGTGCATTTTCAATCAGTGCCCATCTTTTCAGTTCTGTTTCGACATTACCATGTAAAAGTATCCAGAAATGTCTGAATTTACCTGCCTACACCCTCACGACCCCTACAAGTGGCAAATCACTCTATAGAGCATATGAGCTCCTACAGAAAGGCTCTCTGAAAAGATTTCCCAAAGAAGTAAACATCAGTGACCCCCACTAATTCCCTAGTCCCCTTTCTCAGATTATACTCTCTACAGAGAAGGAAAAAAGCCAAGAATGCTCATTGGACTGTATCCCAATGTATTCACTTCTCTGACAGCAACTGAACTGGGCACAACCATTAGGGAATTCCTTTAATTCAGACTATAAAGCACTGCATTCTCAATAAAGCAATGTGTGGATCAATGGCACTCTATTAGGAGTTCATTAGAGTGAGCAATGAAAATCTCAGGACGGAAGAAATCCCAGCACTCCAAGTCTAGTCCAAATCATTCTTCCTCTCCTTTAATCCTATGGATAGCAGCATTTTAACCAACCTTTTACTTTTTCTCAATCAAAATCTCAAAGAAGCACTAAAGGGGTGGGTTTGTTTTCAACGCCTTAATTCTGGATATCATCAATGGTCCCAACACAAATGCACCATCTGGGTAGTCCCAAAAATAGCAGTGGGGTGCCTGCCAACAAACCTAAATTGAGCTCATCCTCCATTCCTCTAGACTGGTATGAGACTGAACAAGACTCACCGAAGGGCACCCCAGGTTACTAGACAAAGAAGAACGAAGAGGGCACAAGATCCAAGCCAACCTGAGGATGAAAGCATGGTAGCATGGACCAGGACAAGGAGGGGTTCTTCCTCCCTCTCTGCTGAAGCATGAAGCTAATCATAGGGAGGGTTGCCCTATATATGTGCAGTACAATTGACCATTGTGTTCATTCTGATGTTCCATTATATAGGCTCAGCATTTTATATAAATAAATGTATCAAACGGACATACTGGTGTGATTCCTCTTCAATACCTTCTACTCCTTCATGAAGATCATTAGAATTTCAGAGTGACATGTAACCACCAGCCTTTCCAATGTCTCTACAGCTAACTATACAATTAAGCCTCAATGTGTATGCGTAGAACAGCCAAACCTACATTTTAGAGGAGATAATCAGCTGACAGACACCACTTATCCATAGATTCAGGCATAAAAACACAAGTACAATTCCGGATGAAGATTTTTTTTGCAGGACTTGTAGTTCTGCAACACCTGGAGCAAAACATGCTACCTATAGGCTATTTAGTCTATTCAAACACTGTCTAAAAATATAATAAAAGAAAGATAAGGATTGTCAGGAACATATGTGATGAGATAACAGAAAGCAATGAGCCCTATAAAATTCCTAATAACCTGGTCCTATCCACTCAGTCTACCAACCAGAAGGAGCACTGGGTGTATGAAACACAAGGCAGGTCTACACCAGCTTCATGCCATAGCTAGAGCTAGCCCTGGATGTGAAGATCACTGCTCAGTCCATTATCTGTAGCTGGAGGTGGGATCTTTATAGTAGAAGACTACTTATTTCTCAGTGCTGATGATGGGTAGTAGTAGTACTTCAATAGACTCTATCAGTGACCTGCAGACTATTAATACCCAGTAGAACCAGTGCAGTGTGTGTGGTAGACTGGTGATGGAGAGAATTCATTGTATGTTCCCAGTGCAGCTACTAATGTAAGGAGCTGGAGCTATCCATCAGCTGTCAGTCCTGGGCAGGCACTATGACTGACAGACAGCCATGTGCTGGCATTAGTGGCCATGACAATACTAATTACATGTGATGACTGACAGGTCTATGGAGCTAGGTTAGTAAGAGCACAGTATAGTCCTCCACACACGGAGTACTGAGTAGTATAAAGTCACAATACCTGTACAGCACCAAATACCGTGCAGTATAAAGTCACAATACCTGTACAGCACCAAGTACTGGGTAGTATAAAGTCACAATACCCGACCAGCACAGAGTACTGGGTAGCATAAAGTCACAATACCCAAACAGCACCAAGTGCTGGGTTTTATAAAGTCACAATACTTATACAGCACCAAGTACTGGGTAGTATAAAATCACAATACTCGTACAGCACAGAGTACTGGGTAGTATAATGTCACAATACCGGTACAGCACCAATTACTGGGTAGTATAAAGTCACAATACCTGTACAGCACAGAGTACTGGATAGTATAATGTCACAATACCTGAACAGCACACAGTACTGGGTAGTATAAAGTCACAATACATGTACAGCACCGAGTTCTGGGTGGTATAAAGTCACAATACATGTACAGCACTGAGTTCTGGGTAGTATAAAGTCACAATACTCGTACAGCACAGAGTACTGGATACTATAAAGTCACAATACCCAAACAGCACCAAGTACTGGGTAGTATAAAGTCACAACACCTGTACAGCACCAAGTATTGGGTAGTATACAGTCACAATAACTGTACAGCACTGGGTAGTATACAGCTATATACAGCTGGACAGCATCATTCCCCTAGTACTGATACATATAGAAATAATAGAGGAGACATTTACCAGCGTCCACAAGCAGCAGGATGACCCCCAAACATCTCATGGTAGGCAGCAGCAGTGGAGTCATCTACCACACACAAGATATCCCACCAGAACTTAACATCCAGGGTCTATGCTCCCAACAGCTCCATCCCCAGCCAGTCTTCCAGGATGATAGGAGTAGTGGTAGTCTGGCAGTAACTCCGGCTCTCTCCCAAGCTGTGGCTGAGCAGTGATTGAGCTATGTACTATGAGCAGCAGAGAAGTGCCGAGCGCTCTCCTCCCTCGCCTGCCCCGCCCCTCCAGGCTCCTCACTGCTTGCCTCTGCTTTCTCAGCTCTGCTGCTCGGTGGTGACACAGAACCACAGCTTTTTTGCTAATGATATTGAACATCTTGAGACTGTGGCAGCCTAGTTGTTTTCTCAGGCTTGATTCACACACAGCGTTTTGCACTATTTTTCATGGTTTGTGTTTTTATTACAGTTTTACTTTAAAGTCTATAGCAAAATATTGAAAAGTCTTCATACACAGCAGTTTTCCCAAAGCAAAATGCTTTATATGCAATGGGTTTCAAGTGTCACAAAGAGTAGAATTTGATGCTGTTTTTTGTAGCTAGGGCTGGAAGGGAATGAGAAATATAAAGGAAGGACTTATATTTCTCAATTTTGCTGGATCCACTCCTGGATTTGGCAAAAAAAAAATTGCCACGAAAAGTACATGTTACACCACTCTCAATGTAACATCTGAAAAAGTTTTAAATGAATGCATTTTTTGCACATTTTAAAACTGCGGAAAAATTACGTGTGTACAAGCCCTTAAGAGTGAAAGTGCTCCTTTGCAACAAGAGGACATTGATTTATACTTTTTAAAAATTGAGTATTTGCACTAGGAATGAGTGAATCAATTCTAATGAATCAATTCATCTCATCAGCAAAGGGCTGTCCCCATGGGTGAAGAAGCGCCCACCTGCCTGTTGATTGGCAGGGCTGGACATCTCGCCCTCGGTCCTGCATCTTTGTTCCGAGGAGTGCTGTAGACACAGAAGCTCAAATTCGGCTTCAGGGCAGCTACATTTCCAGATAGCAGTGCATGCACAGTTGCTGCTTCTGAAGCCAAACTTGAGCTGGCCGTTCAGGTGGGGCCCGGGTATCCTTTCCCAGGGTGCATGTCCTTTCTGCTGCAGCTCTCTCCCTATCACAGCTAAGGGGTGTGTCCTTTTTGCTGTAGCGTTTTCCATGTAACTGCCACAGCATCTAAAAGAAGATATGGCTGGTGACAGTTGGAAGACAAACTGAGTGTGTGTGACCACCTCAGTACGGTGGGGGGAGAAATGAGGAAAAGAACAAACAGCAGGTGGCGCTATACAGATACATTTTATTGAATAGTTCAGTGGCTATACAAAATTTTTAATTACATGCAATTACAAAAATATTCATATCCAGGGGCTGGTTTTGCAGAACCCAGGAAGAGTGAGTGGAGGATGAGAGTAGTGGTTTTGGTTGCCTAGGACCATGCAATGACTGAAAGGGGGGGCACTTTCTTTCTTCTGGGCACACCCTGGTATTTTTGGTGCCGGCAGGTGCCTGAAACATCTGATCAGTTGGGCTGCAAGATGTCAGATCCCCAACGATCTGATATTGATGACCTATCCCAAGGATAGACTGTCAATATCTAAGTACCGGAAAACCCTTTTAATCATATTAACAGAACCAATTCCCCTACCCACATACATTTTGATAATCTTTCTGGGTACTGTAGTCCACCCATTACAGTTATTACTTTAGTTGCCCTCCTCTGAACCCTCTCCAGCTCTGCCTTGTTCACAGGAGCCCAGAACTGTACACAGTACTCCATGTGTGGTCTGACTAGTGATTTGTAAAGTGGCAGGACTATGTTTTCATCACGGGTATCTATGCCTCTTTTGATGCAACCCATTATCTTACCATTTTTTTATCGCTTCATCTCCCAAAAAATGTAAAAAAAAAGTGATCAAAAAGTCATACATGCCCCAAAATGGTATATATAAAAACTTCAGAAAAAATGAGCCCTCATACAGCTATGTAGTCCTAACTATAAAAAAAAAGTTATATGGTCAGAGTTTTGAAAAAGAAAATTTATTTTTTTTAATTATGCCTTTTTTCAGTATTAAAACACAAGAAAATCTATATAAATGTGCTTTTGCCATAATCATACTGATCAAGAGAATGAAGGGCACAAGTAAAACTGTAAGGGCTCACGCACACAAACTTATTTCATGTCCATTCTTTTTTTTTTTTAGCGGCTCATATGCGGAACCATTCACTTCAATGGGGCTGCAAAAAACGGAAATGACTATGCGCATTCAGTATCCGTATGCCCGCATGGCCCTTCCACGAAGAAATAGAACATGTTCTATTATTGTCTGCATTACGGACAACAATAGGACTGTTCTATTATGGGCCAGCTGTTCCATTCCTCAAAATGCAGAATGCAAAACATCCAACGGTCATATGCATGAGCCCTAAAACTGGGCAGAATTGTGCTTTTTTCCAATTCCACCCTATTTGGATTTTTTTCCAGCTTTCCTCTACATCATATCAATACTAAATGTGCCATTAGAATGCACATCAAAAAGAAACCACAAAAACCAAGCCCTCATATGAATGGAAAAATAAAAAAGTTATGGCTCTGGAAAGGTAGGGAGTTAAAATGAAAATGTAAAAACAAAAATGCGCAGCTCAACGGTTAAGTCACCTACCCAGTGGTGATAGTGGCTTGGTATGCTAATTCTTCTGACAAACCCCTCGTATATATAAGAGATTTCAATAGTTTTGGTCACAGATGATCTATAAATGAGGAGCACTGCTAAGTACAGGTAATATATTCTGTCTCACTGCTGGAAATGCTGCACATGTGTGCAATGTGACTCCTATGGCTCCACACCCCCAGCAGAGAAGGAAAAGTGAAAGTCATACAAACCATTATGGTGGTGCAGCTGCTGAAGTCACCACACAGGTCAATGCACTTGTTAATTCTCACGCTGGAGAAAAGAGACATCTCAAACCAGCCCCTTATTATTGAAATCATGGCCGGCAGTGACTTCAGCCCTTTGTTCCTATGGTCTCACTTAACGTTTGCAACTCAGGGATGTTAAAACTGGAATACATCCGTCGGTCAATGCGCACCCTGCTGAACACACTAGTCAAAGGATTGACGAATGAAGCAAGCTACTCAGAATATATACTATACCATGATATAATCTGATATTCAAGGTTTTCTTTGTATTAGGGTTAGCCTTTTCCAGTTTTCTGATCCCATACTATCACTTGTGTATAAAGCTAGTCAAATACTTGAGATAAGCTTTTCTTCATCCAGGGCAAATATTCAGCTTGCTCCCCCCAGAATCAGAAAAAGCAAATCCTAGGAAGATGCCTGACTTTCTGTGGTAGCACGCTGGGAAATTGAAAAGGCATTCATAGTAGTCAGCACCATACAGTAGGACAGATGTTATTCTACACACATGTGCAGGTTTGCAAATTTCCATGTGGATTTCTATGTGTTTCTGTCCCAGGTCTGAATCAAAAACCAAGCGTTACTTGTGGTTTTTAATGCAGATTTGACAAGGTTTCAAAATCCACATAGCAGGTCAATTTCAGCACAGAAGAAAAAAATCAGTGTACTTGAGACTTCTCCAATCTCATAAACTTTGCTGGTACTGTATTAGGCTACTTTCACTGGCCATTTCACAAATGACTGATTCAACATGTTCAGCCAGAGAGATGCTCACATGTTTCTAACAATTTGATGTACAGTATGTTCTTAATCGTAACAGTGCTTTCCCAGATGAGCGTGCAGTTTGTAGAGGGGCACAACCCTTCCTCGCTTTGGGGCACTTCTGCCTGGTGGTGGCTGGGGTGCCCTTGATGTTAGGTGAGCAAGGCAGGAGAACAGGGGCCGGACGGGATATGGAGACCAAGGACCAGTGCTTGCTTATAGTGAATCAAAGTCTCTCTTTCACACGAAAACAGTGGAAAAGCAAGTAGTAGGCACAGTTCGCAAGTATTTCACAGAGAAGGCTTTTCCAAAAGCTGTGTATAGAGGATGACTATGATGGTCCTCCCTGAGCCTCTTTTCATAGATACATGCAATCCTCCTAAATGACCAAAGACATGGAATCACTCTCCATATTTCTTCTGCAATGACCAACTGTGGGGTGCAGCCCTATATTGGATGGCCAGTCCACCTCAGTAGTGTGGTAGGTGTTAGAAGCAATATAACCCAATCCACAGGCAGTAAAGTCTAAACCTATATGAGTGCAGCGAGCTGGACCGCAGGGGCACGGTTGAGCATTGGGGGAATATGTCACAGTGTCTAATGGTGTTGCCGATGGTAAGACTACTCACGGTTTGGCGACTCCCTGGGCCAGTGTGCAGTTGCGTGGGAGAAAGGACACCTTTTCTTCCGGGGCACCTCTGGTCCACAGGAAGACTGCTGGATGGTGAGGTGAGGGGCCCTTGATGGTTTCAGATATTTTTAAGGTGTCTGTCGGCAGAGTCCTAGTTATTTGTCATGATGCCAGTGTCTTAGGTAGACACAAAGTTTATAGTAGCAATAAAGAGGAGGCAGCTTTAGTGAAAACTGTAGAAAACGTTTACTTTTGCCTTGAGAAAGTTAGGTTTCAAGGTGGATAGTTTACAATTCAATTCCTTCTACAGAGGATGATGTTAATGTTGCTGCAGGAATCCTTATATAGGCTGGTTCAGTTCAAATAAGCATTTACTCAATGTTCCTTTGATATTTCCTAATTTCTTCTTCCCATTCCACCTGTCCCAGTCCTGGCTTTGGATCCACTCTAGTATAATAGATTAGCACTCCCTCAGGGCAGTCCCCTGTATGGCAGGAATTAGTACTTCTGCTCCATTGTTTTCTGGGTGCATGAAACGTAGATAAGTCCACACTTCCCAAAGGGTTAAAAGTGGGTACTAGTACAACTCAACGTCTCTAGCTGTATAAAGATGTGTGCAGGTGCTAGAAGCTATATCCTGTGCACACTGGTGCCAGCAAAGTCCATAAAGCAAACAATCAGCCTTTTACCTAAGCTGGTCTTCTTTGATCCAGTTCAAAGCATAGTTTCTGGTGGCTAGTGTCGTAAGTATCAGGAATAAGTCTGACTTGGCCAGGGTCAGGCACATCTGACAGCCTCAGGATGGAAGGTACTCTCTCCTCCTGCACTAAACTTAAGTTACTCCTCTCTCTTCTTTTACTGAGTCATGACTGCACTTATTTCCTCACTGAACTCTCTGGTTCTAACCAGGTCACATGGTTATATACTATTACATAGCACCACCTACTGGTGAAACATCCAAATAGTTTACTCAGCCTATATTAGGTTCTGTAGCAGACAATACACATATACCATTACACATGACATGGCTATTGTAAATAGAAATACAGACATTTTGCTGTGTCCCTTTTCACACGTAAGTGGGACACTGCAATGTAATGTTCTCCAAGTATGTCTTTTTTTTTTTTGTATGAGCGCTGCCTTCTCTGCTCTGTTCACTGCTCATCGCTGCAAATGCTACAGCGAGCAGGTGAACAGAGCAGAGAAAGCAGCTCTCATATGAGCAATGCCCTCTCTTCAAACAGCTGATCGTCGGGGGTGCCGGAGGACCCCAGCCAATCTGATATTGATGACTTACCCTGAGGATAGATCATCAGTAGTAAAAAGAGGACAATCCTTTTAACAGTAGGACTGGAGGGAAGGGGTTAGGTTGAGAATTTGGCATGGGGGGTGCGTTTCAATATTTGCCTTGGGCTGCAGAAAATCTAGGTGCACCTGCGCCGAGTTGGTGGGGGGGGGCAAGCTGAACTGGTTGCACCAGGGCCCATGAGCCTTTAGCTACGCCCCTGGGGCAGGTATTTCCTCTCCTCAACTTAAAGGGTTATAGCTATCTTATTAAGTAATGTTCTCTTCTCAGGATAGGATATCACTAGTTGATCGCAGGGATCCGATACTGTTGTTCAGGTGTAGCTCTGCCACTGGAAATCAGCCCAAGCCACACCATCCCCAACAACCTTGTTACTACAGCGCTGCTCCCATTTACTGTAGTAACTACTGCTGTCCACTATAAGTTAAATGGCATCAGAACTGCATGTGCTTTTTTCAAAGGTGGCTCTGTGTGATATTAACCTCACTTCAAAATATATGAATATATTTTGGCTACATATATTTATTGATTTATTTATTAAAATAGATGCATATATTTATTTATTTATTTATATGTATTTATATATTGAACTATTATATTTCTATGTCAAACTAAGATAAGATAGACTTTCGGTTTGTTTCATAATACATTTGAAGTATGAATTCACGTAGCAGTACATGAAACTGATTGCTGACTACTTCTTTTGGCATGAAATATTACTAGTAAAGTCATTTCTTCACAATTGCTACCATTGTGCATAAATGTCACCAAGGAACAAAAAATCCACAGAAAGGAAGAAAGTAAGAATTATTTTACAGCGGAAATTTGTGAAATTTTTGCTTTTGGCATCATTAGAGGCTATGTGATTCATCAGCTCTGTTTATGATGAGATGAAGTATTTTACAAGTATCTGTCCACACTTTACAGAGGAGCAGAATTTCTTATTAGTACTGTACTGTACATTGCAGTTGCTGAGGGGCAGAACACAAGTGTGCATGCTTTACTGGACACACAGATGGTCTGTCGCCTGCAGAAGCAGCAGCTGCTAAAAGGTTTGTTCTGGTACAGTGCGCTTTGTAATAAGGTTGGAGTCTTGCTGCTGAAATCAAGGCTGCTCTGCCTTTTTCACAAATTAAAATATTGATTTTTACTCTTTCTACTTAGCAGCTTACTCTTTCCATTCCTAATAAAAGTAAAAAGTGTAGGAGAAGGTTACTTACAGATTTCATTATGTTTTAGGTATGTTAGGCTGTGTTATTTGATCAGTTATTTCCATCAGTTATTGTGAGCCAAAACTAGGTGGGGGTCAAAAGCACAGAATTGGTGCAAATCAAATAAGTACACCTAATCTCTGTGTAGGTTTCACTACTGGTTTTGGATCACAATAACTGATCGAAATAATTGACCAAATAACTAAAGTGTGAATGCAGCCATAGGGCTCATGCAGACAGCTGTTCCCCAGCCGGGCTTGTATGGGCCCCGGCTGTTTGTGCACCGCACCACGAAATGTGGACTCATTTACTTAAGTGGGTCCACAATCCGGAAGGTACGGAATGGAGGCACGGAAGCACTACGGAGTGCCTCCGCAACGCAAAAACATAGAACTTTTTCTATTTTTTTTGCAGTGTGGACGGATCACAGATCCATTCAGGTTGACTGGCTCTGCATCTGTCTGCGGAAACTACACTGATGTTGCCCGTGCATTGGGGACTGCAAATTGCGGTGTGTATGAGCCCTTTTAGGTGCGTATATATTCAAGAATGGTTTTATATGTGGCTGTTAGTGCAGGGTGTGTTAAATGTCTGATTTACTCAATGCAAAAATGTAATAAATTGTGGTACCATGCATATAAGAGAAGGCATTTCTATCTCTTTGGAAGAGACCGCAGCACTCCGTTAAGCAATGCGGCCTCTTCCTAGTCCAGTGATGTCACATTCATTGGTCCCATGACCTAGGCACAGCTCAGTCCCTTTCAAGTGACAGCACTCTGCTTGGTAAGCTGCAAGGAGGCTGTGGTACACAGCAGAGTGCCGTGGCCTCTTCAAACTTCTAACTGGTGGGGGTGCCAGGAGTCGGACCCTCACTGATCACATACTGATGATCATCAGTATTAAACATTTTGACAACCCGTTTAATTCCCTTTAGAAGTTGTCCCATCTAGAGAACTCTTTCCCTAGCCATTAGTGATTTATTGAGGAATTGGTTCAGAACGTTTATTGGAAAATTGTATAACTTTTCATTACAAAAGGAATAACCATTTTTACTGATACCATAATGCTAGAGATGAGCGAATCTATTCGTCGATTTATTGATTCGTATCGAATCTTGGAAATTTTTAGATGCGAAGCGAATCCGAATATTAGGTGATTCGCTTTGGCTTTGTACGCATTCACTAGTTGTCCTATAAATTATATGCTATTGCTACGTATAAGTTACTCTATATGCTGGTGCGTACGAATTCAATTCATTAGCGAAATGTTACTGTTAGTTCGTTTATCGTGCGCAAAAGCCCGGGAAGAAAGCGGTCACCTGACCGAGTGGGCAGGGCTTGCTCTGATTGGCTCAGGCTCGGTAAGCCAGTGACGCATCATTTCTGCTGCGACTGCTGAGACGAGCAGAAGCACTGTGTGTGAAGTTCTGAGACTCTGAGACCTGTTTTGTGAAAATTGGGGTGTAATTGCTCTGAGAATCCATATTACAGATATCAGGGATACTGCAGGACAAGTGCAGGGCCAGTTCAGGGCTAGTAATTAATCAGGCAGGGAGAAAGAGACAGGGAGAGATAGGGAGAGACAGGGAGATACAGGGACAAAGACCAGCTACAGGGCCACAGAGTGAATTGAAAAATGTCTGGAATGGATAAGCAAAAGGGGTCCAGTTCCAGCCAGACCTCGAGCTCTAAAAAAAAGGAGAAGGTGTCACAGGGCAGAAGTGCCAAAGGACCTGTAGCCGGAGCATCTACTAGTAGTATTCGCAATACTTGGCCGATGTTCCACCAGGCTAACCCACCAAGGCGCAAAATTGTAGTGGAGGAGAAAGTGGATGAGGTAGTGGAGTGGATGGCACGCTCATCTCAGTCTCAGCCGGATGATCTGCTGTTATCTGCTGATACATTAGCCATATGAAGCGAGGGGTCGGACTCAGAGCGTTTCTCCTGCTCCACCATTCCTCTCCAGCAAAGCCCTTCACTTTCGTACGCAATTTGTATGCTTATGCGTATGTGTTCAAAGAGGTTGCGTACCTTTTTACCTGAACGTTCGTTATTAGTGCGCGAATGTTCGCTAAAAGCCATATAATTATGTAGATTTTGTACGCAAATTCAATGAATCTATTCGTCGAATATACGAATCTTAGGAAAAGTTCAGCGAATGTTCAGCGAATAAAATTTTGCATGATTCGCTCATCTGTACATAATGCCATATTCCACATCCCACCAGCCAGAACTTTTTAGATTTTTGTTGATGTAGCTGTCTGAGGTCTTGTTTATCATTTATTTTATAAGGCTAGAGCCACAAAGCGATCTTGGCCATGAAGATCATTGTGTAGCAGTGCAGCCATTGAACTCATTTGGGTCACAGCACGACTGACAATTTGCTTCAACTGTAACCCTAGAATAGTGAAAGAATCCAAAAATCTATTTTTTGCGATTCTGAGGTCACAGTAGCTTGCGAGTCATGCTGTGACACCATTTAGTTCAATGCCTGCACTGCGCTACTACACTTGTCCTGTTAAAGTTTACTGTGACATAGTAACATAGTTTATAAGGCTTAAAAAAGTCATCCATTTCGGCCTGTTATCCTGCAAGTTGATCCAGCGGAAGTAAAAAAAAAACTGTGAGGTAGAAGACAATTTTCCTCACTTTAGGGGAGAAAAATTCAGGCAGTCAGCATAACTCCCTAGATCAACAACCCATCTGTAG
Source organism: Rhinella marina (assembly GCA_900303285.1). Lineage (NCBI taxonomy): Eukaryota > Metazoa > Chordata > Amphibia > Anura > Bufonidae > Rhinella > Rhinella marina. The sequence continues at coordinate 84,944 of ONZH01023001.1, forward strand.
TAACTATAACCTGTAATATTTTTACAGTGTACAGTAGGTAAAGTGTATTTGAATGGAGGATGCCGAATGATGTGTCTGATCACATAACCCTCCATCAGCAACCATCTTATGGACAGGACCTCTCTGTGGACAGCACCAAAGGGAACATGGCCTATGAAATATAGCAAAAAGCATAGCATATCAAATAAAGACTGTATAAGGCTATTAAGTGCCATATAGTCACAAATAGCCAGAAAGCGGCAAACCTTTCAACCTAAGATTTAGAATAGACACATTATCTGCTTACAAGTTGTGAACATGACACTTTAAAGCTATGTAAAATACCCTATACCCATTACACAAGAAATGTGTAGTGAAACTAGTCAAACACATGCAGTACAGCAGAGCAGGGGGTGTCTGCAAATTGTTTGTTATATACTGTTATGTAATGTTATGCCATCTATTGTTATTAGAGTTGAGCGAACGTGCTCGAAACGAGCACTGTACTGCTCGGATCCCCTGCGCTCGCATGGACGCAGGCATCCGGATCCGTTGGGTGAGGAGGACGGATCCGGATGGCTGCGCCCATGCGAGCGCAGAGGATAAGAGCAGTACAGTGCTCATTACAAGCACGTTCGCTCAACTCTAAATGTTATGTATTGAAACCAGTATAGCTATGTATGAATGGCAAAGCCAGGGTTAATAATTCTGGCTCAGCCCTTGTAGGAAGCTAGGTTAGCTCCATCCCTGGCTTGAGGTTGTTCTAGGGAGAGTTCAAAGAGAGTGGAAGCAATTGCCTCATATCCCCTCTCCTTAGGCCCAGAAAGCTTCATAGACTACACATATAGTGGCCATTGCACTCTACATGCCTTGCCTTACACACACATACAGACACTAAACATCACAGGCAACCTAACCACCATCAGGCAGGAGCCCCAGAAGCAGGATGTGCCCTGGGGAAGAAAGAGTGTGCACTTCTTCCACTGCACGACCCCAGAGAGTGACAGTGTGCGGACAGCCCCCGTGATTGACTGTGACCACCAGACCCACTAGCACCCCCATCCTCCGCTCCTCCCGGGCCGCTGTATGTTGCATGAGTTTGACCTGTCCATTTGCATTTTAACTTTCCCACCATCTGAATATAAGACACATTGGGAGAATTCCAGAGCAGTGAAATGTATATGTTCTTTGTAATGTGATAGACAAGGTGCAGTCAGGTATGGAGCATGTTTGTGGTTTTTACATTTTCTTCCGTATATTTATAACACACTTTCAGGTTCTATTACTCTCAACGCCCTTGCCCTCTTAGGACAGGTATTCATATACACCATAGTACATTAGTAAAATAATTGACATTGCATGAGTGGCCAGTAGTGTCACATGAGGCAGTGAAACAGGTTTATCTGTCCACTTCAGCCTGTAGGTCTGTCTGTTCATAGCTGTTCAAAGGTTATATTACAGAATACAGTATATGTTACTGTGTGTGTGCAAGGGGTTTAGTAATGGCCAAAATATCTTAGAGTGTTTCTGAAGACTATGAACTGAATTGTGTGATCCCATAGAAAAGATCTACTGTTCTGAATCAGTAGCACAATGTGTGGTCTGTCATAAAGAGCCTTCATCCTATTCATTGATCTCATAGCCATAGAATTATTTCCATTCTCTAAGCCACAATTATTTGAATCTGCTCCACCATTCCATATAAAGAGAGGTTAATCCAATAAGGAAGGGGTTCTTCTATCTTTATTTTTTCAACAAACTATATAAAATGTATAAATAAACTTTATTATCTATAGATACATATGGTACAATATATTAATGTAAGTTACAAAGTGGAAGTGTTGTGTCTACTGAACAGATTTGTCTTGGGGCTACAAAGTTCATTATCTAACTGGCCCCCTGGTCTTCATCGTTTAAGACTGAGGTCACACTCAGTTATTTGGTCTTTTATTTCGATCAGTTATTGTGAGCCACAACCAGGTGCGGGTCAAAAACACAGAATAAGTGCAAATCAAGTCATTATACCTTATATCTGAGTACTGGCTTTGGCTCACAATAACTGATGGAAATCACTGACCATATAACTGAAGCGTGCACTAAGGCTAACTTCTAAATGGGGATCTGAACTCTGCTGCAGGGGAACCACCACCAGGCTGCTACTTCTTGGAGTAGTCTCTGTTCAGTAGACCAGTGACCCATGGGAGTCAAGTGACACCGGTGTGGAGAACCAAAGGGTCAAGCAAAACTAGTCAGATGAAAGCCGAGGTCAGTGCAGGCAGAGTTTGTGCAATCCAAATTCAGTCTGAGGGTCAGGGCAGGCAGCTTAGGGTTAGTATGGAGATCAGGAGGAGGTCAGGCAGCAAAGAGCCAAATCTAGAGTTAGGCAGAAGTCAGTACATGGCAGAATGAAACAATACAAACAGTACAGGAAACTAGAACCTATTGCTCACGCGCCTTCCCACGAGGGTAGATATCTTAAATAACCTAGGAGGTCTTCCATAGGCTGATACTGAGTAAAATACCTAAACTTGCATTAACCATATCGTTATGCATTGTGTATACAGTAAATGTCAGTATATACAGGGTGCTGGTGTCCACTGGCTGCACTGCTTGCCCAAGTGCCAAATCCCCTTCATAAAGGTGATCAGCATGGGTGCAGCCAATTTTATCCCCACCAATCTGATATTCATGGCCTATCCCACATGACTTTTAATTAGTATTCTCAGTGTCTGAAGATCAGGGTCAATCAGTACATTGAATCAGCACTCCGTTATATATAAGCGCATCACAAGTTAATAGGGAGGAGACCCTCATTTATCAACACCATCATCTCATTCTCAGTAAAGCAGCCTATTGACCACCTAGAATGCTTTATTTCTCCAGTGGTGACACTGCCAAGGAATAGATTTTTTTTTGTAGACTAAAATAATAAGGCTGAGTTGTAGACAATTACTACCAAATCTTCAGACTCCATTGTTTACCACACACAGATCTTTCAGCCATAATTTGTTCCTATGTATTGTTGAATTAGAAAAGTCACATAATCTTTCTATAATTGAGGGGGCATGTACAGTTTCAATGTAATTAAAAGTCACAAAAGTGCTATTCGGCCATGGCTTTACTTCAATAGCGATTATCCTGGTGACAGATTCCCTTTAATAGTTTCATACATTCCCCATGTAATAACAGTTCTGAAGCATTCTTATGTCTCTATGTTGTGTCATTCCTTTATTATTTCTACTAGAAGTTATGAATGAATTGTCAGCCGACTGCAGTAAAGCTACAAGTTGGGGGCGTGTCCCTGCACAGACTGACAATGACAATGGCAACATGGATTGGATAGAGGCACACTGCGCAGGGACACACCCCCAAGTGGTGAACTGCTATCAATTCATTCATGACTTCTAACAGGAATAATAGAAGAATGGCTAAACATACAGACATAAGAATAGATGCTCCACAATTATTATTTATGTATTATACACACTTTTATATTGCTGACATGTTCCGCAGCGCTTTACACACATTAGCTCACAATCTAAATTCCCTATCAGTATATATTTGGAACGTGGGAGAAAACCAGGGCACCCGGAGGAAACCCACATAGACACAGGGAGAACATACAAACTCCATGCAGATGTTGTCCTTGGTCAGATTTTATTCTAGGACCCCAGCGCTTTAAGGCACCAGTGCTAACCATGAGCCACAGTACTGCCCACATACATGGGGAAAGCGTGTCGTTTTTAAAACAGGTATGTGAGGAGCAGTGACACTTCCTCCTCTAATATTTCAGAAGAAGAGTGTTTCCATCAATTATCTTGTCCCAAAAAACATTACAGGGGAGATTTATTAGAACTGGTGTAAAGGAAAACTGGTTTAGTTGCCCATGGCAGCCAATCATATTAAACTTTAATTTTTCACAGCTCCTTTGGAAAATAAAAGGTTGAATCTGATTGGTTTCTATGGGCAACTAAGCCAGTTTTCCTTTACACCAGTTCTGATAAATCTACCCCTTTGTGTAATGTATTTCAATGCACATAACTGAAGAGTCTCCTAATTAATAGTTATGCTCTTTGTTAAAAGGTGTTCATTTAGATTAAGCACATGGGGTTCCATTCACTTTAGGCCCATAATATATATGATGGACAGATCCCCATAGCATCTTGCTGAATGGAGGAAGGATCTATATTTCCAAATACAACTGAAGAAGATACTAAAGCAATAACTGTTCAGGATTCTATTGACAATCTTCAGTTTGGATACAATATTTGTTCAGATTGGTCAATGGATTCTATTCATACCAAGCTGACTTTCTTATCATTGAGGTTAATTGATGATGGCTTGAAAAAATTATGTGATCAATCAACTGTAGATAATGAAAAAGACAGATACTACAAAAATCTGCAAAGAAAAGGCCTCTTTACACTGGCCGAGCATCAAGCATTCGTAGGAACGCTCGTTAGAGTTGATCTGTCTGTGTAAAGGTGCCGCAGATTACCTGATGAACTAGCAAAACGCTCATTCATTGTGTAATAAGATCTTTTGTGTGGTCAACTAAATCATTGTTTGCCGGCAGCAGATCGTGCTGTCTAAACAGCCTCTGCTGCCAGCAAACAAGGAGTCTGGGGACGAGCAATGACATTAATGATCACTCCTCCCCATACTGTGGAAGAGATCTCTGCATGTAAATGCAGTGGTCTTCACTGAAAAGCAGAGGACTGCTCTCAGTTGAGCAGTGTAAAGGGGCCTTAATGCCGCTTTCACGCAGTCAGTGTTTGGTCAGTGTTTAATCAATGTTTTCCGTCAGTGATTGTTAGCCAAAACTAGGAGTAGAAAGATCTGCTTCTGTTCTCTGTTAGTAACACTCGTTAGCAATCATCTGGCAGTCTAATGCTGCCACCGATTGCAGGATGAATGAGCAAACACTCGTTCACCAGCAAGCCAGATCTTTCAGCATGTTTAGCGTACATATATGAACTAGCAAAAATTGAGATGATATAATGAGGCAAGAAGCCAAATGAGACCATAGGTGTAGCCATAGGTGGTATCCGATAGAGATGATAATCAACCGGATAAACAATTGATAAGCCGTACCTAAATAAATTATCCCCAATAACAAAGGCTCCCTTATAACACCAAAATTGTATAGATAGTAAAGACAACAGATAAAGGGGAACTATGTGACAAATAAGGATGCCAAAGAGTGTTAAAATACTGCCATCATTCATGTGTTGTAACATCAATTACATCAAGAGAGGAACTTGTATGATATTATGACCCCACTATAGGAAGCAGACAAAATTAAGACGTTCATTTAGACCAAATGGAGAAGAAGTTTTTAAATAAAAAATCCATTTAGCCTTCCTTTGAAGGAGCGATCGATCCCAATCGCCACCCCGAATGGGTGGTTTGACTAGATCGATCCCCACAAAGGTCAACCTAGCCCGTCCTTCAAAGGGAGCCTTTGTTTGTTAGGTTTGTGGTATCACGCCGTATTATCTGTGTTGTCATTTTGTTGTATCTATCACATATATTTATTTTATCGAGAAGTATTAAAAGTTACATTTTATAATATTCATAAACTGCCTGACAACATTAGGTTATTTTTATACTTTATATGAAACTTCTCATTTTTGAGTTTTCATCCTTAAAATTACATTTAGAAAACATACTACATTACACTGGGTATGCCTCTTCAAGGAAAAATTTATAACTCAATTGATAGATCTTTTCCATTGTTCACATACCTTCAGTCATGTGGCTATGTTCTGTTTCACATCTTAGAGAAGACCTTACATGAATTAAGTGTCTAAAACTTGGTTGAGAGATCTGCACAGCTATGATATCAATTCACATATCATGTATGACAAATAGTAAGACTCTAATAAAAGTGTCATATAGTAATGTTCACCCAGCACAGGTCACAAGTTCTGAAAATGGATCATGCCTTTATATACGTCAAACATTTAGGACTTAAACAAAGAGTTTAGAAATTGCCTTTAGCACAATGGACTTCAATCTTCATGAAGATTAAATCCCAACATATACAATCAAAGGAAGAATGTCAAACTCTCTTTAGGGAAACCTTCTTTTCATTTACCCAGACAGAGGTGATGACAGTTTGTCTCACAGAGCCTCTCTTAAGCATAGATATTAATAGCATTATGTGAAACATTAATAAGCCCATAACATAATTGATTTACCAATGACATCTTGACATCAATAGGTGAACCAGAAAAGCACATTATGTCAATGCAACAGTAATGCAGAATACTAATATAAATAAAGTAGTGATCTAGATAATAAATGTAAACACAAATATCTGTTTTACTGGACATGTGAAAGAACGGAGAACTGTGTTTTGGTTTTTTTAACAAACCTACATTACACGTAACATTTTCAATAAATTTCTATTGATTTCATTTCAAGTTACTTTCAGCAACCAGGAGTAGTGGGTGCAATGGAATGGACAATTCATATGCAGATATTATCAGACCATGCATGGTAACAATTGTGACCCTATGTGAGTAGCTTATATCACTCAACACCAATCAGACATAAAATACTGAAACCATAGAGCTTGGTTTTCCTATCATATCCCTTCCATCTAAGAAAAACCTTGGACTTTTGTCCCATCGTATGATGTTTTACCAACGCCCCCGTATTATCTCTCTGAGCTGGCCTGTTTCTAAAATTTCCTGCTGCTTTCTTTGTGGAAATGGCCTGACCAAATACCTCTTGCACTTGTCATGTGTAAAGCACAAAGCAATCTAAATGTCTAACATGATGTCACTCTAAACCTGAAAGTGGTGCAATGGTGGAGACAGACATAACAAACACTATGAGACACAATATGAATATAAGTAACTGTTGTATGATCCTATATATCTTATAATAAAGAATCAAAAGAATACTGAAGAAGCTTTTGAAAATTATATTATTTATCAAGATCTGCTGGATTTTATGAGGGTGTATAATCCAATTATGGCTATTTTGTCTTGTCTGCCAGTCTTACTTCAGCCAACAGTGTCTAGTAGGAGTTCCATGTTTAGTCCAATAGCAAGGGTTATGGGTGCTGAGGGTTTTCTTTTTGTTAATGTATCCTCATGAAGAACACATCTGTTGTGTCAGACAAATTGCAAAATTTGAACTGAAGGTGGTTATAAGGGATGAGCTAATCGACTTCAGATGAAGCATCCGAAGTCAATTTACTCATCCCTAGTGGTTATATACATTAAATAGAGGGTGATGGTTGGACAACCGTTGAATGATTGGTGACCAATCATTGTACTGATGCAGCCATACACAGTTTAGTCCATACTGGCCATTAGTCATTCAAACTAGCCATACGTATTCAATGATACCAGGCAAAGGACAAATGATCTTTCTGGGACCATACTATGTTCTTTCATGGAGACATAGTTTGTGGACTAGCAACTATCGAACAAAAATGTAAACATGATATAGTCTGCCATCTGTCAACTGAAATAATCATTTGTTGTTAGATTTCACTTGATGAACAGTCATTTTAGTTGAAATCGTCCATTTTGATCAACTTTAGACTAATGTATATAATCAGCGTTTAAAATGGTTTCTGGTATTATCTAATATTGTCAGTCTGCCTCTAAATTATGAGACTTTACAGCAGTAGGCCCCAGTTTTGTTATTGCAGACGTGGACATCTGATTAATAAATTGCTGGAACTGATTCTTAGATACAATGACTCTTCTCACTCTTTAGAATCTAAATGGTGAAGACAATAAGGCTACCCATACACATTAGATGTATGTCAGCCAAACCCATACATAGGGACTCTTCTCTTATAGCAAACAAGAGGGGAGAGAAGGGTCGGATATGATGAATTTCAGCAGCTGCCACCAGAGAGATGCCAGTGCATGCTTGACTGGGAATCGGGAGAGATAGCTGTTCACTGACCTATACATCGTGTATGGCTAGCCTCAGACCTTTTTAAGTTTTGGGGAGATGTTATACCTATATTGTGTGGATTTCTATATGAACTGAATGGTACATTCCTAGAATTTCAACTGATTATGACTCATTTATGTATCAACTTATACCTTTTGGACAATGGCATACAGAGATGTAAGGGCCCCATAGCAAGGATCAAACCAGGCCCCCTTCACACAGTACAGAAGGGTTTCCAACTAAACCTTTATCAATGACTCTTGAGACATTTTTCCACTGCTTCATTTGCTAAAAGTTGTTCCTTTAGAGGATAGAGTCCTGACCAAGTTTTAATCTCCAGTAGAAGAGTAGATAATCCCAACTAAGATTGGGCCCCCTCTTGCCCAGGGCCCATAGCAGTCGCATGGTCTGCCACTATGGTAGTTACGCCCCTGTTTTTGCATACAGTAGTTATGGAAAAGGAGAAGAAGTTGTCTACTTTCATGAAATGAGTAATAATAATTGATAATGATTACCACAGATCCCTAATCATCCAAAATGCGTCCTTTAACCATGAAGGTGAAATGTTAAAGAGGTTTGTCGGTAATTAAGAAAATGAAAATACTTAAAGAAGAACTCCCGACAAAAAATTTATTCCATGTCCTGCTAGAAATGTACATGATATAATCTGCAGTGAATGTCATTTTCTTACCAGTGTCTGAATTTTTGACTTATATCATCCTGAAGTTTCTTATCTGTGTCATGTGACCAGCAATTAGACCCACGAACTCACGCATAAACTTGTGTGGACAGGAAGTCTAATTCTATATGTATTCCTATGAGACTGAAAGTGAGGCTCCCATAGGAATGAATAGAGCAGTTACTGGCTTTCTGTCCTGGGTCAGTTGGAGGTCAGGGAGTTTGTCACATGACCCAGCTACAATAAGAAGAGAGGTTTTTACTCACAGAAACAGTCACTGATAAGAAAATGACATTCACTACAGATTATATCATGCACCTTTCTAACAGGTCAGAGAATAAAAATTTTTGCGGGAGTTCTTCTTTAAATATTACTTCATTATAAATATATTCACAAATACCTTTCATTAGTTATAATGGCTCGTTTTGTCTGGGGAACAATCATTAGGAGAAATGAAATGGCCGCCGTCCTATTAGTATACACAAAACCTGTCCTAATCACACAGGAGAACAAGTTACTTCACAACACTGAGCTAAAGCGCTGCCTCATCCTCATCTCTACTCTGCTTGTCAGGGATTATGATCCTAAATACAGCTGATAAGATCTTCAGCTGAATCTCTGTAGGAATGGAGTTCATGAGCAGATATGGATAATGAACAGCAGCTCTTGTATGCAGTCTCCATTACCACAGTCTGTCCTGTCCATCCTCTCTGTACTTCATGTCTCCTCATGAGCTCCATTCCCACAAAGATTCAGCTGAGGATCATATTAAAATGTATTCAGGATCATAATCCCTGACAAGCAGAGCAAAGGAGAGGAGGATGAGGCAGCTCTTTACCTCAGAGTTGGGAAGTAACTTGTCCTGCTGTGTAATTAGGACAGGTTTTGTGTGAACTAATAGGACAGCAGCCATTTTATTTCTTCTAATTATTGCTCCCCAGACAAAACGAGCCATTATAACTAATATAAGGTATTTGGAAATATATTAATAATAAAGTAATATTTACGAATTTTCATTTTCTTAATTCCCAGAGAACCCCTTTAAGGAAAAAAAAAGAGAAAAAATTGTTTGAACTTGCGCAACATTATTTTACAGCAAGGCTTTAAAGTGAAAATCCTGAATACGGACAGTTTTGATGATATACGGTGTATCTTTTTCAGTATAACTCTTATGTAGAAGACTACATAAATAAACTATGAGAGCTCAATTCACCAGTGATTAGCAAAACAAAAAAAAAAGGTGTTGCAATGCTACCTTCAGACCCAGTACTGATGAAATATTTTGATTACGGTTAATTCTAGTGCAACTTTCCCAGAAAATAACCAGTAAGGCTGGTTTCGGACGAGTTTCATGCGTTGAACTCACTCATGGGAAACTAGCCTAATTCTTTAGAAATTTGTGAGTAATGCAATTTGTCAATTTGCATCAGCAGAACATACAGGCAACAGGAGGGATTTTTTTTATTATTATTACAGGGTATTATAGGATTGCTTCCATATGTAAAGATCATTTCTAATAACATCATGTTAGGCTACTTTCACACTAGCGTTTTTAAATTCCGGTATTGAGTTCCGTCATAGGGGCTCAATACCGGAAAAAAACGTTTCAGTTTTGTCCCCATTCATTGTCAATGGGGACAAAACTGAACTGAAGACAACGGAATGCTCCTGAAAGCAATCCGTTCCGTCTTCAGACCAGAGAACAAACCGCAGCATGCTGCGGTTTTCTCTCCGGTCCAAGCATCCGCACCCAGACGGATCCGGAATGACCCCCAATGCAAGTCAATGGGGACGGATCCGTTTGGTGTGACGCACCAGTAATCCGGATCTGTCCTCCATTGACTTGCAATGGGGGGTCATTCCGGATCCGGCTACACAGAAAGACATACAGACATACATACATACATACATACATACACATACATACTCACATACTCCAGGCAGGGACGCCGGCAGCATGTCTTCACGCACCTCCTGCGCGCAGCTATGACGTTTCCCCACTGCGCCCAGCAGAGGGCGCTGTGGGGAATTGTCATCACTGCGCGCAGGAGGCGCGTGAAGACGTGCTGCCGGCGTCCCGGGCTGGAGTATGTAAGTATGTATGTGTTTGTGTGTGTATGTCTGTATGTATTTCTGTCCCAATGTCTGTCAACATGTGTGGGGCCGGAGCGTTGCTCCGGCTCCACACATGTATCAGCGGCAGCACGGATCCGTTGGCACCCTTTAGGTGCCGGATCCGTGCTGCCGCTAGTGTGAAAGAGGCCTTAGGAAGTTGCCAGTTGTGCATAGATGAGCTATTTACAGGTATATTGTATTGAGCATGAATACGTTCAATGATTGCTCATTTTGTGAAGCTGTTCCCTTATCTTGGTTATAATAAAGAGATATAATTAAAATGGGAGATTGGTTGCCTCTTATTAACCTTTTGCTTTTTCGTGACAGTCTATCTGGCACCAGTTTTATGGAACAAACACCTATGCCCTGAGGATTACAAGTATAATTTAATTACAAGAGCAACCTATCAATTTCTTCCCAATTAAATTAGGTAAATAAAGGAGATGGAGGCAAACAGACAGCGAGATAGCATGTGCCATGGTCTGGACACAGCGTCATATTTCACTTCTCTTATCAGTTGTATGTATATTAGCTGCAACTATAAAGGGTTACGTGAATACACAGGCACGTCTCCAGCCCACCTGCCTCAACCTGGACACGCAAGACATACAGCACAAAGCACGTATTGTCACATGGAATAACATGGATAACATTGTTTTAAAACTTCCACAAAACAGATTTATTTATTTATTTTAAAAACTTGTTTTATTGACAAAACACAAAAATGATACAATGTAGCAAGTATACAAAGATCATTGACGATGCATGAAATAAAAAAAATAGCTGTCAAATACAAAGCACATCATGTGTATATACTAATTCATTGAGTTAGACTATCAGTTGGTTCTAGAGCGACCATTTTAAGTTGAAACCATTGTAACTTAAGTCCATAATCCTCTGGAAAACTACTAAATGGTTCCTAAACCCCAAAATGTACTTCCAAGATAAGAGAAAATGGGGAGTTAAGAAAAATAATCAGATAAACATATAAAGCAAGTAGACATACAAAGCAACATATAAAGCAAGTCCTTGCATATAACAGTCAGGAATAGCTGCTGGAAGCTGTAAATCACTATCGATGATGAGGACAAGGGCTGCTTCAGGGTCCTATATAGCACACAGAGCACAACTGGATGATTTTCTGGAATGTAATAATATTAAAGGTTATAGTTACTAGATTTCTGGAGGACGGTTGTTGATCCAGGGAGTTATTATGATTGCCGGATTGGAGTTGGGAAAGATTTTTCCCCATAAAAGAAGAAAAAATGCCTTCCTCTGTGTTAACTTTGCAGGATAACAGGCTGAACTGTATGGAGGATGGAGGTATGTTTTTTTTAGCTGTACAAACATGTTACTATACAGTCAATATAGATGTTTTACCATAGTTTTGGCCATATTGATTGGTTGGATCTGAGTCTGAGGCAGTGTATATTGAGTCTAGTTTAAATTTACAATGGCCCAGAAAAGACCATTGAACCGGTAAGTAGAAAATATTGTAATCTGAGGCCATTGTATCCCAAGGGTCCACTGTATAATAAAGCTTTTTCATACATTAAAGGGGTTCTACAGGCTTTTAATGAAAACTGTTCTTCTAAACTATGGAAGACAGATCATTTGGTTAATACTTAAAGGCCTCTGGCTCCACCAATGCGACCCTCCCTGCTACACTCACATAAGCTGTGTGCTCTTCTGCCAAGGTCCTGACAGGATGTGTGCGCTTCTTTTCCTGTCCAGGCTCAAACAATTTCCCTAGCAGTCTCCTGAGCTTTCCATTATCAGTGATTGATAGTATTCTCTGTGTAAGTGTGTATGCATAGATAGCTGTCAGTCACTGATAGTTGTACACTGGGTAGGTGTTATCAGTGATTGATAGCATTCTCTGTGTAAGTGTAAGTCTGTATACATAGATAGCTGTCAGTCACTGATAGTTGTACACAGTGGAGGTATTATCAGTGATTTATAGCATTCCCAGTGTAAGTGTGTATACAGAGATAGCTGTCAGTCACTGATAGTTGTACACAGGGGAGGTGTTATCAGTGATTGATAGCATTCTCTGTGTAAGTGTAAGTCTGTATACATAGATAGCTGTCAGTCACTGATAGTTGTACACAGGGGAGGTGTTATCAGGGATTGATAGCATTCTATGTGTAAGTGTGTAGACATAGATAGCTGTCAGTCACTGATAGCTGTACATGGGGGAGGTGTTATCAGTGATTGATAGCATTCCCTGTGTCACTGTGTATATAGAGATAGCTATCAGTCACTGATAGTTGTACACAGGGGATGTGTTATCAGTGATTGATAGCATTCCCTGTATAAGTACGAATACATAGATAGCTGTCAGTCACTGATAGCTGTACACAGGGAGGTGTTATCAGTGATTGATAGCATTCCCTCTGTAAGTGTGTATACATAGATAGCTGTCAGTCACTGATAGTAGTACACAGGGAGGTGTTATCAGTGATTGATAGCATTCCCTCTGTAAGTGTGTAAACATAGATAGCTGTCAGTCACTGATAGTTGTAGACAGGGGAGGTATTACCAGTTATTGATAGCATTCCCTGTGTAAGTGTGTATACAGAGATAGTTGTCAGTCACTGATAGTTGTACACATAGGAGGTGTTATCAGCGATTGATAGCATTCTCTGTGTAAGTGTGTACAAGGAGATAGTTGTCAGTCACTGATAGTTGTACACAGGTTAGGTGTTATCAGTGTTTGATAGTATTCTCTGTGTAAGTGTGTATACATAGATAGCTGTCAGCCACTGATAGTTGTACATGAGGGAAATGTTATCAGTGATTGATAGCGTTCTCTGTGTAAGTGTGTATACAGATATATCTGTCAGTCACTGATAGCTGTACAGGGGGGATGTGTTGTCAGTGATTGATAGCATTCTCTGTGTAAGTGTGTATACATAGATAGCCAGGGTCGGACTGGAGTACCTAGGGCCCACCAGAGAAAATAATTCTTGGGGCCCACCATAAAGAAATATCTGTGTTTGTTATCCCTGTACAGTGACATCACTGTGTTTATTATCCCTGTACAGTGACATCACTGTGTTTATTATCTCTGTACTGTGACATCACTGTGTTTATTATCCCTGTACAGTGACATCACTGTGTGTATTATCCCAGTACTGTGACATCACTGTGTTTATTATCCCTGTACTGTGACATCACTGTGTTTATTATCTCTGTACTGTGACATCACTGTGTTTATTATCTCTGTACTGTGACATCACTGTGTTTATTATCCCTGTACGGTGACATCACTGTGTTTATTATCCCTGTACTGTGACATCACTGTGTTTATTATCCCTGTACAGTGACATCACTGTGTTTATTATCTCTGTACTGTGACATCACTGTGTTTATTATCCCTGTACAGTGACATCACTGTGTGTATTATCCCAGTACTATGACATCACTGTGTTTATTATCTCTGTACTGTGACATCACTGTGTTTATTATCCCTGTACTGTGACATCACTGTGTTTATTATCCCTGTACGGTGACATCACTGTGTTTATTATCCCTGTACTGTGACATCACTGTGTTTATTATCCCTGTACAGTGACATCACTGTGTTTATTATCCCTGTACTGTGACATCACTGTGTTTATTATCTCTGTACTGTGACATCACTGTGTTTATTATCCCTGTACAGTGACATCACTGTGTTTATTATCCCTGTACTGTGACATCACTGTGTTTATTATCTCTGTACTGTGACATCACTGTGTTTATTATCTCTGTACTGTGACATCACTGTGTTTATTATCCCTGTACGGTGACATCACTGTGTTTATTATCACTGTACTGTGACATCACTGTGTTTATTATCCCTGTACAGTGACATCACTGTGTTTATTATCCCTGTACTGTGACATCACTGTGTTTATTATCTCTGTACTGTGACATCACTGTGTTTATTATCCCTGTACAGTGACATCACTGTGTGTATTATCCCAGTACTGTGACATCACTGTGTTTATTATCCCTGTACTGTGACATCACTGTGTTTATTATCTCTGTACTGTGACATCACTGTGTTTATTATCTCTGTACTGTGACATCACTGTGTTTATTATCCCTGTACGGTGACATCACTGTGTTTATTATCTCTGTACGGTGACATCACTGTGTTTATTATCTCTGTACTGTGACATCACTGTGTTTATTATCCCTGTACGGTGACATCACTGTGTTTATTATCCCTGTACGGTGACATCACTGTGTTTATTATCCCTGTACGGTGACATCGCTGTGTTTGTTATCCCTGTACAGTGACATCGCTGTGTGTGTTATCCCTGTACAGTGACATCGCTGTGTGTATTATCCCAGTGCAGGAAGAGGTAAGTGGTCTGTGTTTGTGTGTTTGTTTTCTATTTTTCAGGGTCGTGAATGCAGAGGACTACGTCGGATTCGGTGGACTACGTCGGACCAGCTTTTTTTTTTTTTTTTAAATAAAATGGTCAAACAGGGGTCTGGGGGAGTGTTTATTTCAATAAAATGTTTTATACTTGTGTGTGTGTATTTTTTTTTTACAATACTAAAGTTTTAGTAATCACGGCTATCTACAGACGGCCCTGATTACTAATACTGGGCTTAGTGCTTGCCGGTATGGCAGGCCAGCACTAACCCCAACATCTATTACCTGGGCACCCACCGCCACCAGGGGTGCAGGGAAGAGCCGGGTACCCACAGGACCAGACCTTCTAAATTGAGGGTCTGGCTCTGGGGCGGCTGCAGGCTGGTACCATTAGGCTGGGAAGGGCCAATAACCGTGTCCCTTCCCACCCTGGTAGTGCCAGGCTGCTACTGCTGGTTGTATCTGGCTGGCGAAGGAAAAAAGGGGGGACCCCACGCCATTTTTTTACAAAAATAATTAAATAATTTTAAAAAAAAGCTGGTCCGACGTAGTCCACCGAATCCGACCCTGAAAAATAGAAAACAAACAAACAAACACAGACCACTTACCTCTTCCTGAACTGGGATAATACACACAGCGATGTCACTGTACAGGGATAATAAACACAGTGATGTCACTGTACAGGGATAATAAACACTGTGATGTCACAGTACAGAGATAATAAACACAGTGATGTCACAGTACAGAGATAATAAACACAGTGATGTCACTGTACAGGGATAATAAACACAGTGATGTCACAGTACAGAGATAATAAACACATTGATGTCACCGTACAGGGATAATAAACACAGTGATGTCACAGTACAGGGATCGGCGTCTCGTGCCCCCATCAGACCTCAGGTCGGCGTCTCGTGCCCCCATCAGACCTCAGGTCGGCGTCTCGCGCCCCCATCAGACCTCAGGTCGGCGTCTCGTGCCCCCATCAGACCTCAGGTCGGCGTCTCGTGCCCCCATCAGACCTCAGGTCGGCGTCTCGTTCCCCCATCAGACCTCAGGTCGGCATCTCGTGCCCCCATCAGACCTCAGGTTGGTGTCTTGTGCCCCCATCAGACCTCAGGTCGGCGTCTTGTGCCCCATCAGACCTCAGGTCGCGTCTTGTGCCCCCATCAGACCTCAGGTCGGCGTCTTGTGCCCCCATCAGACCTCAGGTTGGCGTCTTGTGCCCCCATCAGACCTCAGGTCGGCGTCTTGTGCCCCATCAGACCTCAGGTCGGTGTCTTGTGCCCCCATCAGACCTCAGGTCAGCGTCTTGTGCCCCCATCAGACCTCAGGTCAGCGTCTTGTGCCCCATCAGACCTCAGATCAGGGTCTCTCCCCCCCCCCTCGGACCTCAGATCAGCCCACCCAGCCACTTAAAAAAAGCATACTTACCTGCCCTGCAGCGCTGCCGCTGCCATCAGGTTCCGCGCTCCACTGTCTAACCTGCCAGCGCGCACTATGACCTGACGCTGCGTCAGGTCATAGTGCGTGCCGGAAGGGAAGACAGTGGAGCGTGGGAGCCGAGGACAGCGGCAGCGTGGCAGGACAGGTAAGTATGCTTTTTTTAAGTGGCTGGGTGGCTTGGGGCCTACCGGAGGATCCTCCGGTCCTCTGGTGGGCCAGTCCGACACTGTAGATAGCTGTCAGTCATTGATAGCTGTACACAGGGAGGTTTTATCAATGATTGATAGCATTCTCTGTGTAAGTGTGTACACGGAGATAACTGTCAGTCACTGATAGTTGTAGACAGGGGAGGTATTACCAGTTATTGATAGCATTTCCTGTGTAAGTGTGTATACAGAGATAGTTGTCAGTCACTGATAGTTGTACACATAGGAGGTGTTATCAGTGATTGATAGCATTCTCTGTGTAAGTGTGTAGACATAGATACCTGTTGGTCACTGATAGTTGTACACAGGGAGGTGTTATCAGTGACTGATAGCTTTCCCTGTGTAAGTGTGTATACAGATATAGCTGTCAGTCACTGATAACTGTACACAGAGGAGGTGCTATCAATGATTGATGGCATTCTCTGTGTAAGTGTGTATACAGAGATAGCTGTCAGTCTCTGCTATTTGTACACGGGGAGGTGTCATCAGTGATTTATAGCATTCTTTGTGTAAGTGTGTATACATAGATAGCTGTCAGTCATTGATAGTTGTACACAGGGGAGCAGTGCACTTAAGCATGTTCATACCACAGCCAGAAGTAAATAAGTCGGCTCCTGGAAAATGGCCGAATGGGAGCCAGGAAACAGGACCAAAGAGGTGAAGAGCAGGTAGTAATTACACTTTAATTATGTCCTACAGCCTATTGGGGCATACCTAACAACAAAAGAAACCCCTTAAAATAATGAGAAGTAGTAATAATAATATAAACCTCAATAATAATGTGACGTATTTACTGCAACCTTCAGGGGTTCTCCTGGACTATAATATTGATGAGGCCCACTTTCATTTAAATGGGAATAACAATACAGTACCATTCCCAGCCACTGCCCCATATATGGAGCTGTGCTGTTCCAGTGCCAGTTTTGGAGCCTTGGGTGCCCCACTGATTTGATATCAATATTATATACAGTACTGGAAATTCTCTTTAAAGAGTGCAACACCACCATTAGGTATAATCTTTGTGCAATTGATTTCACACAAAAAGAGACTTTACAGCCTTAGAAGATGTCTATGCAACAAAAGCAGTCCCTCCATTTCCCCACAGAACAGAGAAAGCAGAGAAGAAAGGTGTTTACTTTGCAGGTGCCATTCTCTACATTTCTGAAATTGCATAAGACAGGTAAACAGGCATTTAGGATAGCCAAATGTCTTACCAATCCATCCATCATTAAGACAACTTCCACATGTACTCATGTGGCTTTTCATCAGTCACTGCATTTTTTCCCCACACTTAATATACACATAGGTTGTTTTAGCACCAGCTTGAACTAGTCCAAATGCAAACAGCAGCTGAGGCTCATGCTTATGTCACATACAGAGCAGTATCTTATGTCACTTATGGCATTATATTGTCAAATTCCCCTAAAGAACGGCAGTTCATTTAAAGGAGTTGTTCTGGTGCTGCAGGGATGTTGAACAGGTTGTTCCACAGATTTCTAATAATAGCTGGAGGTCTCAGCAGCGACATCTTGTGACCAGCTTTATATCAGGATACCCTTCTGAACAAAAAGGATTGTCTATGATATTCTTCCAATAACCCCTTTTTGACCATTAACATAATATTATGTTGTGGGAATACTTCCCATGAGCCATCAGAATATTACAACCAAGTGATGGTACAGGCTCAGGATCTGTGCCCACACCATTACTCTCAGGTGTTACAACAACCTACTCTCACAGCTGGAATCGGAAAGAATTCCATTCCGGCAGTTTAACTGTTAAGGTGGATTTAGATGGGGCAATCATTGGGCAGATTATTAAGAACAAACATTGCTGGGAACTTTCATTCCCAACAATCTGCCCATCTAATGGTGCCACCAATCACCTGATATATTAGCGAACCGTTTGTTCATCGGTGATCCTGTTGTTTGTGCAGGTACCTAAATTATCATTCTGGGTAGCAGATTGAGTGGTCTAAACAGCACTCTGCTACCCAGAAACAATGCAGTTGTATGAGGACAAGCGATCGCAATAGCAATCCTTCGTTCTCACATTGTGGAGGTGATCACTGCATGTATTGCACAATTTAGCTATATCCTAGAGGAGACTATACTGTCACTTTCCAAGAAATAATGGCCCAGTTAAATCCAGTTTACATTCTGACCGGTCACAAAGTTGAGGTAACTAAAGTTGAATCCTTCAATGATCCAGTTAGTGATTTGAAGAGCATCTGTCATCATGATCACCCCTATCACTCCTACCACTCCCCCTTATACCTGGCCTTGAAATCTCACGTATGTGCTGGCGAGATTTCAATCAGTGCAGAGCTCAGAGTGGGGAGAACTGCACTGCACATGCACTGATTGAAATCTCGCTGGCACATCTACAAGAATTCAGGCCCAGGCATCTTCATTGTTAGTCAGGCAATGAGTGGGAGTAGTGATAGGGGAGAGGAGGAGTTGAAGTGGTGCTCTGAGGGGATAGTCCAGCCCCTCGGTGCCCTGAGCACCTAATAGAATTTTGCTGCAATAATATATCCAATTGCAGCCATAAAGGACCCATTTAGTTCACCATGATCAACCCTACCAGGCAGTATGCGTGCAAACACCTCAGTGAGGTGGACGGAGAAAAGAACAAACAGCAGGTGGTGCTATATCAATAGATTTTATTAATAACTCCAGTGGCTTAGTCTCCTGAATCCAGTGGTTTGCTAATGCAGTCTTTGGTATCCAATGGGTAAATGTCATGGTCTCTTCATCCAGTGTTTAATGTTCATTGATTTAGTTTGGTATTTTGTGTCCAGTTTTTTAATGGTCCAGACAGTCCCCGGTGTCCTATCTTCTACTATTTTTTACAAATTCTCTTCTATCCAATGTAAAGTAATTTGGTTTACTGTGTTTACATTGCAGGAAGCAGCATTAGCGAGGAAATTCTCATTATGAGTGCTTCATAGTTCATTCATATTTGCTTAAGAGTGATATTTAACTACTTGACAGTCTGAAGTGGTTTGAATATTACATCTAATTATTAAGAATTATGCAAATATCAACCATATAGTCAAAGTAGTGAGAACATGCTGTACCCCTTAGCATTCTACATTGAGTCAATGTTAAAGGGGTTCTCCACTTTGGACAATCCCTATTTTTTAGAAAGGCCCTTGATAATAAATCAACAACGAGGCAGATTTCTGAAACTGACTAAAAGAAAAACATTAAGTGCAGATTTCATTGGTCAAGAGCGGAATAAGAAATGAAAGTTGATTGATGATTGGTTGCTGTCACAGTTGTGGCAGACAATAGTCTGTCGTCAGCCATAATTCTCAAACAATAATCAACAAAAATGGTCCAAACCAGCGATTTCGGTATTTTTTTTAATGTTTAGTAAATGTCTCTGCAATGCCTTCACAAAAAGAAGTAAAGTATTACGCCATATCAATTCAAATGAATGCGTTTATTTGTATAATATGGGATAAAACAGAGGCTCCAGAGTGAGAGAGATGCTCTTTGTCAGTGCTCTCCACTTTTGAATTGTGGAGCACACGTCAAAATTTTCTAATAGGGTATATGAAGATATGTTGTTAAACAAGACACCACCTTTAAGGGCCTCTATGCCCGCAAATTTGCTCTGCGTTTAAAAATAACACAAACTCACAAGCATTTTTTGAAGGCACCTGTGTCTTTTCCTACATTTTTTTCCTGTGAGTTTTCTGTTCTGTGTCTGTTGTGTTCCCCAATGCCCCCAAATACTATAATAAAGAAATAATAGTTCCATACAGATAGGCCACCCGATACTAATAGTGCTCCAAAAAGTCCCACCATTTATACATTTCTCCCAAAGTGCCTTCATTACTAATACTGTTCCTTACAGTGATAATGCTACCTGAGAGTATCCCCGTTAGTAGTAGTGCCCTACATATTGTGTCCAAAATTAATAATGCCCCCTGTACCACCAGTATTAATAATGCCCCACAGTGCCCTAAGTAGTGTTAATGTTCCCCAAAGTGCCCCTAGTATCAGCAAAGTGCCCCTATTGACACAAGTAAAATGAATGGGATGCCAGGACTGTGCAGTGAGGATCAGCAGAGGGATTGTGGGACAGGATGCAAAATGGAGAGGACAGAGCACAGCCCGGAAGTGAAGTATCGCTGTGAGGTAGGACTTGATGGGGAAAAAAGACATATAAAAATAATGAAAAAAGTTTTTAAAAATATTTAAAAAATAAAAATAATTCAAATCACCCTTTCCCAATATGACATAAAGGTCATAAACACTTATGTAAGCCACATTCTTATCAGTAAGATAACGACTGAGCTTTAATGAGTGTTTATAATTTCAGAGAGCAGAGGTAAGGAGTCCGTCTGCTCCCCAGATGATGAAAAAGGCATAAAATCCACAGGCAGCTACTACAGCATCGCAGCTATGTACACAAAAAAGGATTCCATATTTTTAATAAATACCAATTGAAAAAAAAATTTTTAGCTCAAAATAAGTACAATACAATAATTTATAAAATGACCCCAACGGTGTACATAGCCTTTAAGTAGTGCCATTAGAAAGTACAACCTATCTTGCAATAAATAAATAAATAAATAAATAAGGCCTCTTATGGATTTTGGAAGGCATTTATGGTACTTGAAAGGCAGATAGTATAAAAAATGAAAAAATTAAAACTGTTTACAATAGGAAGGGATAGGTAAATGTATTACCTCCTATCCCAGCTTTTACTGGTCTGTTAGCAGTTTTGCATCAACAAAACTGCTGGAAGACTTCATTTAACAAATATTATATTGATAAATCTTCATATTTTTCATTCCAAATAAAAATCAGAAGCCTGGAAAACTACTTTGATTTAAATAAAAGAGCTATTAATAAGGGTAAAAACTCAGATATTTGGAACTCATTTGTAACTGAAATGGAGATATTTCCTACAAAGGACAGCCTTTGTGTGAGTTTGCCTGAACAACAATGTAGTCTTGTACTGGTCGTTTTTAGAAAATGGCTGACTTTGAGAACAATAAAACGTATTCATTTTCCACATAAACGGTTTATATTTAATATTACTTTATATTAGCAACAACTAGCAGTTGCTCTCCTATGTTATATAACTTGAGTTTTAGGTATAGTAGACCTTTAAATTTACTTTTTCATGAGCTGTACAGAGAAATCATAGGCCCTATAGTAAAATTGGGAATAAGCAGTATATATACCCATAGAGATTTGTATGCATGTATATGTATATATACAGTATACATAGGCATACAGTATCTTGACCTGGATGTATTTGCTACATATTTTATATTACAGTATTCATTTCAACGGTATTTAGTTAAATAAATTAAAAAAAAAACTCACAGTAATGTTGGTGGGATACCTTTAAAACGTATTTAACCCTTTCTAAATCTCCACCATACAAGTCCAGTGTTTAAAAATGGTGCCTGCTCGCACACGCGGTGAGCGCCATAGCCAATGGGTTTCCGCCACTTTAAACAGCAGACACCCAGGGCTAATGTCTGTGATCACCAATAATGCTTAACACTTACATTTAGCCCCTCAGATACTGTAGGCATTTGTGACCACTGCATCTGAAGCGGCACTCTTCAACAGCTTCTCCGTGAGGAGATGGGGGAAGCTTCTCTGTGAGGAGATGGGAGAAGCTGTTGCTTCCATATAAAAGACCTGGTCTCTCTGAAGAAACCAAGGCTTTTAGCTGTAGTTCCTATGGAGTCTGCAGGTGGCAGGGCTCCATTACAAGAATGCGAATCTACAATTAATGTAATTGGTAATCAATTGCACTGGAGAAGCAATCTAATGATTGCTTGTTATAGCCACCTATAGCAATCACTTCCCCAAATATTGTATTAATAAAAACTAAAGACCACCCTGTAAAAAAATGAGATCCCACACAGATCTATAGACATAACCATACAAAAGTTACTGATATTTGTACATGGGTTAAGTATTATCAGTGATTGATAGCATTCCCTGTGTAAATGTGTATACAGAGATAGCTGTCAGTCACTGATAGTTGTACACAGGGGAGATAGCATTCTCTGTGTAAGGGTGTATACAGAGATAGCTGTCAGTCACTAATAACTGTACACAGGGGAGGTGCTATCAATGATTGATAGCATTCTCTGTATAAATGTGTATACAGATGTAGCTGTCAGTCACTGATAGTTGTACACAGGGAGGTGTTATCAGTGATTGATAGTATTCTCTGCGTAAGTGTGTATACAGAGATAGCTGTCAGTCACTGATAACTGAACACAGGGGAGGTGTTTTCAGTGATTGATAGCATTCACTGTGTAAGTGTGTATACATAGATATCTTTCAGTCACTGATAGTTGTAAACAGGGGAGGTGTTATCAGTGATTGATATCATTCTCTGTGTTAATGTGTATACATAGATAGCTTTCAGTCACTGTTAGCTGTAAACATGGGAGGTGTTATTAATGATTGATCGCATTCCCTGTGTAAATGTGTATACAGAGATAGCTGTTAGTCATTGATAAAAATGTAAATGTTTAAATTATGAGTTTTACTGAATCTTTTCCCACAAAACTATATATTAATCTTTTCAGCTCTTCCTGCTTTGTAGCATGCTGCCTGTAGATTGTACTGCATTTTGTGGCAAATGGTTGTCTTTAAAGGTGTATTTCAGGAATGGGTGTCTTTTAGGGCTCATGCATATGACCACGTGGTCCGCAAAATACGAATCCGCAAAAAATACGGATTATGTCCGTGTGCATTCCGTATTTGGCGGAATGGAACAGCTGGCCCCTAATAGAACAGTACAATCCTTATCCGTAATGCGGACAATAAAAGGACATGTTCTATTTTTTTTGCAGTACAGACATACGGACATACAGAAACGGAACGGACACGGAAACTAATTTCGTTAGTGTGCATGAGCCCCCTGGTGTGTCTGACCTATAGAAAGAATTATACCTGCTCTCCACCACTCTAGTCCTGCACTACACTTGGAGTTCTTCTGAAGAGGATTTCTATTTTTAAAAAAACACATCAAAATGAAGCCCGAGGAAGGGGCGGTCCTCCGCTGAAACACCTAGCTTTTACTACTTATTTATATGTATTTTTATTTGTTTTTTTAATTAAAAATCCTCTTCAGAAGAAGTCCAAGTGCAGTGGGCTATTTTATCCCAGTACTTTCTCTACTGGTGTCCCATTTGTTTCCAGCCTCCACGGGATGTGTCCGGTGGGAGAAGTGTAGCAGCCTGGTCTCCCTTGATACTAGAGGGCTTTCACCAGGGGCGTACATAGAAATCAAAGGGCCCCATAGCAAAAAAAATAGTGGGCCTCCCCAACTAAATATAAAATATTGAGCATCAGCAGTCGGTTTCTTCTCCCATTGTGCACGTGGCCACCAGAACAACAGCTTGGTTAAACATTCAAGAAAAGAAGAAAAGAAGACCACAAAGGCGATCAGTAATAGGACAATGAGAGGCAGAGAATGAAACCCCTTTAACTTACAGCATTTCCCCCATAGACATATGCTTTAAGTTCTGAGGGGGGGTTCAGTCTCTGAACTATTACAAATAAACTTTGTGGATTGTACTAAATAATTGGGCAATGAGAGCTTATATATACCACAGTATTGCAAGGTACATCCATCACATGATGCAACGTTTCAGCATTAAAACACCTTTGTCAAGCGATCAAAGGTATTTTTTGCTGGTACCTTTTTGAATAAAGCTGCTTAATATTTTTGACTTACCCCTGCAATACTGTGGTATATATAAGCTCTCATTGTCCAATTATTTAGTACAATCCACAAAGTTTATTTGTAATAGGACAATGATAGTCAGAGACTGAACCCCCCCTTAGAACTTAAAGCATATGTCTATGGGGGAAATGCTGTAAGTTAAAGGGGTTTCATTCCCTGCCTCTCATTGTCCTATTACTGATTGCCTTTGTGGCTATACAGCATTTTAGTAGAAGAGACCACCCAGAGACCACAGTGTACAGCTCCCTCCCCTACACATTGCAGGACAGTGTGTGTGACTGACTGATTATTACACTAGTACAGTCACTCACACACAAAGTGACGTAGACTGCTGCACCAAGCCTGCAGCCTCTTCTACATACCAAGGTCGACAAAGTACTGCTCACTGGGCCGCGGTCGGCACACTGAGGGAGATTTCCAAACTTTTCTCCTTATGAACTACCGGCCTCTTGTCCCCTCACTGCAATAGCGCTGGCAGCCGGAGACATGCCCCTACTGCGCTAGAGGCTAGATGTGGTGATGCTGAAGTACAGCTGGCCAATAAGCAGTGCCAGATTACAGGCAGCGAGCCAGTATGAACGGCATTACTATATAAAACTTACTTCCGGCTGCTGTGTAGACCGGCTTGTAAGATGAGAAAGTGAGGGGGCGGGGCCATTCAGCCTGGCCGGGCCCCCCAACATCTCGGGCCCCAAAGCAACGGCGTGGTCTGCCGCCATTAGCGGTACGCCACTGGCTTTCACTTATAACCGGTGTTATTCTAGGAAGTGCACAACATTCTTTGGTAAGGTGTTCAACACATTAATGGTATTCCCATCTCACAAATGTAGTTTGTATAGTTAGATATAGCCATACCAATATTATTACTAATAGAATGTATTTATATAAAATGTACAGTTTAGAAGATTTGCCTATTTGTGTATCCATTGTCCCACACATATCAGTCAGGCCGTTGCCCCTAGTTACGGCCATCGCGGCCATGTACAGTAGTAGTGGTGGCCAGCTTGCTCTTGTTCAAACCTGCTCTGAGGTAACTGCTGAATTGTGAACGCACATTGCATCAGCATGTGGAGAGACACCTTAGAGTTGTAGCCAGGGGCGGATTGGCCATAGAACTTACAGGGAAATTTCCTGGTGGGCCGATGCCCTGGGGGCCACCTGAGCCCTCTTTACAGCTGGCCAGTGGAAGTTTTTGGGGATGTATTTTGTGCTGTTGGCAGTATTTTGTGATGGACTGTGGTATTTGGCTTTGTTGGGTGGTATAATGTGCCACAATATGGTATTGCTGGGCCTGCTTTCCATCAATTTGGACCCAACTACAAAACAAGGCCACTTTTAGTATTTTTTCCAGGGCCACTTTAAGTTCCCAGTCCGCCCCTGGTTGTAGCATTTTTGCCTGCGCTTCCAAAACGCAGAGAAACTAATCCTGTTCCAAGATCAATTCATCCCTATGGAGCAGGATCCGTTTATAAAGTCTACGTTTTGGACGGATCCTGACCATTGCGTTTTGGACTGGTAATGTCCAAAATGCAGATGTGAAAGTATCCTAATATGTGTCTCCGCATGCTCATGCAATGTGCGTTCACAATACAGCAGTTACCTCAGAGCGGGTTTGAAAAGGAGCAAGCCGGCCACTACTACTACACGGCCGCGGTGGCCGTAACTAGGGGCAACGGACTGACTGATTTGTGTGGGACAATGCCTATACAAACAGGCAAATCTTCTAAATGGTACATTTTATATAAATACATTATATTAGTAATAATATTGGTATGGCTAGATCTAACTATACAAACTACATTTGTGAGATGGAAATACCCCTTTAAAGGGAACCTGTCATCTCCGAAACACCCCCTGAACTAGAGTAAGCGGTGTATAGTGTAAGTGATGCTGAATCCGAATATGTAAGTTTTATCTTCATACTCACTTCCATTCTGACTCTGTGCTCCCACAAACCTGCAGTAAAATGCACTCAGTGGACTCCAGTGCTCACTCACATAATGGAGAGGACTCAAAGAAGAGTCCTCTTAATGCATTTTACTGCTGATTTGTGGGAGCACAGCGTCGGAATGGAAGTGAGTATTAAGATAAAACTTACATATTCGGATTCAGCATCACTTACACTATACATCGCTTACTCTAGTTCAGGGGGTGTTTTGAAGATGACAGGTTCCCTTTAAGGGCCGAGCATTGGATATCTAGGGTATCACACGAGTGAAGCACTCCTGGTTTCTTCTTTTCTATGGCTAGCTTCCCTCTAGCGGTAAATTCTCTGGTAGTCACATTCTGTTCATCTAACCATAAGTTAATTCCACTGTGGTGATACATATGGTCACAGTGAGTTAAAGAACCACATTTCCCTTTGCAGGAACAGTTTGAAAAGACTTTTTAAGGCACTGCTTGCAGAGACCAATACCTATATAGTATAAGTACTTATAAATACCTATATGTATACCTATAAGTATTAGTTTACAAAAAACAAAATACAGTAGGCCACTACTATCCCCTAACGCTGGTGCACCAATATTCATATATCTAATAACAAAAGACTACCGTATTTTTCGCTTTATAAGACGCACTTTTTTCCCCCCAAAAGTAGGGGGAAAATTGCAGTGCGTCTTATAAAACGAATACAAGTGAACGCTTCCATTATGGAAGCGCTCACTTGTATGTTTTAGCTGCCGGGGGGCCGGGACCCCCCCATCAGTCCTCAGATCAGCCCAGCGTGCCCCATAACAATAAAAAAAAAACTTCACTTACCTGTCCAGAGCCGCGGCTCCGCTCCGGGTCCGGCGCTTCTTAGGCTTCCCGGCCCGGCGCTGCACTGTCCTGAACGCGTACAGCGTCAGGACGTAGTGCGCGCACTATGACCTGACGCTGCACGCAGTCAGGTGACAGTGCAGCGCCGGGTCGGGAAGCCTAAGAAGCGCCGGACCCGGAGCGGAGCCACGGCTCTGGACAGGTAAGTGAAGTTTTTTTTTTATTGTTATGCGGCACGCTGGGCTGATCTGAGGTCTGATGGGGGAACAGAGTGGTCTAATGGGGGCACTGTGAGCTGGTCTGAGGTCTGATGGAGGCACAGAGTGGTCTCATGGGGGCACTGTGAGCTGGTCTGAGGTCTGATGGGGGCACAGAGTGGTCTCATGGGGGCACTGTGAGCTGGTCTGAGGTCTGATGGGGGCACAGAGTGGTCTAATGGGGGCACTGTTAGCTGGTCTGATGGGGGCACAGAGTGGTCTAATGGGGGCACTGTGAGCTGGTCTGAGGTCTGATGGGGGCACGGAGTGGTCTCATGGGGGCACTGTGAGCTGGTCTGAGGTCTGATGGAGGCACAGAGTGGTCTAATGGGGGCACTGTGAGCTGGTCTGAGGTCTGATGGGGGCACAGAGTGGTCTAAGGGGGCTCTGTTAGCTGGTCTGATGGGGGCACAGAGTGGTCTAATGGGGGCACTGTGAGCTGGTCTGAGGTCTGATGGGGGCACAGAGTGGTCTCATGGGGGCACTGTGGGCTGTTCTGAGGTCTGATGGGGGCACAGAGTGGTCTCATGGGGGCACTGTGGGCTGGTCTGAGGTCTGATGGGGGCACAGAGTGGTCTCATGGGGGCACTGTGGGCTGTTCTGAGGTCTGATGGGGCACTGTGGGCTGATCTGAGGTCTGATGGGGGAACGCTGGGCTGATCTGAGGTCTGATGGGGGAACGCTGGGCTGTTCTGAGGTATGATGGGGGCCTGATGTGATGTCCTGAAATTTATGGGGGGTCAGATATGAGGTCTGATGAAAAATATTTTTTTCTTATTTTCCTACTCTAAAATCTGGGGTGCGTCTTATCTTCGGGTGCATCTTATAAAGCGAAAAATACGGTATTTATCGAGAAACAAGCAATTGCGCATTATTACTTATAGGATGCTACCATTGGGGTATATTGGTGGTTTCCAATATGTCTGCATGATTTTATGTTTTTAGATTGTTTCACTATATGTGATTTTTATATATTCATTGTTGTCTTATCTAAATCCATATTTGTAATATATAGGGTCCCGTGCCTTGACTTCTTAAGAGATGTGAACGTAGCCTTATGTCTCACTCACACAGTCAGTGTTCGGTCAGTGTTTTCCATCAGTGATTTTGAGCCAAAAACCAAGTGCGGCTCTAAACACAGAACAGGTACAGCTCTTTCCCTTATACCTTATGTCTGTGGAGGCTCCCATCCTGGTTTTGGTTAACAATCACTGATGGAAATCACTGACCAAACACTGACGTGTGAATAAGGCATTACACAGTCCAAATCACTTATGAATAGCACCAAAATAAATCCAGTTCACAACTGATTATATGGGGTTACTCACGACTGGTTAGTCAAAATACATATCTTCCCAAATTAGTTAGACTTGTCCCATTATAGGTGCTTGATGGTGTGTCATTGGTCAGTCACGGGTCACAGTATGACTGGTCTACCATTTGATCAGGAATCGTAGTTGGAGTAGAACCATGAAGTGAAAGTGAGAAGGTGAAAACAATGTTCAAAATCTTTGCTAATTTATTGAAAAGGAAAAACTAAAATCTTGCAATGACTAAATTATTCAGACCCTTTATTCAGCATTTAGTTGAAGCACCTTTGCCAGCAATTACAGCCTCCAGTCTTCTTAGGTATGATGCCATAAGGCCATTTGCACACCTGGATTTGGTAATTTTCTGCCGTTCTTCTCTGCAGAACCTCTCATGCTTTGTCAAATTGGATGGGGACTGTCCGTGGGCAGCCATTTTCAGTTCTCTCCAGAGATGGGTTCAAGTTAGGGCTCTGGCTGGGCCACTTAAAGGGGTTCTCCAAGTTATATTTAACTAGGTCATCAATAAATATAACTTGGAGAACCCCTTTAAGGATACTCAGAGAGTAAACTTTCAGCGCAGTCTGAGGTCCAGGACACTGGGTGGATCAGGTTTATAATATCTCTGTACTTTGCTCCATTCACTCCATTCATGATGCTGCCATCACCATTTTTCACTCTAGGGACTGTATTGTGCAGGTGATGATAAGTGCTTGGTTTCCTCCAAACACAGCGCTTAGAATTGAGGACAAAATGTTCTGTCCTGTTTCATCAGTCCAGAGAATCTTGTTTCTCACAGTCTGAGAGTCCTTTAGGTGTTTTTTGCAAACTTTCATGTGTCTTTTTTTGAGGAGAGGCTTCTTTATGGCCACTCTGCCATAAAGCTCAAAGTAGTGGAGTGTTGCAATGATGGTTGACCTTCTGAAAGTTTCTCCCATCTACACACAGGATGTTTGGAGTTCAGCTACAGAGACCATTGGGTTCTTGGCCATCTCTCTTACCAAAGCACTTCGCCCCCGATTACTCAGTTTGGTGAGGCGACCAGCTCTAGGAAGACTTCTGGTTGTTTCAAACATCTTCCATTTAAGAATTATGGAGGCCACTGCGCTCTTGGGAACTTTCAGTGCAGCAGAATTTTTTGTCCCCTTCCGCAGATCTGTGCCTCCACACAATCCTGCCTGCAGGTGGTTCTTTCCTCTTTATGGATCAGTTTTTTGCTCTGATGTGCATTGCCATCTGTGAGACCTTATATAGACAAGGATGTGTCTTTCCAAATCATGTCCAATCA
The DNA here is from genome assembly GCA_900303285.1 of Rhinella marina. Taxonomy (NCBI): domain Eukaryota; kingdom Metazoa; phylum Chordata; class Amphibia; order Anura; family Bufonidae; genus Rhinella; species Rhinella marina. Next base: position 115,022 of record ONZH01023001.1, read on the forward strand.
CCTGAATTTACCACAGGTGGACACCAATCAAGGTGTAGAAACATCTCAAAGATTATCAAAAGAAAATAGAGCTAAATTTCAAGTGTTATAGCAAAGGGTCTGAATACTCTTGTCCATAAGAAATTTTATTTTTTGCTTTTTAAGACATTTGAAAACATTTCTAAAATTCTGTTTTCACTCTCTCCTTATGGGGTATTGGGTGCAGAATGATGGGAGAAAACATGACTTTTTTTAAACTTTTTTCATAAGGCCGCAACACAACAAAATGTGAAAAAAGTGAAGGGGTCTGAAGACTTTCTGAATGCACTGTATCGGACTTTGATGGCATGTCATAAAAATCTCCTTTGCTCAGTGTATCTGACTGGTCTGCACAATACAGTACTGTCACTTTAAATAGTATGCCCAAAAGATCTGCTTACACATACTAGGTCACGATCTCCAAGCCATCTTTATTCTCTTAAACCCAATTCTCGAACCCATTCCGGGCGTTTTGTTCTCCCACAACATGGCATTTAGTGTGTGTCTGTCTAATCACCTCTCCCTCCCCAGGGAAGATTGAGCATTGCGTCAGCAAACTACCATCCTATACAAGTGCAGTCACAGCAATAAAGCATACATCTAACGTGGCATAACATTATAATAAAAACTGCACAGAAGATAAAAATTCTAAAGAAAGAAAAAGAAATAAATATCCTGAACAAATTTTCACCTTTCAAGTGGTCTCATTCTTGAGAAAAATACCTCCTTTCCTGAAGACAGTTAGGGCCTTAGGCATTACTAGATGAACAAGAGACTTCTCAGTCACACATAACAACCCTGGAATGATAAGTATGAGCTTCATTACTGTAATATTGCAAATGAAAGTGTCAAATATATATCAATAAATCAAGTGATTAAAATCAGGTACATCTGAATTAGATACCCAGGAAACTTCCAGAGGAGATCTAGTAACACCATGAATGGCAAAGCACTTGTATCATTAAAGTAGTATTGTTGGTTAGCTACTCTTGAGAGAAGTGGGAAGACAGTGGTGACCATAAGGCCCCTTTCACATGACCGTATGCCCTCCGAGACATACAGTCCGTGAGTGGGCCATATGTCCCGAAGTGGCATAGATCGTGCACACGGGAGAGCACAGCATCATTGATTACTAAAGTCATATGAGTACAGGACAATAGTCCTGCGGGCGGCCTGACGTACACAGCATCATAGTAATCAATGATGCTGTGCGCTCCCGTGCGCACAATCTATGCTGCTCCGGGACATATGGCCCGCTCACGGACTGTATGTCTCGGAGGGCATACGGTCGTGTGAAAGGGGCCTAAGACTAAATATCTGGATAGGATCAACTTGAAGAAGTAATTCACTTGCAGCCTATGGAATTACATAGAATGTGCGCCAGATGTGCTTAAGTTGCATTGTGAACTCAAATAACAATAGGTATTAGGGCCAAATACAGAACAAAACCCACAACCATATAAACTGTATGGGATGGGTAGAAATCAGTATATGTATTATGTCCTTAGGCTCTGTTCACATCATCATCATCATCAAGGAGGTACTTTTTGTCCTGGCGCACATTATAAGGGAACATTTTTGTCCTGGCGCACATTATAAGGGAATATTTTTGTCCTGGCGCACATTGTGAAGGGGTATTTGCACTGGTGCACATTATATCGTTTGGACTGGCGCTCATTATAAGGAGAATTATTACTAATGCGGAACTATGGGGAACATGATTACTAGTATGGGCACAATGGGGGCATTATCACTATTGGGGGCACTGTTAACACTAAGTGCACTCTGATAGATAATTATCACTATTGGTGGGACTTTTGGGAGCACTATTACTGTCAGGGCACCTTGGCACAGTATCAGCTTTGCACAATTATTTAGGGGGACACTATTTACTGGGTGCAGTCATTTTTTAGGGCACATTGTGCAAATAATCTGTGCGGTAGTACTTTCAGGGGGACTGTTTCTGCACTATAGTATTGAGCACAGCGGGCACAGTATTGGGGTGGAAGGATGGGGTGTTGAGAAGGTGGGAGGGTGATGGAAAAGTAGGAAACTAAGATGTCTTTTTGTCAAACTCTGCAGAGATGAGAGATGGCCAGGGCCGGACTGGGACTGAAATTCAGCCCTGGCATTTTGAAATCAAAGAGGCCCACATGCCTCGACTTTTTAAAGTCACAGCCAACCCTTTTAGAGGCCCTAATAATTATTAAACTATAATAATTTAATAAACGTAAACCACACCAAACAAGGTAAATAAACCGCCCCCTGCAGAGAGAGATGGAAAAGCTATATCTCCTGATAGGGTACGGGTCTAGAACTCAGACCTGGACTGATCAAAACTTTTGATATGTCTCTGTGACATGTCAAAAGTCTTTCAGTTCATCAGTGGCCCTATTACACAGATTGATGTGTAAAGGTCCTTTTACACAGGCCGATTATCGGCCGAAAAAGCGTTCCTAGGAACGCTATTGCCGATAATCGGCCCGTGTAAAAGTGGCCCTAATCAGCCGACGAACGAGCAAAACGCTTGTTCGTCGGCTGATTGGATCTTTTGGTTTGTACAGTGGATCTGCAAAAAAAACGGATGCCATACGGAACATCATCCTTTTTTTGCGGATCCGCAATTTGCAGACTGCAAAACACAATGTTCGTGTGAATGTAACCTAATACAGCCTCATACCTCTTACATCCAGTATAATACAGCGCCTCATACCTCTTACATCCAGTATAATACAGCACCTCATACCTCTTACATCCTGTATAATACAGCGCCTCATACCTCTTACATCCAGTATAATACAGCGCCCCATACCTCTTACATCCAGTATAATACAGCGCCCCATACCTCTTACATCCAGTATAATACAGCTCCCCATACCTCTTACATCCAGTATAATACAGCGCCTCATACCTCTTACATCCAGTATAATACAGCGCCTCATACCTCTTACATCCAGTATAATACAGCGCCTCATACCTCTTACATCCAGTATAATACAGCGCCCCATACCTCTTACATCCAGTATAATACAGCGCCCCATACCTCTTACATCCAGTATAATACAGCTCCCCATACCTCTTACATCCAGTATAATACAGCGCCTCATACCTCTTACATCCAGTATAATACAGCGCCTCATACCTCTTACATCCAGTATAATACAGCGCCTCATACCTCTTACATCCAGTATAATACAGCGCCCCATACCTCTTACATCCAGTATAATACAGCGCCCCATACCTCTTACATCCAGTATAATACAACGCCTCATACCTCTTACATCCAGTATAATACAGCGTCCCATACCTCTTACATCTAGTATAATACAGCGCCCCATACCTCTTACATCCAGTATAATACAGCGCCTCATACCTCTTACATCCAGTATAATACAGCGCCCCATACCTCTTACATCCCGTATAATACAGCGCCTCATACCTCTTACATCCAGTATAATACAGCGTCCCATACCTCTTACATCTTGTATAATACAACGCCCCATACCTCTTACATCCAGTATAATACAGCGCCTCATACCTCTTAACTCCAGTATAATACAGCGCCTCATACCTCTTACATCCAGTATAATACAGCCCCATACCTCTTACCTCCAGTATAATACAGAGCCTCATACCTCTTACATCCAGTATAATACAGCGCCCCATACCTCTTACATCCAGTATAATACAGCCCCATACCTCTTGCATCCAGTATAAATACAGCCCCATACCTCTTACATCCAGTATAATACAGCGCCCATACCTCTTACATCCAGTATAATACAGCGCCTCATACCTCTTACATCCAGTATAATACAGCGCCCCATACCTCTTACATCCAGTATAATACAGCGCCCCATACCTCTTACATCTAGTATAATACAGCGCCCCATACCTCTTACATCCAGTATAATACAGCGCCCCATACCTCTTACATCCAGTATAATACAGCGCCTCATACCTCTTACATCCAGTATAATACAGCGCCCCATACCTCTTACATCCAGTATAATACAGCGCCTCATACCTCTTACATCCAGTATAATACAGCGCCCCATACCTCTTACATCAAGTATAATACAGCACCTCATACATCTTACATCCAGTATAATACAGCGCCCCATACCTCTTACATCCAGTATAATACAGTGCCCCATACCTCTTACATCCAGTATAATACAGCGCCCCCTACCTCTTACATCCAGTATAATACAGCGCCCCATACCTCTTACATCCAGTATAATACAGCGCCTCATACCTCTTACATCCAGTATAATACAGCGCCCCATACCTCTTACATCCAGTATAATACAGAGCCTCATACCTCTTACATCCAGTATAATACAGCGCCTCATACCTCTTACATCCAGAATAATACAGCGCCTCATATCTCTTACATCCAGTATAATACAGCGCCCCATACCTCTTACATCCAGTATAATACAGCCCAATACCTCTTACATCCAGTATAATACAGCGCCTCATACCTCTTACATCCAGTATAATACAGCCTCATACCTTTTACATCCAGTATAATACAGCGCCCCATACCTCTTACATCCAGTATAATACAGCGCCCCATATCTCTTACATCCAGTATAATACAGCGCCTCATACCTCTTACATCCAGTATAATACAGCGCCCCATACCTCTTACATCCAGTATAATACAGCGCCCCATACCTCTTACATTCAGTATAATACAGCGCCTCATACCTCTTACATCCAGTGACTTCTCCTCGGATGTAAATGTTCTCTTTCCTCATCTTCTCCTTTCATACCAGACGCCATTTTTCAGCCATTTCTCATCTCTGCAGTTTGACAGAAAAAAGTTTTAGTTTACTACTTTTCCATCATCCTCCCGTCTTCTGGACAAATCATCCTACCACCCCCAGTACTGTGCCACTAGTACCACACAGATAGTGCCCTTCAATAATTATTGGCACACAGTGTCTTAAAATAACTGCGCCCAGCAAATAGTGTCCTGTAATAGTGTGAACATAACGTGCCCCAGAAATAACTGCGCTGATACTGTGCCAGGGTGCCCCCCACAGTAATAGTGCCCCCCATAGTAGTAGTGCCCCCCACAGTAGTAGTGCCCCCCATAGTAATAGTGCCCCCCACAGTAGTAGTGCCCCCCCATAGTAATAGTGCCCCCCACAGTAATAGTGCCCCCCACAGTAATAGTGCCCCCCAAAGTCCCAACTAATAATTCTCTGCCAGAGTGCACTTGTTAGTAATAGTGCTCCCAACAGTACTAATGTCCCCACTGTGCCCCAGAAGTAATAATGCTTCCAATGTGCCAGTAAGAAGTGCCCCCAAAATTTCACCCCAATAATGTGCCAGTAAGAAGTGCTCTCCACCCATAGATGCCCCCCAAATTATGTGCCAGGAAGAAATGCTCCAATAATGCGCCAGAAGTTTCCCCCCAAAATCATGTGCCAGTAAGAAATGTCCCAGTGCCCCCAGGTGCCAGAAAAAGGCCCCCAGTGCCAGTAAAAATGGCCCCAGTGCCTGTAATAATGCCCCCAGTGCCAGTAAAATGCCCCCAGGTGCCAGTAAAAATGCCCCCAGTGCCCCTATGCCATAAATAAATGCCCCCAAGTGCCAGTAAGAAATGCCCCCATGTGCCAGTAAGAAGTGCCCCCATGTGCCAGTAAGAAATGCCCCCAGTGCCAGTAACAAATGCCCCCATGTGCCAGTAAAAATGGCCCCAGTGCCTGTAATAATGCCCCCAGTGCCAGTAAAAATGGCCCCAGTGCCCCTGAGGACGGCGATACAGATGACTATGGAGATGAGCGCTTCCACAATGGACAATCTCCCTCTGCCCCGCCGCCGCCCCCAGGGCAGGGCCGCGCCGCACCTGGCTGATTGGCGGTGCGGCCCTGCAAGGGGGGACGGGACCGGCCCACGGAGGGCAGCGGCCCTTCTGGCATTTGCCAGAAGTGCCAGATGGCCAGTCCGGCCCTGGAGATGGCTGAAGGAAATCATCATGGAGGTCTGTTCTGAATGGAGAAGATGAGGAAAGAGAACATTTACATCAGAGAAGACGTCATTGGATGTAAGAGGTATATGGTGCAGTGTTACCATGTATGTTTTGTAGCACTGTATGTAATGATTTACAAGTATGTCTTTAAGGCCAGACACTCACGAGCGAGTTGAATGCAATTAACCCGCAGCGCGTGTCAGTGAGAGGTCCTGTTCTGGTCTCTGCTCCTCTGACAGCATCGCACAGTATTATGTCAGTGTAATACAACAGATTCCAGGACCCTCAGGGTTACACAGTATTATAACGTGTGCTGGTATTGAACCCCTCATGTGGTAACACTGGGGGTTTTGTGGTACACTAGGATTCTAGGCATTACACCATCCCTTCCTAGCCGTACCATAAAGGTCCTGTAGCCCATACTTACCATATGGGATCCCTGTTTTTAGAAGCAATTTTGGGGAGACCTCTCCCCCTTCTTTATACCTTTTTACCTCTTCACCTTGATAATTTGGTGGTGTTGGTATCATTTTGGTTATATACCATATTTCTCACTATATTTGGGGAACTCTTTCCCCATTTTTGATTAGTTATGACATTCCATCATTGGCCCACTTACATCTACAGTATTTTGGGGCCAAGCTGTGTTTATTTGTTTTGATTTTATATCATTTTCATACCTAAGCTGATGACACCTGGTATGAAAATTATTTCCAATAGCTTCTCATATTTGGATATCTCCTTTATCTTACTACATAGTAGCCTAGGATGGCTACTTCCACAACCCCAAAAAGGAGGACATCACACCCCAAAAAGGAGGACATCGTACCGGGGACAGTGGCGGACAATGCTTTAATATTACAGCATGCACGATACAATAGACAGAATACATACTGTACTTGTACTAGCGCTTGTAATTACACTACTCCATCGCTCCACATGAGACGACGAGTAGTGTAATGACCAGGAAGCGGCACTCTGACAGCTGATCTATATAAATGGCAGGATACCCCCTTTAACTGCCTCTGGAGAACTGGGGGGAAAAAAACTCAAACCAAAAATTGACATTCTGAGGATTTCTAAATCTGCATGGCAGGTCAATTTCCGTATGGAACAAAACAAAATAAAAGTGAGATTTGTTTAATCTCATACACTGCTAGTACTGTATTACACTTACGCTTTACTTACTGCGCATTATATACAGGAAAAACCCAGGTTATACCAGCATGGTTCATATCACTATATACAAGAAGATGTATAACTTATACCAGCTGTACATATATAATTATATACAGGAGATACCCATGTTATACCAGCATGCTCCATATCACTATATACAAGAAGATGTGTAACTTATACCAGCTGTATATATATAATTATATACAGGAGATACCCAGGTTATACCAGCATGGTCCATATCACTATATACAAGAAGATGTATAACTTATACCAGCTGTACATATATAATTATATACAGGAGATACCCATGTTATACCAGCATGCTCCATATCACTATATACAAGAAGATGTATAACTTATACCAGCTGTATATATATACAAATATATACAGAAGATAACCAGGTTATACCAGCATGCTCCATATCACTATATACATGAAGATGTATAACTTATACCAGCTGTACATATATAATTATATACAGGAGATACCCAGGTTATACCAGCATGCTCCATATCACTATATACAAGAAGATGTATAACTTATACCAGCTGTATATATATAATTATATACAGGAGATGCCCAGATTATACCAGCATGCTCCATATCACTATATACAAGAAGATGTATAACTTATACCAGCTGTACATATATAATTATATACAGGAGATACCCAGGTTATACCAGCATGGTCCATATCACTATATACAAGAAGATATATAACTTATACCAGCTGTACATATATAACTATATACAGGAGATACCCAGGTTATACCAGCATGCTCCATATCACTATATACAAGAAGATGTATAACTTATACCAGCTGTACATATATAATTATATACAGGAGATACCCAGGTTATACCAGCATGCTCCATATCACTATATACAAGAAGATGTATAACTTATACCAGCTGTATATATATAATTATATACAGGAGATGCCCAGATTATACCAGCATGCTCCATATCACTATATACAAGAAGATGTATAACTTATACCAGCTGTACATATATAATTATATACAGGAGATACCCAGGTTATACCAGCATGGTCCATATCACTATATACAAGAAGATATATAACTTATACCAGCTGTACATATATAACTATATACAGGAGATACCCAGGTTATACCAGCATGCTCCATATCACTATATACAAGAAGATGTATAACTTATACCAGCTGTACATATATAATTATATACAGGAGATACCCAGGTTATACCAGCATGCTCCATATCACTATATACAAGAAGATATATAACTTATACCAGCTGTACATATATAACTATATACAGGAGATACCCAGGTTATACCAGCATGCTCCATATCACTATATACATGAAGATGTATAGCTTATACCAGCTGTACATATATAATTATATACAGGAGATACCCAGGTTATATTAGCTATACATATATAATTATATGCAGGACATGCCCAGGTTATACCAGCATGGTCCATATCACTAATATATACAAGACGATGTTATACGGTATAGCATCTTTTTGTATATGGCGATATGGACAATGCTGGTATAACCTGGGTGTCTCCTGTATATAATTATATATGTACAGCTGGTATAAGTTATACATTTTCTTGTATACAGTGATATGGACCATGCTGGTATAACCTGGGTATCGCCTGTATATAATTATATATGTACAGCTGGTATAAGTTATACATCTTCTTGTATATAGTGATATGGAGCATGCTGATATAACCTGGGTATCTCCTGTATATAATTATATATGTACAGCTGGTATAAGTTATACATCTTCTTGTATATAGTGATATGGAGCATGCTGATATAACCTGGGTATCTCCTGTATATAATTATATATGTACAGCTGGTATAAGTTATACATGTTCTTGTATACAGGCATATGGACCATGCTGGTATAACCTGGGCATCTCCTGTATATAATTATATATGTACAGCTGGTATAAGTTATACATCTTCTGGTATATTATATAATATGCCAGAAGATGTATAACTGATACTAGCTGTACATATATAATAATATACAGAAGATACCAGTAGTACCTGGGCCTAGGTCCTTGTGCCTAGTGGGCTGGCTCAGGCTGAGTCGACTAGTGCTGCTAAACACTGAGGCTAGGCTGGCTGGCTGGCTGGCTGAGTCAACGCTGACTGACTATGCCTGGGCCTGGCAGTCAGAGAGGGAGAGGTGGTGGGATCGTGGTGTGGATGACTGGGCCAGGCAAGACGCCAGTGAGTACAGTGGGCACTGGGCAAGTGGGCAGTGTCTGCCAGTGGCACCTGCGCTCCTCCGTTCTGGCCTGCAGAAATTAGAATTGGCCCGGCAGCAGCTCTAATGACGTTGTGACGTCACGTCACACAGCACGCTGTGCGATCTGGACGTGCTGCCAGGCCCTGCCTCCTGCCATGGGGTCGGGGATATTTAAAGTGACCATGCCCGCCGTCCCGTCACCCATAACCACAAAAAAGGAGGACCAGGAGTCTAAAAACCGGACTGTCCGGCCTAAAACCGAACGTCTGGCCACCCTAGCCCCCGAAATATACCCGTAGCTAATTGCATATCGCTTGGTTTCCTGCAATCTCCGTGAAGAGTGGGGAAGGGCCGAACTTACCTACCCGAGTACACACACTCCAATCGGATTGGATATCACCAACATTAGAGGCCGGGCATGTGCAGCAGCGCGCGCCACGGCCGAACCAGTGCCGGGCACGCTGTCTCACAACACCTATGTGAGATCGCGGTATCTGTACTCTCATCTCTTCTCATTTCCAAGGATGCGGTCTCACACCATCAGTTGGGACCGCACCGGACTTTGGCATCTGCCTTATTCTTTTCTCCTTTATTTCTAATGAGGACCCGGCCTCATCAGCAGGGCCCCCACTTTTTTTTACCCTTTGCTCCTAATGACACAGATACTTCTGTAGAAATGCATAGAGCATACAGGGATAGTTGATATGTACCTAGGGGACCTTTGATACAAGTCAGGCTTAGCTGGATAATTTGTATGTGGTGGAAACCTTACACACTACAAGTATCAGTCTCTTTCACTGGTAATTAGGGCTATGACCAAAAGCAACATTGTATCTATATACCCTATCCAGTGATTGTTCGGAGATACTTCCACAGTAATTCCCTTTACACTCCTGGAACACTATGAGTATTTGCGGAGAGTTTAAGGGACCACTGTGGTCTTTACTAATTAATACCTGCCCCTTCCCAGTGACTCTCTGGACACATTATTTGGTTGTTTGTCCAGTGTCACTCACAATAGGAGTATGGTGTGTAAATTTATATCTCATCATAGGCTCCTGTTTGTGAATATGTTCTGGGAACATTGCCTGTGATACTATTTATCAATAAAACCATTTATTATTTTGTATTTTTAGTATCCTTACAGGCAGTGAATTTTATACTGTAGTTCTATAGAACTACAGTCTAAGCTGAATTTGGTATTATCTTATGTTGGTCTGCCACCTGTAGGCCAACATAAGAACTGCAGCTCTAATACGCTGGGTTTCTTCAGAGAGACTCTGCGTATTAGATCGAAGGATTGGCTTCCCTGATTTCAACTCGGAAGCTCGCGCTTCCGTTTTACGCTATTTAGATGCTGTAGTCGTTGCTTGACCATGTCATCTAAAGGGTTAAATGCCTGCACCAAGCAATAATGGCGATAGAAAGCATTTAACCTTTCAGCACGACCACAGCATTTAAAAAGCAAAAAAATAGAAGCATGCGCTTCCGGGTTAAGACTGGCTCCCCTGTGCGGCTATCAGGGAAGCCGGTCCTTCGATCTAATACACTGACATGAGCCACAGGCCTCTGCTGTAGGAAACATGGTGCCTGCTGCATGTGTGAGCGGCGCCATGCTTAAAGGCCCTCCCAGCGCTTGGAGTCTAAAGGTTAAAAGGGTTATCCCATGAATAATGTAAAAAATTAAAACCATGCATAATCTAGTACATGACAACCTCTTTCTAACAAAGCTATGAATACCCCTGTACCTCACATGGATCCAGCAATCTCATGGTTCATCTTGATTTATTTCAAACTGTCAGCTTAGAGGGGTGTCCTTTCTCAGGGGTGCATTCTTTTTGCTGAAACTGGCAGCACTTGACGAATGGAACGGAGCAAGTGCTTCCATCTCAGTGGCCACAATACACTTTTATTTACATGCAATTACAAACGTATTCAGATCCAGGTACTGGTTTGAAAACTGTAGAATATTTTTCGTGGGACAACCCCTTTAAGATCTTATTTGTATTATTGTATAAACTGTAAGATTTTCAAAGGTTAAACATGTAGTAAAATGTGTAGGTTGTGCTAAACATATTGAATTTAGGATGACTTTTCTAATCTAAGATCTTATTTATTTCAGTAAAATATAATTTCACAGTCACAGCAAAGAACACAGCACTTGATTTCAGATGGAGCGAAACGTCACAATATATGTAAAATTTAAACTGACAGTTTTCTTAATTTTGGTAATCATTTTATGTAGTTGTCTGACATAGATAACGGTTGGTACACAACTAAAATTAGCAATATTATCCAACACATTTATGATGGGCAAGGAATGTCAATCCCACACGCCACAAAAAATGCAACTGTGCCATTACAAAAAGGAAATACAGATTAACCAAGTAGCAAAAAATATTGTCCAGACATTATTAGTTTTACGTAGGGTCAGAAGTGAAATTTAATAGCACAGAATGTAGGGTTTTTTTTTTTATTTATTTGAGGTTTTTGGCAATAATGGAATATTTTATGGAACCGTTCCCTTTACATATTGGCATACAGTGTTGTCTTCTTTTAGGTGAATGCTGCCACCTAGTGTTTGGACAACTAATTACAAAGATTACTAACCCTTTCTAAAGAGAATTTGTCACCTACAGTACTTCATGCTGCCATGCAGAAGTGACAAGCACGCTATGTGTCATATATGGAAAATGCTATATTTTGGCTGATCCCATGCAGTGCAAATGAGAGCCGTGTACATAGGGTCCAGCAGTGTATTCACGAGTTGTGTGCTCCCCCACTAGTTGACAGAGTTCCCTCTATTAATCTCTATAGGTAGAAAGCTGTCAATCAGATCAGGAACCCAGTTTTATGTTAATAATGCCTAATCAAGTTCTAGGAAAATTTCAAAAATGCCATGGTTGCTTTTTGTGATAGAACTCCCATTCATTACTCCAGCTCTTCACTTTGAGGTGGCCTGTTGCCTATGAATAGGATATGTAAAGAATGGGTGCAGAGACTGCCACATCCACAAGGGTAAAATTGACCTGTAAAAACCTTGAAAAAAAATATTTATTTTCATCTCTATAATCTGACACCCCTCAACTTTTTTTTGTAGTTATGTGTACAGAGCTGTATGGGGGCTCTTTTTTGCAGTGCGATCTGTACTTTTCAGTGATACAATTTTTAAATGTGTGTGACTTTTTGATCACTACTTATTAACATTTTTTTGAGGAGGTGAAGTGACGAGACAAAATAAAAAAATGGGGCATTGTCCATTTTGAATTTTTCTGTTACACCATTTGGGATAGTTATATTTTAACAGTATGGGCGTTTTCAGACGTGGTGATGTCATGACAATATTTTTTTTTATTTGGGGAAAGGGTAACGATTTGAACTTTTATATTTTATGTGATGAGTATTTATACATCACAGAACAGCCCATTCACTGTATTCCAACAGTGCTGCCACCTGCTGGCCTGTATTGGAATATTCCAGGGATAGCTATGAGAGCCTGCTTGAGGCTACGAGCAATCATTGTAACTAGGGATGAGCGAATAGACTTCGGATGAAGTTGATTCTCATAAAACTTCGTTCTAATACTGTACGGAGCCGGAGCATTAGAAATGTTTTTTTAAGTCAGATAAGGTCAGATTGCTGCAATAGTGGCCCACACTTACTCTTGTGACTGCACCTGAATTCTGGTGCAATTTGAACAAAATTTTTTAGGCATTTTTTAAGAAAGTAAGCCCAAATCAATAATCCACTGAGCCTTGCCTGTGCCTTCACCAAAAAAGGAGCAGAAATGAACCGCAGCACTCCCAGAAGTAGATAGTTAATTCACCAAAATGTGCAATATTTCAACCTTACAGTCTTTCTCAAGCAATGAGTGAAGTGTACACACCACAACTTAAATACCCTACCAGGATATTTGAAGGGGTTGTCTCACTTCAGCAAATAGCATTTATTGTGCAGAGGAAGTTAATACAAGGCCCTTACTAATGCATTGTTATTATCCATATTTCCTCCTTTGCTGTCTGATTTCATTTTTCCATCACGTTATACGCTGCTTATTTCCATGGTTACGACCACCCTGCAATCCAGCAGTGGTGGTCGTGCTTGCACACTTTAGGAAATCGTGCCGGCCTCTCTGGTGGGACTGTGGGTGCTCATATAGCCTAGTGCTTTTTCCTATAGTGTGCATGCACGGCCACCACTGATGGATTGCAGGGTGGTCGTAACCATGGAAACTACCAGTGTATAATGTGATGGAAAAATGAATCCAGTAAGCAAAGAAAGCAATATGGAAAATCACAATACATTAGTAAGTCGCTTATATTTACCACCTCTACATAATAAATGCCATTTGGTTTAGTGAGACAACACCTTTAGGGCTCATGCACATGGCTGGTGCGGTCCACAGCACAGGCACTGAATGCTCGTGTGCATGAGCCCTTAAGTTGTGGTGTGTACACTTCACTCATTGCTTGAGAAAGACCATGTAAGGTTGAAACATTGCACATTTTGGTGAATAAACCATCTACTTCTTGAAGACCTGGGAGTGCTGTGGTTCATTTCTGCTTCTTGGATGTCTGGGGCACCATGGACGGGTACTCATCACCACTGGCACCACCACTATACAGACTAAAGAACCTAACCTGTAAGTGCTGCTATCACAACAAATTTTGTTTCACAGAAAAAGGGGCATATCTTAAAGGGTTTCTGTCACCAGTTTTTAGCATATTAAACAGGATGACATTTCAAATGTGTAAATGTCTCCTGATGCTAAACATTTAATTTACTTATTTGCCACAGGCCCCGTTTTTGCGTAATTTTAACTTTTATAATATGTAAATTAGCCCTCTAGGAGCAGGCGGGGCGGTACCCCTGCTCCTAGAGGCTCCATTTGCCCACCTAGAAAAACGCCTTCTTTGCTTGATTGACAGGGCCAGGCAGCTCGCTCCATCTCCTGCGGCCCTGTCTGATGCAAATCCCGCGTCTGCGCCGTGTGTCCTTCATTCAGAGCAGTGAGGAAGCTGGGAGCCTGGCAGCCTGCTTCACTCACTGCGCCTGCAAAAGGCGCGGGATTTGGATCACGGACAGGGCCGCAGCAGATGGAGCGCGCTGCCTGGCCCTGTCAATCAAGCAAAGAAGGCGAAGTGGGCAAATGGAGCCTCTAGGAGCAGGGGTACCGCCCCGCCTGCTCCTAGAGGGCTAATTTACATATTATAAAAGTTAAAATTACGCAAAAACGGGGCCAGTGGCAAATATGTAAGTTACATATTTAACATCAGGAGACATTTACACATTTGAAATGTCATCCTGTTTAATATGCTAAAAATTGGTGACAGAAACCCTTTAAGATGCACAATATTTTGGTTTACAATTCTGTGGCAGATTAAATAGGTGGTAGGAAGTAAGACTAGTTGTCTATTAATCTTATTTTACAGCCATTGTGATAAATCTGGTAGATCTTTAGACTGCCCAAATTTACAGTCTACATTTCATGCAGGATTAGCAAATCTGTTCCATTGTGTCGAGTTAATGGTTGCTACATCTGTATGCCACAATGCATGAGGTCATTTTACAAAAATACATCAACCAGTAAATGTACACACAACTGTCCTCAGGGTTCACCTTTTAATAACGCACTGAAAAACATTTACTCGTCCATTTCTTTGTACATTTAATACACACAATTATACTGTGTGGTCTCTAAAATATATAGGGAAGATGAAATAAGCTCATACTGTATTATTTAAAAGGTATCAACCCTTTCAGCATGTAGCTTCAGCATGTATCATATCTCCCTCAGAGGGGAAACAGAAGAATCATTTTGCGAAGTTACAATATTCACAGGACTCACCAAAATTTTGCACTGATGCTTCATAAAGTAAATTAGAAACATAATTAAATCATAGTACGCCTGCATTACTGTAATGCCTGTTGAGCTAATTCGGCAGTAATTCAGTTCACGTAATGCTTTATGAGATATATTTTTGTCCATGTTGAATGGTTGCCATTATACCCAACCACATATTTAGTGACATTTTTTTAATAAAAACAAATTATATATAACTCATAGTATGCCTGCATATGTGGTTGGAACATGTACAGCATGCATTGTAAATTGAGAAGTACCATAGTCATATCAGAAGACATCTTCAAATGTACGGTATATAGTGGGCATAGTAAAAGTTATCTAATTAATTTAGAACATCATGAAATCTAAAGGGAAGGTACTTCTAAACAACCAGTTATTCTACTGTTTTGGGTATACAGCTGCTATGCAGACTTATATGTCTCCATACTATCAGATTGATTCTGCAGTTAAAGGCTAAGTACACCTTAGGAGTCTTTTTTTATAACACTTTATACATTGTACTCATTTTAAGCTAAAATAACTTTCAATTGGTCTTTATTTAAAATTTTGAGCCCTTTTCTCTGTACACCCTAGAGATTCTCTAGTAGCATGCTGTCCGTTTTCGTTCTGTTCTGTCATGCTGACAGTCCCTCATCTCTGACCTCCTAAACACTCACACTGATAAGAATGTGTCTTAAATAAGTATTTAAAGGCTGTGTACACCTTTGGAGTCTATTTTTTATGGATTGCATTTAACTTATTTTTGGCTAAAAATCATTTTCAATTGGTCTTTATTAAAAATATTGAGCTGTTCAGTCACAAAGGGTTAACTGTTTGTCTAGCTGTGCGACTGGTATTTGTGCCGGTCTTCTAATTACCCTTATTTGTAAACTACTGAGAGGTCATAAACTCTTATATAAGCCACATTCTTATCAGTAAGGTAAGTATTGAGCTTTAATGAGTGTTTATTAGGTCAGAGAGAAGAGATAAGCTGTCCGTCTGCTCCTGAGATGACAGAATTAAGAAAAAATCCACAGGCAGCTAGTACAGCTTCTCAGCTCTGTACACAAAAAAAGGATTCCATATTGTTAATAAAGACCAATTGAAAAAGTGATTTTTAGGTAAAAAGAAGTATAATGCAATAATTAAAAAAAATGCCCCCAAAGGTGTACATAGCCTTTAAAGGGTTTCTGTCATCAGGATTTACCATAGTAAACCGAGTGTCATTTGCAATGTGCAAATGACACCTGATGACAGATATGTATTTTTTATACTGCTCAGTAAAGTAGTTTTTGTGAAAATTCCGTTTTTATAATATGTAAATTACCTCCCCTAGGTGCAGTAGGCATGAACCCTGCACCTAGTAGCGGCCGTCATTCCTCCTCCGAACCCTCCTCCGTAGCGTTGATTGACAGGGCCAGGCAGCCAGCTCTTTCGGCTCCCGGCCCTGTTCGAGTTCCAAATCCCGCGCCTGCGCACTGCGACCAGCAATCCACGCAGGCGCGTTGAGCTGCCGGCCGCCCGTCTCCTGGCTTCCTCAATGTGCCCGCATTGCTGATCGCAATGCGCATGCGCGGGATTTGGGACTCGAACAGGGCTGGGAGCCGAAAGAGCTGGCTGCCTGGCCCTGTCAATCAACGCTACGGAGGAGGGTTCGGAGGAGGAATGACGGCCGCTACTAGGTGCAGGGTTCACGCCTACTGCACCTAGGGGAGGTAATTTACATATTATAAAAACGGAATTTTCACAAAAACTACTTTACTGAGCAGTATAAAAAAATACATCTCTGTCATCAGGTGTCATTTGCACATTGCAAATGACACTCGGTTTACTATGGTAAATCCTGATGACAGAAACCCTTTAAGACCTTTTAATAATTCAGAGATGAGGGTTATTAGATGACAAAGTGAAAATAGGATTCACACAGCTAGATAAACAGTTAACCCTTTGTGACAGAACATTAGAATACTTTTAATTAAAAAAAAAAAATATATATAGACCAAAATGAGGCCATTAAAAGGGTTTCTGTCACCAGTTTTTTCGGTATGAATCAGGCTGACATTAGAGATGTGCTAATGTCACCTGATTCCAAATATATATCTGTTTTATTTACTGGTGCCCCCATTTTTATATAAGATGAACCTTTATTTTATGCTAATAAGGCTCCTAGGTGCAAGGGGCGTTACCTCTGCTCCTAGAGGCTCTGTTGATTGACAGGCCCAGGCAGAGAAGAAACACTCCATTCACCATAGCTTTTAAGGAGCTTCAATGATGTCATGACCATGTGATCAGTCACATGGTTAGGGATCACACAAACAGCCTGTCTCCTCCTAAACCATGTGACTGATCACATGGTCATGACATCATTGAAGGTCCTTAAAAGCTACGGTGAATGGAGTGTTTCTTCTCTGCCTGGTCCTGTCAATCAACAGAGCCTCTAGGAGCAGAGGTAACGCCCCTTGCACCTAGGAGCCTTATTAGCATAAAATAAAGGTTCATCTTATATAAAAATGGGGGCACCAGTAAATAAAACAGACATATATTTGGAATCAGGTGACATTAGCACATCTCTAATGTCAGCCTGATTCATACCAAAAAAACTGGTGACAGAAACCCTTTAAAAAAAAAAAAAAAAGCCGAAGTTTTACACTTGAAACTCTTACATCTATGACATAATCCTTACTAACATAGATTTGGGCAGCAAGAATTAGGGAGTGGATAAATGGCAGTATGATTACAGGATCAGACTACAGAGAGTCTGTAGTCTTACCATTGAGAAATGTAGGTTTGCATAGTAGCTGTAGACAGAAAATGGTAAGGTATTTTTAATCAAAACTTTTGCCAACTATTTTTTTAAATTTTAGACGCTTTGGAATAAAACAATGGTCATTATTAAACCCCATTAAATTAAACAGGTTTTCTCACAAAGACAACCCTATTTATTAAGAAGCTGGGCCTGAGTTCTGTAATCTCTGATAAATAGACGCTGTTGCCAAGAAATTCACTCCTTCAGTTCAGGCTTATATAATGTCTATATGTACACAGATTGTTTTAGTGAGATAACCCCTTATTTGTCACAGTTTAGAGGCTGTAGTGGGTGAGCAAAAATACAAAAAGGTGCTGGTCTCCAGAAAAGACATGATTTGTAAGAAGACATGTAGCCTACACTTCCAAGGGCGCTGCATTCAAACAGTAAGAAGGCTTTTGTTCAGAAGTCACAGAAAGGATTGTATCCCTTAGTTCGAACCTAAATTCATTCCCAAATGCATGTATATCCAGTGCATTCCTGCATTGTTTTTAATTTATAGTCAATATAATAAAACTATTTCACAGCGTCTGCAGCCCAAATGAGGACATTCCCTAAATTAGGAAGCAGCCATGGTCATGTTGGAAGAAGTGTTGAAAGGTGGTCAGAAGCTCCTGACGAGGTTGTTGAAGACTTCAAATCCTGAGCTATAGTTTCATCAACCGGGAAATCTGATCCCTTCTCTTGCGTTCTCCTGCCCAGGATTTGCTTTTTGTACGGCATTTCAGTAGTTCTTGGCGATAATCCTGGTGATGCATTGGGCAGTAGCTTTGAGGCTCACACAAAGTCTGGAAACAAGTAAAATGAATGCATATGAATGAAACACAATGCAAATTACCAAAACAGCCACCAAATATTTAAAGGAAATGTGTCACCCAAATTTTTATCTGCCAGTTAAAACCAGATAGCGACACATCTTTTTTCTAATCTTTTCATTTTTTTGATTGAACATTTATTTATTCTGACTCTTGAACGCGATTATGTGGGCTGCCATCTAGCCTGAGCTGTTTTTAACAGCATTCGAAAGTATTAAAGGGGTCGTCTGATCATAGACAATGGGGGAATTGTCTTTCATTGTCTTATAGATCCAGGACCCACACCTATATCGAGAAAGGAGCCCCGAAAGTGAAGGAGGACACACTGCCCATGCACAGCCGCCCTCCATTCATTTTTCTATGGGACCGGCGAAAATAGCCAAGCACTAGCTCGACTATTTCCGTCGGCCCCATAATAGTGAATGGGAGCGGTGGCCAGTCATGCGTGGTGCGCTCCCATTCACTTCTATGGGGAGCCGGCTTTGTCCTTCAGTCACCACCTTGCGGGGCCCCGTTCTCGATATAGGTGTGGGTCACAACGGTGGGACCTGCACCTATAAGACAATGGGGCATATCCTAGTGATATGCCCCATTGTCTACGATGAGACAATCACTTTAAGAAAATTACTTTACAGCAGCCCCATGGGGACAGGAGATGAGCTCTGACAATCACTTATGCTCCATTCACACGTCCTGTTTTTCTTTCCTGATTCGATCCTGATCTGGATCCATTCATTTCAACGGGTCCTGAAAAAAAATCAGGATCGAATCAGGAAAGAAAAACAGGACGTGTGAATGGAGCCTTATTGTGAATGGTGGATCCTGTCTTATAAATACACAGAGGTGATATCATTACAGGCAGGACTAGAATGACATAAGCAGGTAACTGCAGTAAAGGGATCTGTACAGACTAAGAAGAGGCATCTATTATTAGGCTTAGTAACCAGTACGAAAACTGCAGGATTTTATGGTTTTTATTTAAATTTATATAGTGACATAGAAAATTAAAAATGACAAAAAAAATGTTTAAAATTTTTTTTCTGATGGCACAAAACCCACCTTGTATTCTGGGAAAAACTCTTTGTAGCCCCCTTTCAGTAAATACACCTCTGGATAATAAAGATTTGGGTAGTCATTCCTGGCACGATCTTCTTCTCTCAAGAAACGACACCTTTCATACAAAACAATAAAGACATACTGAACTACTTCTATTGACAGCTGTTAATGCACATTGAAATACATGAAGCAGAAAAATGAATGCCTAAAACTGTGTGGGGACAATGGCACACCCTGGCAAGCTGTTCAGTTTCCTATAAGAATAATCTGAGGTTTATGGTTTTTCACTTTAACCCTTTCAGTCCCAGGGGTTTTTTCGGCTTTGCGTTTTTGTTTTGCGCTCCCTGCCTTCAAACAGCCATAACGGTTTTATTTTTCTGTTCACATAGCTGTATGAGGGCTTGTTTTTTGCACTTTCCAACGCCACCATTTAATATTGCATATGGTGTTGTGGGAAGTGGGAAAAAAAATTCCAAATCGGGTGAAATTGCAAAAAAAAATGCTATTCCGCTACAGTTCTACAGGTTTCTTATTTACAGCGTTCGATGTTCATTAAAACTGACCAGTTACTTTCAGTCTACTGGTCAGTACGAATCCGGCGATACCTAATATGTATAGTTTTTCCTGCAGTTTGATTAAAAGAATTATAAAGTTGGCCTTTTTTATTTGTCATATCTTGACCCCTATAACTTTTTGGTATTTATGTGTACGGAGCTGTATCGGGGCTCATTTTTTGCGGGGCTATCTGAAGTTTTTATTTATACCATTCTGGGGTGTGTATGACTTTTTGATCACTTATTTAATTTTTTTTAGAAAAAAAAAAAGCGACAAAATAGCGAATCGCCATTTGGATGCTTTTTTCCGCCACACAATTCGCCGTATTGGAATTTTTTAAAATATTTTAAAAAGTACGGGCGTTTTCGGTCATGGTGATACCGATGAAGTCTATATTTATTGTTATTTAGGTATTTATTTTTTAATTATACGGAAAGGGGGGGTGATTTGAACTTTTATATTTTTTTACTTTTTTTAATTTTTTGTGATTATTTTAAAGCTCAAATATGAGCAAATAGATTGTGTTTTTTATTTTTTCTTTATGAGCAATGAGGGTCTTTTATTTTGACTTAATGACCGAATTTGCTCATTTCTTATCCTGGCCTGCCAACTAGTGGCCAGAATAAGAATTGCACTTTGAAAGCTGTAAACCTCATCAGCAAGGTTTACAGCTTTCAAATCGTGTACAGACACCCCGATTGGCCACACGGGGTGTCTGTACACCACCCAGAAGCGTGCGCTTCCGGGTTTAGACGCAACTAGATGCCGTGATCACGGCATCTAAAGGCCTACGAAGACGCCGCCGATGGCGGTAAGTACCCACAAGTCTCTGCTGTTAGAAACAGCAGAGACTTGCCGGCCATGACGCCCGCCGCATGTTCAAGCGGGCGCCATGTGTCCGCATCGCCCCAGCGCCGTACATGTACGGCGCTGGTACTGTAAGGGTTAATAAACTAAAGGGAACCTGTCATCAACTTTGTGCTGCCCATACTAACGGCAGAATAAAGTACAGACAGGTGAGTTGATTTCAGCGGTCTGTCATTTATAAGTTAAAAGTAAGTGGTTGCCAAGAACCAACATCACAATCATTGCAGACTAGGCCTGGAAAAAGAGTCCTGGCCACCTGAGAAGAGTCATGTTATTCATGAATTCTTGCTCTCCCCGCCCACCTGCTGATGGTCAGACTTCTACCTAGTTTTCTCCCTTTCACTCTAGGAGAGAACTGCCAATCATCAGCAGGAGGGGAGAGCAGGAGATTATGAATAACTGACTCTTCTCAAGTAGATTTGAGTCTTTTCAAGCCCTGTACTGCAATGACTATGATGCTGGTCCACTCACTTTTAGCTCATGAGTGACACACCGCTGAAATCAGCATTTCTGCCACTAATTTATACTGCCCTCAGTGAGGTCAACATACAGTTGATGGCAGGTTCCCTTTAAAATATTTAAAGTATCTTCATGTCAAGTGCAAGTCATGGGAACGTCAATTCAAGGAGGTGATTGTTTAAACTTTCTCTCTGTAAGGGCTCACTCACATGACCATATGAACAGGTCCGCATCCGTTCAGCAATTTTGCGGAACGGGTGAGGACCCATTAATTAAATAAAATATATATATATATATATATATATATATATATATATATATATATATATATATATATATATATATATATATATAGAGCATGTCCTATTCTTGTCAACAATCAATTGGTCGCCAGTTCTGTTCCGCAAATTGTAACTCACACACAGGTGGCATCCGTGTCTTGCAGTTCCACAATTTGCAGACCGCAAAACATGGCGCGGTCATGTGAATGCACCCTAAGGAATACTGCACATTATTATCCTTTAAAAGGGGAGGAGGAGATGCTGTATGCTCGAGATTGGAAGAAATATATTAATGGGTATCTAGGAGAAAGGGGCAGAGCCTGCTCAGGATGTAGATATTAAATCCATTCCATGTACTGTACCGACAAAGTGTATTATATGCCAGATACACTGGTAGTGCTCTGTGCCACAGACAGATCTCTAACTTCAACAACACTGCAAGCACCTGGGGTATTTTATGCATAACAACCCACAGTATGCTAATAGCACATTCTTGGCACATGCTGGGTGCATGGGGCCCATTGGTATGTCAAAGCATAATTCGGGGAACACGTATACTGCCAATGTACCAGAAAAAAAATCAAATAGGGGTGCATTCTACTTAAAGGGGTTTTACCATCTTGGACAATGAGGCATATTGCTAGGCTATGCCCCAATTGTCCTATAGGTGCGGGTCCTATAGGACAATGGGGGCATATTCTAGCGATATGCCCCCATTGTGCCAGATGGTAAAACCCCTTTAAATTACAACTCAAAAATTAAGTATCAAAATGTATTGAAAAGTTTAGGACTTTTTCACCTACATTTTTGGGCCTCTTTCTGATGAGAACTCGCAATGAAACACCAGTATAATGCGCTTTTCTGCCACCGACGGGACCAAAGGACTCTTGAGAAAATAATCCAACACATCTTCTGGTCGATGAAGATTCAAAGCTCCCTGCAGAATACCAGAGCATTATAAATTAAGATTACATAAACCATAACAAATACAACTGCCAACTACATTTTATATATAATTTGTTTTTAATAATTTTTCAAAAGTAAATAGCATAACAAAATGCAACTACCGCAAACACTTCAGTCATCAAGCAGCACAATACAATATAAGCAGAAGTCGCAAAAAAGAATTAAAAAAAAAAATAATAATAATAAAATTACCAGATAGCATATGCTTAAGAATAAAAAAAAAATTACACAAAAATTGCATAAAAACAAGTCCATCCACTTCTCTGGAAATAAAAGCAGTGACAATGCATTTCTAATGAACAAAATATTAACCCCCAAAATGTGACAACTACATTTTGAAAATGCTGAATATATTGTGTTTCCAACAGATTGGGTTTCCAGTATTATGATAAGGATGAACTTTTCTAGTGATAGGTCATTGATATCGAAGCCATGGAAAAAAAAACCTTCAGGCTGTGTTCACAAAGTAGATGCTTTCCAGTTTCTGTCCATTCTCTATTAAAGTAGCACTCTCACAATTTGTTTTATTCTGTCACCTGAAAGGTACATGATGTGAACTGTAGGGAAGGTAACTTTCTTAATGGGGCAAGTAGTTGCAAGTTATCCCCTCCTTTCTCAGCTGTATCATGTGACCAACACTCTGACTTGCCAAATAAGACAGCCGCTTATGTATGGACAGGAAGCCAGCGTGTCTATGTATTACTATGGGAGTCTAAATCTCAGTCTCCTAGGAACGAACAGAGAAGTAACTGACTTCCTGTCCTGTTCTTGCGTCAGTTGGAGATCATAGTGTTGGTCACATGACACAGCTGAGGATCAGAAGAGAGGTTATAACTCACAAATACAGTCATCGGTGAGAAGATTATAATCATTACATTTTACATCATGTACCTTTCTAACAGGTCAAAAAATATTGTGCTCCATTAACTTTTGTGTTAAATCATGGAACCTCACGTTTCAAATCACATAAATGGGAACTATAATATTTGTGAAAGTTAGAGAATCTGACAGAGGTTTAATAGGAGGCACAGTACTGCTAAATAGGAGAAACATTTCTAATACATTTTTTTCATGCTCCATGATAAAACATAAGCTGGATTTGATAGCTTTGCAGAATGTTAAATGAAAGGTGTATAATTGCGGAGTTGCAGTACCTTACCTGGATATGACCCCCTTCATATTCATATGGATAGCGGCAGTCAATGATGTAGAACTTCTCCACAAGGCTGTTGAATTCTCCATTAATTAAGGCTGCCATCTAGTGTAAAAACAGTGAACATCATACAATGCACTTCCTTCACTTTTCAGCAATAAAAAGTATCAGGTCAGCTAAATTCAATATGGCCAACTGTGGTCAAGCTTGATGGTTTTCATTAACAACTGGCTGAACTATGAATGCAGCTCTAGACTACAGCTTGTAAATCAGGATCAGATCAGCACATGTAATGTATTTACTTTCTATGTAAATTAGGTGAATAAACACTTAACAAGTTATCTTCTGCATAGAACATTCGCTCTCCAAACCATATGCATTTCACTATATGAAAACTATATTTACAGTCTCTGTTGTTATGTAGCGAAGATCCTGATGACGTCCAGTCACAATAGGCAAAGCATAAACCTGAAGAAGGGGAAAGTACAATCAAAGTTAAAATACACAACTCATCAAAAAAAAAATTCTGTATAGAGGTACAGAATTTCATCACTATGACAATAGGGCAGCTACCTCCGCTAGGTGGCACTACTGACGCAGCTTTCTTTTTCCTGGAAGAGAGCTAATCTGCATATACGTTATCCCATGAGCATTACCTGGGCTTTAAGGCTCATTAAGCCAGCTCTGGTGCTACCCACAAGAGGAAAATCATCCCAAATGAAGCAAATATTGTTTATCTACATTGCTGCACAAGTATTGCAAAGAAGTTTATGAACACCAGCCAAAAAGTAAACTTTTGTGTGGTAAACATTTTCAGTATTCTATAGAATATGGACGTATTGTGGCGTAGTAGTGATTGTCTGGGACCTAAAAGAATCCAAACTTGTGGCTTAAACCTGCAGCACATAGAATATAGATATATTGCTCTTGTTTTGATACTTCTCTACAACAGCACCACCACCAACCCCCGGATTTTCAGGCTTTGTCTGCATCCAAATCTTCCATCCGTATCTGGGCTTCAGTAACAACACTTCCAAAAGTCCATCCTTGGCTGTTCCCTGTCAGTACACCCAAGTCCTCTGAAAGTTGACAAGATGTGGACTCCACCCCCTCTGTGACTTCCCAAACCATTGATTTGTCACATCCATTCGGCCAAAGGATCAGTTGCAGGGCATGATGGGACGCATGAGAGTGACATCAGCTGAAGCGTTGTGATATGTTGAATGCGGACCATGAGATCAATGCCCGGATCTCTGGAACTCTTAGGTATGAAAAGTGCAAGCACCTTATATTGAAAAGTTTACTGGACCTGGTGGTGTGGAGCAATGCTGAGTAAAAGTTTAGTCCCAGACAACCCTTTAAATATGTTGTCTCATGATGGACAATGGAGGCATATCACTAGGATATGCCCCGATTGTCTTATAGGTGCGGGTCCCACCGCTGGGACCTGCACCTATATCGGGAACGGAGCCCTGCAAGTGAAGGAGGGTGTACTGCGCATACGCAGCCGCCCCATTGATTTCTATGGAGTGCCGGCTTGGTGGAGGCTGGACCGCAGTCCTCCAGCCACCACCTTGCGGGGTTACGTTCTGGATATAGGTGCGAGTCCCAGCAGTGGGACCCACACAAATAAGACAATAGGGGCATATCCTAGCAATATGCTACCATTGTCCATCATGAGACAAACCCTTTAACTAAAAAAGGTAAATTTGCCATAGTAAACAGAGTACAATTTTAGTGTATATTACTGCACCTTTGAAAAGTCTCCAATTAGTTGCCTGTGACTGTAATCCTCATCCAAAGCCTTCGTGATATCCACATCACAGAGGGAAAGGGTCTTCTTCAGAGAGGTGCCCTAAAACATGTAAAGTGTAAAATAAGTCACACAAGCAACAGTATAAGGTGATTTAGTCAATAGATTAGAAATAAACATGACTGATTATATTGGGAGCACAAGATCATTTACTGTAAATAAACGCAGGCAGTAGTAGTAAAAGAAGATGTGTAAAAGGGATGTTCCATCTTCACAATATTCTCTTCCTATAACCCATATAATATAACCCAACAACATCAGATCACTTTGGGGCTTGATGTACTTTCCTTCCACTTCCTAGAAATCCGCATAACAAACAGTCATAAATTGTCATCTTAATCTGTACATTTTGGGGGAAATGGTCCATCATCTTATGTGTATGGGGGTGTCCTGACTTTCCCCCAACAGATGATGTGACTAAGTTTTATGTAAATAAAGCCTAATCAAAGAAAAATGTGGATATTTCTACAACTGTCTTATATACTGCTTGTTTCAGTTCCTCTAAAGTGTCAAGCTATTGTGTTCAGTGAATTGTAACACTTGCTTACATCCATGGTACACCAGAAGACCCTGGTGGGAAGAACTGTATGTAGTCTACACAATGCTCTGTGAGCCAAGGTGCACAAAACTCTGATAGTTTGCTGCAATGTCTGGTGTCTAGGCTGTTTAGCTCAGACTAAACTGTATACACTTTTCCACTTCTTAGGCCCCATTCACACGACCATTACTGCGTACCCGCAAATATACGGGGGCCGCCCGGCGTGTGTTCCGCAGCGCTCGGAACGCACGCCGTGCGGCCCCATTGAAAATGCCTATACTTGTCCGTGTGTACAGACAAGTATAGGACATGCTTCAAAAGAGCCGCGGCACGGATTCGGACAAGAATAGGACATGTTCTATATTTTTGCGGGGCCTCGGAACGGAAGTGCGGATGCGGACGGCACACTGTGTGCCGTCCGCATCTTTTGCGGCCCCATTGAAAATGAATGGGTCCGCACCCGTTCCGCAATTTTGCGGAACGGATGCGGACACATTCTGCGGACGTGTGAATGGAGCCTAATACAGTGACCAAGTGAAATGGAACATAGCATGAAAACCTATTTAAAGGGATTATCTGAGATGCCACGTGACCCAGAGCGACCGGAACTTCCAGGATTATGTGCTGTATATTTGGCACGTGATCCAAGCCTGGGAGTAGAACTGGCAGCTCGTGCATGAGTCTGAATCCTTGCTAGCACTTTAGAGAGAGATTTAGACTCACGCATGTGCTGCAAATTGTAATCCCAAGCCAAATGTACGGCACGTGATCGCGGAAGTGCTGGCCGCAATGAATCTTGTGACATCTTTAATAATCTGGCCTGGTAATTCTGACCATTCATTATAAGGAGCAAAGAAGAATACGTGATTACCTATGACAAGGGAATATAAACTGAACTGCTGAGCCATTTTTTTTTTTTTTTTTTAAATTCTTTATTTAAGATTTTCAATTGTTTTAACAATCAAGGGGACGCAGCCCCAACACTACAATTCTCGAATAAACAATTATGAAAGACACCAGATAGTGTTTTTGTTCTTGCAAAACCAGCATTGCTATCGGGAAAACCCAACACTTGGTGTAGAACATTGATAAGGTCTAACTACCTTGAAAGTGGGTTACAGAGCATTGAAACCAATGACAAGAAAAGGATGGGGGGGGGGGGGGTAAACACAGCTCCAAGTCCCCCCCCCCACTCCACTGCCACACTATACTAATAGTGATTTAAACTCATCAGTTTCCTGAAACGTTAGCCAATGTTGCCAAGTTTTACGGAATTTCAAGGATGTATTCCTCACAGAAGAGGTAAGATCCTCCATGCTGAGCCATTTTCCCTTCCGACATACACTATTGGAAGAAGGTCTGAAAACCTTCATTGATTTGTTCTTTTTGGTCAATTTTTATAATAAACTATGTGATGCTTAAAGTGAATCCCATAGATTAATACACTGTCATTTACAGGTGCAATATTCTGTACAGATGTATTATTAATGACAGCTATTTTTTCTGATACAGAGCTTCAAATTCCCTGCAAAAAGCCATAAAGTTAGTGAATTATAATTTGGCTGTCATATTTAGTCAAAGGAGTTCACTGTACAAACAGGGAACCGGAATTTGTTAAGTTAATTTTAAGGCTACGCAAAAGACTTGGAGCTCTGCAACAGGAAAAAAAAAAAAAAGTTCTGAACTGAATCCACAGAGAATTGTACGTCTAACTCAGAGTGCAGGATTTCCTTACCCGTCTTCTAGTTTGGTTGTTCTCATCTGCTTCAGGCTGGAGGGGGCTGCTGGTGCTGCGCCTCCTTTTTACCCGAACTGGAGTTTCATTATCTTGGGGTCTCACTGTCCTCTTTAACAAGGGCCGGTCTAGTTTCTCAGGCATAGATGGGGATCTGTAGAGGCGACTTCGGTTCATAGACACCTGCGCAACACGGAAATTAGTACTGTACATCATCTAAGTAAAACAGATATTAATAACACAATTGTAATATAATCCAGAATGGAGACTTCTAAATATGCAAGACTGCAGGCGTGTTTTATGAACAGCTTAGAGGAACAGGTCAATTTTGGCATTCTGGACAACCCTTTTTTTACGTTGTACACCATTTAAATACATTTACTCGATGGTGGTTATGGTTGTGGGCATAGTAAATATTATTTCACGTCTTCAGGGATTTTACATTTTGACACTTTCTCATACATGTCATTGGGGGGAATACAGGCAACAACATGGTATGGCTGTTGCCTATAGGAGGCAGACACTAAGCAAAAAGTGTGAGCAAATCCATTAGCTATACTCTTTTCTTCAGGGACTAAGCTAAAACAGTTTTAGTTTAGTGTCATGCAGGTCTGCTGAATATTTTCTAATTATTTTGGGCTTACAAGAGGTCACAAGCCACCATGAGGGGGGAGACCAGCAGGTCATGCTGCACATTCTCTGTCTCTAAAAGGTAAATAGGAACAGTGGATCGCAAATCTGCCATTGCCTGTTGGTGATCAGGTCACCTTACCTGCTAAGTCCCTGCTTATTCCAGTGTAGCTTCCCTCTCCAAGGGGCAGAAAACAGACGAAGGTGACATGGCTGGAGATGGGGTGGGCAGAAACCGTTGGAAAGTTAAGTATACTACCGGAACCCCTTCCCCATTTCCCACTAGTGTACAGTTTCTGCCCAGAGAAGGTCTCCTTCCCCTTGCTCCCCTACTCGGCTTGGCAAGGGTTAACTAGTGCCCAGCCCCCTGACCCTCACTAGGCCTCAATGTCCTGCCTAACTCCCTTGATCCTTCTCTTTAGGATCATATTCTCCCCCCCCCCCCCCCACCCTGGGTTCCCTCCTTCTTCCCCAGTCCAAACCTGGCTATCCTCCTATGTGGGGGGAACACAGAGCGGTTTTCAGAGGCCGGCTCTTAACTTGCTTAGTGACCCCCTCCCAAAATTCTGTGCTTACCCAGCAGGCCATTGCAGTAGATAGCTAGTCCTATCCCTGGGATCAGATAATCAAGGATCCGACATCTGGGACCCCCACGAATCAGCTGTTAGAAGAGGCTGGTGCTCCGTGAACGCCACGGCCTCTTAAACCATGTGACATCACCACACATCGGTCACATAGCCTAGTTGCAGCCAAGCTCCATTGAAGTGAATGGGGCTGAGCTGCAATACCAAGCACAGCTACTAGACGATGTATGACACTGTGGTTGGAAAACTACTGTTGAGCACAGCGGATCCATGAAACATCTGATCAACGGAGGTGCCGAGTCTCAGTGATGACAGCCTATCCTGAGGACATTTACATTATATTCCCCTTGTCGTGGATCCAACATTACCTCCCATGGTGGACTCGGCTTCCTTTTCAGATCAATGGGACCAGAAGTTGGAATCATTTGCTTAATCTTCCTTTGAGGTGCTTGGCTCCACCTCAAAGGGGTTCTCCGGGAATTAAGAAAATGAAAATACTTAAATATTACTTTATGATAAATATATTCCCAAATACCTTTCATTAATTATAATGGCTTGTTTTGTCTAGGAAGCAATCATCAGGAGAAATAAAATGGCCGCCATCCTATTAGTACACACAAAACCTGTCCTAATCACACAGCAGAAGTTACTTCACAGCACTGAGGTAAAGAGCTGCCTCATCTTCCTCTCTTTCTCTCCTCTGCTTGTCAGGGATTATGTTCCTGAATACAGTTTAATATGATCTTCTGCTGAATCTCTGTAGAAATAGAGGTCATGAGGAGACTAAGTACAAGGAGGACAGATAGGACAGACTGTGGTAATGGAGACTGTATACAAGAGTTGCTGCTCATTACCACATGACCACCCTTCATATTAAAATGTATTCAGGATCATATTCCCTGACAAGCAGAGCAGAGAGGAGGATGAGGCAGCACTTTACCTCAGTGTTGTGAAGTAACCTGTCCTGCTGTGTGATTAGGACAGGTTTTGTGTATACTAACAGGATGGTAGACATTTTATTTCTCCTAATGATTGCTCCCTAGACAAAACAAACCATTATAATTAATGAAAGGTATTTGGGAATATATTTATAATAAAGTAATATTTAAGTATTTCCATTTTCTTAATTCCTGGAGAACCCCTTTAAGCCTGGTTTTCACCGCTACCTCAAGCAAAGCTACAGTGGAGTGGACAAACCGATTGCAGGGCATAAGCTCAGAAGAATCTCTTGAGGAACTTGCTGACTAGGGATGGGTGAATAGACTTCGGATGAAACATCTGAAGTCGATTCGCATAAAACTTCAGTTCAATACTGTACGGAGAGAGCGCTCTGTACAGTATTAGAATGTATTGGCTCAGATGAGCCGAAGTTATTACTTTGTGAAGTCTCACGAGACTTTATGTAATAACTTCATAAATTAATCTGTACTATAACAAACCCTTTCCCGAACTCGTGTTCGGTTCCAAGGTACCACTTGGAACTGAACCGGAGTTTGAGAAATGGGTGTTTTATACCACAAATTTTTGACGTTATTACGCGGAGTCTCGCGAGAATTCGTGAAGTAATAAACTTCGGCTTATCTGAGCCAATACATTCAAATACTGTACGGAGCGCTCGCTCCGTACAGTAATGAACGAAAGTTTTATGCGAATAGACTTCGGATTTTTAATCCTTAGTCGATTCGCTTATTCCTATTACTGGCATTTCCTTGCAGTTTTTTCATGCCAGTTCTCATCTTTGTGAGGCTTCATTGAATGCAGCCAGGCTTATTGCTTACTCATCAACCCTCCTGAAGGCTATCCGCTGAACTCTCTGGCTCTCCTGCTGATAATGTATCCTAGAGAGCCCTCATGGCCCTGCCTTTTTCTGGTGGCAGGCTTTTTGGCAAATGTCTGCACGAGATAATCTCTGACACTACTGGAGGAAAAAAGCTCAAAAAGCACTCATTTACTACAAAAAAAACATCTTGTGACAGCAGAGTCAGGAAGGGTAACCATTTCTATTGCCTCTTCAGCGTTTCTCCAGTCCAAAACACTTGAACAAGAAACCTCCCCATGACCAGAAAAGGAAACCCTCCTTCAAACCACGTAGATCCTGACACCCCTGTTCTCAAAGCTCCAAGTCCTATTCCTCAAAGCCCTTTTCTGCATGGGATGCAGCCACCAGCCGATTGCAGTGGGGAGGCAGGTCATCTACACTTGTTGCAAGTGGTCTGGAAGGTGCATATTTCAGACACCTGGGTTCCATGCCTCATATTCAAATTGGCAGAATTACATGGTCCAGCATGTGAGCCATTCACACTTTCAGAAGACAACTAGATTATGGATTTCCTCAGCCGAGAAAGCATAGATCCAGGTGGGTGGGCTGTTGACCCTCAAGTGTTTTAGGCAATTTGGGATAGGTGGGGTCAGCCAGATGTGGACCCCATGACCTCACACTTCAATCGGAAACGCGAGTTTCTTCATCACTCAATCTCAGGACCTTCAGGTTGTCCATGCAGTCAGCTCACATTTTCATGTAATTTTGGTGCTTGATGCACTTCAGTCCTCTCCATTCGAACCACTGCAGCAAATAGGTCTGTGTTTCCTCTCCTACAAGGTTGCTTTTTTAGTTTTCTGTCACTCCCCTTTTCTAGTGCTCCATCAGGATAAGGTGGTCCTACAGCTAGCCCCTTTCTGGTATCTTTTTTTCACCTCGATAAAGATATCATCCTCCCGTTTTTTTTTCTCCCTCTCTGTCCCATCCTGAAGAGTGCTCTCTACATACTCTAGTTCGGGCTTTTCGCATATCTATCCTAGAGAGTTTTTTTCAGATAAGTAGATTCTACCTTTGCAATTGTGGAAGCACACCGTACCAAACAATGTGAACCTCCATTCCAAGTTACAAAACAAGGCTTCAGCCCTTCAAGTGTGTGAGGCTGAGGCCTGGTCATTCTTGCACATCTTCTCCAGGTTTTACACTTCAACTTGACTTGACGCAATGGTCTTTAGGCAGAGGTTCACTGTCCGCTTCAATTTTCTTGCCCACCCTTGGGACTCCTTTAGAACGCCCCATGGTCTTGCCTCTGTCCCTCAATGACACGCAGGAGTACTTACTGTAAAATCTTTTTGTCTTCCATTCATTGGGGGACACGGCTTCCACTCTTTATATTGTTTGCCTTAGTTTCGGGGCTTGTTCGGCTACTGGTTTCTTACATAGGTATTTTTTCTGCTTCTCCTACTGCTTTTGTACTAACTGTTTTAGGAGCTTATACTTTTGCTTACTGTCCGTCGCCTAGTGGCAGCAGCTATTAATATACTAGAATACAGTACGTCTACATGCCTGTATACTACAGGCAATATGGACAGACAGCCTTGGAGTCCTTCAATGCACCCTGGGATGACCGTACATGTAAGGTCAAAGGGGTGGGGCGGTCCCTTCAGTCTCTTCCTTTGCTAGCATTGCTCACATCAAACAAGCTGAGAGCAGAAGCTATTCTGATTTCCGCCATTAGAACTGGGTTGCGGCTATTGCCTGCCGCTGATCGCATTGGCTGGCCCTCTGGATCAACATGACAAGTATGCAAGTCATGAAGTGGCTTCTGCTTGTAAACTTTCCTTATCTTAAGCAGCATGCATCATCAAGCAATGAATTAAATGGTATAGAATATAATCTGTATTTTATGCATAACAGTAGACAGGGAGGAAAAATAAAGTTGTGTTTTACTTACATTACTAACATCAACCTCCTGATTCATGAATGGCCCACTCAGCAAGATTGCCATTGAAGAGGACAGATTAGCAGCTACGGTGGATGTATTCTAAACAGCAAAGCATAAATAATTAGTATGAGACAGAAACCATGATGCAATAAAGATTTTTTATATAGTACTTTAAGTTTGCAGCATGTCAATTTATGCTGCAAATTTTCATCCTTTGTAAACTAGGGTACTTTCACACTAACGGCAGTGGATTCACCCGCCGGAACAGCCTGCCGGATCCGTGCTGCCGCTTGTGCACGTGCGACATGTCGTACTTTTGTTCCGCCCGCCTCTCGGCAAGTTTGCTGTGATGCGGCAGGATCCGCGGCCCGCCCCCATTACAGTGAAAAGGGCCGGAGCGTAGTTCTGGCCCCACACGTGCACAAGCAGCAGCACAGATCCGGCAGGCTGTTCACCCGCCAGAACAGCCTGCCGGAATCCACTGCCGCTAGTGTGAAAGTACCCTTAGTAAAGTCTGTGTCAAACCAGCAGCATTTCTGCAACAAAAACAGCCATCATTTGGTGCAATTTTATGCTGCCTATTTCAGGCAGAAAATCTGCAGCATTTTAGTCACGTGTAGATCAGATGGGAACTACCATCAAAAAGGATATACTGTATATCACACACCATCCACTAGTCAGTGAGTAGAACAGCTAACACAAAGTATCGTATACAAGAGATAAGAGGCTCAGTGACATTCCCTATTCGTTCTATGCATAATAATTAGAAGAAATGATGGTTTTACTGAATATTGAATTTGTTGTGGAAGGTGTTTGGCTGTGCAGATACAGTATTTGAATAGTAATGGAGCAGTGTTAGGCTACCTTCACTTCTGCGGCAGAGGGTCTCAAAATCGGAATTAACAAAGCAGATGTGAAAGTAGCCTTTCCGTGAACGCCTCTTCTTTTACTGTTTGGCTGCATTGATTATAAAGCAGCTGAACTGGAAAAGAAGCAGCCACATCCAGTCGGAACCCGGGCGGAAGAGCCAGTAGTCTGCAACACTGCAGAGCACAAACATCAGCTCCCGCGAATGATGAGAGT
This sequence comes from Rhinella marina, assembly GCA_900303285.1. Lineage (NCBI taxonomy): Eukaryota > Metazoa > Chordata > Amphibia > Anura > Bufonidae > Rhinella > Rhinella marina. The sequence goes on from ONZH01023001.1 coordinate 149,348, forward strand.
AAAAGAGCTTCCCTCCACGGGTTAGCATCATGTCCGGCGACCCCTTTTAATCTTTCCTCGGCTGGCATCAGATGCACCACAATTAAGAGGTACACACCTCTTAATTGTGTCACAGCTCTGCAGGCCCGTGTGCCAGAACCGGGAAATCTGTACTAGCTATTGGCTGACAGTTTTCTGTGTACATTATAATAAAATGTGATAGGCCTGGTCCTGCACCTTCTACTCTCCGCCTTCTTTTGAGAAGTAGCAAGGGCGATGGAAACCCACCAAAATGTGGCACTGTGGATTGATAACCATGCCACAATATTTTTTAATGCCTATAAGGCTTCGTATTTCATAGAATAAAACCTGCAACTAGGATTCTCACCTCAGCCTCCTCTTCATCATCCATGGCAAAAAATTCTGAGAACCCATCAAGGTGTCCTTTGTCCTCATCTACACATGTCGGAACAGTAGTTATAGGTGAACCTAAGACATGTAGCTCAGGGTCATCCTCTGTAGAAAGATTGTTCTGCAGACATAAAACATCATCATTTTTTAGGTTGCAGTATGTAAGGACAAGCAGATTCACCAAAAACCACTTCCCTGTCATAAGGTGTCTTCTGCCTCAGAATTTTTATGGAGGTTTTTCCGTGAAAGAATTACCATGGCAAACTTATTCACCACCTAAAACCATCACATCCTCACAGGCTGGAGATGGTCACTGGGAGCAAGCATTTCCGTGACAATTCCTCAAAAATCTAACATCGAATCACATTGATCTCACCTAAAAACGCTACATATTAAAGGGAGTCTGTCACCTCCTAGGCCCCTATAAAGTACATAAACATGCCCATAGCACATGTTGTAACAACAGTAATGTCACCTTTGGCGCATTCCTCTGTTTTAAAAGTCCCAAAAACGCCGCATGAGCCCGGAGGCGGCATTTAGTTCTTGGAGCCCGGGCTCCAGTCCTTTTTAACACGCAATCCCCGCCCCCGCTACTGCCTCCGCCCGCCCTGCACCTCGCTCGGATCCTCCTTCTCAGCCGGTGAGATCTCAGTCTCTCGCTGGGCCGGGGCATGCGCACTGACTTCGGCGATGCCGTGCCCAAAATGGGCATCACAGTGCGCATGCCCGGCCCAGCGAGAGACTGAGATCTCACCGGCTGAGAAGGAGGACCCGAGCGAGGTGCAGGGCGGGCGGAGGCAGTAGCGGGGGCGGGGATTGCATGTTAAAAAGGACTGGAGCCCGGGCTCCAAGAACTAAACGCCGCCTCTGTTTTTGGGACTTTTAAAACACAGAGAAATGCGCCAAAGGTAACATTACTGTTGTTACAACATGTGCTATGGGCATGTTTATGTACTTTATAGGGGCCTAGGAGCTGACAGACTCCCTTTAAAGGGACTGTGTAAGATAATTACAGTAAAAATCTCAGCCATGCTTTAAATACTGTAAATTAAAAAAAATAAAAATAATTATGGTATAGTTGCCACTTTCTCCGGCAGCACTCTCTGCGCCGCAGGCCTGAGTCCTCTTGCCACTCCATGTTTACAGACTGCACCATACCACACGTGACTGCTGCAGCAAATCACAGTCCTGTCTAGCTCTATTTCACTCACCTTGCCTCCAAATGTTGGAGATAACTGTACATCATCTGCTCCCTGGAGAAGCAGCATGGAACATGGCTTCCCTGGATTCTTAACTGTCCCACACTCCTAAAGATTGGAGAAGGGGAATGTTAAAAAGCAAAAAACCCTCAATGGGTGACTGAAAAGAGTGCTACAGGGGAGTTCAAAATGTTCCGCAAAAACAAAGAACTGCCTTCACAATAGGCCACTTTCAGGGTCCCTACACTCCCAAATGCACAGTGGTACGTTTTTTGGGTTTTTTTTTTTTTTGGGGGGGGGGGCGCGCAAGAATGCCATAATAACTGCATACTTTTTTAGAGATTTTTTTGTTGCGTCTTTTTGGTGTGTTTTTTTTTCACAGTGCATTTAACCACTAGTGTTTCTTTCTGCCATTTTCCCCCTATAGAGAACAAGATGTCAAAACACCAACTGCTACACCATGCTGTGTTTTTGAAAAGAAAAAGAAACTGAAAGAGAAAAATAGCACCTAATGAATAAAAAAACAAAAACACACAACACTTGCCTTCACTTTCACATTTCCCATATACCTTCAGCTGATATCTGGAGCTGGCATTTTTACAGGAAAAAAAAAAAACAAACTACCAGTATGTGCTAACCCATCCTTATAAGCATTCCCCAGTGTGAGAGTGAAAGTGCTTTTACTATATAACTGGCTGTAGGAGCGCACAAGATCCAATATCTGATCTTATCGAAACCGTCAAGATTGCACAGGTGAAAGGACAGATTTTCACAATAGTCACATAAGTGATATACTGCAGAACATTACTTACATTTTCTTTATTATTAGTGTTGTTGTGACTTCCCGAAGATTTTTTAAAACTTGGTGTGCTGCAGAGAAGCCTAGGCTAATTGTGGAGAAAAAAAAAAAAAAGACTCAATGTCACATAATGAGAGGAATTATTAAATGGGTTTTCCAAGACTAACTGACAAACTAGCCTCTGGATGTCTGATTGGTGGGGGACCGCCGCTGATCAGCTGTTTGAGAAGGCACCGGCACTCTGGTAAGCACTGCGTTCTTCTTGCAGCTTTCCCTAGGTCAGTGATGTCACAGTCATTGGTCATATGGCCTAAGCGCAGATCAGCACCATTCAAGCACACCCCACTATACAATGTATGGCACTGTGCTTGGCAAGCTGCGGCACTTACAGGCTTCTTCAGGCTTTATTGTAAAAAGATGTTAAAATACAGTATGTAGCACAGTACCGCATGGTTCTTAATCATGGCCCCCCAGCGTCTTTATCTGAACATCCATAAGCTAGATAAATGCAGACGTCTCCTTCACTGAACAAGCAGCCGACTGTTGGGAAGGAATGCTTCCATCCCAAAAATCGGCCGCTCAATTGGCCAGTGTAAACCCAACTTAAAGGGATTCTGTCACCACCATTTTGCATATTAAGTTATTTATACCACTGGATTTCTCTTATCATAAGGATCCCCAAATGGTTATTGTTATAGGGCCCAGATGAAGATTTGTGGTGTAAAAATCCTTTTTTATCTACTGTCAATCACTTACATTAAGGGGCCCAAGGGGAGTTGCCCATGTTTGCTGGAGCCCGGGCTCGGCGATTCCGTTGGAGCCCCGGACCGCCCATCTAATTAATATTCACTTCACTGAGTGAAGCTCCGACGCGGCAATTGATGTACTGCGCCTGCGCAGCCCAGGACCGCACACCTAATTAATATTCACTTCACTGAGTCAGTGAAGCTCCGACGCGGCACTGCGCCTGCGCGGGATTACAGCCGCCGTCGGAGCTTCACTGACTCAGTGAAGTGAATATTAATTAGCTGTGCGGTCCGGGGCTGCGCAGGCGCAGTACATCAATTGCCGCATCGGAGCTTCACTGAGTGAAGTGAATATTAATTAGGTGGGCGGTCCGGGGCTCCAACGGAATCGCCGAGCCCGGGCTCCAGCAAACATGGGCAACTCCCCTTGGGCCCCTTAATGTAAGTGATTGACAGTAGATAAAAAAGGATTTTTACACCACAAATCTTCATCTGGGCCCTATAACAATAACCATTTGGGGATCCTTATGATAAGAGAAATCCAGTGGTATAAATAACTTAATATGCAAAATGGTGGTGACAGAATCCCTTTAAGACAGTGATGGCCCTTTAGGTGGGTAACTGCTACTTACAGGTTCAATTTAAAGACACATTTACGTCAGAAAGCGGTAATTGTAAACAAAATATTCATAGAAAAGTTTCTTTTAAAAAATTTTATACAAAATATTGTCCTTCTGTAGCAGTCAGCGCAAATGATAAGACCTCCTATACAGATAGGTAATCCAATATTTAGTTTGCTGTTGCTGTGAAGGGAAGAAAGGCTGTTTGCCAAAAAGTCCAGTACATGGAATGACTTCAAAAAACGATATCCAGAAAACCATCCACTCATTTTTCGGAAAAGAAATTACATAGAATTCTCACATCTAGTATGTTAATATGTGATAAAAATAAAAAATAAAAACAGTTGATGGTAGTATCCCTTTAAATATTCCTGCTACTCCTCTGCCAAAAACACCCCACAGATTTCCTATGATAGATCTCAGTTCCATCCTATATTATACATATTGGCCATCTTCTGTATCCCCCACCAAGAAGACCAAGTTTTAATGCCGTTTCTGGTGGTTGTCTCAAATATTAAATGTACTGTGCTATATTGAAAAAAAAAAAAAAAAAGGTAGTCACCATTAACTTAACATGTTAACATGAAGACAAAATTACAATTTCATTAAAATAATCAAGCAATGTTATCATGGGTAATATGCTGGAGGTATAGCAAGACTAATTCTTTATGGAGTATGAAGCATTAAAATAAAGGTACTCACCAATACGCTATTACTTTTTTTTTTATGGCACTTCCTGTGGGATAAAATGAAGTTGAGAAAAAGTTAATTACAATGACAAACGCGTGTACATAGTCCTTCCCCAATACTATATGCTAGCTGTACAGAGTCTAACTATCATATGATAGGTTTAACTTAAAGAAGAACTCCCACAAAAAAATGTTATTCCATGTCCTGCTAGAAATGTACATGATGTAATCTGTAGTGAATGTCATTTTCTTACCAATGGCTGTATTTGGGAGATATATCTCCCTGATGTTTCTCATCTGTGTTGTGACCAGCAATCAGACCCACCAGCTCACACAGCATCTTATGTGTGGACAGGAAGTCTAATTCTCTATGTATTCCTATGGGATCAGTCTCATAGGAATGAATAGAGAAGTAACTGGCTTCCTGTCCTGGGTCAGTTGGAGGTCAGGGAGTTGGTCACATGACCCAGCTACAATAAGAAGAGAGGGGATAACTCAGAAATGCAGTCTCTGATAAGAAGATTGCTTTCACTATCGATTACATCATGCACCTTTCTAACAGGTCAGAGAATAAAATTTTTGCGGTTCTTTAACTAATACAGGGGGATTAAAAAAGAATGGCCACTTTATTCATAACTGAGAGAACATAACACGGATGTATTACCATGAAAAGACACACTATTCAACCCCAGTGTATATCCATCTATACACTACAAAGGTTTGATGAGGGCTCCATAGATGGCAAGGCAGTAGTCCAGTTTTGTCCAGACACGTGCCAGCATATCCATGGATATGGACTCCAGTTTTTCAAAGATGCTCCGTCTCAGGTCGTTCAGACCCAGATACACTGGGAGTGGGGAATTTACCACAATAGTGGGGTAAAAGTCGCAAATTGTGCACAATAATTTGCTCCTAGATGGTACAGATCTGAGTTTCTGGCACAAGACAGGGGAAAGATGCATCTAATTTATTAAGAGGCCTCTGCCTCTTAGTAAATTAGTCACATCTTACTACAGCGCAAGGACATCAAGATGAACGCCAGCCTTGATAAAGCTCCCCCTTTATGTAGCCCCACACAAAGAAGTCGCAGGGCGTTATATCTGTTGATCATGGAGACCTGCACAACATTGGTGAATCATTTATTCTGGCACAGATGATCCAACGTTCTGGTACAGTATCATTCAGGTATCGGAGAACATCCAAATAAAAACGAGGAGCACCACCCTGCTGGCAAGGGACCGTAGAATCTGCCCCTGCTCATTGCACAGAACACATTTGCTTTGAGTGGGTCCCTCATGTGTCTGATAAGGTCACGCAGGTTTTCTGAGCTCCAGATTGTAACGCTCTGGTGACCGACCTTCCCATTGAGATGAAAGGTGGCCTCCTTGTAGAACACCAGCCTGTCAGTTTCAGCTCCTAAATAATTTGTAGTCTATATGGCTTACAAGGCAGAAGTCTTCGTAAGATACACCGTACCGTGGTGCGTGCCACTTGTAGTTCCATACTAGTCAGCCTGGTCGACTTTCTAGAACTATGCTCGTACAAGCGTGAATCCTTTACTACAAATACCTCTACTACAGGCCTTTACTTTTGCATCATACTTTTTGTACATCGGCCATTATCTTCAACAGTATATGTAGTTGACACACATGTAGAGAAATTACAGCTGCTTCATGTTTTAGATGAAGAAAACTTGGTGCTGAACCCATACTTGAACATTTTATTCCATACACAGATACACGAGCCTTGTTATATTTAAAATAAGGGCCTTGAAGAAAAAGCCTTTGATCGTCAGTATATATATATATATATATATATATATATATATATATATATATAATCACACAGCAATGAACCTACTTGGAATAACCTGCTAACAGACACTAGAGACTTACTTGGTTTTTGTTTCAGGTTCTGGGGTGAAACTGTTAAGGAAATAAAAAAAGACAAGTCATTCAGGTATGAAAAAACTCATATGGCTGCCTGAAGTGGGTCTATCAGTGAAGAGAAATATCCGATAATGCAGAACGATCCATGCGGCGCAAGGTACATAATAAAATCAAGGAAGTAACTGCTGCGCAGAAAATGTTAAAGGGGACCTCTCCTGACATGCCTGTTTAATAGCTTCATGCATTCCCCTTGTAATAACGATTCTGGAGCATCTATTCTTATGTCTGTATGTTGTGCCATTCCTTTATTATTTGCACTAGAAGTTATGAATTAATTACTAGCAGTCTGCAGTAAGGGAACAGAGGGGAGGTGACCAGTTGGGGGTGTGTACCTGCACAGACTGACTCTATCCAATCAGTGCTGCCATGTTCAGACTGTGCAGGTACACACCCCCTACTGGTTACCTCCCCTCTGTACCCTTACTGCAGACTGCTAGCAATTCATTCATAACTTCTAGTTGTAATAATAAAGGAATGGCACAACATAGAGACATAAGAATAGATGATCCAGAATTGTTATTACATGGGGGATGCATGGAGCTATTAAACCAGACATGTCAGGAGAGGGGAGAAATCCTCTTTAACATTTTCTTATTTAGGCGGCTTCATACTGCTGCAATGAGTTCACGTTTTTTGTCACACTGCTGAGGTATAAAAGGTTTTTCCGCAAAATAAAAAACATCCTTCATGACACCTACACAATTGCATCTGATCTGCTTTCCCTGGAGGATGGATACTGCAGCCTGCTACCCCATCCAGTGGCACCATACAGACCTGCACTTTCATCCTGTTTATATATAGTGCAGCAATCGTAATGGAAAGGAATGATGTAACCATATGCCACAAGACAGTTAAAGGGGTTGTCTCACTTTAGCATGTGTATCATGTAGAGAAAGTTAATACAAGGCACTTACTAATGTATTGTTATTATCCATATTGTCTCCTATGCTAGCTTGGTTCATTTTTCATTTCATTACATTATACACGATTTGTTTCCTTGGTTATGACCACCCAGCAATTCAGCAGTGGTGGCCGTGCTTGCAGGCATGAACGCGCAGCAGATGCTGTCCCATTCACCTTGTATCTGAGCTGCAGCAGTGGTCACAACCCCTGGATATGCGCAGTGTGTAATGCGATGGAAAAATGAATCAAACCAGCAAAGAAAGCAATATAGACAATCACAATACATTAGTAAGTGGCTTGTATTAACATTGTCTACATGATAAATGTCATTTGCTGAAGTGAGACAACCCCTTTAGGGTGCTCAGGACTGGCCAACCATTGAATGTGTATGATCTTTGTTTTCATAGTAGATAAGCCGCCATCAAAGGTGTCTGGCAGCAGCTTATTCCCCCCTCCTCACGGATAGCATATGCACACTCGGCCAAGTCCAGTATGCATGCATATAGGTGATGGGAGCAATAGCTGTCAGCCATACGCTCATTTGTCAGACAGCTATCTAACCTGTATGGCCACCTTTATCCAAAAGTCATTATGCAGTACACATTTGCACGATTACTCACAAGTCCTCAGGGTGGCTGCATATGGAATTTGTAGTGTCTCCTCTTTCTGCAAAAAAACAAAAAAAAAAGGGGGGGGGGTGTAAGAAAAAAAAAAAAGGAAGAGATCAGCATCAAAGAATAAAAAGTGGAATCTCAGCCTTATTACTATCAGGAAATCCCTGGAAATAGTTCTACTCCCATAGAACCACCACTCCTATTGCTACAGTACCACAAAGAAACTTTTTGTTGGGACAGGGTCATACAATTCTTACCGAGCACTATATTCTGGCTTATGCTAGTTTTGTGGCCACACATTCTGGGAGTCTGGTGGACTTCTCCGGATGCAGCGCAGCTGGAGGTTACCTGAATGCCTGCTGGACCCATTAACTATAATCTGGCCGCTACCCAAAAAATATGCCAGGTTTCCGCCAGAAAAAAAAAAAAGTGCTGCATGCAATGGTTTTTCTCCGGCCAATTCCAGCCATTCTATGCAGGAACAGCCTGCCAGAAGGCTGTAATGCAAATAAAGAGGCCTTGTGGACTGTTTTGCTAAGCGTAAGATCAGTTTGCCATCTCTACTGTAAAAGTAACAGGTGTTGCTGCTCTGTCCTGGGGAACCTCCAACCAAGAAACCTTGGAAGCTTAAAGTGATGCAGTTAGGCCCATTGCATTGGTAAAATGGGTGCTCAGTCTGAAAGTTATAGTTATGCTTTCCTGTACCACTTTGACACTTACAAAGAGAAACCCAAGGGGTTGTCACATGAAAAACCTTCTAAAGTTTTCAAACCAACAACTGGATCCGAGTACTTTTGTAATTGCATGTATTTAAACATTTAGCTTAGTCTCAGTTTTTCCATCTTGGACAATGGGGGCATATCGCTAGGTGGGATCCGCACCTATATTGAGAATGCGGCGCAAGCGCGGCCGCTGCTCCCATTAATTTCTATGGAGCCAACAGAAATAGCCGAGCCAGCGCTCGACTATTTTCGGCGGCCCCATAGAAATGAATGGAGGGCGGCCGCGGTGCGCCCTCCTTCTCTTCTGGGGCCGCGTTCTCAATATAGGTGCGGGTCCCTATAAGACAATGGGGGCATATCCTAGCGATATGCCCCCATTGTCCAAGATGGGAAAACCCCTTTAAAGGGGTTGTCCAAGTTATACTTATTGATGATCTATCCTCAGGATAGGTCATCAATATCAGATCGGCAGGGGTCCGACACCCGGCACCCCCGCCGATCAACTGTTTGAAGAGGAGGCCCCATTCATTTCAATGGGAAGGATCGCTCCTATACAAGCGTATGGGAGCGAGCCTTCCCATTGAAATGAATGGGGCGGTGAGGTGTAATTACACCTACTCACCACTACCCGTTATGGCGAGCATGTAAACAGTGAAGAGGCAGCGCTGACACGGCCCACGCCTTCTTTTCAAACAGCTGATCGGCAGGGGTGAATAGGACTTCCCACTCTCCCTGCTGCCCTGTGCCTGTGTACTGGGGTTTGGTTGGAGTGCCTCACCTGAGGGGTTAATTGCCGCAGATCGCAGCGCCCGGTCATAGAGGTCGGGTGCCAGCTATGTGATTCTGCCGTCGGCACCCGCTTCCTGTATTTGTATTAATAGGTTAGTTATGTTCATTGGTGGCGCAGTCCCCTCCTCCTCCCCTCGGCAGCAGTGGCACAGTAGGGAGAGACTCCTTCTCCACTGTGCTGCTGAGGAGAACATGGCACGCGGCATCAAATTGATGCGGGAACAAATTATCGATTGGGTATTGATAATTCGATACCTGATGCAGCCCTACTACTAATAATGTCATACTGAGCAAGAATACGTTTTAACCCAGGAAAGGTTACTTGAAATATTATAGATTATGCGTTATTTACTAAAAGCACTTTCCACATACGTGTGAATGACCGCTTCACTTTAGTGCTTTCTCTAGTAGAAGTCTTACCCTTTGGCATTTTAACAGGCGACGCAAAGTTCTGTAATCCAACTTCATCGCCACTGAGATCGGACAAGTTCAAGCAACGCTTAGGAGTTTCACTGCACAAATAAGCATATTCACAAAGTTATGGCCACAGTTTGCAGATCTGGACACACTTCTATTAGTTATTTTCCATAAAACTTTAGTCCATTTCTGGGAATCAAAACAGTCCAGCATGCTGCGGTAGTGTAAAAGAGACACTATCAATTCAGACAACCACCAAATTACAGTAGCACTAATATATAAAAAAAAAAAAAAAAAAAAACACAAAAACACACACACACACAGCTGTGAACATAGCACTGGTGCTCCATTCATCTTTACCGGAGTTCCAGAGACAGCCAAATACAGCGTATAGTTATCTCCAGAACTCCTATAGAGATTGGTAGGATTGAGCAGCAGTTTGCATGCCTGACCTGCCAATCCTTTTATTTCAGGGGACTACGAAGGATATGGGATGTCCATTCTTGATATCTGATAGCTATCCCCTATCCTGTAGATACAGGAAATCTTAACAACTGAATACCCCTTTAATTGCAAGGGCAGATTCAGAAATCTGAGGCCACTAGTACACACAAATGCAGGGTACGTGATGGTCAGACAGGTTGTTGCAGTTCACACTGTCTAACATTTAAAAAAAGGATCTGACGTAACAGAATCTCTTTAAAGGGGTATTCCCATCTTGGACATTGGGTGCGTACTGCAAGGATGTGCCCCCACCTCTGGCTCGGATATTTCCATAAGCCCTATAGAAGTGAATGGAGCGGTGGCCACGCTTCCCATTCATGTCAATGGGACTTCCGGGAAAAGGAGAGCTCAGCGTTCACCTATTTTTGTCAGTCCCATAGAAATGAATCGCCTTCGGCCGCACATGCGTGGTGCATCCTCCTGCACTTTGCGGGCTCCATGCTAATGATAAGTGCAGGTCCCTCCACCTATTAGACATTGGGGGCATATCGCTTTAAAGAACTCCCGCAAAAAAATTTATTTCATGTCCTGCTAGAAATGTACATGATGTAATCTGCAGTGAATGTCATTTTCTTACCAGTAGCTGAATTTTTAACTTATATCATCCTGAAGTTTCTTATCTGTGTCATGTGACTAGGAATTAGACTCACCAACTCACACAGCACCTTATGTGTGGACAGGAAGTCTAATTTCCCATGCATTCCTATGGGAGCCTCACTTTCAGTCTCATAGGAATGAATAGAGCAGTAACTGGCTTCCTGTCCTGGGTCAGTTGGAGGTCAGGGAGTTGGTCACATGACCCAGCTACAATAAGAAGAGAGGGGATAACTCAGAATTGCATTCTCTGATAAGAAAATGACATTCACTACAGATTATATCATGCACCTTTCTAACAGGTCAGAGAATAAAAATTTTTGCGGGAGGTCTTCAAGGCTACATTTACATGACCTGTCGGCATCTGTTTGGCCGTATCGCAAGTTACAGAGCATGTCCTATTGCCTGTTTTGTGGACAAGAATAGACATTTTTACAATGGGGCCCATGGAAAGTGTGGGAGCACATAGCCGGTATCAAACAGACTGTTTCCACACTTTCCATGGGCCCCATTGTCAAAATGTCTATTCTTGTCCACAAAACATGCAATAGGACATGCTCTATAACTTGCGATACGGCCAAACAGATGCCGACAGGTCATGTAAATGTAGCCTTGAAGAAGACCTCCCGCAAAAATTTTTATTCTCTGACCTGTTAGAAAGGTGCATGATATAATCTGTAGTGATTGTCATTTTCTTATCAGAGGCTGAAATTCAGAGTTTCCACTCTCTTCTTATTGTAGCTGGGTCATGTGACCAGCTCCCTGACCTCCAACTGACCCAGGACAGCAAGCCAGTAACTGCTCTATTCATTCCTATGAGACTGAAAGTGAGGCTCCAATAGGAATGCATAGAGAATTAGACTTCCTGTCCACACATAAGGTGCTGTGTGAGTTGGTGGGTCTAATTCCTAGTCACATGACACAGATAAGAAACTTCAGGATGATATAACTCAAGAATTCAGCTACTGGTAAGAAAATGACATTCACTACAGATTACATCATGCACCTTTCTAACAGGTCAGAGAATAAAAATTTTTGCGGGAGGTCTTCAAGGCTACATTTACATGACCTGTCGGCATCTGTTTGGCCGTATCGCAAGTTACAGAGCATGTCCTATTGCCTGTTTTGTGGACAAGAATAGACATTTTTACAATGGGGCCCATGGAAAGTGTGGGAGCACATAGCCGGTATCAAACAGACTGTTTCCACACTTTCCATGGGCCCCATTGTCAAAATGTCTATTCTTGTCCACAAAACATGCAATAGGACATGCTCTATAACTTGCGATACGGCCAAACAGATGCCGACAGGTCATGTAAATGTAGCCTTGAAGAAGACCTCCCGCAAAAATTTTTATTCTCTGACCTGTTAGAAAGGTGCATGATATAATCTGTAGTGATTGTCATTTTCTTATCAGAGGCTGAAATTCAGAGTTTCCACTCTCTTCTTATTGTAGCTGGGTCATGTGACCAGCTCCCTGACCTCCAACTGACCCAGGACAGCAAGCCAGTAACTGCTCTATTCATTCCTATGAGACTGAAAGTGAGGCTCCAATAGGAATGCATAGAGAATTAGACTTCCTGTCCACACATAAGGTGCTGTGTGAGTTGGTGGGTCTAATTCCTAGTCACATGACACAGATAAGAAACTTCAGGATGATATAAGTCAAAAATTCAGCTACTGGTAAGAAAATGACATTCACTACAGATTACATCATATATATAGCAAGTTATAGAGCATGTCCTATTGCCCGTTTTGTGGACAAGAATAGACATTTTGACAATGGGGCTTATGGAAAGTGTGGGAGCACATAGCCTGTATCCACGGTAGCCGGTTTCCACACTTTCCATGGGCCCCATTGTAAAAATGTCTATTCTTGTCCACAAAACAGGCAATAGGACATGCTCTATAACTTATGACACGGCCACACAGATGCGGACAGCACACGGATGACATCTGTGTGCTGTCCACATTTTTTGTGGCCCCATATAAATTAACGTGTCCATGTGTGACCCAAAAAAAAAAAAAAAAAAAAAAAAAAAAAAATGTGGACTGGACAGAAAGTACAGTCATATGAATGAGGCCTACAGGAGTACTCCAGCCAGAAGTGTTTATCACCTAACCTTGATGTACTATTATTTGAAAATGAGGAAAGTTAAAAAGGTTGTCACAACGTCAGCTGTGTGCGCCCGCAAGTTTTTCTTACTCCAAGCTAAAATTGTATAACAAAAGAAAACGTAGGCCTAGATGCGCTTGTAAAATACTTACCCACTGAGCGTACTCAGGGTACTAAAGCCCACAGCAAGGTCGGTGATTGGCGTTAATGGCTGCTCTGGAGAGAACATAGAAGCATCTTTGTCTCTCAGCAGATTTAAAATCATTCGACAGCTTGTACGGAAATTAAGACTAGAAGAGGACTTCATGCCATCCGATGTTATGGAGTGATTGTCCGCCATGGCTGCACACGTCAACTCAACCTGGCGGGCTGGAGCTCTACAAAACAGGAAAATATGAACAGATATGTAACATGTCCACACAATCACCTCCATTTACGAGAATATATTGAGCTTCTGGTCATAAAGCGGATTTTATGATTTGATACAGATGTTTTTTACTGGACCAGAGTACACTTTATATTTGCTTCCTGGTAGTCCTTCTGATTTCTGATGGCCTTACTTGTTTCTTCTACTTCCATGGATCTAAGGGAGCTGACAGTTTCTCCACTCTTCTCCCAAGTAAGCTTACTACAGAAGCAAATCACTATTAGAAATAAGTGAATGTGTATTTGGGGAGATAGGGGATGTCGGGGGTTTGAGTGCCATTGAAAAGGGAGAGCCAGGGAACCCAATAATTTTAGGCTCTGAATAAGTTGTCATCAAATTAAAGGGGTTTTCTGGCAGTTTTCTTTTTTTAATTGATGACCTATTCTCTGACCTTGTTGGAAGCAGCCAATGTTTTTTGGATATTAGTTATGGTGCATGTTACTTTAATGGATGTAAAAAATAAAAAAAAATAAGTTATACTATTTGGAGTGCTGGATCTTTTGCACATGGTTTTCTTCTAAATATAACATGTCTGATATCTGGCTCCCACTTCCTTTGCTGATCTTTAGAAGATGGCAGAGAATAATAGATCTTTTAGGACAACCTCTCGCCATCATATTGATTACATGGGGGGAGTGGCGGTGCCCAAGAGAACCTCACGTAGCAGCAGGACATGGGTGACCACCCACCACATTCATCGTCTCCATTCTGGTGTAACCTTAGACATTTCTCCTGCATCACCATGAACTGGCAGCTACCCCTGGCAATTAGAGGTGGTGCCCCCGTACCCAGCCATCAAATCAGCAGCAGGCGTGTCCCTTTCCTTTCTATACAGAACAGGCAGCCCCCTCTATGGAAAAAGTACATATTTAAATTACGAATCTCACATATAGATGGAAAGCCGTCCTCCTCCGTGCAGGTGACCCTCCGTCACCACGGGCAAGCCCGTCAGCACATGCCGCCGCAATGACTCTCCTCTCCGGGGCCACTACCCCTTACATCGACTCAAGCCCGGAAACCAGAAGTAAATACCACAGAGCGACCAGAAGCAGAGAAATTGAATTCTTCCGCCTCAAACACTGACCAATCAGAAAACAGGATCAGGGTCATAAGGCTCAAATTGACCAATGAGGTAAAGAAAAGAGGAAAAGGCTCGGACTACAAGGAGGCGTCGCCCGTTTTAAAACAACCTCTTCTCTGATTGGTTGTTATAGAGAAAAGCTAGGTCCATCAGTCTGTGATTGGCTCTCGATTTGCCCGCACGTTGCACGTCGATTCTATGGAGACGGCTTTAATTTATTACTACATTATGCATACAAGCTCCGCCCTAGATGACGTCGGCGGGACTTTTAAAGCTCGGGGAGAGGAGGGGCTCTGATCAGCTGTTTCTTGAGCCATGCAGCGGTAATGAGCTTGCAGTAATGCGTTATTGGTTGCAGCTTGTACTGATGTCGGCGGTGTGGATGGAGTGCTTGTACACCTGGTGCTTTTTTTGTGGCGTAGTGTAGGAAGTACTGGGTAACCTGCTGCTGTAAGAAATCTATTCTGAGGATATTGTAAGATAGGAACCAGGGGGTGTGATCATTCCAAAACTAAATGGTGCCTGTACTTAAATTCTATTTTAAACAAAAATGTTGCTAATAGAAACCAGAGGAACCTGATTGGTTGCTATAGGTAACTCCATTCTTTAATTAGGCTGTAGCTACACCTAGACTTTTTTGGCACTTCTGATTTTTAACTATTGAAGGACAGCTGCAGTGCATAAGATTGCAGACAATTCAAGGACTTTTGGACTTCAGCTGTAGTTCAATCAAAGTGCCACAAAGTCTAGGTATAGCCCCGGACTGAGGGTATGACCACATGGTGTGGTGCTTGCGATGCGGCTACTCTGAGTTTGAGTACCATGCAGCTTGGCTCTAATTATACCGAAAACCACAAAAGCTGGTCTGTGTTGCCGATAGCCATACAGTATTGAAGGTGCCACTTTGTCATTAATGCAGATGAAATGAACAGTGAGGTCTAATTTACTTGGGTTGTGCAAGAATTTTTTTTTTTTTTTTGCAACATCCCTCCCCGTAAAGGGAAGCTTACTTACCTGCTTCCTGGTGCTGGCTCCCCACCCCTACACTTCCAGGCCTGTGATTCTCTTCTGGGTTCATTTGCTGAAAATGTCTGGTTTGACATCATCGCAGTCAATCACTGGCAGCAGCAGACATCAGATCCATGACTATTTGTCATGACATAAGGGGTGCCAGTAACTGCCTGCAGCACTGTCAAATCAGACGTTTTCAGCGGGGGAGCCTAGTGGAGAATCACAGACTGGGAGAAGGCCAGCAAAAGGAAGCGGGTAGGTAAGCTTCCCTTTACAGGTGTGGCCAAGTGGGAGGGTTTGCCAAAAACCCATTGTTGCACACCCCCTTTAAATTAGCATCTGATACAGCTGTGCAGCACTCTATCGCATGGCAGCAGTTTCACTTTGTTGTGCCACAATGCCTTGTTCAGTGTTTGGCCATCAGTGATTGTGAACCAAAACCAGGGGTGCACCACCAATGAAGGCCACGTGAGGTGATCGCCTCAGGCAGCACCAGCTAGGGGCAAGAGGGGGTCAGCAGAAGGGCCATGGGCGCTTTCATTGTGGCAAAGCCGTTAGGTTAAGAAACTGGATTCACTACTGATTTTGCTCATAATTGGTGATGAGCGACGCGAGCTTCAGATGCTACATCTGAAGTCGCTTCTTTCAAAAATTGGGTTTAATGCTGTATGTCTATTTCCATCGGGCCCATAAAAGTGAATTGGAGTGGTGGCCGGTCATGCGTGGTGCACTCCCATTCACTTCTATGGGAAGAGGGCTTGCTGGTGGCTGGACTGGAGTTCTCCAGCCACCACTTTGTGGGGATCTGTTCTCAATACAGGTGCGAGTCCTGCACCTATAAGACAATGGGGGCCTGTCCTAGCGATATGCCCCACTGTCTGAGATGAGACAACCCCTTAAAAACGGGACCATTCACTGGTCCTGACATTACACTGGCAGTGTAGGGCAGGGTCAGTAGATGTCCGTACGTTTTTTTTTTCTCAGATGCGTTTCTGAATTCGGACATGTGCTAATGTCAGATGAAGCTAAGTCATTGTCCCTTCTTTCTATGTGCCTCTGTTTTTGTGAAATATGAACTTTTATTTTATACAAATGAGCCTCTAGGAGCAATGGGGTTGTTGCCCCTACTTCTAGAGGCTCTCTTCTCCCTCCTGTGGCCGCACCCTCATCATGTTGATTGACAGGGCCAGGCAGAATTCATATCATCCTGCCAGGTCCTGTTAATCAATATTAGGGTGTGGCCCGAGGAGTGTTAAGAGCCTCTAGGAGTAGGGGCAACACCCCCATTGCTCCTAGAGGCTCATTTGTATAAAATAAAGGTTCATTTTTCACAAAAACAGGGGCACATAGAAAGAAGGGACAAAGACTTGGCTTTAGCGGTCATTGGCATATGTCTAAAGTCAGCCATTTAAATGACAATGTTCCTGATGACAGAAGCCCTTTAAAGGGGTTATCCCATGACGAATGTAAAAAATGAAAATCATACTGTACATGACAACCTCTTTCTAACAAAGCTAGAGCCAGCCCTGGACCTCACATGGATCCAGAGATCTCCACATTCATTGCTCTGCTAGATTTTTAGCAAGCTGGCAGCTCAAGGGGAGTGTCTTTTCTGCTGCATGTCCATGCTCTACCTATCACCACTCAGGAGGCAGCTGAAGGATGAAACTGAGCATGTGCGGCCTTCTCAGTGAGCAGGACAAAGAAAGAAGAAAAAAAACAAACAGCAGGTGGCTCTATACAGATACATTTTAATGAATAACTCGGTGGCTATGCTAAATTTTTTAATTACATGCAATTACAAAAGTATTCAGATCCTGGTTCTGGATTGAAAAAGTGAATGTTTTTCTTGGGACAACCCCTTTAACTATGTAATGTTTTGTAGGCTAAATCCTCAGCTGAAAGTGTGTATGCCGCCACTGACCCACAATGAGCCTCAGCTGCATGGGCGTTCAAAGCCTCCTCTTCCTGAACCATGGATGCTAATAGACAGCTTCACTGCCATGGAGGACATTTTTGGGTAACAAATAAAAATGATTCAGCCATTAACAGGTTTGCTTGTATTTGAAATGACCTTGGTTTAGTTTTTTCTACCATATGACACTATAAGGGTGCCTTCATACGGGGCAGATTTTGTGGCACAATCTGCCAGGTGTGAAGACATCTGAAGTTCCTTACTTTTAACAAAATGTTATACACCTTTTCTTTGTAAACGGCAGGAAAGGGATCAGTTGCCCTTCTCGCCTACCTTTATGGCATATATCAGGGGTGCACAACCTGTTGCCTTGCATGACATTCTTAATGCCCCAACTCACCTATGGGACCTCAGTATTTGGAACTCTTCTCTGTCCAGTATTCCAGACAGAAATATAGTTGTATTTAGTTGTATCCAAGGTAGTTCATGGGAATGTGAAACATGTGGCTGTTTTTGTAAGGCTTCATGCACACAGCCACATTCATATTTTGGTCCCCAAACACTCTGCAAAATACAAATGCCTTGTACTGTGAATTATATTTTATTTTAGCAGATTCAATTCTTTAAGTGCACTGAAGGTAGTGCTCTGCATTGAGCCCCCCCCCCATCTGCTGAGTGATATGGTAGTTTACTAGGTGGATGCTACAGTTAGGGGTGGACTGGGAACTTAAAGTGGCCCAGGAAAAAATCCTAAAAGTGGCCCCATGTTATAAGCAGGTCCGAATTGACAGAAGGTGGTGTCGGCAATACCATAGCGCAAAATACTGTCCCATCAGAACTTTATATCATATTGTAGCTCAATATACTGCCAAAAGTGTTCCCTCTGTGGGTCATCAATAGATGCCATTTTGTGCAAGCACGACCAGCACTGATGGATTGCAGGGTGGTCTGTAACCATGGAAACGAGCAGTGTATAATGTGATGGAAAAATAAATCCAGCCAGCAAAGGAAGCAATATGGATAACAATATATTAGTAATTGGCTTCTATTACCTTTTTGTACATGATAAATGCCACTTACTGAAGTGAGACAACCCCTTTAAGTAGAGGAACCTGGCAGAATAAAATTTCATATTCTCACCACTCCTGATAGCTCTACAGAAGGTATGTTTGAACTGCTCTCCCCAGCATCTAACTAGTGCTGTCAGCAATTTGTGGTCATATCTGTTGACTGTTTTATTCAGCCTGTGGGAGTAGTACAATCTAACGCTTTGGCCTTCATAAAAGTTTTGAACCTTTGCATATAGGAAGCATGACCTAGCTAAAAAAGCCACCACAGCCTGAAGATTTTTTGGCTGATGTTCTTGGGATGAGTTGTGTGGGGGAGACGGTTTAGATGAGGGTTGCAGGCGAGTTTCAGTCCATATGCAAATAAGTCCACTGAACAGTACGCCAATTTGAAAAGGTGGCAATATAAAGGACAACCCACCAGCCAATTGTAGTGCTGTACAAAGGGGAACTTGCTAAGACTGGCATCTCACATTCTGGCTTTAAGATGTGCCAATTTGAGGCACAAGCCTTCTAAGAATTTTGTTGCATCACAAAAGGTTCATGCACCTATAACTAAAATCTATGCCAAATGGGAGCTGGTGTAAATTTCTGCTGTAATTTATTCCAGTTTTCTGGCATAACTATTTATTTGGGCTGTGTAGGCTTAGGCTACTTTCACACTAGCGGCAGGCCTGATCCGGCAGGTGAAGGGTGCTGCCGGATCAGGACTGCCGCAGCGACGTGTGGAGCCGGAACCGCGCTCCGGCCCCGCACATGTCACACAGTACGTACGTACGTACACACACACACACACACACACACACACACACAGACAAATACACATACATACTTACATGCTCCCGGCAGGTCTTCAGAGCGCCGGAGGAGCAGGACGGCCTGCACAGGTGACGATTCCCCACAGCGCCCTCTGCTGGGCGCTTGGTGGAATCGTCATCTGTGCGTGCCGTCCTGTCCCTCCGGCGCTCTGAAGACCTGCCGGGGAGCATGTAAGTATGTATGTGTATTTGTATGTATATATGTCTGTGTATGTTTGTGTATGTCTGTCTGTATGTGGTGACGGATCCGTCATGAACTCCATTGAAAGTCAATGGAGGGCGGATCCGGTTACCATTGTGGTCACACCAGACGGATCCGCCCCCATTGACTTGCATTGGGGGTCATTCCAGATTCGTCTTGGTGCGGATGCCTGGACCGGAGAGCAAACCGCAGCATGTTGCGGTTTGTTCTCCGGTCTGAAGACGGAACAGAATGCTTTCAGGAGCATTCCGTTGTCTTCAGTTCAGTTTTGTCCCCATTGACAATGAATGGGGACAAAACTGAAGTGTTTTATTCCGGTATTGAGCCCCTATGACGGAACTCAATACCGGAATTTTAAAATGCTAGTGTGAAAGTAGCCTTAGCCCTTGTCCCACCCACATTTTAGAGAAGGAAGTCACTTTTACATAAAATAGGGCTTGGACAAAGTTTGTGTCTATGCCAGAGGCTTTAATAAATTCCCCCTAGAGTTTTCTAACGGTAGAGGTGTAGATCCTAAACATTACAGAACAGTCACACTGAAGGTGGTAGCCATGGTTCTTCCTTCTAGTGCAATAAAAGTAATCCTTCCCTGATACAGATAGATCAGAGCTGTACTCAGCTGTCTCTATAGACCCCCATTTAAGTGATCAGAGTCCCAGTAGTGGAAGCCTCAAGTGGCCATTGTAGCCCAACTCCCTGGAACCCTTCCTGCTCTTTGCCATAATAGTATGCTGTGGCAGGAAGGTAGTTCCTGTAAAGCTCTATACTACAAGTGCATCTCAAGTGCAAATTAGAATATCATCAGAAAATTGGGTTTTTTTCAGTAATTCAGTTCAAAAAGTGAAACAAATATATAGAGTCCTTACAGAGTGAACTTTTTCAAGTGTTTATGTTAATGTCGATTATGGCTTACAGCCAAGGAAAACCCAAAATTCATTATCTCAGAAAATTAGAATTAACCCAAAACACTTGCAAAGGCTTCCTAAGCCTTTAAAAAGGCCCCTTAGTCTGGTTCAGTAGGCGACACAATCATGGGGAAGACTGCTAACTTGACAGATGTCCAGAAGGCTGTCATTGACACACTCCACAAGGAGGGTAAGCCACAAAAGGTCATTGCTAAAGAAGCTGGCTGTTCAGAGTGCTGGATCAAAGCATATTAATGGAAAGTTGAGTGGAAGGAAAAAGGGTGGTAGAAAAAGGTGCACAAGCAACAGAGAGAATTGCAGCCTTGATAGGATTGTTAAGAAAAGGCCTTTCCTAAACTTGGGGGAGATTCACAAGGAGTGGACTGCTGCTGGAGTCAGTGCATCAAGAGGCCAGTACACACAGACGTATCCAGGACATGGGCTACAAGTGTCACATTCCATGTGTCAAGCCACTCATGACCAATAGACAACGCCAGAAGTCTTACCTGGGCCAAGGAGAAAAAGAACTGGACTGTAGCTCAGTGGTCAAAGGTGTTCTTCTCAGATGAAAGTAAATTTTGCATTTAACTTGGAAATCAAGGTCCCAGAGTCTGGAGGAAGAGTGGAGAGGCACTCAATCCAAGCTGCTTGAGGTCTAGTGTAAAGTTTCCACAATCAGTGATGGTTTGGGGAGCCATCTGCTGGTGTAGGTCCACTGTGTTTTATGAAGACCAAAGTCAGTGCAGCCATCGACCAGGATATTTTAGAGCACTTCATGCTTCCCTCTGCCGTAAAGCTTTTTGGAGATGGAATTTTTATTTTCCAGCAGGTCTTGGCACCTGTCCACACTGCCAAAAGTACCAATACCTGGTTTAATAACCACAGTATCACTGTGCTTGATTGGCCAGCAAACTCGCCTGACCTTAACCCCATAGAGAATCTATGGGGTATTGTCAAGAGGAAGATGAGACACCAGACCCAACAATCCAGACGAGCTGAAGGCTGCTATCAAAGCAACCTAGGCTTCCATAATACCTCTGCAGTGCCATAGGCTGATTGCCTCCATGCCACGCCGCATTGATGCAGTCATTCATGCAAAAGGAGCCCCAACCAAGTATTGAGTGAATTTACTGGACAGACTTTTCATTTGGCCAACATTTCTGTGTTTAAAATTTTTTTTACAGTTGGTTTAATATAACACTTGACAAAGTTCACTCTGTTTGTAATGACTCTATATAATGTTTCACTTTTTGAATTGAATTACTGAAAAAAAAACAACTTTTTAATGATATTCTAATTTATTGAGATGCACTTGTATTAGTGAGTGGTGGTGTGGACTTGGGGTCTGTCCACATTATCAGTTGTGGTACAACTGGCACTCTGCTTTCACTGATAACTCAAATAACTCAAATCTCAGCAATTTAACTGCTTAGATGCTGCAGTCACTTCGAACTTCAGCATCTGAGTGGTGAGAAGCTGTCTGTTCCTCTTACCCCATTGCCCCCACCTGGAACACAACTGAGAGTTGCCATTGTGGTGGCTCATAGGCATTGTGTTAGTGTATGTCAGTTAGGCCCCATTCACATGACCGTATGTATACCGTATAAAACCGGAATGGAAGACATACGGAATGTCTTCCGTAGTGTTCCGCATTTTTGCGGACCCATTGACTTTTAATGGGGCTACGGACGTGTTTTGCGGCCAAGTATAGGACATGTTTTCATTTGTTTTGCGGGAGAACTTCCGTAATGTGCATTCCACATTTTTTTTCTCCCATGGAAAAATGAATGGGTCCGTATGGTTCCGCATCTTATCCACAAAAATGCGGATAAGATACTGAAATGAACATACGGTCGTGTGAATGGGGCCTTACTGTAAAACTAAGAGCTCATGCACACAACCATTGGATGTGTTGCGGACTGCAAATTGCAGATCCGCTAAAAACTGATGCCGATTGTGTGCCTTCTGCACCTTGTGGAATGGCCGGCTCCTAATAGAACAGTCCTATCCTTGTCCATAATGCAAACAATAATAGGATGTTCTATTTTTTTTTTCCTTCCGGTGCAGACATACGGACACGAAATGCACACAGTAACTTTTTTTTTTTTTGCAGCCCAAATTGAAGTGAATGGTTTTGCATATGGGCTGCAAAAGGAACGAACATGGGGGGGGGGGGGGGCGGATGTTTGTGTGCATGAGTCCTAATACAGAAATATTGCAGTGTAAGTGACCAGAGGATCATATGTTAACCCCCTTCCCGACCAGCGCTGTACATGTACGGCGCGGGTGCGGCGGGCGTCATGGCCGGCAAGTCTCTACTGTTTCTAACAGCAGAGACTTGCCGCTACTTACCTCCATCGGCGGCGTCTTCCTGGGCCATCTGATTCAGATGCCAGGATGCATCTGAACCCGGAAGCGTACGCTTCCGGGTGGTGTACAGACGCCCCGAGTGGCCAATCGGGGTGTCTGTACACCATATGAAAACTGTAATCCTCGCTGGTGAGGATTACAGTTTTCAAACTGCAATTCTTATTCTGGCCACTAGATGGCAGGCCAGGATAAGAAATGAGCAATTCTTGGATTTATCTACATCTAGTAAATCCCTGATTGCTCATAAAGAAAAAAAACACAATATATTAGCTCATATTTGAGCTTTAAAATCACAAAAAAATTTAAAAAATGTTAAATATATAAAAAATATATAAAAGTTCAAATCCCCCCCCTTTCCGTATAATTAAAAAATAAATACCTAAATAGCAATAAATATAGACATCATGGGTATCACCGTGACCAAAAACGCCCGTACTTTTAAAATATAAAAAAATTCCAATACGGCGAATTGTGTGGCGGAAAAAAGCGTCCAAATGGCGATTCGACGTTTTTTGTCTTTTTTTTCTAAAAAAATTAAGTGATCAAAAAGTCATAAACACCCCAGAATGGTATCAATAAAAACTTCAGCTCGCCCCGCAAAAAATGAGCCCCCATACAGCTCCGTACACATAAATACCAAAAAGTTATAGGGGTCAAGATATGACAAGGAAAAAAAAGGCCAACTTTATAATTTATCACCATCTAAACGCAGGAAAAACTATACATATTAGGTATCGCCGGATTCGTACTGACCAGTAGAATGAAAGTAACTGGTCAGTTTTAATGAACATCGAACGCTGTAAATAAGAAACCCGTAGAACTGTAGTGGAATAGCGTTTTTTTTGCAATTTCACCCGATTTGGAATTTTTTCCCCACTACACCATATGCAATATTAAATGGTGGCGTTGGAAATTACAACTTGTCCCGCAAAAAACAAGCCCTCATACAGCTATGTGAACAGAAAAATAAAACAGTTATGGCTGTTTGAAGGCAGGGAGCGTAAAACGAAAATGCATAACCGAAAAAACCTCCGGGGGTGAAGGGGTTAAAGCCCTCTAGTTGGGACACAGAAAAATGTAGTGTTTGCAAAAAAAAATGGGTAAAAAAGCCCTGGCTTTTTTTGCTTAAAATTTGGCTAACAAAACAGAATAAATAGAATAAAGCCTACTTCATCGCTGTGACTGTTATGACCCATACAATAAATTGATCACAATTACTTATCCTTTCAGGTGGCGTAAATAAAAATGTAAAAATTGTTTTCTTAATTCAACCTCCCAAAAACCAGTGATCAAATAGTCATATGTATCCAAAAGTGGTACTTATGAATTCTACAACTCGTCCCCCAAAAAATGAAGCCATCACACATCTGTTCACGGAAAAATAAGTTATAGTTATTGCATGAGACAAATACAAACTTTTTTTTTTTCGAAAAATAAACATTTTTGTGCAATAAGTTGGTAAAAATAGGAAAATATTAAAAATATAAATTTAAGGGCTCGTTCACATCAGCGTTATGCTTTCCGTTTGTGTTTTCCGTTATAACATGGTTATAACGGAAAATAACGGAAACCATAAGACGGAAGTCAAAACGGAAGCCTTTAGAGGCATTCCGTTTTAATCCGTCATAATAGAAGCCTATGAGAATCATAACGGATCCATTTGGTTCCCGTTATGCAAAACGGAAAACAAAGTCCTGTCGACAGGACTTTGTTTTCCGTTCAGCATAACGGAACTCAGACGGATCCGTTATGATTCTCATAGGCTTCTATTATGACGGATCAAAACGGAAGCCTCTAAAGGCTTCCGTTTTGACTTCCGTCTTATGGTTTCCGTTATTTTCCGTTATAACCATGTTATAACGGAAAACACAAACGGAAAGCATAACGCTGATGTGAACCCACCCTAAGGGTGTAATTATACTGGATGGCAAAATAATTATTTCATAAGTGTCGGGATTTGAACCCCTGCGTAACTGATATTGATGACCTATCCTGAGGATAAACAGTTGTCTGGTTCCAAGTGCCGCCACATGTTATGTGGCTAAATGTAAAAAATCAAGTGCAAGCATTGGTATGTAACATAAAGAAAATTGATTGCAAAGTTGACTCTTTAATACGGTTTTAATTCTGTATTACTGTTAAATACTTTAAAGGGTACCATCAAGATCCCGGTTCCTCAGTGCTCCAGGGTTGCTGTCAAAAGAAGGTGGCTATCAACACTCGGATATATCTGATACCACAAGGTACATGTATACATCTGTAGCTCAGGCTTGGTTAAAATTAGCCGGGCTGTGAGTGACCCTACTGACTTAGGCTACTTTAACATCAGTGTTTTTAATTCAGGTTTTGACATCTGGCAGAAGATCTCAACAACTGAATTAAATGAATGTTTCATCCCCATTCATTGTCAATGGGGACAAAACTGATCAGGATGCAAAAGTTCCCTTTTTTTTGTTGGGTTTTGGTGCCGGACACAAATCTGCTGCCAGCTTTTTTTTTTTTTTTTTTTTTTTTGCGAACAAAAAAAAAAATTCTTATCCTGGATCCTTATCCTATCCTGATTTAATACAACCAGAAACGGATGCATCCGGATGTATTAAATGGCACAGATCAGTTTAAGGGCCCTTTCACACGACCGTATGTCCTCCAAGACATACGGTCTGAGAGCGGGCCATATGTCCCGGAGTTCAGGAGCGAATGGCATCATTGATGCTGTGCACGTCGGGCCGCCCACGGGACTATTGTCCTGCACTCATATGACTTTGCGTGCGGGACAATAGTCCCGCGGGTGGCCCGGCGTGCACAGCATCAATCGATGCCGCTCTGGGACACATGGCCCGCTCACGGACCCTATGTCTCGGAGGGCATACGGTCGTGTGAAAGGGCCTTAATTCCTGAATTAAAAACACAGATTTGAAAGTACCCTTAGGCCTATTTCACAATTGCGTTGTTAATTCCGGTATTGAGATCTTCAGATCAGTTTTGATTTTGCACATCATGAAATCAAAATGGGGGAAAAAAGTATGTCACTAAATACATTGAAAGTTAATGGGTGACCTGTTTTGTTAGGCTCCTAAAAGACCGGTTCCGTCACCATTGACTTACATTGTTAGTGATGGATCCTGCTTCTGTTTCGATGACCTCAGCTTGCAGCGGTTTTGTCCGTTCACAAAACCGGAATGCTGACAAAACAGAAGGCATCCTGAATGGGTCTCTTTCCATTCAGAATGCATGATAACTAAACAGAACAGTGTTGTTTTTTTTATTTTTTGAGAGCCTCTGCCGGATCTTAATACTGGAAAACAACGTAAGTGTGAAATGGGCCTTACAAAGAAGTTTTAGTTAAAGGGGTTGTCCGGGTTCAGAGCTGAACCCGGACATACCTTTAAATTCACCCAGGCAGCCCGCCTGAACAGGGCATCGGAGCATCCTATGCTCCGATGCCCTCCTTTGCCCTGCTCTAATTAGCGCAGGGCAAAGGCATTTAGCCCGGTTCCGGTGACGTACCGGGCTCTGCCAGGCGGAGGCTTCCGCCCGGCAGTGAGCCCGGTGACGTCACCGGTGCTGATGGGCGGGCTTTAGCACTGCCCTAGCCAGTAAAACGGCTAGGGCAGTGCTAAAGCCGGCCCATTACAGCCGGTGACGTCACCGAACTCACTGCCGGGCGGAAGCGTCCGCCCGGCAGTGTGTTATGTAAACAAGAGCCCTTGCCCTGCGCGATCCAGCGCAGGGCAAGGGAGGGCATCGGAGCATGAGATGCTCCGATGCCCTGTTCAGGCGGGCTGCCTGGGTGAATATAAGGGTATGTCCGGGTTCAGCTCTGAACCCGGACAACCCCTTTAAGTTTGCAGCATTGTTCTTGCCACCAGACAATCTAGTCTTGCTGTAAATATTTCCTTCATGATTTTGATACTACTTTTTCCTAAGACAACTCAATGTATTTTGCAGGCTGACTTTCCCTGACTGCGCGCTTTCCCCTGAGAACTGTGGACCGACGAGAGTCAGTGTTGGTGTTGATACACAAATGGATTTATTGGAGTTGAAAAAGCACAGATTAAGGTGAGTATTTACTGTGACTCCCCTTAATATATGCTTAAAGGGGTTTTCTGGCTTGCAATCCAATGTAAAAGCATATCCACGGCACTCAACCAACTTGCCAAATGTCCTTTTATTGATAGAAGCGCACGATACAGGGAGGGAACAATGTAGCACAGATCCTCAGCCAATGGACGTTTTGCGTCGCTTTCTCAAGGCTTCTAAAGGAGTTTTCTAGTTTGCATAAACATCTTTTAATATCCTTTATGAAGATGGCTTTCATGTTTTTTAGTGTATTTCATTTACTTTTATTGCTCTTATCTACCGTTCTGGGCTGTGGTCACATGATCATGTCCATGCAGCTCT
The DNA here is from genome assembly GCA_900303285.1 of Rhinella marina. NCBI lineage: Eukaryota > Metazoa > Chordata > Amphibia > Anura > Bufonidae > Rhinella > Rhinella marina. The sequence goes on from ONZH01023001.1 coordinate 176,596, forward strand.
TACTTATTTCCTGTGATATGTCCATGTGCATATCAAACCAGTAATGGGGGACTGTCTGTGTAACTCGCTGGGTAGGGGGAGTTACAAACCTAGCTGAGCATTGTTAGGGGCAGTGCTGGAGCTGTGCATCATGGGTTTGGTTGGATACAGCATCAGGAAGTGCTGCATACAGGATGTATAGTAACCATATTGATTTGTATACATCCTGAAACCGGGTCAAGAGTCTAAACTGAAAGACATGGGGAAAATGTCTGGTAGGTAAGGAACTACATGAGCATATATGTTAAAGACCACAGTAATCCCAGAAAACTGCTAAGTTATCAAAGTATTCATGATTTAATATAGTCGGATATGCTATAAATGGTATTTGATAGTTTGTTTTTTTACAAATGTTCTGTGCAGCAGTTTCCCTACAACAAAACTTTCGAGTAAGATTGAGACTGATGAAGCTGTCCTTCAAAGGCGACAGAAGCAAATTGACTATGGCAAAAACACCATTGGTTATCGGCGTTATCGACAAGAAGTTCCCAGGTGAGCCTCTTTAGACCCTTGCCCAAGTTGCAATTGTTGATGGACTTCCATGCTTAGAGGGCTATTCAAGTTGGTTAAAGTTACCACCTATCCACAGGATAGGGAATGAATATCCAATTCTGGGAGGCCTCTGCTTGGAGCCCCACTGATCACAAGAACCCTGTCCCCGTACAGCTCCCCTAAAAGAACAGTGTGTGGCTGATCCATTCATTACTATGGGAGTTCTGGAGATGGCAGAACTCCCATAGAAATGAATGGAGCAACCTGCAGCTCTGTTCATTTCAGGGGAGGCTGCAGAGGTTATGGGGCCCCCGTTCTCATTATCGGTGGGGGACTCAGCGGTAGAACCTCCACAAATCTGAGTTATCCCCTATCCTGTGACTATGCATTTTCTTACATCTGGTGCTGATGTATTAGGCCTTATTCATATATGTGGATTTTCACTGACCACGGTCCGAGAAAACCCAGCCTGCCGTCCTGTTGAGTGCAGGAGCGCATGGCGTCATTTGTTGCTGTGATGCTGTGTGCTTCGTGCAGCTGCTGTACAGTAATACACTCCTATGATCTATACCAGCTTTAGAACTGCTGAATACATGGAGCACAACACTCAGTCCTCATATTCATGAGCTCTGCCTGTCCCTGGCACTGACATCTTATTACAATGATTAGACGGGATGGTGGAGACATGAGGAGAGCCAGGTGCTCATGAATTTGAGAACTTCCTGGCACGTGCTCTGTATCAAGGACTCGGCACTCGACTCCACCAGACTTTAGCAAAACGACTAGGTCAGTACAAGAAGGTGACCCAGTGTATTGTTCCAGGTAGTGTCTCACTAGTTTATTCTGCCCTTTAATTCTTTTCACATATTTTGGGTTGACAAAATGTTAGGAGACAAGAAGTGTCAGGGTTGAGTATTGTTAGCCTTTGACATGTTATGGAAAGTAACCATGTAACTGGAGGATCACTTTAAAGGGGTTCTCCAGGAATTAAGAAAATGAAAATATTTAAATATTACTTTATTATAAATATATTCCCAAATATCTTTCATTAGTTATAATAGATCGGTTTGTCGGGGGAGCAATCATTAGGAGAAATAAAATGGCTGCCATCCTATTACTACTCACAGAACCTGTCCTAATCACATAGGAGGGCAAGTTACTTCACATCACTGAGGTAAAGAGCTGCCTCATCCTCTATGCTCTACTTCTCAGGGATTATGATCCTGAATTCAGCTCTTGTCTGCAGCCTCCATTACCAAAGTCTGTCCTGTCCGTCCTCTCTGTACTTCATGTCTCCTCATAAACTCCATTCCTACAGAGATTCAGCTGAAGATCTTATCAACCATATTCAGGATCATAATCCCTGACAAGCAGAGCAGAGAGGAGGATGACGCAGCTCTTTACCTCAGTGATGTGAAGTAACTTGTCCTCCTGTGTGATTAGGACAGGTGTTGTGTGTACTAATAGGACGCGGCGGCCATTTTGTTTCTTCTAATTGCTCCCCAGACAAAAGAAACCATTATAACTAATGAAAGGTATTTGGGAATATATTTATACTAAAGTAATTAAGTATTTTCATTTTCATTCCTGGAGAACCCCTTTAAGGTGAAATTCTGCCTGAAGCCACTACTAAGTTAGCTTACAGCACATGAATTTGTTCAACAGGAATTGTTTAAATCTGTATGCAGTAAGCTACCCATTGTGGCTACAGGCAGCCATCTGTATAGCTTTAATAACTATATAACCCTATAATTATAAATTCAGCTGGACAATCCATTTTCAAAATGCAGCCCTTCCCCCATCCCAAAGGGCTTCTAATTGCATTGGGTTCAGCTGTAAAAACACCCAGCTATTACCACTGGATGGTTTGCATGTCTGACACTGTAGACCTCAAACTTCTTAGTATGCTCCACTCTATTGGCGTCAAGGACACTGCGCTCTCGTGGTTTTCTTCTTATCCCTCTGACTGCTGTGTATTTGCTGGTTCTAGGTCTAATTCTTGCTGTTATGGTTCATCAGAGTTCAGCTCTAGGGCCTCTCTTCTCTCTACACAGTTTAGGCAGGTAATCAGATTTGGTTTTCAGTATCATCTCTATGCCGATAACACCCAACTATATACCTCATCCCTTGACATCACTGTAAGAGTACTACAAAACACCACAGATTGTCTGGCAGCTGTCCCTAATGTCATGTCCTCTCTGAAACTGAATCTCTCAAAAACTAAACTTGTCTTTCCCACCTCTACTAACCTACCTAAATCTGGTATGTTTGAGATCTTTTCTTTACTTCCGATATTCAATTGCTTGCACACTCTTGTAATTTGCACCAAGAACATCTCCAGAATCTGGTTGCCCATCCACTACAGAATACAGTTCAAACTCCTCACCCTCAGTTTTAAACAGTGCTGCAGAGGGGCTGATTGGCCATAGACCTTAAAGGCAAATTTCCCGGTCGGCCGATTCCTAGAGGGCCTCCCAAGCCCTCCTCACTGCTGCTGGGTCCATAATACGGCTCTCAGCGGTAGTTAAAGCTGTGAGAGTCAAGTACCAATTAACACGGCTAGCAACCGCACATACTCTCCTGAATTCATGTGCTGTAGCCTGCATATCACCTGCTAAGCCTCTTGCTCCCTTGTAATTGTTCACTTGTGTGACAAAACTCGTACTTCACCGCCCCGCCAGACGTCAACTATGTCGAGCCTACGGTGCGGTTACGTCACTGGTTACGAAGATGTGACGTTGCGCCTCCCTAGGAGCAGGTAAGGTCAGCTTGGTACAGTTTACACAGACTCCTCCTGTCCACGCAGGTACAGGGGGGATGAGTGGCAGTGGTCCACGCACCTCTGGTGTAACCCCACTCTCACTCACAACCCTGACAAGCTGAGAGCCTTTTCACTGCCCCAGTGAAAGGGCTTTCTCAGCCTGGTAGACTACCACCAGGTCCTTGTTTAATATAAGCCTGGTCAGCTAGCGGAATTATATCAGGGCAGGAACCACCCCCAGGTAGCTATAACTTACTATGCCGAAATACAGACATGGGGAGTCGTGATCGAGATACAAGAACAGCACAAGATTAAATTTTATGTTTAATTGCCATAAGGGCACACTAGATAAACGCTATATACACAGAATGGATACAGTGGGCTGATGTGCAAATACAGGTGGTATGGTACACAGTTAAACAGAGCAATAGTCAGTTACCAGGTGGATGAGTGGTCCAATGGATTATGATGAGTCCTGGGGTAACTGTAAGGCCTGGCTGTAATCACATGGGGCAGTGATGTCAGCAGTTGGTCCACAGTCCCTCCAAACACATTACTCTGACCCCCTTTCAAAGACGCCAGCCTCTGTCCTGTGGCTTTTTCACCTGTAGCCAGCCATTTCCCTCCCTCCCGGGAAGAGTTAACCCTCCCTTCCTGGACCTGGTCGCCAAAACACCCACAAAAAACCTTAGCCCATAGCTCCAGAGTGGAAGGTTCCAGGGAAATGGTTCTGGTACCAACAGATCAACCTGGGTTCCAGCTACAGATGGAGACCAAACATGTTCAGGTTCCTGCTTGGAGATCACTGTATCTCCGCTTCCTGACATGTAAGCACTAACCTATGTTGGGATTTCAGTGGTCTGGATATCAAGCTGACTCCGCTGCCCCCCCCCCCCCCCCGCTGAAGGGTTCTGCCTGTAGGAGGACTGGGCCTGAAGGCAGGACCCCTGCAGTGTTTACTCCATCGGCTAGTTGACAACAAATGGTTTAGGATTAGATCATGGCTAGCATGGATCATACTTCCACATTCCTCACAACTTGAATGGCGGTTTACATTGCATGATTATACAGCCGATTGTTCCTTCCCAACAGTTAGCTGCTCATTTACATGCAACCATCTCCTTCACTGGATGAGGGGTCGATATTGTGGTCACTTGTCTCCATACAGAATCATGGTTTCTGGGCCGCAGGTCATTGTTTAGACAGCATAATCTGGTGCCCAGAAACTTGCCCGCACGAATGACAGTATCACCCGACGAACAAGCATTTTGCTCATTCATCAGGTGATCAGTGGCACATTTAAATAGGCAGATTGTCTGGAATCAGCATTCGCAGGAATCTGATAATCTACCTTAAGCTATTAGACTGCATATACTACTGCTATAATCTAGACCAGGGATCAGCACCATTCACTTCTGGGGAAGTTCTGAGATCAAACAAGAGTTTGCATGCTGGGTGTTGTAGTCTGACAACACCTGGAGTGTTGGAGGTTGCTGACCCTTGAATTAGACAGTGTGCAGGTAAACATTGGAGAGAACACAGCACTCACACAAGTGCCAGGACCACTTCAAACAGGTGATCAGCAGGAGTGCAGGGAGTCAGACCCCCATCGTTCAGCTATTGTTAATCCTGAGGATCAATCAATACTATTACAGCACACAACCTAAGTTTACTTTTCAGGGGATTGTAAAATGTCTGAATATCTATAGATGCTAACAGAAAGCATTCACTAATTTCTTAGATCTGAAAGAATACCAGGAATTCACCCTCGCAGCCCCAACAAATATAGGAAATATAGTCGTCGGTCTTGGGATATGCAGATTAAAATCTGGAGGCGTGCACTTCATGCTTGGGATCCTCCTGCGGAGGTCACATTTCAGTAAGTATGAGGTTCTGGCGCTCTATTACTTTTAACTTCACTGTAAATACAGCTAAAGACACATGGGTAAAAACAAACCTTGCTGTAATGTCAAACCAGTTTGAGGTATTAAAATGGATGTGTAGTGCTACAATATTGATGACCTACCCTCTGGATAGGTCATCAATATCCGATCAGCGGGGGTCTGACACCCATCACATTTGCCGATCAGCTGTTTGAAGCAGTAGCTGCACTTGTGAAAGTGCTGCTTCCATTCCAAAATTACCTTCATGTCGTCGACTCCTTTGTAGAGACAACTTGAATGGGACAAGCAGTTGAAATTACTGTGCCACCTCTACAAGACAACGTGCAGGTGATTGGCGAGGAAGCTGGGATGGACCCCCAGCGATCCAGAGGATAGGCAATCGGTATTGTAGCACTGCACAATTCCTTTAACTTTCATAACTTAAAGGGGTATTCCCATCTCACAATTGTAGTTTGTATAGTTAGATATAGCCATACCAATATTATTACTAATAGAATGTATTTATATAAAATGTGCCGTTTAGAAGATTTGCCGATCTGTATATCCATGGTCCCACACACATCAGCCAGGCCTTTGCCCCTAGTTACAACCATCAGGGCCATGTAGTAGTGGTGGCCGGCTTACTCCTTTTCAAACCCGCTCTGAGGTAACTGCTGTATTGTGAACGCACATTGCATGAGCATGCAGACACAAATCTTAGGGTACTTTCACATCTGTGTTTTGGACGCTACCAGTCCAAAACCTAATGGTCAGGATCTGTCTAAAACGCAGACTTTATAAATGGATCCTGCTCCATAGAGATTAATTGATCTTGGAACAGAATCCGTTTCTCTGTGTTTTGGAAACTCAGACAAAAATGCTATGACCCTAAGATGTGTCTCCGCATGTTCATGTAATGTGCGTTCACAATACAGCAGTTACCTCACAGCAGGTTTGAAAAGGAGCAAGCCGACCACCACTACTACATGGCCGCGGTGGTCGTAACTAGGGGCAACAGCCTGACTGATGTGTGTGGGACAATGGATATACAAATAGGAAAATCTTCTAAACAGTACATTTTATATAAATACATTCTATTAGTAATAATATTGGTATGGCTATATCTAACTATAAAAACTACACTTGTGAGATAAGAAAACCCCTTTAATTTACTAATTGCTATTGTGGATGGGTATATAGCTGTATGGATTAAGTATAGTTTTTAATAATGGTAATGGCATCTGTCCTACAGGAAAGAAAATGATTATGATCCAACACACAGTATGTTTAATCCTTGGTTTGATGAAATAGAGACCCTTCAAGGTTTAGAAGCGGATCTGTTTGACCTGCAGGTAGGTTTGTTTATATCTGTTTTTTGAGACTTGCTGCAACTTGTAACTGTCAACATTACATGCCTGAAACTCCGAATGTTTTTGTATGAAACCCCTTTCACGTTACACTTTCACCTGGTATTGCCTTTTAGCTGCAACCTTTACAGGTTTCTTATGTCTACAAGTCATCGTGCACCCCCTCCAACAATCCCCTTAGATTTTTTTTCCGCTGTCATGCTACAGTTACACAACAGTATTTTTGGTCCAATCTCATTTCTATGTGGACAGCACACTGATGTCATCTGCAACATGTCAATGTTTGGGGGTTTTGTGTGGATTTCACACTTTTTAATGGAAGGGTGAGATCTGTGGAAATCCACATCAAAGCAGCACCCAAATGCATAAAAAAACACACAAATCTGTACCCTTAACCCCTTCACCCCCGGAGCTTTTTTCGGTTCTGCACTTTCGTTTTGCGCTCCCTGCCTTCAAACAGCCATAACTCTTTTATTTTTCTGTTCACATAGCTGTATGAGGGCTTGTTTTTTGCGGGACAAGTTGTACTTTCCAACGCCACCATTTAATATTGCATACGGTGTAGTGGGAAGCGGGAAAAAAATTCCAAACCGGGTGAAATTGCAAAGAAAACGCTATTCCGCTACAGTTCTACGGGTTTCTTATTTACAGCGTTCGATGTGCATTAAAACTGATCCGTTACTTTCATTCTACTGGTCAGTACGAATCCGGCAATACCTAATATGTATAGTTTTTCCTGCGTTTTCATAGTGATAAAATAATTAGAAAGTTGCCCTTTTTTTTTTTTTTTTTTTCCTTGTCAAATCTTGACCCCTATAACTTTTTGGTATTTATGTGTACAGAGCTGTATGGGGGCTCATTTTTTGCGGGACGATCTGAAGTTTTTATTGATACCATTCTGGGGTGTGTATGACTTTTTGATCACTTTTTATTTAATTTTTTTTAGAAAAAAAAAGCGACAAAAAACAGCAAATCGCCATTTGGACGCTTTTTTCCGCCACACAATTCGCTGTATTGGAATTTTTTTTTTATATTTTAAAAGTACGGGCGTTTTCGGTCACGATGATACCCATGATGTCTATATTTATTGTTATTTAGGTATTTATTTTTTACTTATACGGAAAGGGGGGTGATTTGAACTTTTACATCTTTTTTATTTTTATATATTTTTTAACTTTTTTTTTAAATTTTTTTTTACTATTAGACAGCTCAAATATGGGCTTATATATTGTGGCTTTTTTTTTTTTTTCTTTATGAGCAATTCTGGGTTTTATAGACTCAGAAAGCCATGAATTGCTCATTTCTTATCCTGGCCTGCCATCTAGTGGCCAGAATAAGAATTGCACTTTGAAAACTGTAATCCTCACCAGCCAGGATTACAGTTTTCATATGGTGTACAGACACCCCGATTGGCCACACGGGGTGTCTGTACACCACCCGGAAGCGAACGCTTCCGGGTTTAGCCGCAACTAGATGCCGTGATCACGTGTGATCACGGCATCTAGTCAACCCGGAAGACGCCGCCGATGTAGTAGGTAGCGGCAAGTCTCTGCTGTTAGAAACAGCAGAGACTTGCCGGCCATGACGCCCGCCGCACCCGCGAGCGGGCTCCATGTGCCCGCATCGCCCCAGCGCCGTACATGTACGGCGCTGGGGGTGAAGGGGTTAAAGAGGACCTTTCACTGCTCCTGACATGTTTGTTTTAATAACTTCATGCATTCCCCATGTAATAACAATTCTGGAACATCTATTATGTCTCTATGTTGTGCCATTCCTTTATTATTTCTACTAAAAGTTATGAATGAATTGCTAGCAGTCTGCAGTAAGGGTACAGATGGGTGGTAACAAGTTGAGGGTGTGTTCCTACACAGTCTGACAATGACAGCAATGATTGGATAAAGTAAGACTGTGCAGGTACGCACCAACTGGTTACCACCCCTCTGTACCCTTACTGCAGACAGGTGATTTCACACAGTCCTTTTTGTTTTCTGTTCATTTTGAACCCACTTCTGGCTTTGGCTCAAAAAAGGCTGCTTTAAAAACGAACAAAAAAAACCTTTAAAACCATCCTTATGGATGTAAGACCAATGAACAGATCAAAGACGTGTATAATTTAGTATTGGGTTAAATAAGAGGCCTGTTTGGGGGATACCTCCATAAAGGGTATCTAATGGGGGCATTGCACATTTTTGGGGTCTAGTTGTAAACCAATAAAATAACTTCTTTCCATATGATATGAAAGTTAATATAAAAGTTCAAAAGACATGAAGTCTGAATAGCCAATAATGGCTCAGTTTAACTTGTACTGTAATACCACCAATCTAACCAATTTATTAAGAGCAGAATCTTAATTTTATTGCATTTTGCGCCAGTTCTCTGGCACTTATATTAAATGAATCGGGCTGTGGAGCACCCACCTACACCTTGCCCACTTTGTGGAAAAAGCAAAAGTTGCAAATACTGCCACTAAATGGCGATGGCCACAAAATTGTTGGTGCTATGGTAGATGAGATCAGCTATGTCTACGTGTTAGAAAATTAAAGTAAGCACACTAAAATGTGTGTAGATGTGAGTATATATATATATATATATATATATATATATATATATATATATATATATATATATATATATATATATATATATATATGTAGCTTTATATGTGGACTTTTGAGACTTTAATGTAATAGGGTTTTGTTTCCTCAAGATTTCAGATCTGTATAATATGGGCTGTCCTCCTGAAGAAGCATCTCAGAGTTACTATGACTGGTTGCAGCACTGTGACTATACAGAACCTCATGGTCATCCCTACTGGATCGGGCAGTAGTTATTTCTGAAGGAGATTGCTCTGCTCACCTTGCACTGCTTTGATCACAGCTTGGATGGTTTGCGCACAAATTAGAGGACAAAATCCTTTGTTTTTACCACAGTCATCATACATTAACCAAACTTGGTGTACTCTTCAGCCTTATTTAATTCTGATTTATGCATGTATTTGTATGTTGTATCACGTTTCCATTAATCTGTCTTGGGAAATATTATTCTTTGGCATGAGATATTACCACTGTTTAAGTCACTTTTGTAAATATTCTGTTCTTGGAAATGGTGTATATTTTGTATTATGACTAGAGATGAGCGAGCATGCTTGGCCGAGCGTACTCGGGAGCAATTTTCGAGTAGTAGCGTACTCATTTTATAATCTGTACACTAATGCATACGCATCTTCTAATCTGTACACTAATGCGTACGCATCTTATAAATTTGTACTAATGCGTACAAATTACAAGATGCGTACGCATTACCGTACAGATTAGAAGATACATACGTTACTACTCGAAAATTGCTCCCGAGCATGCTCGCTCATCTCTAATTATGACCCTACAACTATAGTATATTATATAGTATGCACTAAGTTGGTGGTGAAATAATTGCAGAAGCTGTCTAGTTTCTGCCTTTTTTTTTTTTTAAATAGGAATCACGCACTTATTATCCATATCTATTGACAAGAAGCAATGTTGTATAGATTTTTTTTTTTGTTAATTTTGTGCGCCACCCCAAACCGTGTAGATATGTATGTGCAGGTGAATTTGGCTACTCTGTGGGACTGTAAAGCTTTACATTGCCGTTTGGCTTTGTAGCAGATGTACTCCTGAAAATAAAAGCCATAGTTTTGTATATCTGTGCTTTCAAACATCAGTGCCAGTGGTTGTATAAGATCCCTAGGATATACAGCTTCTAAATCATATAGATTGCAAGTGTTGCACTTACAGTATTGATGTGCCTTCTAAATTAAAGGGGTTGTCTGGGTTCAGAGTTGAACCCGGACATACCCATAATTTCACCCAGGCAGCCTGCCTGACAAGAGCATCGGAGCACTTCATGCTCCAATGCTCTCCTTTGCCCTGCGCTAAATTGTGCAGGGCAAAGGCATTTTGCCCAGTTCCAGTGACGCCCAGCAGTTAGCCCAGTGACTTAATCGGCACTGATGGACAGGCTTTAACGCTGCCATAGCCAGTAAAACGGCTAGTGCAGCGGTAAAGCTGACCCATCAGAGCCAGTGACATCACCAGGCTGACTGCTGGGCAGAAGCCACCGCCCGGCAGTGTGTTTGTAAATAAGAGCCCTTGCCCTGTGCAATCCAGCGCAGGGCAAGGGAGCACCTGGAGCAGGCTGCCTGGGTGAAATCCTGGGTATACCTGGGTTCAGCTCTGAACCTGGACAACCCCTTTAATTTGGTCAGTGTTACTGGCAGTACCTTTATCCCCTCTCCCTATTGAAAGCACATGCACTTGGAGGAATAGCTGTCAGCCAAATTAGTTTTTTAGCCAACAGGTATCCTATAGGAGTATTTCATCAGCTATCCACAGGATTGAGGATACCTATTAGATCAATGGAATTGCACCGGATAGGACCCTCGAAATAAATGAAGCAACTGGTCAAGCATGTGTGATGCCACTCCCTTCATTCTCTATGGGTCTGCTAGAGATGACAAAGTATTTCACTTGATTTCTTGCAGCAGTGTGCAAGCTCTCTGCATCCAGAAGAATGTTGAGTAATACAGATTGGTTTCTCCAGACCAAGATGAACAAATACATTAAAAATAATTAAATAAAAGTAAATAAAAATAAAGACAATCTTCTGACATAAGTCTACACTGTCCAACTTTTTTTGGTGACATGGATACATATTCTGGATGCAGAGAGCTAGTGATCTAATGGATACTGCTGCCTTCAGACAAAAAATAAAAATACTTGCCCTCCCAAGCATGCTCCTCTTCTAGTGTGTGACAGTGACACATTAAAGGGGTATATCATGTTATCTGCCATCCAGAGGATAGAAGTATTAGATTGGTGCAGGTCCTGTCACTGGGACCCTCACTGATAGAGAATTTTACATGCACACTGCTGCAAGAAATCAAGTGACGTATCCATATCAGGGGCGTTACTATAACGTGTGGAGGTTGGCCAAGGATATGGGCCTTGGAGCCTCAGGGGGTCTAAAAGGTTCAGTTTCTGCATTGAGGACACATTCCAATGAATAAACCCTATTTCAGATCTGCCTCTGGGCCCCAGCAGCATTAAGTTACCTGTACAAAATGTTATAAAGTCACACATTATTCCCTTCGTTTTCTCTCTAGCCCTGCCAATATTTGCTCTTATTCATGGGTGCTTTGTGTATTTACAGATGTCTTTGGATGGCATACTGCAAGAGCTGCACTAAAAAAAAATGGAGACCTCTTGTTCTTGATTATACTAGTGGGGGAGACACCACCAATGAGGCCAGGTGAGGCGATTGCCTCAGGTGGCAAGGGCTGTGGGAATTTCTATATTCAACTGTATCACAGTATTCCGCAAACAGTAGGGCTGGAGGTGCTGTTTAAATTTTCGCCTCGGGCAGCAGAAAGGTTAGGTGCACCCCTGGGTGGAGATGGGGCAAAGTGCACATACAGTATATTATATTACTGTAGACTGGAATATGCAGGGATTACTTTGTGATATTATTGAGCTTGAAAAACTAAGTTACCCACTTCCAGACGGCATTTACTCCCCTTTCTGACAAGTCTAGTTTTGTAAAGTAGATTTGGATAGATACGTTTAACCTTTGTTTATAAAGAAAATCCAAAATTTACAGAAATTTTGGCAAAATTAGAAGTTTTCTAAATGATGCCTCACAAAATTAACATTTACCATATGTATACTGTATGGTTTTGTAAATGTAATTGTATTATTTTAGAACGTTAGAGGCTTAGAATTTTGGAAGCAATATTTCACTTTCAAGAATTTCCAAAACTGACTTGTTAAAGGACCAATTCAGACACTGAGGGGCTGTTATAATAGAAACTTCCATAAATGATCTGTTTAGAAAATGCACCTCTCAAATTATTAAAGATTGATTTATTTTCGCCATCCTAGGAATTGAAGCAACATGGAGGTGAAATCTAATCTAGTTTTTGAGAATTTCCATTTTATTCCATTTTCTGTAACATGGTAAAACAATTTTATTACCCTGATTCGGCAGCTTACAGGCACATCCTATCTGTGATCATAAACTGCTGTATGGGCACACTGAAGGAGCGCTTTATGGTTTTTGGAGGTCAGATTTTGTTGGAATTACTTTTGGGCATATGTTGCGTTGAAGAGTCCATGAGAGACCCCCTATAGTGAAACAACCCAAAAGTGACTCCATTTTGGAAACTACAACCCCCAAAGGCATCTTGTAAGAGGTGGACTGAGCACTTTGACCCAAGAGGTGTTTTATAGCATTTAGAAATACCTTGGCTGTGGAAATGAAAGATAAAATTTTTTACAATACATTTTTGTCCAAGTTTTTTCACAAGGAGTAATGGGAGAAAATCACATGACAATATTACCCATTTTCTACTACATATAACACCCTATATGTGGTGATAAACAGCTGTATGGGCACACTGCAGGACTCGGAAGGGCAGGAGTGACATATGGCTTTTGGTAGGTAGATTTTGCTGGAATAGTTTTTAGGTGCCACGTTCACATTTGAAGAGACCGTAAGGTATCCTTACAGTGGAATTCAACCCCCCCACCCCCCAAGAATTGGTCCAATTTTGGAAAGTACACTACTCAAGTAATTTAGCAAGGGGTGTAGTGAGTGCTTTGAACCCACAGGTGTTTCAAAGACTTTAGAAATGTGTGGCTGTGAAAATGAAGAATGTAATTTCTTCCAATAAAACACAGATACCACCCATGTGCGTTCTGCATTTTGTGGAACAGAATGTCCTGCCCTCTATAGAACAGTCCTACCCTTGTCTGTTAAATGGACGATACAGATTGGGTATGGACAAAAAACATGGCCATGTGAATGAGCCCTTAGGGTGCTGGCACACAGTGCCTTTCTGAAATTCATTCAGGATGCAGTTTTCAATTTAGCCAGTTTAGTAGCCTTGTTAACCCCTGGTGTTCTGCATTGTGGGAATGATTTAATTCATTTCAGCTAGCTACAATAAAAAACCTGCATCCTGAATGCATGTCAGAACTGCACTGTGTGCCAGCACTTTTAGCCCCAGATTTTTCACTTTCATGAGTTGTAATAGATGAAATAGCGCCCCAAATTTTATTACATTATTTTACGGAGTATGATCATACCTCCTGTGTGGTCATAAACTGCTTTTTGGGTACATATTAAGGGTCAGAGTAGAGAATCACCATGTGTATTTGAGGCTTAGGTCAAGTTCACACTTCAGTTAGTTGGTCAGTTATTTCCATCAGTTACTGTGACCCAAAACCCGAAATGAAGCCTATTCAGATAAAGTTTAACCCCTTTGCGCCCAGCCGTACATGTATGGTGCTGGGGCGATGCGGGCACATGGCGCCCGCTCGCGGGTGCGGCGGGCGTCATGGCCGGCAAGTCTCTGCTGTTTCTAACAGCAGAGACTTGCCGCTACTTACTGCCATCGGCGGCGTCTACCTGGTTGATTAGATGCCGTGATCACACGTGATCACGGCATCTAGTTGCGTTTCAACCCGGAAGCATTCGCTTCCGGGTGGTGTACAGACACCCCGTGTGGCCAATCGGGGTGTCTGTACACCATATGAAAACTGTAATCCTCGCTGGTGAGGATTAGTTTTCAAAGTGCAATTCTTATTCTGGCCACTAGATGGCAGGCCAGGATAAGAAATGAGCAACTCATGGATTTCTGAGTCTATAAAATCCATAATTGCTCATAAAGAAAAAAAAAGCCACAATATATAAGCCCATATTTGAGCTTTCTAATAGTAAAAAAAAAATGTAAAAAAATGTTAAATATATAAAAAATAAAAAAGATGTAAAAGTTCAAATCACCCCCCTTTCCGTATAAGTAAAAAATAAATACCTAAATAACAATAAATATAGACATCATGGGTATCACCGTGACCGAAAACGCCCGTACTTTTAAAATATAAAAAAAAAAAATTCCAATACGGCGAATTGTGTGGCGGAAAAAAGCGTCCAAATGGCGATTTGCCGTTTTTTGTCGCTTTTTTTCCTAAAAAAAAATAAATAAAAAGTGATCAAAAAGTCATACACACCCCAGAATGGTATCAATAAAAACTTCAGATCGTCCCGCAAAAAATGAGCCCCCATACAGCTCTGTACACATAAATACCAAAAAGTTATAGGGGTCAAGATTTGACAAGGGGGGGGGAAAAAGGGGCAACTTTCTAATTATTTTATCACTATGAAAACGCAGGAAAAACTATACGTATTAGGTATTGCCGGATTCGTACTGACCAGTAGAATGAAAGTAACGGATCAGTTTTAATGCACATCGAACGCTGTAAATAAGAAACCCGTAGAACTGTAGCGGAATAGCGTTTTCTTTGCAATTTCACCCGGTTTGGAATTTTTTTCCCACTACACCGTATGCAATATTAAATGGTGGCGTTGGAAAGTACAACGTGTCCCGCAAAAAACAAGCCCTCATACAGCTATGTGAACAGAAAAATAAGAGTTATGGCTGTTTGAAGGCAGGGAGCGCAAAATGAAAATGCAGAACCGAAAAAAGCTCCGGGGGTGAAGGGGTTAAGGGAAAGATCTGTTCCTGTTCTGTGTTTTTGACCCGCACCTGGTTTTGGCTCACAATCACTGATGGAAATAACAGACCAAATAACAAAAGTCTGAATTTAGCCTTACTTTGTTGATTTATTTAAGACAAAAAACAAAGTAACCCCATTTTTAGAAACCACATACAGAATTTACCAGGTAGTGTAGTGAGTATTTTGATCCCACAGGCGTTTTGCAAAAATTGCACAGCAGGAGCCAACTCCTGAGCTAAAGAGAACAAATGTTTGCAGATGGTTGGACTTATGTTTTTCTCTTTTTAAATTGTGTATTAACTATGGTTGAGGACTACTAAAAAGGCTGTGCTTGACTGTCAGTAAGAGAAACGAGTGTTTATAGCAATAGACTTTACTGCATATGGAAAGGGTTAATTGCCTCAGAGCAGACCCCACCACCACACTTCTTAGGTGGACTGGCCATCTGCTCTAATTTCTGCACCTTGCAGAAAGCATATTGAAGTTATTGCATGCTTCTGGTCTTTTGGAAGGATAGCAGTGTATCTGGGCCTTCACCAGGCAAGGAAGCATCTGCTACGCCTTCGTTTTCCTGGCAGAAGGTCCAAATCTATAAGGCTGTGAATTGGACCCATATCACCTACATATGCCCACAATAAGTACAGTATGGGCCTCTTACTCATAAATATATTGTCAACAACAAAAAAGAAAAGACTGGTCCAGAATAAAAGTATATCAATTTATTAATCCATAATAACACAAAAATCCAACCATGTAAAAATCAACACTCAGTGTCTTGTGAGGTACATCTCAATAAATTAGAATATCATCAAAAAGTTTTTTTTTATTCAGTAATTCAGTTCATAAAGTGAAACATATATTATATAGTCATTACAAACAGAGTGAACTTTTTCAAGTGTTTATTTCTGTTAATGTTGATGATTATGGCTTACAGCCAAGTAAAGCCCAAAAGTCATTATCTCAGAAAATGAGAATATTATATTAGACCAACTGTAATTTTTTTTAAAACACAGAAATGTTGGCCAAATGAAAAGTATGTACAGTAAATGCGCTCAATACTTGGGGCTCCTTTTGCATGAATGACTGCATCAATGCTGGAGGTGATCAGCCTGTGGCACTGGAGAGGTGTTATGGAAGCCCAGGTTGCTTTGATAGCAGCCGTCAGCTCGCCTGCATTGTTGGGTCTGGTGTGTCTCATCTTCCTCTTGACAATACCCCATAGATTCTCTATGGGGTTAAAGTCAGGTGAGTTTGCTGGCCAATCAAGCACAGTCATACTGTGGTTATTAAACCAGGTATTGGTACTTTTGGCAGTGTGGACAGGTGCCAAGTCCTGCTGGAAAATAAAAATTCTATCTCCAAAAAGCTTGTCGGCAGAGGAAAGCATGAAGAGCTCTAAAATTTCGTGGTAGATGGCTGCACTGACTTTGGTCTTGATAAAACACAGTGGACCAACAGCAGCAGATAACATGGCTCCCCAAAACATCACAAAATTCATTATCTCAGAAAATTAGAATAATTAACCCAAAACACCTGCAAAGGCTTCCTAAGCCTTTAAAAAGGTCCCTTAGTCTGGTTCAGTAGGCGACACAATCATGGGGAAGACTGCTGACTTGACAGATGTCCAGAAGGCTGTCACTGACACACTCCACAAGGAGGGTAAGCCACAAAAGGTCATTGCTAAAGAAGCTGGCTATTCACAGAGTGCTGTGTCAAAGCATATTAATGGAAAGTTGAGTGGAAGGAAAAAGGGTGGTAGAAAATGGTGCACAAGCAACAGGGAGAACCGCAGCCTTGATAGGATAGTTAACCCCTTCATGTCAGCCATCTGTGTATATACGTCCTATCTGCACATGCCCCGTGCAGATAGCACGTATATACACGTGCAGGCAGCGCTTTAATCCCAGCACTGATCAGCGCTGGGATTAAAGCTCCTGCTCCCGCAATCTAGCAGAAGCAGCTCAGGTCCCGGCTCACAGACAGAGCGGGGACCCTGAGGAGAAGACAGGAGCGGTTTATTACCGCTTCTGCCTTCTCCTGTGCAGGAGGAGGAAGGAAGAGGAAGCGCCGCTTCCTGTGTTAGTCCCGGCGGTCACGTGACTGCCGGGTGTCTCGGGACCAGAGCAGTGCTGCAGGGTCTAAGGAGACCCTGATCAGCTCTGCCTGTGTCTAATGCCCCCACAGGGGGCTGTTTTCCCCTGTAACTGGGGCTCCTGTGGATGCTGTGCTTGATTGGCAAGCAAACTTGCCTGACCTTAACCCCATAGAGAATCTATGGGGTATTGTCGAGGAAGATGAGAGACACCAGACCCAACAATGCCGACAAGCTGAAGACTGCTATTAAAGCATCCTGGGCTTCCATAACACCTCAGCAGTGCCACAGGCAGATCGCCTCCATGCCACGCTGCATTGATGCAGTCATTCATGCAAAAGGAGCCACAACCAAGTACTGAGTGCATTTACTGTACATACTTTTCATTTGGCCAACATTTCTGTGTTTAAAAAAAATTACAGTTGGTCTAATATAATATTGTAATTTTCTGAGATAATGACTTTTGGGCTTTCCTTGGCTGTAAGCCATAATCATCAACATTAACACAAATAAACACTTGAAAAAGTTCACTCTGTTTGTAATGACTCTATATAATATATGGGTTTCACTTTTTGAACTGAATTACTGAAAAAAAAACTTTTTGATGATATTCTAATTTATTGAGATGCACTTGTATGTACTTAAAAAAAAACACCTACACTTATTAGCAAGATACTAAATAATGAAAAAAAAATATAATTGAATTAAGCTACAGGGTCATAAATAACTATATGAATAGTGACAATCACATGTCACACCAATAATTACATAAAGTAATCAAATGTAGACCAACACCCTGTAACCTAATAAAAAGAATCTCTGATAATAAACTCTGCTAACATAATAAGTGCATATCATATGAAAATGGAAAATCCAGTGCAACAATTAGTGTTTAACCCTTACACTCCCAGCACCGTACATGTACGGCGCTGGGGCGATGCGGGCACATGGCGCCCGCTCGCAAGTCCGGCGGGCGTCATGGCCGGCAAGTCTCTGCTGTTTCTAACAGCAGAGACTTGCCACTACTTACCTGATCAGCGGCGTCTTGCTGGGCGTTTAGATGCCGTGATCACACGTGATCACGGCATCTAGTTGCGTCTGAACCCGGAAGCGTACGCTTCCGGGTGGGTACAGACGCCCGAGGGCCAATCGGGGTGTCTGTACACCATATGAAAACTGTAATCCTCGCTGGTGAGGATTACAGTTTTCAAACTGCAATTCTTATTCTGGCCACTAGATGGCAGGCCAGGATAAGAAATGAGCAATTCTTGGATTTCTCTCAGTCTAGAAAATCCCTGATTGCGCATAAAGAAAAAAAAAAGCCACAATATATTAGCTCATATTTGAGCTTTAAAATAGTAAAAAAAAAATTCAAAAAAAAGTTAAATATATAAAAAATATATAAAAGTTCAAATCACCCCCCTTTCCGTATAATTAAAAAATAAATACCTAAATAACAATAAATATAGACATCATGGGTATCACTGTGACCGAAAACGCCCGTACTTTTAAAATATTAAAAAAAATTCCAATACGGCGAATTGTGTGGCGGAAAAAAGCGTCCAAATGGCGATTCGCCGTTTTTTGTCGCTTTTTTTTTTCTAAATAAAATTAAATAAAAAGTGATCAAAAAGTCATACACACCCCAGAATGGTATCAATAAAAACTTCAGATCGCCCCGCAAAAAATGAGCTCCGTACACATAAATACCAAAAAAGTTATAGGGGTCAAGATATGACAAGGAAAAAAAAGGGCAACTTTCTAATTATTTTATCACTATCAAAACGCAGGAAAATCTATACATATTAGGTATTTCCGGATTCGTACTGACCAGTAGAATGAAAGTAACGGGTCAGTTTTAATGCACATCGAACACTGTAAATAAGAAACCCGTAGAACTGTAGCGGAATAGCGTTTTTTTTGCAATTTCACCTGATTTGGAATTTTTTTTCCCGCTTCCCACTACACCATATGCAATATTAAATGGTGGCGTTGGAAAGTACAACTTGTCCCGCAAAAAACAAGCCCTCATACAGCTATGTGAACAGAAAAATAAAACGGTTATGGCTGTTTGAAGGCAGGGAGCGCAAAACGAAAATGCATAACCAAAAAAAACCTCCGGGAGTGAAAGGGTTAAAGAACATACCCTGAGATATCCTTAAAGGGGTATTCCGGTTACAATAAATATAACTTCTGTTTTAGACTAATTCATTATCAATAATTACCTAATATAATGTCAATTTCACATATTTTCAGTAGTTATAAAAGTAGTTTTCTTCCTCTGCTACCCAATGTGTTTCTTCATAAATTACCATGGCATCGACCTGTAGTTCTCTAGCTAAATGTTAGTGTGCTGGTGATTA
Source organism: Rhinella marina (assembly GCA_900303285.1). NCBI lineage: Eukaryota > Metazoa > Chordata > Amphibia > Anura > Bufonidae > Rhinella > Rhinella marina. Next base: position 196,142 of record ONZH01023001.1, read on the forward strand.
GTGAGTAGAGGGGGCGTGACTAGACTGGAATATCAGGCAGCCAATCAGTAATCATCAACACTCATAAACAAGCACAAACTCCCAGCAGTCAGTGTGTTGCAGGCTCACACAGGAGCTAGATAAATGGATTGCAAGGTAAAATAAAGCTCTAGTTATATGTATAGGTATGGGTTCTGGTTGGGTCACAGCTTGCAGCCTTAATGTAGTTTTTCAAAAATTAAGTTACTTTACCGGAATACCCCTTTAAGAGTGTATGTAGTGCCCTGGATCAAGGGTTCTGTGAAGTCTGGACATTTGCCTATTTCCCCTAAGAAAACCTCTTACTTTATTTCACTTGAAAGGTTTAACTTGCACTGTCTAATACTGTGTTACTGCATTTTATATGTATGTTGTGATGTATATCCTGTTCATTTGCACTGTATTTGCACTGTATTTGCGTGGCTCTGGATTAATGAATACTGAGAGACTTTTGGGACTTTGAATAAGAAGCTAGTAATTTTCCATAGCTGCCATAGGGTTTAAAGAAGAGCTTGTTTTGGAGGGAAAAAGCCAGACTTGTTTACCACCAAAACCAGACAGTCTGACCTTTTGAATGTCTGGTTTAGCTGTGTTGTTATGTCTAAAAAAAAAACTGCAGTGTCACTGCCATTGAGTATCATTGAAGCTTTAATGTAAGTCTATGACAGATGGGAGTGGTAACTTTGTAATTGTTTGTGCTCAGTTTCTCCACTCCACCCCTCTCACTAGAAGGTACCAGTCTAGCTAGTAACTCTACATAAGGAGAGCAGTCAGAGCCCCTATTGTTTTACAGTTAGGGACCAGTGCTTGGAGTGGGATACTCATGCCAGTCTACTGAGTGACCAGAAGAATACACTGAGACAAGGACACACTGTCACAGAACCACCAGCCTTTGACCCGGGTACCAGCCTTCTGAGAGAGAGAGGGGGGATAGCTAGATCAGGCCTTTATTCAGTATCAAAACCTTCTGCCGGGAAGGACACTATACCTTGTCTTTTGTACCTCAATTCCTCCAGTAAAGAAGCACACTGGTTACTGCAGACCCTGACTCTCTGGACTTATTTCACATTGGGGTGCACCATGCCTTACCATCCCTTCCGAAGGGTCCCTGGTGCAAGAAATCTAATAAGAGACCCACTTGAGCTCACCTGAGACATGCAAAGTGACGTAGCAGCATGGTGATGCTCTCCAACAGTCTGTGCTCACGTAGTGGCGCACTTCCCGGTCACGTGATATCTGACGTAAACGTCAGACACATTTGACCCAGACTGCATGTCAATTTGATGGGGTTTTTTTTTTTTATACATACCTCATGAGATACTGAGTGTTGATTACACTGCCCAGATGCACTCTATATTAGTGGGATTTTCTATTTCCCTCTAATATTCTTCAGCAATACTGATTTTTACATATTGTGTGTTATTATGGAATAATAAATGATGCTATACTTTTATTCTGGACCATTCTTTTTATGTGTATTGGAGTCAGTCAGCAAGGTATTGTGCATGTTTGGGCAGAGAGAGACTTTGCTACTACAGAAGGAACATTGCTAGTGCACCCTTCCACACTTTGAAATGGTTTGGCCAGCTGTATCTTAAAGGGGTTATCCGAGGATATAAAATGTCCTCCCATATGCCCGGGGATGAGCCTCACAGGGAGGTTTGTCCCCGTCCGCCATTGGCTGCTCCCCCTCCCCCCAGACACCAGATGTTTTCATCCACACATGTTGAGAAGTGGCAGTGCAGGGATCAGGACCAGTGCAAGTATATTCAATGTGGGGGAGCCCGGCATATGGGGGGGACCCGCACCTATATCGAGAACAGAGCCCTGCAAGATGGTGGCTGGAGGACTGCAGTCTGGCCACGAAGCCGTCTCGCCATAGAAGTGAATGGGAGCGCACCACGCATGACAGGCCACTGCTCCCATTCACTTCTATGGGCTCGGCGTAAATGGCAGAGCCAGCGCTCGCCTATTTTCGGTGGCCCAATAGAAAATGAATGGAGGGTGGCTGCGCAGACGCAGTGTGCCCTCCTTCACTTTTGGGCAGGGGTGTTGCTAGGCTAAAACATTTAGGCCCTAGGCTCCTGATGTTTTGTCCCAGGCCACAAATGTCCTGCCTGCCAGACAGATACAACTGTATTGCCATCCTTAGGACGGCAATACAATTGAATCTATTGCACTGCAAGAGCTGAAGGACCTGTGGTGACATCACAGGTCATGTGATCAGTGCAATAGGCAGTTGTTGAGAGACCTGCGATGATGTCACCATGATGTCATGTGAGATGAAGGTACTCATGAGTGAAGAGAACTTGGGGAAGAAGCTGTGGTGAGGTCTGCAGCATAAGGAGAGGTAAGTGAAGGGAGAGACAGAGCAATGCTAGGAGTTGTGGTTATTAGGGCTGAAGGGAGGGATGTTATTTACATGGGACTGTATGTTGGAGGTGGCTGGGGCACATTGATGTTGTTTACATGGGACTATGTTGAAGTTGGTGGGGGGTGTTATTTACATGGGACTCAATGTTGAGGAAGTAATATTTACATGGGACTGCATGTTGTAGGTGGCTAGGGCAGGGTGATGCTATTTACATAGGACTGTATGTTGAAGGTGGCTGTGGGAGGGAGTGATGTTATTGACATGGGACTGTATGTTAATGGTGACCATGGGAGGGAATGATGTTATTTACATGGGCCTGAATGTTGAGGGGGTGATGTTTAAATGGGAATGCATGTTGGAGGTGGTGATATTATTTACATGGAGTGTATGTTGAAGGAGGCTGGGGAGGGGGTGATGTTATTTACATGGGACTGTATTTTGGAGGGGGCAGGAGAGATGGTGTGATGTCATTTACATAGTACAGCAGAGGGAGGGAAATAGTGTTTTTTACATGGGACTGTATGGTGGAGGGGCTGAGGAGTTATAATTTCTGAGGGCACTACAGGGAGGAATATAACTACAGGGGGCATTTCAGGCAGAGCATTATAACAGTGGGGGGCAAAGTAAATATTGGCGACACTGCAGGCGCATTTTAAATCCAGGGGACATTATAGGCATTCTTATTACTACCGGGGTCTATAGCAGGGACTTATAGATCTGCCCTATTGCTACTATGTGCACTATTGTGGGCCTTATTACTACTGAGGGGTCTGTAGAGAGCTTTATTACCACTGGGAGAACAATAGGGGGGCCTTATTTCTACTGGGGGGGCTCTGTGAGGGTATTATTAATACTGGGAGCTCTTCTACTAATTAAGGCACTGTTGGGGGCAGTATTACTAATGAGTGCATTCTAGAAGGGAATTACTGTTGGTGGGACTTTGAGGAGCACTACGGGGGGCACTAATATTTCTTCAAGATAATATTTGGGGGTAGTGGGGAGCACAGCGAGCAGCCGGATAATTCTGTGGGGACTCCAGGTTGAGGGATGATGATAGAAATATTAGAAAGCTAAGATGTCTATGTGTCACACTCTGCAGAGACCAGGCGGCGGAAAGAAGTTGTCCGGACCGAATGGAGAAGATGATGACAGAGAAGATCTACACCAGAGGAGACATCACCTGGGAGGCCCTGGATGTGACCGGTATGTGCTAGGTATGTGCTGCTGTTTAGCAAATACAGTAAAATGCAGTGTCTGAGGTGAGGGTGACTTAGAGAATTAACCCTGCAGTGAAAAAAAAAGGAAAACACCGAAGTGAAAAGAGATGTTTTCAGCTGTATGAATGGAAATAGGGAAACTGATTGTTTTATGGTTTTTTATTTATTTATTTTACATGATATGTGTAATGGACAATAGGTTGTGTATATTAATTATCATTTTGACTACAGCTGGCATTTGCCCTCCTGTGCTGGAGGAAGGGTACCACTTTTGGGCACCCTCAGTATGGTACCATTAGTGTACCACACCATGGACACTGGAGGGTCAGGCCTGCATCATCACTGCACACCCACAAGTTGGTGAAATGCAGGGACAAATACAGCAGCCTGGCGCTAGAAAACTACACTTCCCAGCACGTCCTGCTTCTACACGGAACCCGTACGAACGATGGGGGTGTGTTCCTGGCCTGGGATGTGACCGGCCAATCCCAGCATGCCGCACAGTCCGCGACACACGCTAACGATACCGGCGACACTGCGCTGAGCTCTGGTGACATCACCCGCCTGCTGACCGCGGTACCCGTTAGAGGTGCAGGCTGACAGCAGCCCAGCCGCCCGCCCCGTCTATGGTGTAAGATGGTTTGTTCCGCACTAGGGACCAGGGCAGCCGATTCGTCTGTGGGGGACACAGATACCACCACGGCTTGTCTCTCCTCCCGCAGCATCACCTTTGCGCTTCAGAAGGCAGACCGGACCAAGTCGCCTATATACTGAGCGCGCTCGGCACAGGGTACTAAGGTTTCCACAGCTTTTGTACCTTGCTGTGTCTTTCACTGACCCGGCCATTCTCCCTATAAAAGTGGTTCGGCCCAGACGGTATTTAAGGGCTCTGCAGGGCCGCTGGTGGTTCACAGCTGCTCTGGGTCGTTGGGAGGGTCGTTATTGGGGGCAGGTAACGGCAGAGCAGGTGGGGGCGGCTGAGACAAGGTGAAGGGGAGGCGGGTTGACGTAGGAGGCCTCGGCGATGCGAACGATGTAGGATGCGGCCCGGGGAAGGCGCCGGCCAGGCCATCTCCTGAGGAGGGAGATAAACAAGCCTTTAACTCTTCATGCTCCAGAGCAAGCGCTGCAGTCACTGGGGGGCCTGTCGTTGCTGCCCTCAGCACCGCATCCTATTCATGCACAGGCAGAAGATGTCACTGGGCAGACAGGCCGGCACCGCATTGGTTTGGAGGTGGTGAGAGCTTCTCTACCCCCATCCTCCCTCAGATCCTGCATCCCCCATGTCACGATACTAGCACATCAATCTGGAGATGTGTCTGCAGGCCGCACAGATGAGACCCTCCGGGGTGCATGCGATCTGTGTATGTGTGCCCATTGAGAGAACATCCTAGACGTGGTGTGCAGTGGGGCCCAGAGCACGTTCACCCACAGCCCTGGCATAAGGTCAGCGTGTCTGCATTATTTACTCTTCCAATAAAGAGATGCCACCCTGCCAACCTTCTCCATATTGCATGATTACAACCTAGTGCTTTGCAGGCCTTCCTCTCACCAAGACCACCTGACTGTGTAGGTAGATGGTTTGTTATGGTCACTAGGCCCCGGGATCATAGTGGAGCCATCAGATCCATCACAATGGGAGTAGTTGTTGTAGCTCTGTCCTGCTCTGCCCAGAGGACTGACTGTGTGTCTGTTTAATGCAGGATGGAATGATGGGGTCTAACTGATTCTCAGCTTGTTGGGCCCAGTGAAGACTGGCACTGAGGTTGCCATCATGTCCTATACTTGTTACTGAGAAGACCAGTGAGAAGCCTGACCTAAGCATCATGATCTCCATGATTACAGAACAATTACAAAAACAAAGTCTGGAGGACCTGAAATGCAAATCTTTCAGTATAAGTCTGGTAAGGCCTTGTGTGTCCTGTTGTGGTGTTCTGGTTCATGTCAGGGGTGCTCTATGGTGGTGGTAGTCAGATAACCCAAGAGGTCAAGAGCCAGTTGGTGGGATTGTGTAGAACCCCATGAGTCATGTTCATTGACCTAACAATGGCCTAGGTGTCATGGGCTTCTGTGTGAATATCCTAAAGTGATGTCATGTTGTCCTCCTTCATTACTACACTAATGATGTCATGTGCCCTTTTGTCACTTGTGCAGAAGTTTAGAAATGTTTTTGTACAGTATTTCTGTCCAACAGGTGGCCCTCAAATAAGCTGCAGGGTCTCTGATGTAGGCTTTGAAAAGTCATTGTCCTTTGGCCTCTAAATGCAGATTTGCTCAGTATTTTGCCTCCATATGTGTGTACTAGAGACATGTGCATTTCTCTTTTTAGGATGCACTCCTGGTTTTGACTTAAAGACTATGAACACTTCCAGGAGCATTTTATTATGATATCATTTTAAGCTACAAATCATGTTTTCAATTGGTCTTTATTAAAAATTTTCAACAGTTTTTGTCCTACAGGGTTGTGGTTTGTATCTTGCTTTGTTTCACACTGAGCCGTCATTGTTCTGACAGCGATATCTAGTCCTTATCTCTGAATTCCTGACAACTCATAAACACTCATATAAAGGCTGGCTACAGACACCTTTGGAGCAATTATTTATGATTTAATTATACTCTTATTGGGCTAAAAAGCATTTTTACAAGTGGTCTTTGTTAAAGGGGTTCTCCAGGATTTTGGTACTGTCCTCAGGACAGGTCATCAGTATTTGATCGGTGGGGGTATGAAGGGAAGGTGCATGCACTCTTCCTGCTCGACATAGCAGCAGCTGGTGTCGGACCCCCACTGATCAGCTGTTTTGAGAAGGTACCGGGGCTCTTGTGAGCTCTGCAGCCTTCTGCTTACTACCGTGTTTCCCCGAAAATAAGACTGTCTTATTTTTTTTTTCCTCCAAAAAAAGTGTTAGGGCTTATTTTTGGGATAGGTCTTATTTTCAGGGAAACACGGTTTAAAGTGTGCTCCCATCAGACCCCTGATCAGCCCACTGTGCCCCCTTCAGACCTCAGACCAGCATGCCCCCATCAGACCCCCGATCAGCCCTCTGTGCCCCCTTCAGAGCTCAGATCAGCGTGCCCCCATCAGACCTCAGACCAGCCCACCCAGCCCCATAACAATAAAATAAATAACTCCTCTTACCTGTCCTGCGCCGCGGCTCCGGGTGCTCCTCTGGCTTCTGAGGCCGGCGCTGCACTGTCACCTGACTGCGTGCAGCGTCAGGTAATAGTGCGCGCACTACGTCCTGACGCTGTACGCGGTCAGGACAGTGCAGCGCCGGCCCTGGAAGCCTGTGGAGCGCTGGACCCGGACCGGAGCCGCGGCGCAGGACAGGTAAGAGGAGTTTTTTATTTTATTACTATGGGGCAGGGTGGGCTGATCTGAGGTCTGATAGGGTGCCGGCAGTGAAAATATACAAGTGAGCGCTTCCATAATGGAAGCGCTCACTTGTATTCACTTTATACAGTAACGTAGATAGGGCTTATTTTTGGAGTAGGGCTTATATTTTAAGCCTACTCCAAAAACAAGGCAAAATAGCACTAGGGCTTATTTTAGGGATAGGTCTTATTTTTGGGGAAACACGGTAAGCACAGTGTTGTACATTGTATAGGGGGTTTTGCTTGGTATCGCGCTCAGCCCCATTCCCTTCTATGGGTTTGAACGTGATACCAAGCACAGCTGCAATACAATGTACGGTACTGTGCTTGGTAAGCACGGAGAAGGCTGCAGCGCTCACAGGAGCCCCGATGCCTTCTCAAAACAGCTGATAGGCCGGGGTCCCGGGTGTCGGACCCCTACCGATCAGATACTGATGACCTATCCTGAGGATAGGTCATCAATGGTAAAATCTCGGAAAACCCCTTTTAAAATGTTCAGCTGTTTTGGAGATACAAGGGTTAAAAAAATCTATCTGTTTGCAGAGTATCACTTGTCAGTCCCATCATCTGATGGCTCATGTGATGCCTTATCTTTGATCTCCTCACTTCATAAACATTATAGCTAAACTCTTATCAAACTGATAAGAATATCAAAGATAAGGCATCACAAGAGCCATCGGCTGATCGGACTGAGAAGTGATACTCTGCAAACATAGTTTTTTTTAACCCTTGTCTATCAAAAACGTCCGAACATTTTTGACAAACCCAATTGGAAAAAAAAATGATTTTTAGCCCAAAATGAGTAAAATGCAGTCAAAAAATTGGCCCCAAAGGTGTCCATAGCCTTTGAACCATATTTACAATAGCTGTCAGAACAGGATGGCTCATTGTGAAACTGAAAGCAAGATGCTCTGCAGATAGGCCGAACCATAATCCTGTAGGACAAAAACTGTTAACATTTTTAATAAAGACCAATTAAAAATGGTTGTTAGCCCGAAATGAGTAAAACGCAATTGTAAAAAACGCCCCAATGATGTGCAAAGCCTTTAAATACAGATGCAAAATACTGACCTAATCTGCACTGTGTGAATCTGGCCTTGGGCTGCTTTTCATATCTAAAATTTGTATTTGATGTGCATTATATATGTGTATTTTCTCAAAATGTGTACAGTCCATGACCAGAGGAGATAGGGCTACTTGATATTGGGTGAAAATAAGGCCCCAAATAAGAATCCTTCTCCTTATTATTGTCAGGGTGTGATACATCACTAACGTATAGTAGCAATAATCAGAATAACTGCTACTGCCACTCCAGAATATAGCAGGACAGTCGGAGAAAGATCAGATTCTCAGTGGTTATCCTTAAGATTTCGCAGTCAACTATAGAAGGCTATGGAGTGTGCGCTTGGCAGCTGAAGACATCTGTGTTGGTCCCATGTTCATATGTGTTCACATTGCTGAGACAAAAGAAATTATAATATATGCAAATGAGCCTCTCGGAGCAACTAGGGCGTTGCCATTACACCTAGAGACTCTGATCTCTCTGTAAATGCCGTGTCTTCTGCACTTTGTTTGACTGGGCCAGGTATGATAACATTTACACTGATTGGCCTCGTCAATGAAATTCAAGAGGGCGAGGCAGTTGCATAGAAGGCAGAGCCTCTAGGTGTAACGGCAAAGCCCCCATTGCTCTTAGAGGCTCATTTGCATATATTAAGACATAATTTTTCACAGCAAAGCGGGCACATATGGACATGGGACCAACACAGATGCCTTCAGCTGCCAAGTGCACATGTAACAGGTCAGCCAGTGTCATAGGTACAAATCTGATGACAGATGTCCTTTAAAAACCCCAGACAAAATATTGCAGTATGAAGGCAATTTTGTCCATTAAAGTTTTGGATCCCATGATGGAAACCAAATGGACATCATATAGTCAGAGGTCCATCCAACACTGTTCATGTCTGTCATGCAATCTGACACTTCTGTTATTTTTATACTGATGACTTGTGTTGAGTGAACTTGTGTTTTCAAGTTCGGTGTACAAGGTTCAGGTTATCTAAGAATTCTGTTATAGATTCCACTACCTTGGACCATAACTTATCCATAATGGAATTCTTCGATAACCTGAACCTTGTACTCCGAACTTGAAAACACAAGTTCACTCAACACTACTGATGACCTATTCTCTGGAAAAGTCATCAGTACCTGATCGGTGTGGGTCCGACTCCAATCAGCTGTTTGAGGAGGCACCGGTGCACCATGGCCTCCTCACAGCTTTTCTTAGGTCACTGACGACGTGTTCATCTGTCACGTGGCCTAGGAGCAGCTCAGCCCCATAAAAGTGAATGGGGCTCAGCTGCGATACGAAGCACAGTTGCTATACAACGTACAGGACTGTGCTTGGCAAGCATGGAGAAGGCCACGGCGCTTGCAGGAGCCTCCTCAAACAGCTGATGAGCGGAGCTCCTGGGTGTCGGACCCCCACCAATCAGATACTGATGACCTATCCTGAGGGTAGGTCATCAGTATTGAAAACTTGGAAAACCCTTTTAATTTTCTTCCATTACTGATGCAGAAGTGAACAGAGCTTAAGTCCTCACTATTGCATATAGCATTACATGACTGCAGTCCGTTTCATCCTGTTTTACCACCCAGAACTGCCTTCATAGTTCTGCTAGTTACTATTTGAGAAGAGGCGCCCGAGCGGCCTGGTTGATGTCTTACATCAGATTGCAATATTTTGCCTGGTGTAAAGGCTACACTTGTAAATCATTGGAGAAAGCTCCATGCAGATGTTACAACAGCAAGGAATGCTGGGAGATCTCAGCTCTGAGGTTTGCAGTAATGTCAGTGCAGCTCTGGGCTAAAATACAGGCTGGAACCCATGACTGGTTATGTGATGCACTTTATCTGTGAAGTTAGGCCCTTACATATCCCATTCCGAGGAACCACTCTCCCGTATGTCTTTTTAGATCAAGGAGGTGGTACAAGTGAGAGAAGAAGCACTCCCTAAGAAAATGGGGTGCTGTGATTTGATCCTCCGTTTGATCTGAATGGAAGGGGAGAATGGATCTCCAGAACACGATGTGCAAGGTGCCTGACACTACTTTTTTTTTCTGTAAATTTGTGTGTAAAATAATGATGGGGATATGCAATTTTAAAGGGATTTCCTCATAAACATGTACTGCCCAGCCAAATGATGTTGGGGTGGGGGGTGGACATGCATCCATATTACCACTACATTCACACAGGGGGCTTTGGGCACCTCATATTTGTTATGGGGGGCCCCCAGCAATCATACACGATTCCTATGCGTAGTGATCCTGTGGATAGGTGATAAATGCAGCCTATGGGAAGACCCTTTCAATAATACAGTGCTTATGTTCACTTAAACATCTCATCTCAGTAAAGTTTGTCCAAAACTGCTGTGCTCTTTAAGGGGTTATCCCACACAAATTAAAGGGGTTCTCCGGGCTTTTAATATTGATGATATTCATCAATATTAAAAGCTTGGAGTACCCCTTTAATATGGATCGGGGGGAAGGAAAGGGAAGTCCACCTCTGGGATGTCCTGAGAACAAGAAGTCCCTCTGCAAATGGAGGGGTAGGCCAGTGCCCCATTCACTTCTGTGGGATGATGGAGTGTAGTCTAAGGGCCCGTTCACACGACCGTGTGAACGGGTCCGCACCTATTCCGCAAAATTGCGAAATAGGTGCGGGCCCTTTCACTTTCACCGAGCCGCGGCTCTGTAAGAAATTATAGAACATGTCCTATTCTTGTCCGTCACAGCGTACAAGTATAGGCATTTTTAATGGGGCGCCCGGCCATGTGTTCTGCACATTGCGGAACACACACCGGGCGGCACCCGTAGTATTGCGGGTCCGCATTATTGCGGTGTTAGCCCATACAGTGTTAGAAATATTAATAGCCATGCTTTGACATCATTATGAGTTAGTCGATCCTTTGATTGTTTTGGTGAGGTATAACATCTTAGCATGAAGTAGAAATGGTGGTGAAAACCGACCTAATCTTATCGCCACGAAAATTTCTTGATGCAGTTACACTCATTGACACACAAAAAAAAATAACGCACCTAGAAGGAGTTGTAGGAGTGGAATGAGCCTACCTTTCTATGCATGACTGTAATGATGAGATATGTAAGTGATTACAACATTAGAGGGAAAGGATAAGATTATTGGAGAAAACTGTACAATTGATAGGAGGCTCTAGTACCCTCATGGGCTACCTCTAATCAGGATACAAGATGAGATAGGGTTGGGCATGGAGGCATACAGCGGGACATTTGCCCATAGATGTTGTAACAGGCCCTATAGATCCTGCACGCATAGCTTGCCGAAGCTGGTGTCCCAGATGGTCCCATAAATGCTGAATTTGTGGTAAATCTTGCGACCGGGCAGGCTAAGGAGGTGGTGTAATCTGGAGGAGACCATTAACCCTTTCAGTACCGGAGGTTTTTTCAGTTTTGCGTTTTCATTTTTCTTCCCTATTTTCTGCGCTAACTTCAGCCCTAACTTTTTTTATATTTTTGTTCACATAGCTGTATGAGGGCTTATTTTTTGCAGGACAAGTTGTACTTTCTAATGCCGCCATTAATTATGGCATAAAATGTAGTGGGAAGCGGTAAAAAAATTCCAAATAGGGGGGGAATTGGAAAAAAAAAATGCAATTCCTCCACAGTTTTATGGGTTTTGTTCCCATGACGTTCCGTTTGCGGCATAACTGACCCATGCCCTTTGTTCTCTGGGTCAGTACAATTACAACGATACCCCATATGTGTAGGTTGGCTATGTTTAAATAGTGTAAAAATAAATTTAAAGTTTGAAAAAAAAATTTTTTTTTTACTTTGTCATATTCTGACCCCCACAACTTTTTTATAGTTACATCAACTGAGCTGTTTAGGGGCTCATTTTTTGCGGGACAATCCATAGTTTTTATTGATACCATTTTGGAGTGTGCTTGACTTTTTGATCACATTTTACTATATTTTTTTGAGTAAGAGAAGTTGTGGAAAAAATGGCAAATTGGCCATTTTGACCCTTTTTTCCGTCACACAATTCGCCGTATTGGAAATTTTTTTAGATATTTTAAAAGTACAGGCATTTTCGGTCACGGTGATACCCATGATGTTTATATTTAAAGGGGTTATCCCACGAATAATGTAAAAAATGAAAATCAGACATCATATACCGTATTTTTCGCCCTATAAGACGCACCGGCCCATAAGACGCACCTAGGTTTTAGTGTAGGAAAATAAGAAAAAAATATTTTTCATCAGATCCTCTTATCAGACTGCCCATAAATTTAAGGACATCACATCAGACCCCCATATCAGCCCCCTGTGCCCCCATACCATCTCACTGTGCCCCCATCAGACCTCAGATCAGCAGAATGTGCCCCATCAGACCTCAGATCAGCAGAATGTGCCCCCATCAGACCTCAGATCAGCAGAATGTGCCCCCATCAGACCTCAGATCAGCAGAATGTGCCCCCATCAGACCTCAAATCAGCAGAATGTGCCCCCATCAGACCTCAAATCAGCAGAATGTGCCCCCATCATACCTCAAATCAGCAGAATGTGCCCCCATCATACCTCAAATCAGCAGAATGTGCCCCCATCATACCTCAAATCAGCAGAATGTGCCCCCATCATACCTCAAATCAGCAGAATGTGCCCCCATCATACCTCAAATCAGCAGAATGTGCCCCCATCAGACCTCACATCAGCAGAATGTGCCCCCATCAGACCTCACATCAGCAGAATGTGCCCCCATCAGACCTCACATCAGCAGAATGTGCCCCCATCAGACCTCACATCAGCAGAATGTGCCCCCATCAGACCTCACATCAGCAGAATGTGCCCCCATCAGACCTCACATCAGCAGAATGTGCCCCCATCAGACCTCACATCAGCAGAATGTGCCCCATAAGACCTCACATCAGCAGAATGTGCCCCCATAAGACCTCACATCAGCAGAATGTGCCCCCATAAGACCTCACATCAGCAGAATGTGCCCCCATCAGACCTCACATCAGCAGAATGTGCCCCCATCAGACCTCACATCAGCAGAATGTGCCCCCATCAGACCTCAGATTAGCGTCTTGTGCCCCTATCAGACCTCAGATCAGCCCACCCAGCCACTTATAAAGACCATACTTACCGTACCTGTTCTGCGCTGCCGCTGCCGTCCGGTCCCACGCTCCGCGCTCTTCTCTCTTCCCTGCCGGCACGCACTATGACCTGACGCTGCGGCGCAGCGTCAGGTCATAGTGCGAGCCGGCAGGGAAGAGAGAAGAGCGCGGAGCGTGGGACCGGACGGCAGCGGCAGCGCAGAACAGGTACGGTAAGTATGGTCTTTATAAGTGGCTGGGTGGGCTGATCTGAGGTCTGATGGGGGTCCCTACGTACAAGTGAGCGCTTCCTTATGGAAGCGCTCACTTGTATTCGCCCTATAAGACGCACAGCATTTTTCCCCCTACTTTTGGGGGAAAAAAAGTGCGTCTTATAGGGCGAAAAATACGGTAGTCCATTACAATACCTTTCTAACAACATTAGAACTGGCCCTGTACCTCACATGGAAAAAGATCTCTCCATTCATGGCTATGCTAGATTTATATCAAGCTGACAGCTCAGAGGGAGGTCTTTTCTGCTGCAGCTCAGGGGGCGTGTCTCAGCTCCTCCTATCACAGCTCAGGAGGCAGTTGAAAGATGAAACTGAGCATGTGTGGCCTTCTCAGTGAGCAGGTCAAAGAAATAAGAAATTAAGTGGCACTATACAGATACATGTTATTGAATAACTCAGTAGCTATGCAGAATTTTAAATTACATGCAATTACAAAACTATTCAGATCCAGATGCTGGTTTGAAAACTAGAATATTTTTCGTGGGACAACCCCTTTAATGTTGTTTAGATATTTATTTTTTAATTATATGGAAAGGGGGGTGATTTAAACTTTTTAAAAAAAAATATTTTTGTGATTTATTTTAAAGCTCATGTACAGCGCTGGTAGCGAAAGGGTTAATGGGAAATCCTTGCTCTGTGTGGAAGAGTATTATCCTGCTGAAAAATGCCAATTGGAAGTCCTACAATGAGAGGCAATACATGTGGCTTCAGGATATCCTGCACATATCATTGAGCTGTTAGTCTTCCTGATATCACTACTAGGGGTGACTGACCGTCCTATACGATGGCTCCCCAGATCATCACAACAGCAGTTGGGGCAAAGTGGTGTTCCACAGCAAGGGCGAGATTAAAGTGCTCACCATGATGCCTCCATACTTGAACCCAACTGAACAAATAGAACCTGCATTAATTTCTAAAGATGACATGGTTCCAATCTCTAGCAGTCTAAGTCCCTTCTTCATGACACCACTGCAAACGAAGGTTACAGTGACTGATTGGCAATGGCAGGAAACATAATGGGTACTATAACACCAGGTTTTCTTCTGCTAAGCTCCTGGAAATAGTCCGGGCAGATACAGGAGTGCATAATGAAGCTGCTACCGGTGTCTTGATGGTGGACAACAAAACTGTAGGAGCTGCTTGTTCTTTATCAGTGGATCAGATATCCTGTCTACTGGTGTGCGTGTAACTACTGCTCTCAACACCTCCTAACAGATTGATCAGAATAGCCTACATGTTGGACATCAAAACAACCATCCTGCTTCTCAGCCGTTTCCTTCCCCTCACAAAAGGGGAAAAATGTCTGAGTGCATCGTAAAGGCATGTCTAACAGTCAATGATCACTCACCAAGAGGTACACTACCCAAAAGTAGCCTCTGCGAGTCTTCTTATAGGACAGTGGGTGAAGCACTTTTGCGCCTTCTTGTGGCAAGACCCAGTGTCTAATCAGACCACATTTGTAATCATTTATATATTTGGCTGAGACATGAAACTGCATGCCGAGTTATGCAGAAATCCAACATTTTTATCTAGGTGCGTTTTTTTTTTTTTTTTTTGTCAATGACTGTATTTATACAAAATTTATTTGTTGCTCATAGCAAACATAAGAGCTCATCTTTCATTCCTTAAAGGGGTTGTTCGGCTTCCTGATGACCTATCCTCAGGATTGGTTTTCAGTATCAGATGGTACAATTCTCAGCACTTCCACTGACCAACTGTTTGAAGGGACCACTGCGTTTGTCCTGCGGGCCATCTACTTTGTAGTTGTGGTTGAGTGTAACTACACTGTTTACTTGAATGGGAGAGGAAGCTGTAATTGCACTGCATTGCCACTGCAATCTAGACGTGTGCAGGTAAACAAAGAAGAGGACCAGCACCGTGGTCCCTTCAAACAGTTGAACCATGGAAGTGCTTTGGAGTTGGACATCTGCAGATCTGATACTGATGGCCAATCCTGATGATAGATCACGAGTAGCGTGAAACTGGACAATCCCTTTAAACTGCTCTGGTTAAATGAAAACTGGACTGTGATTGGTTACAGTGTCATAGTACAGCGACGAGTGGGCAGAAGCACCTTGCTGAGGTCTTCAAGCAAGCACTTTGCAGATTCATAGAAAGTCCATAGACCTTCTGTCAGTCCACACACCAGTCACACTGCTTTTATAGAGGATCCAAACAGAAAGAAAGAGGCACAGTTCTCCTCTAAGCACTTCTTAGCTTCTCAGCTTAGCTATGGGTGGTAATCTCAGCACCTGGACCCCCACTTGTCAAAAGTTTAAAATAATAGGTATCCTTTAAAATGAGTACAGATCTCTTGTAAATACTTGTTGGAAGAACCGTGCCCTTAAAGGGGTTGTCCGAGTTATGACAAAAAATATATAGCACTGTAAATCTGATGGGCAGCAATATATAACTAAGTTAAGCAAGTTTTAGGCAAAAAAAATCCATATTTCCTAATTTCCCTGGTTCTCTTCTGGTCTTTGTTTACATGCAATAACAACAATCTCAGCCCCTCCCCCTTCTCCCCCCCTCTCTGCAAAGGGAATGAATACAAGTGCTGAGTGACATGTCTGCCTGCTGGAATACTCAGCAGCATGTTGTATGTGTAGGACTACAAGTCCCAGCTGTACAATGACACTGCTAATACATACAGGAATTTCTCCCTACCTGTTCTTGTACAATACAATTCCTCTACAGCTCTTGTGCCCAGCATTTGTCTCCTCTCACTGCTGCAGCTACTGTTTGTTATAAAGCCTTGAGCCCTCAGTGTGTTCTGGCTGAAGGGGTTAATGTTTTATCTGAAGGAAACCAGGGAGAGAAGATAGCAGGAGCCCGGCAAAGAAAAGGGGGCGTGGCCAGTGACGTCTCGTGTACAGACTGTTATCTGAACTCTGAGGCTTGTGAACATCACAGAGCAAAGAGATAAGGTGACATCACAGGTCATGTGACCCTCAGTCAACTCTGAGAAACCAGCAGCTTTAGAAACACAAAGTATATGGGAAAGTTGTTATACCTGACAAGTTAGAAACATATAAAGAACAAAAAAATAACTCGGACAACCCCTTTAATTAACAAGGACAGAACACTTCAGTTAGTAGTGGATAGGAGTTGCAAGGAGACTTTCCCTGTGCTGTCGGTAGATTAGAGACCCCTGAATTCTGTCCATGACTAAAGACAATTCTAATGTGCCTTTACATTTTGGGGGAGATTTATCAAACTGGTGTAAAATAGAACTGGCTTAGTTGCCCACAGTAACCAATCAGATTCCACCTTTCATTTTCCAAAGGAGCTGTGAAAAATGAAAGGTGGAATCTGGTTGCTATGGGCAACTAAGCCAGTTCTACTTTACACCAGTTTAATAAATTACTCCACAAGTGTTTCCCCATTCAGATAGAAATAAGTAGAAGTACAAATAATTTTCAGTTACATCAATTTCTGTAAAATTCACTGCGTGTAAGTTCACCGTTAGGGCTCATATATGGCACAAGACCATATTCCAGATCTGTTCTTTTTCCCACTCACATATTCATGCTGGGGTGGGGTGCAGTGCTCCAAAGTGTGCTGTACTCTGGGTATAATCCATTAGCAAGATACCTTCTAAAGGAGAACATGTTTCTGCATGGAGGGATCATGGGGGTCATTTACTATGCTCATGTGGCGTAAAAATAGTCACGGCATTTTTGCAATTATTTTAATGCCTGTGTAACAATATTTTTACAAGCAAAAAAGTGACTAGTTTTTCATACAAACACATGGACTGATATAGATCTATAGATATAGTATGGCAGCGCAGGGGGCAACTAAGACCAGCAAAAAAGAAAACGACCCAGTGCCTGCAATTCCATGATTCAAAATTGTAGAAACTCCCTCCATACAGGGTCTCTTTCATGTGCATGAATCCTTATTTTGTAGTTATTAATCTCTCTAATTCTCCACTGTATTGATAAAATTGTGACTGAAGGGGGTTGTACAGAAGAAAGTTTATTAAAAAAAAAAAAGGGGGAGACCATATATAAAACAGACCTTACCGATACCCCACTGCTCCTGTTATGACTCTTCCTGGTCCCTTGCAACAAACAGGAAGTGACTGCTCTGCCAATCACTGGCTGAGGCAGGTCTCTGGAGCAGTGACTGGCTGATGGGAACCAGGAATTAGCTAAAATGGGGCAGAGGTGTTTGGTGAGGTGAGCTTTAAAAAATAAAGTAATTGTCCAGCAGATTTTGAGGATCTGGTTGCAGAAATTTCCACCACTGAAAATCCATTCTATTTATTTCGTCATAGATTTCTAGAAGCCTCATTCAGGTGAATAGAATTTTTTTTTTTCAAAATTTTAAATTTTGGTAACAAAATCCGGTGTGTGAAGGCACCCTTAAACAACACAGTGTTGTGCGCATCTGCCTAATTAAAAAATGTTACTTGTTGTAACCCACCCCTGACATGGAGTAGTGAGATGGGTGGTTAGATTTATATTTTCTCTAGAAAATAACGACAAATGGGCTTCATGGTCCTTTACCATGGACTTACTTTGAAAGTGAAAAGCAGAATAGTTCTTTTAAAGGGGTTCTCAGGTATATAGTTTTAGTCAATGTTGTGCCCCTCATTTTACAATTTTATTTTTTAACCCCCTAACTGTTTTGCCAGAGTGGAGCTGCAGCAGTGGGAAAAGTAGCTAACTGGAGGGGGAGGGCTGCTTTAGATGCTGCTACCTCCAGAATGGTAACAGCTAGAAACAGGAAACTGATCTTTTTTGAAAGCAGACATTCAAAACTTTCAGAAAATACCAAAATGACAGCAATATGTTCAGGACAGAGAAAGATATCACTGATAGAAATCGGGATGCTGTGAATGCACTCACGATTATTCCCTACAGTGATTTCTCCTCTTTTTTCATTTTGGTCTTGTATGAAAGCCTGGACTGTCAGCTTTTAGACAAGACCAGATGCATATTTTTAGCTGCTACCATTCAGGAGATAGCAACATCTAAAGCAGCCCTCCTCCCTCCAGTTAGCTACTTTTCACATTGCCCAAGCTGGACTTGGGCAGAACAGTTAGGTGGTTAATGGGTTCATTTCTGTTCCTAAAAGGGCTTTAACACCTGATATTCCTAAAGTCTCAGAGGGTGTAAGTCAACCTTGCACTCATTCACAGGCCTGCAGGGGGTGTGCAAGCAAAAAGTGCCCAGCACTCCAGTGAGGCACGTATAGTATGTTCATGCCGTTGCTAAAGTTTGCATTAATAGAGATATGGGATTGGGTTGAAAACTTGCATGAAATAGATCTCTGTTGCAGGAGAACCCCTTTATTACACTGTGGGGAGACTTGTATGGACTGTTAAGCTTTGCAGCAGCTCTCACTTATGTTTGTGTCTCTCCCAGCCACTGCCTGATCATCCAGACCCTGAGGGGTGCAGCAGTCCGTACCATTTTGTGACAGGTAAATGACTCTATCTTTGATGTGCAGGCGTGGTGGATGTTGCATTTGACACCTTTCATGGATTTTTTTTTTTTGTGGTTGTTGTAGTATCACAGTGGTCAGCTGCGTGCATGTGATTCTCTGAAAACTGGGCTTTAAAATGGCAATGTCACACTAGACTGTATGTCAAGTATGGCTTCTATTTCATAAATCTGTGAACCAAAAATAGTTGTAAGAATTGCCATGCCAGTTTATATCAGTCTGCATGTATGGGTTTTATCGCACCATGTAGTTGTTGGTTTTGTGTGCGCTATTTGCAGTTTATCTCTCTGTGTATGTATGACTGCTCTATGAGGGGAGGTAGTTGCTGCCTTATTTGTGGCCATTTCTCTAAGGGTACGCCCACACGTTCAGGTTATTTTATTTTATTTTTTTTCTGTCCAGCCGAAACCCAGCCTATATGCTGGAAATCGGATGAATCACCTCTGGACTTCATTGCAAATAATGGGAATCTGGTGGTGAAGTAGAGGATCCGGCAGACTGCTCTGTGCCTGAACAGCCAGCCGGATGTCCTAATGGAGATGTGAATGAGGCCTAAGATGGTATCTGTCCTTTATACTTTCTCTCCTTTTATGATCCACTCCTGAATTTGGATTCAAAAATTGTATCAAAAAACCTGAACATGTGGCAGCACCCTTAGCCTTTCATATGTTGCTCCTTTTACGCTTACGATCAGTGTCAAAGATGCTGTAATGGAAACCATATTTGCTCATGAAACGCGATACTACTTGAACAAACTTTGTAATACTTGGAGGGAAAAAAATAAAAAATAAAACAAATATGTATGTATATATTTTTGTTCCATTTATGTTGTCTGTTCTTCCTGAATGTAGATATTTGATAAAAATAGTTCATTGCAAAAGGGATGGATGTGACATTTGTAAGGAACAACTGTTAGGCCCCATTCACACGTCCGTATAATGTGTCCGCATCCTGTCTGCATCCGTTTCCGCAATTGCGGACAAGATGCGGATCCATTCATTTCAATGGGTCCCGAAAGAATGCGGACAGTACACCGTGTTGTGTCCGCATCAGTGTGTCCGTTCCGACTGTCCGCAAACGGAAATCCTCCTGTCCTACTTTTCCTCCGATTTTGCGGTCTGTAGCCCAATACAAGTCTATGGGACGTCCGTAAATGTGGAAGACATGTGGAAAGGCATCCGCATGTCATCCGTATTTGCGGATTCCGTTCCAGGAGGGGTAAAAAAAAAAAGATGATGTTCATCCTTCCGTCTTTTGCGGATCCGCAAAAAACGGATGACATATGGATACATCCTTTCCGTTTTTTTACGGAAAAACGGAACGGATGTCCTGGAAAAACGTAGTTTTTTGCAGAACAACGGATCGGCAAAAAACTGACCGTTTTCCAGGATGTGCAAAAATACGGACGTGTGAATGGGGCCATAGTCATGTCTAGATGGGTTTTACAAAGAATTGTTATAATAAAGGGAACTTGTCACACTGACAATACATTGTAATCTGTAGGTAATCTGATCTGAGCAGATTGTATAGTTTATAGCAAAAGATTCAATATTACTCGGAGATCAGCAACATCCCGCACTCTAGATGCTCTGAAACTACAACTCCCAGAATCCTCCTTTCTCTTCTATTGGAGTAACATTAACAACTGAGCAAGTGTGCATGCTGGGAGTTGCAAAGGTTGCTGCCCCTGGTATAACTTGTATTCCATTAATTTAAATTCCTGCTCATTTTAGGCTCTGAAGTCGAGGAGGTGGACCTCTCATAGATATCAGCTATCTCTGTATACAGTCATAGAGGGAAGGCTGTCAATCACTGATAGGACGTCTCCTTGATTTCAAAAACCTAGTATGAGCAGGAATTTAAATGTGTAAAATGCAGGTTTTGCTGAATCATTTCCCACAAAACTATAGATCAGTCCTGTTCTATAACCTGTTGCCTGCAGCTCAGACTGTATGTTCAATGTGACCAGTTCCCTGAGAAAATGCACCCAAACCTGCACTCAGATGTACCATAGAGATGTGTCCAAAGATCACTGGTATGGTTCAGACCTGTGGTGTACAGAACCCACTCGGAGATGTCTTCTCTGTGGGGCTTGGCTTAGGATATTCTTGAAAACACGTAAAGTAAACTTCTAAAATGTATGTGTGACATATCAAAAGATCAGCGACTGAATTTCCTTATTTAAGCGTAGCCATATTTTCTTACTGCAGTAATTGAAGAAGGCAGTGAAATTACCAGACGATAAAGCCCAGTTTATGGCAGTCTGTATTCTAAAGCCAACTAGTATAATAATCTAGTTTTCAGGGGTTAGAATAATAAAAACTGCTAGCTTTAGACGTTATTTGCTAAATTGCAACATGACAGAGCAGTTGTGCAAAACTCGCAATAACCTCTCCTCCATTTCCTCTCCAGGCTACATAGACTACGTGTATGCTCTGGAGGAAGTACCAGAAGGTGGTAGACAAATATACCATATTTTTTGCTTTATAAGACGCACTTTTTTCCCCCCAAAAGTAGGGAGAAAATGGCCGTGCGTCTTATAAAGCGAATACTAGTGAACACTTCCATTATGGAAGCGCTCACTAGTATGTATAAGGTGCCGGGAGCGGGGAAACATAGTCACCCTCTTGTGCTGCATCTCCGCTCCGGGTCCAGCGCTCCTCTGTCTTCTCCTGGCGCTGCACTGTCCTGACCTCGTACAGCGTCAGGAAGTAGTGCACGCACTATGACCGGACGCTGCACGCAGTCATGTGACAGTGCAGCGCCGGCAGGAGAAGACAGAGGAGCACCGGAGTGGAGCTGCGGCGCAAGAGAGATAAGAGGTTTTTATTTTGTTCTGATGGGCTGATCTGAGGTATGGTGGGGGCACAGTGGGCAGATTTGAGGTCTGATGGGGGCTGATTGGCTGATCTGAGGTCTGATGGGGGTCTGATGTGATGTCCTGAAATTTATGGGGGGTCTGATATGAGGTCTGATAAAATATTTTCTTATTTTCCTACTCTAAAATCTGGGGTGCGTCTTTATCATCGGAGGCGTCTTATAAAGCGAAAAATACAGTAGGTGGCTGAGAAGTTGGCTTGCAGAATATAATAAAAGTATATAATATAATAAAATTGTTCAGTTCAATGGAAGCCATACTTAACCCCTTCGCGCCCAGCACAGTAATAATACGGCGCTGGGCGCGTTTTTAAAGATGGCGCCCGCTCCAGAGCAGAGCGGGCGTCATGGCCGTGGGTGAACTGCTGATTTATACAGCAGTCACCCGCAGCTGATGTCTGCGACCGGCAGTAATGCCGATCACGGGCATTTAACCCCTCGGATGCTGCGGTCAATCCTGACCACGGCACCCGAGTGCAGCAAACATCGGAAGCGCGCACTTCCGGTGTTGCTCCGGCTCCCCCGTGTGGCTGCAGCAGCCCCTGTCCTAATGAATGACAGGAGGCTGCTGCATAGGCTTTCCTATGGAGCCCTTCTGTGTAATAGGGCTCCATAGGAAACTAGTAAAATGCTCATAGACTCTAATGCTAATGCATTGGAGTCTATGAATGTAAGCAATCAAATGATTGCTTGTTATAGTTCCCTATGGGAAAAATTGGAAAAAAAGTTTAAAAAAATAATAACCTAAAAGTTCCCAAATCACCCCCCCTTTCCTCAAAATAAAAGTATTCAAAAAATAAAAAAAATACACATCATGGGTATCGCCATATACGAAAATGCCCATATTATAAAAAATTTCTTTCCCATACGGAAAACAACGAATTGGAAAAAAGCGTCAGAATGGCCGATTCTGCATTTTTTTTGGCGTTTTTTTTTTTTTTTTCAACTTCACCCAATTTGGAATCTTTTTCCCGCTTGCCACTACATCATATGCAATATGGAAATGGTGGCGTTGGAAAGTACAACTTGTCCCGCAAAAAACAAGCCCTCATACAGCTATGTGAACAGAAAAATAAAAAAGTTATGGCTGTGTGAAGGCAGGGAGCGCAAAACGAAAACGGGGAAAAAAAAAAGCTCCGGGGCTGAAAGGGTTAAATAAGTTGTTCAGCTAAGTACTAAAAGAAATGGAGCAGGATGGGTTAAAAAAATAAATTAAAAGAAGCCTTGCCTAAATGGCAGCCCGTTGAAGCGTGGTCCACACAGGTCTCCACTTCTTGGACCGATGTAGCAGAAAAATGCCTGCTCGGCAAATCGCCACTCCATCCAGTGATGAGTGACCATTTCCTGTGTGTTGCCAAGGGACCAGGAAGTGGAGGCCATCAGAACAGCAATGGACTAGGCTCTGGGGCCCATGAGCTTCAGGTTATGGCTCTGGTCTTTGTGGATTTGGATTCAAATGTAGTCTGTAGGATCAGACCACAAAGGGATTTTTGTTGGTAGACTTGAACGATGGAGGCCCATAGGTCTGTGTATGATTGGTAGGTTCATTTAGTTACAACTGTTTCTTGGGTGCAAAAGGTGATCTTGGCCTTTAAACATGAACTGTATTTGCTAAATGTAAAATCCTTCAACCCTAAAGTAGTACGGTTCAGTTCCCTTCTTCATACCAGTACTCTACCATCTTGTGCACCATGTTGTAGTTTTAAAGGGTCTAATAACTTCCTATTATCCTGGCTGGTTAGTAGATCACATTTGGTTTTGATACGTCATGAACTGTAGACCATACCATTCATCAGTACGACATCCTCATTTTTTGTGGATAGCACATTGACCCACTAATTTCTGTGGGGCCGTGCACACATCCATATTTTTCTGGCTGTTCCACAAGTTATAGAGCATGTCAGTTTATTGTTCTTATTGAAGACAAGAAGAGCCCTCTTGGTAGTGAGAAAAATTTGGAGTGCACACGGAAGGTTCCTTTTTGTGCATATTTTAATATTCTGCTGTCTTCAGGATTTATGTAAAGGGGTTGTCCAAGTTTCTAATATGACTGACTTGCAATGACTCATTTCCTAAAGGTCCCTTTAGACAGAACGATCTACAAGCAGATTGTCAGGAAGGAAGCTTTCCTTCCCAACAATCTGCTGATCACTAGTGGAGGAGATCTGTGCATTCACATCCCCGATCTCCTCCAGAGTATGGGGAGGAGTGACCGCTAATGCCATTGTACTTCCCCGTACATTGCTTTCCGCCAGCAGATCGTGTTTAAACCACACGATCTGCCACCAGGAAACGACCTCACCAAGGAAGAAAAACAAAGAGCAGATGGGGTCGTGTGACTGGCATCATTATCTGCAGTTAGGGGCCATACAGGTAATAACACTTATATTAGTAAATGAGCAGTTGAAGGGCAGCGATACAGTGCATTTGGAAAGTCTTCAGACCCTTTTACTTTTTTACCTTTTTTTTTTTTTTTTAATGTTGTGGCCTTGTGCTAAAATAAAAATGTTTTTTCACATCATTCTGTACTCGGTACCCCATAAAGACAAAGTGAAAAAAGAATGTTCAAAATCTTTGCTAATTTATTGAAAAGGAAAAGCTAAAGTCTTGCATTGATGTAAGTATTCAGACCCTTTACTCAGTACTTAGTTGTGAAGCACCTTTGGCAGCGATTACAGCCTTCAGTTTTCTTGGGTATGATGTCATAAGGTGGATTTGGTGGACACCTGGATTTGGGGATGGATTTTCTGCCATTCTTCTCTGCAGACCCTCTCAAGCTCTGGCAAATTGGATGGGAATATCAGTGAACAGCCATTTTCAGGCCTCTCCAGAGATGTTTCATTGGGTTTAAGTCAGGGCTCTGGATGGGCCACTCAATAACATTCACAGACTTGTCCTGAAGCCACTCCCGTGTTGTCTTGACTGTGTGCTTAGGGTCATTGTCTGGTTGGAGTGTGACCCTTTGGGCCAGTCTGAGGTCCATAGCACTTAACGCTTTCCAGTCTTGATCGGTCTTCCTATTTCAGCCAGTGAAAAACACCCCCACAGCATGATTCTGCCACCACCATGCTTCACTGTAGGCATGGTATTGCGCAGGTGATAAGCAGTGCCTGGTTTCCTTCAGACATGACACTTAGAATTGAGGCCAAATGGTTCAATCTTGGTTTAATCAGACTGGAGAGTTCTTTAGGTCTCTGTGTTCTTGGGAACTTTTAGCGCAGCAGAAATTTATTGTACCATTCTCCAGATCTGTGGCTCAACAAGATAATGGGGGACATTTACTAATCATGTTGCGCCAGAATTATGGTGTACAATGCGCCAAATATATCCTATGTTTTCTCCTTAATTTTCACCAGAAAAGTATTTTGAATGTCACAGTGGGCTGGGCTACCAAATTAGAGTATATTATTCCTCATTTATGAAGTTATGTTTGGCTTAAAAGATGCAAATTGTAGCAGTAGATTAGGCCTGGTTATATGGTAGTGATTATAGTTATTTAGTTAAAAAGTCGCATGTCTGAACAGAAAAAAACTTCATCATAATATAAAACGTGGTGTAGATTTTAACCCCTTCAAGACACAGCCAGTTTTCACCTTAAAGGGGTTCTCCATGAATTAAGAAAACGAAAATACTTAAATATTACTTCAATATAAATATATTCTCAAATACCTTTCATTAGTTATAATTGCTCATTTTGTCTGGAGAGCAATCGTTAGGAGAAACAAAATGGCCGCCGTCCTATTAGTACACACAAAACTTGTCCTAATCTCACAGGAGGACAAGTTACTTCACAACACTGAGGTAAAGAGCTGCCTCATCCTCCTCTCTGCTTGTCAGGGATTATGATCCTAAATCCAGAGGATAAGATCTTTAGCTGAATCTCTGTAGGAATGGAGTTTATGAGCAGATGTGGCTAATGAGCAGCAGCACTTGTATGCAGTCTCCGTTACCGCAGTCTGTCCTGTCCGTCCTCTCTGTACTTCATGTCTCCTGATGACTTCCATGCCCACAAAAGTTCAGCTAAATATCATATTAAACTGTATTCAGGATCATAACCCCTGACAAGCAGAGCAGAGAGGAGGATGAGGCAGCTCTTTACCTCAGTGCTGTGAAGTGACTTGTCCTCCTGTGAGATTAGGACAGGTTTTGTGTGTACGAACAGGGCGGCAGCCTTTTTGTTTCTCCTAATGATTGCTCCCCAGACAAAACGAGCCATTGTAACTAATGAAAGGTATTTGGGAATATATTTATAATAAAGTGATATTTAAGTATTTTCATTTTCTTAATTCCTGGAGAACCCCTTAAAGGACCAAGCTACATTTTTCAAATCTGACATGTTTCACTTTATGTGGTAATAACTCTGGAACGCTTTTACTTAAGCGATTTACTTCTAAGCGATTCTGAGATTGTTTTCTCGTGACATATTGTACTTCATGTTAGTGGTAAGTTTGAGTTTCACCTTTCTTTATAAAAAAAATTCCAAAATTTACAGAAAATTTGGAAAAATTCATAATTTTTGAAATTTGAATGTCTCCGCTTTTAAAGCAGATTATGATACCTCATAAAATAGTTGTTACTGTACATTTCCCAGATGTCTACTTCATGTTGGCATCATTTTGTAAAAATGCAACAAATGAGAGAGAAAGTCTGTAGGGGGATGGCACTGCACAGCTTTATGGATCGATGGTTGTTATAGTCTTTGAGTGTGGGGGCTATTGCGAATATTCTGTGGTGCTCAGTGTATATGATAAAGTGGCGAGACTTTTAATGAACGAGCAGAAATAGAAGAATACGCGGCACTCGCCAGAATCCTCTTATATCTTCAGGCTTTATTCAATAAAAAACTCACATTGAGATGGGGTCTGGGGTGGACGCCGATCAGTGCACTCAGGAGCCAGCGGCGACGGCCGTTTCGTGCTCTCGCACTTCCTCTGGCCGCTCCCTGATGATGTTCGACATCACCACCTCTTAAAGGGCCACTGTCCTGGTACACTGTAACGGGACCGCAGCATGGAAACAGCACAAAAGCTCAGGAACACACTGGAAAAATATGAAAATATATAAAACCCCACAAAAAGGGGGCTGCAGGCAACAATGCACACTAAGAGAATGGGTTTATTGGGTCATTTTGTAAACATCATTTTATTTTTCAGGAAGTTAGAAGGTTTAGAATTTTAGAAGCAATTCTTAAAATTTTTAAGAACATTTCCAAAACCCACTTTTCAAGGACCAGTTCAGTTATCAAGTCACTTTGTGGTGCTTACATACCCTATTTCCCCGAAAATAAAACCTACCCCGATAATAAGCCCTAGTGCTATTTTTGCCCTGTTTTTGGAGTAGGCTTAAAATATAAGTTCTACTTCAAAAAGAAGTCCTAGGTACATTGAGGATACACTGAGAATAGGGTTACGGTCCGAGGGGGGGGGCCCCGGGGCGAGGGGCGGAGCCCCGCAAGTGATTTTAAGGGCCAGTCTCTGCTGGTGGCGCTACCTGCGCAATGCTGCGTACTATAGTACGCAGCGCTGTGCAGTTATTTGCCCTATCCGGCGCTGCAAGACATCTCACCTGTGATGATCCTGCAAGACCCGACGCTGAGGTCACGTCTCGCGGGATCACGCTGGTTGACGGGATGACACAGCACACGCCGGATGACAGGAGAGAAGAAGTCCAGAGTGGAGTGTAGGTAAGCATATTTTTTGTCTGTGTGTGCACAGGAGCCCGGGGCAAAAAGAAATGACATACCGGTATATATTCAGAGGGGCCAAAAATGACATATATGTTCAGTGGGGACAAAAATATAAGACCTACCCCAATAATAATAATACCCTAACCCTTTTTCTGGAGAAAAAAAAGAAATAACACCCTGTCTTATTTGCGGGGAAACACGGTAATAGAAACCACCCATAAATGACCCAATTTTAGAAACTACACCCATCAAGTTAATAAAAACTGATTTTACAAACTTTGTTAACCCTTCAGGTGTTCCACAAGAATGAAAGGAAAATGGAGCCGAAATTTCAAAAATTCACGTTTTTTTGCAGATTTTCCATTTTAATTTATTGTCCCTGTAACACAGCAAGGGTTAACAGCCAAAGAAAACGCAATATTTATTACCCTGTTTCTGCAGTTTACAGAAACACCCCACATGTGGTGGTAAACTGCTGTAGGGGAACATGGCAGGGCACAGAGGGAAAGGAGCTCCATATGGATTTTGGAGGGCAGATGTCGCTGGGATAATTTTAAGTTGCCATGTCACATTTGAAGACCCACCTGATGAGTAGAGTAGAAACTCCCAAAAAGTGATCCCATTTTGTAAACTACAAGATGAGGTGACAGTTTTATCGGTACTATTTTGTGGTACATATGATTTTTGATTGCTCAGTATTGCGCTTTTTGTGAGGCAAGGTAACAAAAAAATGGCTGTTGTGGCACGGTTTTTATTTTTTGTTTTTTACAGAGTTCTCCTGACAGGATAGATCATGTATTGCCTTTATAGAGCAGGTTGATACAGACGCGACAATACCATATATGTTTTTTTTTTTTTTTTCTCTGTTTCAGTTCTACATAATAAAGCATTTTTCAAAACAAAAATTGTTTTTGTGTCTTCATTTTCTAAAAGCTACATTTCTTTTATTTTTCTGCCGATCGTCTTGTGTAGGGGCTCATTTTTTGTGGAATGAGTTGAGGTTTTTATAGGTAGCATTTTTGGGTACATATAAATTTTTGATCACTCAATATTACACTTTGTGGCAATGTGGCCAGAGTTTTTTTTTTTTTTTTTAATGAAATTCACCTTAGGGTTAGATCATGTGATATTTTTATAGAGCAGGTTTTTACGGACACGGCAATACCGAATATGTCTGGTTTTTTTTTTTTTATGTATTTTAGTTTTACACAATAAAAGCATTTTTTTAAAAAAAAAAATCATGTTTTAGCCTCTCCATTTTCCAAAAGCTATATTTTTTTTTTTTTTTTGGGCGATTAATGTAGGGGCTTATTTTTTGCGGGAAGAGATGACTGGTACCATTTTGGGGTGTGTATGACGTTTTGATCGTTTGTTATAACAGTTTTTGTGATGAAAGGTGACAAAAAATGGCATTTTTTTGCACAGTTTTTATATTTATTTTTTAATGGTGTTTACCTTAGGGGGTAAGTCATATAATATTTTTATAGAGGAAGTCATTACGGACGTGGAGATACCTAATATGTCTACTTTTTTACATTTATTTAAGTTTTACACAATAAAAGCTTTTTTGAAGAAAAAGAAATCATGTTTTAGTGTCCGTTTTTTTTTTTTAAAGCCATATTTTTTTAATCTTTTGGGCGATTGTCTTAGGTAGGGTCTCATTTCTTGTGGGAAGAGATGATTGTTTGGTACTATTTTGGGGTACATATGTTTTGATCGCTTGGAATTACACTTTTTGTGATGTATGGTGAAAAAAAATAGCATTTTTGGTGTTATTTTTTAAATTTTTTTTTTTTTACGGTGTTCACCTGAGGGGTTAGGTTATGTGATATTTTTATAGAGCAGGTTGTTACGGACGTGGCGATACCTAATATGTCTACTATCAATCCTCCCATTCAGTCCCCTTTGTCTTATCCCCCCCCCCCCCTTTTCCTTTTTTTTTTTTTTGCTTTGGTCAGTCGGTTATTCACAGGTTGGCAAACACTGATTTGCATGTTAGGCTACTTTCACACTAGCGGCAGCACGGATCCGGCACCTAAAGGGTGCCGACGGATCCGTACTGCCGCTGATACATGTGTGGTGCCGGAGCAGCGCTCCGGCCCCACACATGTTGACACACACATTGGAACAAGACACAGACAAACATACATACATACACACACATACTTACATACTCCAGCCAGGGACGCCGGCAGAACGTCTTCACGCGCCTCCTGCGCGCAGTGATGACGATTCCCCACAGCGCCCTCTGCTGGGTGCAGTGGGGAAACGTCATAGCTGCGCGCAGGAAGTGCGTGAAGACATGCTGCCGGCGTCGCTGGAGTATGTGAGTATGTCGGTCTGTCTGTATCTGTCTCTGTAGCCGGATCCGGAATGACCCCCCCATTGCAAGTCAATGGAGGACAGATCCGGATTACTGGTGTGTCCACACCAAACGGATCCTTCCCCATTGACTTTTATTGGGGGTCATTCCGGATCCATCTTGGTGCGGATGCCTGGACCGGAGAGCAAACCGCAGCATGCTGCGGTTCGTTCTCCGGTCTGAAGACGGAACGGAATGCTTTCAGGAGCATTCCGTTGTCTTCAGTTCAGTTTTGTCCCCATTGACAATAAATGGGGACAAAACTGAAGCGTTTTTTTCCGGTATTGAGCCCCTATGAC
Organism: Rhinella marina; assembly: GCA_900303285.1. NCBI lineage: Eukaryota > Metazoa > Chordata > Amphibia > Anura > Bufonidae > Rhinella > Rhinella marina. The sequence continues at coordinate 226,227 of ONZH01023001.1, forward strand.
AGAACTCAATACCGGAATTTAAAAACGCTAGTGTGAAAGTAGCCTTAGTGCCTTACTTGGTCTTATTGACCGCCATTGCTGCACTCACCCCTGGTCTTTACTGGGTTTAAGGTTTGTCTTTCTATATGCCTACTGGTTGCAAGTTTTCTCTCTAAAGAAGACGAGTATGACAATTCTGTTTTGGTTTTGAAACTAAATGCTTTATTCAGTGACTTGTTTATTACTGTACATGTTTGGGAAAAATCTTGAAAAATTCAATAAAACATTTGAATTGAAAATTTTTTTTTCAGTTTTACACGCTAAAACTATTTTTGAAGGGAAAAAAAATCATGTTTTAGTGTCTCCATTTTCTTAAAGCCATATTTTTTTATTTTTTGGACAATTGTCTTAGGGTATAATTTTTTGCGGCAAGAGATAACCGTTTGGTACCATTTTGGGGTGTGTGACTTTATGATCGCTTGGAATTACACTTTTTGTAATGAAGGTGACAAAAAAATTGCATTTTTGGCACAAATTTAAATTTTTTTTTTACGGCTTTCACCTGAGGGCATAGATCATGATATTTTTATAGGGCAGGTTATTACTGATGCAGTGATACCTAACATGTATACTTTTTTTTTTACATTTATTTCAGTTTTACACAATTAAAAGCATTTTTGAAGAAAAAAAAAATCATGTTTTAGTGTCTCCATTTTCTGAAAGCCATATTTTTTTAAATCTTTTGGGCGATTGTCTTAAGTAGAGTGTCATTTTTTTGTGGGAAGAGATAACTGTTTGGCACTATTTTGGGGTACATACGTCTTTTTGATCGCTTGGAATTACACTTTTTGTGATGTAAGGTGACCAAAAAATGGCATTTTTGCTCAGTTTTTTTTAAAAAATTTTACGGCGTTCACCTGAGGTGGTAGAGCATGTGATACCATGTGATCCCCTAGGCTTCTGTACATGGCAGCTCTGATGCCTGTGTGAGGCGTCGGAGTTGCCATGGCAACCATCGGCCCCCTGCCACATGCCGCGGTCAACGCTGACCGCGGCGTGTGAAGGGTTAATGCTGTGCACGGTGAATGCCGGCGGATGCAGCAGGGCCCCGGCTATTGGCCCGATCCTATCACATACATGTTCGTGAGGATGTGGCAAGGAGGCACATTCCCTCACGTACATGTACGTGAAAATGCATGAAGGGGTTAAAGTTTAAAAATCCACATATCCCTTGTCTAATCAACTGTATATGAACGCAGATACATTTGAAATAGATGTGGAGAGCTGACAGATCTCTTGTTCTACATCAGTATTACCTTCCAGTCATCAGTTCAACGCAAGCAGATGTGATATTCTGATGTCATCAGGTCTTGTGTATGCGTCAAAAGTTTTGTCATTGAAATGATACAAATCAGCCTGTAAAAGTCGCACACTCTGCTGCTCTGGGATGACTGATAAAATGTCACAAATGGCTCTAAAAAGTTTTGATTTTTAGCATTAAAAAGTCGCAATATTATATTTAGCAAAGACACATTTTAAAAATGGTGTGTGCCTTTTTAAAAATGAGATGAAACATATTGCTACTTTTGATTTGTAATGTTAGTATTTTTCTGGTGCAAAACACGCCATTATTGATAAATGTCCCTCCTCCTCATGGCTTGGTTTTTTGTCTGATATGCATTGTCAGCTGTGAGAACTTTTATAGACAGGGTTGTGTCTTTCCATATCATGTCCATTCAACTGAATTTACCACAAGTGGACTTCCGTCAATGTATAGAAACATCTCAAAGATGATCAAGAGAATTGGGAGACCCCCAGAGCTAATTGTCAAGTGTTATATTATAACAAAGGGTCTGAATACTTACACTACTCACAAAGTTAGGAATATTTGGCTTTCGGGTGAATCTACAGTGATATTATGCCATGAAAGTAGGGCATTTAAAGGGGTTATCCCACGAATAAATGTAAAAAATGAAAATCAGACATCATATAGTACATGACAACCTCTTTTTAACAAAGCTAGAACAAGCTATGTACCTCACATGGATCCAGAGATCTCCACATTCATTGCTCTGCTAGATTCATATCAAGCTGATAGCTCAATGGGAGTGTCTTTTCTGCTGCAGCTCAGGAGGCGTGTCCATGTTCTGCCTATCACAGCTCAGGAGACAGTTAAAAGTTGAAACTGAGCACATGCGGCTTGCTCAGTGAATAGGTCAAAGAAATAAAAAATTAAGTAGTCCTATACAGATATATTTTATTGAATAACTCAGTAGCTATACAAAATGTTTAATGACATGCAATTACAAAAGTATTCAGACCCAGGTGCTGGTTTGAAAACTGTAGAATATTTTTCGTGGGACAACCCCTTTAAGTAGAAGCATACAATGGTGATGTCCTCATCTCAAACTGTTTATTGAAACAAAAGTGGTGGGTATACCACAAAAAAATGTCAATGTCTCAATAATGTGTCATGTGGCCTTGAGCATAAATTACAGCTTAAAGGGAACCTGTCATCTCCGAAACACCCCCTGAACTAGAGTAAGCGGTGTATAGTGTAAGTGGTGCTGAATCCAAATATGTAAGTTTTATCTTCATACTCACTTTCATTCCGACGCTGTGCTCCCACAAACCAGCAGTAAAATGCATTGAGAGGACTCTTCTTTGAGTCCTCTCCATTATGTGAGTGAGCACTGGAGTCCAGTGAGTGCATTTTACTGCTGGTTTGTGGGAGCACAGTGTCAGAATGAAAGTGAGTATGAAGATAAAACTTACATATTCGGATTCAGCATCACTTACACTATACAACGCTTACTCTAGTTCAGGGCGTGTTTCGGAGATGACAGGTTCCCTTTAACAACGATGTCTCATGCTGTACACAAGTCAACTTATTGTCTGCTGAGGCATAGCATCCCACTCTTCTCAAAGGGCAGTCCTCGGGTCATTGAGATTTGAGGTTGCAGAGTTACAAGCCTCTACATGGTGACTCAGCTGATACCATAGATTTTTCAATGTGATTCAGGTCTGGAGAAAGTGCAGGCCACTCCATTTGAGGTACCCCAGTCTCCAGCAGCCGCTCCCTAATGATGCAACTTCGATGAGCTGGTGCATTGTCATCCATGAAGATGAAATTAGGCCTGTGTTGTTTATGCAGAGACACAATGACTGGATTAATGATGTGGTAGTATGGGCTTGTCACTGTACCATTCACAAAGTGTAGGACAGTTCTGACTAGACACACCTGCCCACACTGTAACACCACCACCACCCAAAGGCTCGTCTGGTGACCACAGTGGCTGATGCATAGCGCTCTCCTTGACTTCTCCAACATCGTTAACGGCCATCATTCCTGCTCAACGTGAATTCACTTTCATCAGTGAACAGCACTGAGGCCCACTGATCCCTCGTCCAGTGTAGATGCTCCCTGGCCCATGCAAGACGATGTTGCCTGTGGTCATGTATCCTTGCAGATCGTCTAACACGCAGACCACGCCAATGTAAATGGTTTTGAACAGTCTGATTTGACACTTCGGTGCCTCTCACCTCAAATGTTCCTAGAGTTGTGTGTCATTCATCATCTGGTTCCGCAGGGTATTGTACACAATGAAGCGGTCATCAGTGTGGGATGTGGCTAAAGGATGTCCACTTCTATGCCTTTCTGTGACTCTTACAGTCTCTCTCTGTGTTGCAACCTGCTGATGACAATCTGTGACACTCTAAGCTCAGTGGCCACTTCCATATAAGAACATCCTGCTTGAAGCCTCGCAATGGCGAGGTACTGTTGATCAATTATTAGGTGTTGTCTAGGTCTCATGACGTCAAAATGTGAACAGCATGATGAGGAGGACTGTTTTAAATACCAATTCTAATTGAATCAGGAAATTTATGGGGCGTCTCATGGTTAGAGAACAGCAAGTTGTGCAAAAAGTACTGAAGCATTGGACAGTTTGTCATGTACATTCAAAAGTTTAGAGAAGGTCACATTAAGTTCACCTGTAAAGGTTAGAGTGTATTTTAGGCTCATCCTGAAACTTCACCCACAAGCCAAATATCCCTAACTTTTTTGAGTAGTGTATGTCCATGCCAATATTATTATTTTTTTTTTTTTTTTGCAAAAATGTATTTAAAATTCTTGTTTTCTGTTATTTCCTATTTTTCCTATTTTTTTGTTTAGGTATCAAAGTTACTCTGACCCTCTCACTCCAGTCATAGTCACATCTGTTTAAATGAGAATGCATAGGGTTTCCCACATTTACAGGAGGACTAGATTTTAACACATTACTTGCGTTAAAGGGATTTTCCTGGATTTTCATATTGATGGCCTATCCCCTGGGTTAGATAGACAGATAAAATAGGGAAGCATTTCAGAATTGTCCCCTTTTCACTTGACCTTGGTGTTTTCTTGCGCCATGCAGGAAATTCATCTCTGCATAGATAAATATACAACATCAATGATCATAGAATATGATGAAATGCTACAAACTCCCATGGAAACTTGGCACTGATCAGGCTACAAACAAGAAAACACTTCTTTAAAGGCTGATCAGTTTGTTTATGCTAGAAGAAAAATGCTCCTTTGTAGGTGGTAGTGTTGAGCAAAGCAACCCTCGGATGCTTCATCCGAAGTCACTTCTTTCAAAACTTCGGGTTAATTCTGTACGGAGATCCGTCTCCGTACAGCATTAGAACGTACGGGCTCAGATGAGCCGAAGTAAGTTATTCACGAAGTCACGTGTGACTTCGTTGAATAACTTCGGTAGTTGATTTTTAAGGTGAAAAACCACTTTAAAACTTTGAAAACGAACTCTGCTTCAGTTCCGAGGTACTAGTTGGAACTGAACCTGAGTTCGGTTTCAAGTTTTAACTTACTTTGGCTCATCGGATCCCATACATTTCAATATTGTACTGAGACGAATCTCCGTACAGTATTCTTCCGAAGTTTTGAATGAAGTGACTTTGGATGAAGTGTCCGAAGCGCGCTTTGCTCAACACTAGTAGATAGCACATCTCCCGATGTAAACGCATGTGACCCCATCTTAATGTAAAGTATATGTGGTATGCACTATTGTAGGAATGATTATTTATCCCCCATACAGTTTCTGTTGACCAGTCTGAAGGGTCTTAAAATGAGCATTGATCAGAGCTCATTTAGAACCAGGCATATACTTTTAAAACCACACTGGGTAGTCACTGTTACAAGGATTTAAAACATTTATACCATTGGGCCAAGTTCTTTATTTTTATTTTTATTTTTTTTTTCAGTTTGCCATGACATGATACTTAAAGGGTTTGTCCAGGTTTTTCTTTTCTTATATTGAAGCCTTTGCTCAGGATAGGACATCAATATCTCCACCAAACAGCTGTTTGAAGAGACTGCAGTGCTCCAGTGAGCACTGCAGCCTCCTCACAGCTTACCAAGCACATTGCTGTACATTACATAATGGCTGTTCTTGGTATTGCAACTCAGGGCTATTTACTTGGGAATCGGATCTCAACTTATCAGATATTGATGACCTATCCTGAGCACTGGCCATCAGTGTAAAATTCCAAAATAACCCTTTAACCAGCTTTCTTACCAAGAAATCGGAAGTTTATCATCTAGGGAATTCATAGCTGTATCTGTGTCTTTTTGTGTAGGCTTCTTCTATTTAAAAAAAACCTTTATTATTCTTTAAATGGCTTATCCAACTTTATCAGACCCCCTTCAGAGTGGCCGTACCTGTTGTGGGGTTCAAACTTACCTGGTAATTGGCTGCAGCAGTTGTGTGGCCCCATCAAAAGGATATGTTGATCCCTATAGACCCGGGACCTGTCGGTTCCTTCACTCGGAAGGGGTGTATTTGACGTTTGAACCCCTTTGAGCTGTAACCTGTTCTATACTTAAGACTATTTGTGTGTTAACTTTGTCTCATATCGATGAAATGTTTTTTTTTTTTTGTTTTTTTTTAACATAGTATATAATGCACTGTTCTTATGTCTCTTATTGTGTTATCTAACCTAACGCTATGTTTCTCCTTTTATAGAAGAGCGCTCCTGGGGGATTGTCAGTCATTGTCCGCGGATTGAACTTGAAGACGGAATCCGACCCGGTTGCCATCACCTCTCCAATCTGAGTCTTCATTTTCCTGTTTTAAGTAGAGAGAACTCGCCAAACAGCAGGGACCCTTCACAAGCACCTGAGGAAGGGAACTCTGCGGCACCTCCAGCCCCACCTACAAAAAGACACTGCCGCTCCTTATCAGTGCCAGAGGACCTATCACGCTGGAGGCCTATTTGGAGGCCTAGTGGTTCTAAAGTTTGGACTCCTGTTAAGAGGAGATGTAACAGTGGTGGGGTTGGAGCAGTACTGGGAGTGCAGACTCAAAGTCCATCTCAAGGGGTCTCCAGTCTCAGGTTCCAAAATGACCCCAGTGCCTCTTTTCGCTGCATCCAAGCCAACAGCCCTCCCTTCTTTAGCCTGGCTTTGTGCCGGGAGTCACCATGTCCCTACACCCTTTCCCCAACCACTATATTCTGGGAGAACACAGAAGGGCCAAGCTGCTTTCCTTTGCAGCGCCGGTTTTCCCTTTCTCCTGTACTCATCAAGGATGCAGGACGGTTCCTCCCTTCAGCCAGCAGCTCCCCACCTTCCACACCAGAGCTGGTCCGGCGACAGCAGTGTATGCCCCGCAGCCAATCACAGCCTTGTGACCTTGACACGAGGAAATGTGGAATCAAACGAAGGCACGAGGAAGATACACGGTGGCATCGTCCTTCTCTGGACTTCTACAAGATGAACCAGGTGATGTGTGTGTGTGTGTGTGTGTATGTGTATTATGTGTATATGTATGTGTGTGTGTATGTGTGTGTGTATATATATATATATATATATATATATATATATATATATATATTATATAATTTTTTTTTTTTTAAGTTATGTTTACTTTTCTTTGGTTAATGTTGGTCAGGTTTTTCATTTACTAACAGCTTGTTTCATTTGCAGAATGCTGGTGCTATGTGTTTTTTGGACAACTCTGACGAAGGCAGCTCTTCTCCTTTTATGGCTTGTCATCGGGAGTCTCCTTGCACTTCTGGAAGTCCTGTCACAACTTGCACATTGGCACTTAGTGAAGAAGATATGGGTAGGAGGGATCACTCGTCCTGCTCCCAGGCAATGCTCTTCCAGCACGATTTTGCGGACCTGGATTTAAATCTAATTGAAGAGAATTAACACTCTCAGGAAACATCATACTACAAACAGAGTTCTGTTCGTAAGGTGGATGTATGAATGAGAGTGTCTGGGTGCCTGCTGCAGGCCACCACCAAGAGACTTGCACCAAGAGCATTCCACAAACCTTCTAACCTTCATGACAGATAGGAATTGTTTGGGGGAGTAGGGTATAAGGGAGTCAGCCAAAAGTTCCAATCTATTGCTAAAGGAGTAGCCTGAGGCAGGATCATCTGTACTCCCAACCTCTCATTTCCCAGTGATTCTGCTGGCATTGGGATCTCTCATTACCGTGTTACAGAACTTTACATAAAGGGTGCTGTGGGATTGCTTTATTTTTATATTGATGGCTTTTGGAAGGATGTGTTCTGCACTGCCCCAAGGGGATCACATGCAAATAGAGGCATGTGATTAATTCTTGTCTAAGGTGACTGTTGGGTGGGGGGGATATTTAATTAATTAAAACTAACAAGGTGGCAAATCTGGTTGTGCACAAAGGCTGATGCCTTGTTTTCAAATGAATGCCCCAAGACATGAGCCCAGAGGGTCACAGCAGGGGAACCCAATCCTGTGTGTTTCTTAATGAACACCTTTTTAGTTCTCCAGTGCATCCCGAGGAAGGCAACAGAACAAAAAGTTGTTTCAATTGTTGTAGGTGTGTTTGTATATTTTTATTTTATTTTTCCTTTCATATGAATATTTGCCTGTGGCAAATATTCTAGAAGCGGTATTGAATTTGTTCTTTTCAATTGCTGGCCAGTTAAAAGGGAGCTTCCAGGTCATCCTGAACCTATTTGTTGTCTGCACTGCCATCCAAGTCTTGCATAATGTGACCATCCCGATACCTCAGTCAGGTGTTAAAACCTTTATCCTGCACATCCCAAATCCTCCTGTATCTCCCATCTACATGCGTTTCACTCTTCAGGAATGTGTCTTTTTGGAGTGTGTAATGAAATGTGGGTGGTTGTATCATTCTCCAGTGCTGCTGCAGTCCCCAAGACACTGCAGATCCATTCAGAGAGAGTAGTCTGGTTATTCTATATTATTTTGAATGTTGTATGGAAGTCATGCAAGCATTTGGTGTACAGCATGCATTGTTGTACCTTATGGACTGAAAATAGCCTATCTGAGTCCACATCTAAAACCACTATTTTGTTCTTGTAGGTTCATGTACAGTTCTAAAATAAGCTATGGTCAAATCATGTTGCATCCATATAAAAACTAAGAACATAAAGCTTTGTAGGACAGTGCCACCCCCTTGAAGATGTGACCTGTCCATATTGCCCACTCCTTACAGGGAAAATTACTGTATACACTCCATAACAGTCTGGTACCTGTAACGTGGCACAAAAAACTGGCAAAACCCATTAAAACTGCTATAGGAAATGTTCCTAGAACTACTTCAGCAATGCATGTAAAGTAACAAACTTGTTTCAGCATTTTCTGCCCTGCTGCATTACATCGTGTAGAAATCAGTAGGGGAACCATGCAATGGATGTTGCATACCGTAGAGTAGGGAAAAATCAGCAAGCTGTAGAAACCTTGTGCAAAATGAAATGGTTAACAATTTCACTCACTTACTTGTTACATCTGGCTGCCATTTAGAGGTGCGAACATAACCAATCCTCTTCCCTTAGGCCCTTTGTCAAGGTTGTGTGAAATTGGTTAATGTAGGGAAGCAGGAGAATAATTTGTTTTTCTCGACTTCACCTTGTTCCACCTGAGAAGAATGACGCAGCTCAGGGACAGTGTAAACGTCAATGGTTGGTGGCTACAGCCCCAGAAGATTACAGGCCATACCTGGATGCAGAATACTAAATATTAGGGAGACCCTATAGGCATTTGCAACATACTACCCATATGATAAAAATATTCCCCCAAAATTTGATATGTTTTTTAAGGATGAATTGAACAGTAGTAAATTGTATGCCCCTAGTTATTTGTTCCCATCTTCGAGAAGAGGCATTTAACTAATGATCCGAGGTAAAAGCAGTTTTACAGATATTTCCCACATATTAAGGATAATTTGTAAAGTATGTATACAGCAATTTTAACATATTTTGCAAAAAAAATCTTTTAAGAGTGTTGTGCTGTCAATCTACAAATTATGTCCCCACTAATTTCCAAACAAAAGGACTTAAAGGGGTTGTAAAGTGGCGTAATATTAATGACCTGTCCTCAGGATAGGTCAGCAATTTCAGACCCACCGATCAGCTGTTTGAAGAGGTAGCGTTACTTCCCGTTCAAAGTTACCTGCACATCATCATCTCGCCTGTTCAAGCAAATGGGCCAAGCGGTTGTAATTACTGTGCTGCCTATACAGGAGAAGCAACAAGCAGTTAATTTTGAAGAAGTAATGCTCGCACAAGCGCCGCTACTTCTTCAACCAGCTGATTGGAGGACGTGGTGGAAGTCAAACCCCTGCTGAACTGATATTGTTGACCTATCCAATAGTCCCCCACTGCACAACCCCTTTTAATGTTTTGTGTATTGTACTGCCTAACATTTGTACTAGTTGGTATGCTTCTGGTCTACGAATAATTTAGGAACTTTGCCTGTTCCCTTCAGTACTTTTTAATTTCTGCTGAAGAAAGGCCAATACAGCAGCTGACATCAAGATCGATAGGGCATTTGCGTTGGTTCCCTAGGGTCAAAAAGTTTAAAGGTTATGTGCATTTTATTTATTGCTCCAATGTATCTTAGAAATAGTCTCGATTAGGGGTGAAAGAATCAAGCTTCGGATCCAAGATTGGAAGTCGATTTGTTGCAAAACTTCGTTTTAATGCTGTACAGAGACCAGTCTCTCTTACAGCATTGAAATGTATGTGCCTAGCAGAGGCCAAATTCGTTAAGTCCAAAGTTGCGCGAGACTTTGCTGAATAACATCGGAATTCAATTCTATGACCAAAACCATTTTAAAATAGGAATCCAAAGTCTGCTTCGGTAACCAGCCGGTTCTGAAACCGACTTCTGATTCCTGTTTTATAAATGTTTTTTTTTTTTTTTCTTATGTCGTAGAATCGAAGCCCGATGTAATTCACCAAAGTCTCGCTCAACTTCGGACTTACTGAATTTTGCCTCCGTGCAGCAAATGCATTTTAAGGCTCCATACAGCATTAGAAAGAAGTTTTGCAACTAATAGACTTCGGATCTGAAGCTCGATTCGTTAACCCCTAGTCTCAATTGAATATTTTTTCATTGGATCAACTCCTATACGGACCTATGTGTTTCCATGACTAAAGACTTGGCCCATCTTGCACTCTCCTACCCTGTACACCTGGGGTTTGTTTGAAGTGTGTAACCATGTCTGCATAGGTGTTGTATACATAAAACAGAAGGGTATTGTTTATGGGTTTGTCCCACCATTAAATATTGTGTAGACCATAAAAATGTTTACCAGTGAAGTTATGACACTTACTGGAGAAGTATGGCGCCACCTGGAGTTCAAAGTGTTTAGTAATGTGCATGCCCTTGTACTGAACTGAGTTATACTGGAAGGGCTTGCTAAGTCACCCTCCCCACATAGTGATCTTCTGCTCATTGCAGAGTAGAAATCGGAAGTAGAAAGGAGACTGATTCAGTCCAGAGCCTGACCCTGACCCCAGCAGCACCAAGGGGGACATTGGGATGCAAAATAAGTCAGGAAAACTGTAAATTGCTTTAAACTGCTATTAACTGCATTGCTGGACTTCTGTTATGAAACAGAGTTACTTAATTTCTTAGTTTAGATGCATTGGAGCCTTGAAGGTCTTGCTGCTTTTGGATATTAGTCTATAGAACAGATGGAGTAGGTGCTGTGAAAGGGAATGCATCATCAGAAAATGGTGTTCTTTACATTATGTGACTATCCCTATAAAACTAAGTATTCATTTCACATTTCGCACATCTGGTAAAGCATGACAGTTTGACAATTTCTGTTTCCTTCAGCTTACTTCTATGCTTTTTTGCGCAGACTGGGATAGAGTCAGCAGTCATCTCATTATTAATAGTAGCCCAAAGCCATTGAATGGCCAATGTTGGTTGTGTTGTACTGTTTTGGGACTAGATAAGGCACGAGATCAACACTATGCAAGACATAGGGCTGTGTATGCATTTGTCTTGCTAGTTGCTGCCAGAAGGGGTTTAATGCTCTGTGATGTATAAATCATAACGGAATGTGTCATCATAAAATGACCTAAGGCCCCGTTCACATGCGGATGCATTCAGGGAAATTTGCACCATTTTGCAAGCAGTCAGTTTTGTCTGCGATTGCGTTCAGTTGTTCAGTTTTTTTCCGCGCGGGTGCGATGCGTTTTGATGCGTTTTTTCACGCGCGTGATAAAAAAACTGAAGGTTTACAAACAACATCTCTTAGCAACCATCAGTGAAAAACGCATTGTATCCGCACTTGCTTCCGGATGCAATGCGTTTTTCAGGCAGCCCCATTCACTTCTATGGGGCCAGGGCTGCGTGTAAAACGCTGAATATAGAACATGCTGCGTTTTTCACGCAACACAGAACTGATGTGTGGAAAAAAAAATGTGCACAGACCCATTGAATGAATGAGTCCAGATTCCGTGCGGGTGCTATGCGTTCACGTCACGCATTGCACCCATGCGGAAAACTCGCTCGTGGGAGAAGGGCCTTATGGTTAAATCATGTTTTTATGTTAAATTCATTTTTAAAGATGTTTTTGTTGTTTTTAATTTTCCATGTCCGTCTATATTTATGTCTATATTAAGACAAAAACCGTAAAATCTATTTCTTGGTCTGTACAGATCACTTTACTGCAGTTATCTGCTTATTTTTTAGAGGTAATTATCAAAGCTTATCTACCACCTCCTTACCTCAGCACAGAGCATGCCTAGAAAACTCTCCCATAGAAGTCGGTAAGGTCCCCTTAAATCCATTGTGTCTGTTCTCTAAATGCTGTTAAGAACAGCTTGGGCAAGATGGCTGCCCCCATAATCATGTTCAGAAAATAGAATAAAAAAATTTGTGACCAGAAAATAAAGAGAATAGAAAAAAGGAGATATGTTACTATCTGGTTTTAACTGGTAGAAAAAATTTTCAGTGATACATTTCCTTTAAGAGTGCAAGCTACCACTCTCTGACATATACTTTACAATGATCTTGTAGGCACTGAGGTTGTACCCACAAGATCAGTAGCAGAAGCGTGGCGGATATACACAATTTGGCTTGTGCCACAACTGTTAGGGTACATTCACACGTTCGTATAAATGGTTCCGCATCCGTTCTGCAATTTTGCGGAACGGGTGCGGGCCCATTCATTTTCAATGGGGCCGCAAAAGATGCAGACAGCACACAGTGTCCTGTCCGCATCCGTTGTTCCGTTCCGTGGCTCCAAAAAAAAAATAGAACATGTCCTATTCTTGTCCGCAGCCACGGACAAGATAAGGCATTTCTGTAGTGCCTGTGCCCGTCTTTTGCGGATTCGCAAAACACATGCGGACGTGTGAATGGACCCTTAATAGTAGTTTAACCCCTTAGATGTTGTGGTCGGTAACAACATCTAAGGTGTTTTTCAGAGGGAGGGGGCTCCCTCTGTCAGCCCATTGAGAACCTGGGGTGTTGATGTGTTACTTTTTAGCCAGGCCCCATATCTGCCATGTGTTGAATGGTCATGTTCTAGAATACTGATGGGCAATAATGCTTAGGAACACTAAGGCCTCTTTCACATGACTGATACGGGTTGGCTCCGGATGAGTTCAGGGTACGTTCTGGGAAACTCGCACCATTTTGCAAGCAAGTTCAGTCACTTTTGTCTGTGATTGCGTTCAGCTTTTTACATGCGGGTGCCAATGCGTTTTGATGCATTTTTCACATCACACATTGCACCCGCTCAGAAAACTCGCTCGTGTGAAAGGGGCCTAAGGTTAGTTTTTTGAAGGAAGAATTGAGACAGATTGGCATGTCTCTAAATGCCGTTAAGAATAGCTCAGGCAAGATGGCTACCCCCCATAATCATGTTCAGAAAATAGAATAACAACATCTGCAATCAGAAAAGAAAAACAGATTAGAAAAAAGGAGAGGCAGAAAAAGATTACAGTTGACACATTCCCTTTTAAAGATGCCCACGAATTTATCAAACATTGTGTGGCATATGATAAATGTAGATTCCAGCAAAGCTGAATTTAAAAATGTCCTTGGTCCTAAATTCCTCCCTTGGGGTAGGTTCACACAAAGTTTTTTTTCGAGGTGGTTTTAATGCAGATTTTTCAGCCAAAGCCAGAAGTGGAGTCGAAAGGAATTGGAAATATAAATGAAGAACTTGTACTTCTTCCTGCAGAATCCACTTCTGGCTGGGAAAACTGCATTAAAACCTCAAAAAAACTGTGAACCTACCATAAGGGAGTAATTTATGACCAAGGACATTTTAAATTCAGTTTTGCAGGAGTCTACATTTCTCATATGCCGCACAATGTTTGCTAAATTTGGGGCAGCTTTAAAGGGAATGTGTCAACTGTATTTTTTTATTTTTGCCAAATAAAACCAGGTAATAACACATTTTCTTTTTTTCCAATCTGTTTTTATTTTCTGATTGCAGATAGAATAAATCAATTTCCTGAACACGATTATGGGGGCTGCTATCTTGCCTGAGCTGTTCTTAACTGCATTTAATATATGCTTTATAGCAGCAACTACAGGCCATAGACACAGTGGACAGGAGGAAACCCCATTAACCTCTATGGGAGAGTTTTCTAGGCATGCTGTGTGACCTGTGCAGAGATCAGGAGGGAGCTGATAAGATGTGACATTACCTGTTGTGAATGGTAGATCCCATGTTATAGATATGTGATATCTGTCATTCTAAAGCTGGGTTCACATCTGCGGTTTAGTTTCCGGCAGTCTGTCCCGGTAGAGGAACAGACTGCTGGAGTTTACCATAATGACACAGCCAGATACCACCACACACCACCGGATCCCGATTCACTGTAATAGGATCCAGCAGCGATCTGGTCGTTTACCTGCGTATGTGGCGGCCAAGGGCTGACATTTACGCCAGACAAAGTGAATTCCAGCAGTCTGTTCCGTCAGAGGAATTAAGGACGCAGATGTGAACCCAGCCTAATCCTGTCTATATAATGAGAGGACTGCTGAAGTGATCTATACAGAACAAGAAGTGGCACCTATTATGCTTAGTGATCAGTGGGAAGACTATAGGATTTATTTATTTTTTTTAAAAATATAGATAGTGACATGGAAAATTAAAACTAACATCACCAAAAATTATTCAGAAAAATAAAATCTAGATTAAAACAATTTTTGCGACTTTTTAAAGTTTCATCTGATAAGTCTGGTGTGAAACTAATTAACATAGCCAACCATGTCTACTCTTCCCCCCCCCCCCCACACACACACACACCCACACACCCACACCCACACCCACTTTTCAAAACTGGAGTGAGTGATGTAAAACTGCAAAAGTATTTTATGACTATTACGTCATAATTCTGGAGTACGGGGCTTGATAAATTCCTCCCCCTTCCCTTAAATGTTTTAGAGCATTATATGAGTGATTAAAAGACTATAGCTTCTGGTACCCTAGGTGAAAAAAGTGAAATTAAGATAAAATTGCACATAATAAGTCCCCATCTATATATTTTTTTAAAGATGGTGAAAATTAGATACAGCACCATATATCACTGTGTCGAAAAAAGTGTTAAATTAAAGGGAACCTGTCACCTCCTTTAGGCAAATTAAACTGTAAACATTACCTTAATGTATAGACCAGTGTGATTCAAATGAAGTTCCTGATACTGAGAACTGCCTGGTGAAACTGTAGTAAATTGAACTTTTATTCCTCCTTGGCGCGCTTTTCCCAGTGATCTTGAAGTCAAGGGGGCAGCGGCTTCCTTGCTTCGAGTCAAGAAAGCCACTCCCCACTTCCTTGTGATAGACAGTTTGCCTGGGTGCCGGGGATCGCGCAAATATCGCGCATGCGCGTTGCGCGATTTCTTACTGCGCGATCCCGGCCCCGGCTCTTCAGTTTGCCGGCGCTTCTACTGTATCTGCGCATGCGCCGCATAGCAAAGCGAGAGCGCGCCCGCCGTCTCAGCACGCAAGGGGTCACAGAAGCGGCGTACCGCCCGGGCATACGTATACTCGGGGTGAGCTATGCAGCGCATGCGCAGATACAGTAGAAGCGCCGGCAAACTGAAGAGCCGGGGCCGGGATCGCGCAGTAAGAAATCGCGCAACGCGCATGCGCGATATTTGCGCGATCCCCGGCACCCAGGCAAACTGTCTATCACAAGGAAGTGGGGAGTGGCTTTCTTGACTCGAAGCAAGGAAGCCGCTGCCCCCTTGACTTCAAGATCACTGGGAAAAGCGCGCCAAGGAGGAATAAAAGTGCAATTTACTACAGTTTCACCAGGCAGTTCTCAGTATCAGGAACTTCATTTGAATCACACTGGTCTATACATTAAGGTAATGTTTACAGTTTAATTTGCCTAAAGGAGGTGACAGGTTCCCTTTAAGTTATACGTAGCCCAAAATGGTGCTAGTAAAAACGACAACTATGCCTAAACAAAAAAAAAAACAAATAACAACCCATCTGCTCTGACAATTCAAAAATAATGTTATGACTGACTCAATAAATCATTTATTGGCTCAGAATGCCTAAAATAGGCTGCGCCATTTAAAAGGGTTTTCCCGCAAACTACATGGTAAATTTCGGATTACTGGGGGTCCAATTGTTGGAACCTCCAGTAATCCTGAGAATGGGGTCCCCACTGTCTACATTTTTTCATAGGATAACCCCAATAAGTGTTTAAACTCTTCCTGGAGACTCTATTTGTCTATGGACATTAAGTGCAACAGCCATAAAGAAAACACCCCATTACACTGGCTGCATAGAATGTGTGCGCCTCCAACATGAAAGCCCCCAGAAATATTTTTACAAGGTTAACCTTTCAAAAAGTAATTTGTGTGCCAACTAGCAGACAGTTATTGGGAAGGAAGTGTTCCTTCCCAACAATTGCCTACTCATCAGTGGAGGTGAAGAGCTGCATCTACATGCAGCAATCCCCTCCACCGTATGTGACAAGCGATTGCTGCCCAGAAACAATGAATTTGTATGATTTCTAAAGGCAGTAGCCGAGTGTGGTTTACACTACACAATCTACTGCCCTGAAATGATGATTGAGGTGTCCATACCAAAGATAATGCTCATTCATCGGGTGATCTTCAGCACCTTTTACACGGCAGGTTATTGGGAACGAGAGTTTGTAGGAACGTGCCATAACAGACTTGAATGATAAATTCCTTTTAGTTGAGAAAGGTTGGCTAGCAGTTTTTGATGAAATTAAGTCGCCAATAGAGGTCACCTACATAGTCCAGTGATATATCTTGAGCTACACGAGAAATGGCTTCATTAGGATGTTTCACACACAGCATTTTGGTTTAAGAAAAACAGAGCTTTTTTGTGGCAGTTTTTCATGCAAAGCCAGGATTGGATTCCTAAAGAATGGAAAAAGGACTTCTTCCTGCTGGATCCATTTCTGGCTTTCACTCCAGAAACTACAGAGGTGTTTTCCCCCCAAAAAAATGCTGCACTTTGAGTAGAGGGATGGTCAGTTATTTGGTGGCAAAATCTTATTCTCACAGCCATATTTGTAGACCATGTTCTATCCGTTTGTCTTTTTCTTTCTCTCCTGGTATCTGGATATTATTTCATGAACATTGGAGAAGACTATCCAGAGATGACCTCACAAATGCACTGTTGGGTAGAGTTTACAGCTTTTCTTGAAAATGGCTTCCGACCTTCCCACTATCATAAAAACTCGTTTTCTTTTAAGGCTACATTCACACGTCCGTATGTGTGCACATCCTGGAAAACGGTCAGTTTTTTGCGGATCCGTTGTTCCGCAAAAAGCTCCATTTTTCCAGGACATCCGTTCCGTTTTTCCGTAAAAAACGGAAAAGATGTATCCATATGTCATCCGTTTTTTGTGGATTCGAAAAAAACGGAAGGATTAATAACATCTTTTTTTTTTTTTTTTTCACCCCTCCTGGAACGGAATCCGCAAATACGGATGACATGCGGATGCCTTTCCGCATGTCTTCCGCATTTTTTGCGGATCCATAGACTTTCATTGTGCTACGGACCGCAATTCGGGAGAAAAGTAGGACAGGAGGATTTCTGTTTGCGGATCCGCGGAACGGAACAGATTAACGGATGCGGACAACATACGGTGCAATGTCCGCAGATTATCAGGACCCATTGAAATGAATGGATCCGCAAAATATCCGCAAAAACCGTCCGCAATTGCGGAACAGATGCGGATAGATTGCGGATGTTTTAAACGGACGTGTGAATGTAGCCTTAGTCTTTTTTCACACCAACTCATGTGGAGCTCAAGTATGATAGCTATTATCATAAGGGTGGCAAATGACTTGTGTAAAGCTTCAGGGACCTGTAATGCATTGATTGAATGAAAGCGTTGCAAAGCCCAAATGGCTTCCACATGTTTGGCTGATATTCTGCAATGAATACATTTGGGAACTTGAAAGCAATAGTGGTAGTAAGAAATTCTGCACTTGAGTAAATTAAAAGTAGTTAGCTTCTAGACACAAACCTCAATGACCAAGCTTGATGGCCTGTCATCAGTATTCCATGCTCTTGTTCCTTGTTGACTATATTATATAATATATTGAAATTGGAGTAGCTTATGGCTCCTTTTGTGTAAAATTGTTTGGGGAGAATATTTCTAATTTCTCCTTTAGGCCTCAGTGATTCATGTACATGTGCTTTCCATCTTCTCCATGGACAGCACATGTACCTATTGATTTTAATGTGTGTCACTGGAAAAACCACGAAGACTCGCTCTATATTGGTCCTGCCCATTGAAGTGTTTGGGGTTGGTGAAAACCCCCATTGGTAGGAGATGCTCTAAAATTCTTTTTCAGCTGAGCAGTGACTGGAATACGGATGACACGCAGACCAAATGCATATCTTTCACAGATGTATCACTGATTATCTTGTCACAGGTGTCATCATGGACACGAATGTGTGAATAAGGCCTTGGGATAGAAACACACACATGGTTTGATCAGGTTCAGTTTTTGATGCAGTTTTTGGTTTTGTTTTTTTTATTAGCCAAAGCTGGAAGTGCAAGACCCATGTATCCCATGTAAAAAAGAAAATCGGACACCATATAATGGATGATCTCTTTTTATCAAAGCTAGAACCAGCCCTGTACCTCCCATGGATCCAGAGATCCCCCCCCCATACTCTGCTCCAATTCCCCTGCTAGATTCTCGTCAGGTTGGCAGCTCAGAGGGTATGTCCTTTCTCAGGGGCATGTCTTTCCTGCTGCAGCTCTCTACCTATCACAGCTCAGAGGATGTGTCCTTTCTCAGGGGCATGTCTTTCCTGCTGCAGCTCTCTACCTATCACAGCTCAGAGGATGTGTCCTTTCTCAGGGGCATGTCTTTCCTGCTGCAGCTCTCTACCTATCACAGCTCAGAGGGTGTGTCCTTTCTCAGGGGCATGTATTTCCTGCTGCAGCTCTCTCCCTATCACAGCTCAGAGGGTGTGTCCTTTCTACTGCAGATCTCTCCTGGTACCCTTCACAGCTTCTATTAGTAGATTTGGCTGGTGGCAATTGTAGGGTGGAACTGAGCATGAGCAACCACCTCAGCGATAATACTGATAGTGGTTGTCAAGAAATAAAGAGCAAATAGGTGGCGCTATACAGATCCATTTTATTGACTAACTCGGTGGCTATGCTAAATTATTTATTACATGCATTTACTAAAAATAATGAAAACTGGGTACTGGTTTGAAAAATGTACAATATTTTGTGGGACAATCCCTTTAAAAGGTTTCTGTCACCAGAAATGCCCAAATTAAACTGGCTGACATTAGCATTGTGCTAATGTCATCTGCACCTAACTACCCTACTCTTAGTTTTCTACATGCCCTCATTACTGATTAAATGTAACTTTTATAATATGCTAATTAGCCTCTAGCAGGGGAGGCGTTGCCCCTGCTCTTAGAGGCTTTGTTCTCCTACCTCATTCACCGCCATCTGAAGCTTGATTGACAGGGCCAGGCAGCATTCTCCTCCTCCTCGGCTTTGTGTGCTGGGGAAATCTTGCGCCATACAGTATTCAGTGCAGGCATAGTGAAGGACGCTTTCTTACTGCGCCTGCGCTGAATACGGCACGGCGTACGGAGGAGAACGCTGCCTGGTCCTGTCAATCAAGCTTCAGAGGGCGGTGATTGAGGTAGGAGAATGGAGCCTCTAGGAGCAGGGGCAACGCCCACCTGCTCCTAGAGGCTAATTAGCATATTATAAAAGTTAAATTTATCGAGTAATGGGGGCATGTAGAAAACTAAGAGTAGGGTAGTTAGGTGCAGCTCACATTAGCACAACGCTAATGTCAGCCAGGTTAGTTTGGGTATTTCTGGTGACAGAAACCCTTTAAGTCTTTACATTGTATTTTCCATTCATTTTGAATCCTCTCCTGGATTTGACTGAAAAACTGCCTCAAAATGCATATGTGATTCCTGCCTAACTTGGATGCAAATGGAACAAGATTACTCTTAGACCTTTTTGTATTTCTTTTAAAGCTTTGCCTGTGGAGATAGAAATCCCAGTTTGGGAAACCTCATTCAGGATCAGTTATGAATCCTTGTCTGATGTGAGTGAATGTGGATAACATTTAAGGAGCTTTCTATGGTTCCAGGCCAAGAATGTTACCACATGATTTTGGAATAGATAATAAGCAGAGGAGGTACTTGCTAATAAATAGGTTTCGGGTACATTTATATACATAGTGTATCCTCAGGACTGACTATCAGTAGCCATCATTATCTGGTCAGTGGGCGTCAGACACAATGCTGATCTGCAGTAGCTCCGGCGTCAGAACTGCATAGCGCCATCCGTTCTGTAGTGGACAGATCTGGTTACTGCAGCGCTGCTCCTATTCATTTCAGTGGTGGTGTGTAGTTCCAGTTCCTACTTCTGGCATGGAGCTACAGCAGAATAGCTGACCATCGGTAGGAGCTGCAGGGTTACGGACCACTGCCAATTGGATATTGATAGCCTGTCCTGAGGACAGGCCATCAATATAAAAGGAGTGGACAACCCTTTTAATATTTCCGTTAAAGAACTCCCGCAAAAACTACTGACCTGCTAGAAAAGTACATGAAGTAATCTGTAGTGAATGTATCCTGCTTACCAGTGTCTGTATTTGTGAGTTACTGTATAACCTCCCTTCTGCTTCTCAGCTGTGTCGTGTGACCAACTCTCCGATCTCTAACTGACATACGACAGAAAGTCCGTTACTTCTCTATTCATTCCTATGAGACTGACATTGAGTCTCTCATGGGAATACATAGAGAAACTGGCTTCCTGACCACACATAAGATGCTGTGTTATTTGGAAAGTCTGATTGCTGGTCACATGACACAGCTGAGAAGCAGAAGAGAGGGGATAACTCACAAATACAGACACTGGTGAGAAGATTACATTCACCACAGATTACATCATGTACCTTTCTAGCAGGTCAGAAAAAATATATATTTTTTGCGGGAGTTCTCCTTTAAAGGAAAACTAACTGCAAAAGTTACCAAATACCTAGCGTCCATAGATACATGTATAGGATGTATGTTCACCCTAGTTGCTGTTGCAGCACAGTTTCTACACTGTAGCAGCCTGTGACTGTTATCTTCATGACATTTTTTCCCAATGTTAAGGCCCTTTTACATAGGCTGGGAATTTGCTGAATGAGCATTCTTAAGAACGCTCATTCCGAGTCCTTGGCCCATGTAAATATGGCCGTTCTAATCTGGCAAACCAAGCAAACGCTCGTTTGTTGGCTGATCGCATCTTTTAGCCGAGCATGAATTTTATGGTCTGTGTAAACAGCAATGTGCTGCCAACAGAATGCAAACTGTATGGGGACTGACCTATTGCAGTGATGGTCTTTTGTTTCCTACGGTTTCCATTGGCCGTTGTAAAGACCCTTTTAAATGCGTGCTGTTATTTCATCAAGTGTTCGTTCAGGCCTGAAATTGTCCCATGTAAAAGGACCCTTAGGCCCTTCTGTCTTCCCTACCCTTGTATAAAGATCAGCAGGCTAGTGTCCACTCACTTGACCATTAAGCTGCTCCTATTGTAAAAAAAAAAATGAGATTTTAAATGATGCAACTTTAAGCTGACACGATATTCTAGTATGTCCATACTTCACTATTCAAGCCTGGTCATTAATGTAAAGTTGTGTCATACTGGAGTTTTCCTTTAAAGAGCAATGTCATTTGGCAGAATGCATTATGACTTGCATTGGGCATCTACAGTTACATTTTCATGTGCCAATATGCTCTCACTAAAGTCCTTGCCAGCCACAGAATATGAACTGTAGCCATTACTTGAATTACGTGAATTTTTTTTCATTTTTTATGATTTCAACTAAGTCTGCCTCCTTTGGCCATACTAGTACTTGGGTGGAAAAGATAATCCTGTCTGGGACCTCAGATACTTTATCTTCTAGGGTTGGGCGAAGTGAAAGGTTGGGCTGGACTGTTTTTCTGTTCATAAATCCACTGGAATGAGCTGATGGCCTGATTATACATGCTATTACTCCAAGAAACTGTGACCTGAACTGACCTCTGCTCCTCCCGCAGAGACCAGATGACTATCCCATTGTGTATACATATCATGATCAATTTTTTTTTTTTTTTTCCCCGTTCTTTGATATTTTTTGGGATTCCTACGTTTGAATCAAAACCACTTGGTGAGGTGATGAAATGCTGCATCGTACTGTGATTTGTACAGACTCCATGCTTTTTTATTTTTTGTTGGAGTCTTTTAACAAATGGTAATCTGGGATTATTGGGTACTAAGGGGTTTGTCGGTAATGCTGCTTTTGGGCACTTGACATAAAATCAAAGCCCCCCTTATACATACTTTTAATAGATATAAGGTATACAATTCTGTCCTGACACAAGATTAGTGATAAATGTATGTGCTGGGGTTCTAACTGCTGGGACGGACACTGATCACTAAATTGGAGGTCTCAGAAGTCCCCTCTGTGAACGGAGAGGTAGTGCACATGTGCGACCACTGCTTCAGTCACTGTCTATGGCTTGACGATCTGTGTCAGTCCCATTGAAGTGAATGAGGGGTGGTCATGCATCTGCACCACCACTCTGTTCACACAGGGGACTCCCATTCTTGTGATTGGTGGGAACCCCAGCAGTCGAACCCAGCGATCATGCATTTATTTAGAAATATAGTTTATGGAAATCAACCACACTATACAAACATGAATACCAGCATGCCTGTATAGTGGAGAGAGCTATGACGGTAATGCCGCTCAGACTGTAGTATGGATATAACTACATAGGTCATATCCAGTGAAGACCTGATTGTTTACTTTGGCTTGTGCCAAAAAAGCAACTTTCTGGAGAACCCCTTAAAGTATATTGCATATGTCAATCCCTTCTCGTATTCTTCATTTTTCCACATTCTAGAAGTAATGTTCTTTAATGTCCATTAAGATCAGATTAATATGTCTATTTTTTTAAAGGTTGAAATGACAGATTATCCAAAAAAGGAGTCTACATGGGGGCAGCTATGAAACTAGTGCATATAAGCTGTAGTGTTGTCTATAGCAGTTTGTATACTGCTTCCTCTAGCCAACACTAGATATTGGTGGCTCTAAATTGGTTACTGTAGGCAACACCTCCTCATTCCCTTTGTACTTGTATTAAGAAATCTACCAATATGTGTCCATTATTGCTGTTGACAAGTTACGATTTCAGAAAGTTTAATTTGGAGGATATCTTACTCATTACTAAGCAGTAATCTTAGAGAATGTTTCAGCAGATAATGTCCTATTGTTTAAGTCCCCTTTTTATCTTGACAAAATATTTTTAAAATTTACAAATTTTTCATGTCACTATCTATGTTAAAAAAAAAAAAAAATTGTATATAATCCAGCAGTTTCATACTGGCCACTAGGTCTAAAATATGTTAAGACTTTCATTCTTTTGGGAGCACCTACATGGGCTATAGACACTATGGGCAGGAGAGGAAGCATTGACTTGTATGAAAGTCTAGGCATGCTCTGTTGATAAGCCGTGATATCACCTATGGTAAATGGTGGTTCCTGTCTTATCTATATAGAGGTGTTACTTGTCATTGTAATTCTACCTGTGGTGATAATAGCTACTGAAAGTTACTTGTACAGAACAAGTCATGACTAGGTATGAGCAAACTTCATATTTTGAAATTCATTTTCGGTTCGGGTTGTAGTATAAGCTGAATTGTGTTATGGATTCTGTTACCACGGAGCATAACACAATTCCATAACGGAATGCCTTTAGAGGCATTCCGTTATTCATTCTGTCATAATAGAAGTCTATGGTCTGCATAATGGATCCGTCCGGTTTCCGTTATGCAGGAGAGGACTCCTGTATAATGGAAACCAGATGGATCCGTTATGTAGACCATAGACTTCTATTATAGAATTGTGTTATGGTCTGTGGTAACGGCATCCAATTCAGCTTTTACTACAACCTGAACTGAAAACGAAGTTCAAAACATGAAATTCGCTCATCCCTAGTCATAACCTATTAGACTTAGTTGGTAGTGTGAAAATTGCAGGATTAAATTATATGAATCATTATGTATCATATTTTTTTTTAATATAGATGGTGACGTGGAAAAAAAGCTCACTGAAATTATGAAAAATGTTTCATTTAAAAATGTGATTTAAACAATTGGCCATTTTCTGATGAAACGTTCTCTTTTAAAGTTATTTATTACTTATGCATGGTGGAGGCTATATGCAGGTTGTACTATGAGTTTGCAATGAATTGATAAGCTGTATGCTAGCCTCGCCTGTGTAATGGACTCTGTGATGGTGAGATGACAGAGGACGCCTCCTTCTCTGAATCAAAAGCCTGACCCGGGCTCAAGGTGCTGCTGAATCATTCAGAAGAAGGTGCTCCCTTAAGCCGTTCCACCTCCTTGACCAAAAACTAGAAACTTGGTGGTGCTGAGCATGGTGACACATTTGCTTTACAGTTGTTCACCGGGACCATCAGATGGCGTTCATGAGTGTGTGACATCCATCCCAGAGAACCGCTCCTGTATTTGTTTACATGGAATATGCTTGAGGAATTTCATATGTACATGACATACTCCATAAACTGCCTTTGTTAGTCCCGGAGAACTCCTTTAAATTTTTTTTTTTTTTTTTTAATCAAGAACATTCTCCCCCCGACCCTCCATTTATAACTTGCCATCAACCATCATCTTATTTCTATGTCTATTCAAAATGCCTAGTGTTAAACCAGGTATAAGCTTCAAAATTATTATACATTATGTAGCGTTGGTGTTACCATGATAGTATTGTAAATGTAACTTCCTATTTTTATATTTCAGATGTCAGCTTTATTTATATGTAACTTTTTTTTTTTTTGTTATGGGAAGGTCAAAATATATTAAATCAGTGGCAGACAAGCTACACGTGTATGGGAAAGGTACTGGTCTCTGCTAATGATATAATGTTGTGACGAGAAGTTATATACCATGGTATTTTGACCCTATAAATCGGACAGAAAGAAGCCGTTAATATTGCATTATAAAAATTGTATTTTATTACTAAAATTTAAGGTGGTGATCGATAAAACTGTCCAACCTGCACTGGTCGACCATTTGAACTGATCAATGACTTTTCAGCTGTTCATGCATAGCAGCAAGTCGGTAACTTATTTTTTTTTCAGAGTGTGTTACAGATTCATTTTATGTGTATATTGAGAGCTCTCTATAAATGTCCCTAATGTGTTTCCCTCCAAATTATTGGCCTAGATATAATAAGGAATAAAACAAAGATGAATTGAGAAACTGGAGAGTATTTGCTTTAATGAAAATGTTCATTGTAAAATTTGGGCAGTTACTGCCCCCACTGTTCACTGAAATAAATTCTTCACTTTAGTTGCCATTTTTTTCAGATTCTTAGGGGATCAATCATGTGACTGGCTCTGTATTCAGTTCTAGGATGTGTTCATGTGCACCCACCAGATTCCTTGATCGGGGTTGTTTCTGCAGCAAGTGCAGAGTGTACTGAAAATTGCATTTATATAAATGGAACAGATGCAACAGATCTGATGACTATGAAAAATTGTAGATTCACACTGAAGGCATCAAAACTATGAATTAACACATGTGGAATTATATACTTAACAAAAAAGTGTGAAACAACTGAAAATATGTCTTATATTCTAGGTTCTTCAAAGTAGCCACCTTTTGCTTTGATTACTGCTTTGCACACTCTTGGCATTCTCTTGATGAGCTTCAAGAGGTAGTCACCTGAAATGGTATTCCAACAGTCTTGAAGGAGTTCCCAGAGATGCTTAGCACTTGTTGGCCCTTTTGCCTTCACTCTGCGGTCCAGCTCACCCCAAACCATCTCGATTGGGTTCAGGTCTGGTGACTGTGGAGGCCAGGTCATCTGGCGTAGCACCCCATCACTCTCCTTCTTGGTCAAATAGCCCTTACACAGCCTGGAGGTGTGTTTGGGGTCATTGTCCTGTTGATAAATAAATGATGGTCCAACTAAACGCAAACCAGATTGAATAGCATGCCGCTGCAAGATGCTGTGGTAGCCATGCTGGTTCAGTATGCCTTCAATTTTGAATAAATCCCCAACAGTGTCACCAGCAAAGCACCATCACACCTCCTCCTCCATGCTTCACGGTTTCCTAGCCGCTATTTTACCATGAAGGCCTGCTGCACACAGTCTCCTCTTAACAGTTGTTGTAGAGATGTGTCTGCTGCTAGAACTCTGTGTGGCATTGACCCGGTCTCTAATCTGAGCTGCTGTTAACCTGTGATTTCTGAGGCTGGTGACTCGGATGAACTTCTCCTCTGCAGCAGAGGTGACTCTTGGTCTTCCTTTCCTGGGGCGGTCCTCATGTGAGCCAGTTTCTTTGTAGCGCTTGATGGTTTTTGCGACTGCACTTGGGGACACTTTCAAAGTTTTCTTAGCTTTACTTAGCTGCTTTTTTTCTTGCCATAATACAAATTCTAACAGTCTATTCAGTAGGGCTTTTAGCTGTGTATCCACCTGACTTCTGCCCAACACAACTCATGGTCCCAACCCCATTTATAAGGCAAGAAATCCCACTTATTAAACCTGATAGGGCACACCTGTGAAGTGAAAACTATTTCAGGTGACTACCTCTTGAAGCTCATCAAGAGAATGCCAAGAGTGTGGAAAGCAGTAATCAAAGCAAAAGGTGGCTACTTTGAAGAAGCTAGAATATAAGACACATTTTCAGTTGTTTCACACTTTTTTGTTAAGTATATAATTCCACATGTGTTAATTCATAGTTTTGATGTCTTCAGTGTGAATTTACAATTTTCATAGTCATGAAACTACAGAAAACTCTTTGAATGAGAAGGTGTGTCCAAACTTTTGGTCTGTACTGTATATATTCTTAAGGGTTGTCTCATCTTAGACATTTGTGGCATATCGCCAGGCATATTCCAAAGGTGAGACCCGCACCCATTTCCAGAATGGGACCTCCAAAATGAGTGGAGAGCAGCCACCCTCAATTCATTTCTGTGGAAGTGCCAAAAATAGCTGAGTGCTGGCTCGGCTATCTCTGGAAGCTTCTTAGAAGTGAATGGAGTGGTGGCAGTGCTTGCTTGGTCCCCTTGCCATTCATCTCTATGGGACCTCCGAAAATAGCCAAGTGCATTTGTTTGGCTGTTTTCAGGATTCCCGTAGAAATGAATGGAAAGCACACTGTACTCCTTAACTTTTGGGGGTCCGTTCTGGAGATGGCCCTATCTATCTGACTTTTATGGCATATCCTAATTATATGTGATCAAAGTCTGAGATGACAAAAGCCCTTTGTCATTCTGTTCTTACAAAAACTGATTTTGTGAACATGGCCTTGCCCCATCTCTGCCTTCAGTTCCACACCAATTCATTTTTGCGCTGAACATCAGAGTAAGACTAAATTTGCATCTGCTATGAAATTCCATTTTTCTTCTTCCAGTATAGGAACAGAGAAGCTGAAGCGCCGGATCTGACATGTCATATACATATGGTGCCCTGTGTATTTCATTGACTATAATGGGTATGACAGCATTTGGTCAGTACATGGAGCAGCCTAATCTGTGACTGAGGCTCCTACCACAACCTCAGCCGCAAATGCGAACCTAGCCTTAACTGAGATAGGATACTAGGACCGCATTGCCTCACCTCATGTATCAAAAGCTAGTATTATGCATCCCCTGCTACTGCTCTACAGTCGAGTCAAGAAGTATTTGGACAGTGTCACAATTTAACCTCTGTACACCACTGCCATAGTTTTGTTTCATATCCATCAAAATTTGATTGTATTGTAGATTTTCATCTTTGATTTCAAGAGGTCTAACAAACTTTACATTAACAGTTTAAGAACTACAGCCATTTTTACATAGGCTCAAAAGTAATTAGATTAACAGAATTATAAAAATATATTTAATACTTTGATGCAGATATTGTACTTTGTTCCAGACTATCACTGATTGCAGACGGACATCAACAAATGTTAAGTTTCCTCCCTAGAGATGCTTTGCCAGGCCTTTACTGTCGCTTTCATTTGCCGTTACTTTGTAGGGTTTTTCTGTTTCCTTTTGTTTTAAAGGAGATCTTGGAGGTTTCACACCCGGCACCTCCGCCAATTCACTATTTGAGGAGGTGGTGAATGGAGAAGCGTTAGATCAGGGGATGTGATAGGTCACCCTAAAAAGATGTTTTTAGGGGGCGACTAAAACTGTGGATGTTGTGAATTAACCTAATTGGGTTGGATAGGGCATTCCATAGAACTGGTGCCACTCGGGGAAAAGTCTTGAAGATGGGAGTGAGAAGATCAGATTATGGTGGATATTAGTAGTAAGTCATTGGCTGAATGAAGAGCATGGGTGGGATCGTAGACAGAAATCAGGGAGGAGATGTCTGGTTGCAGCACTGTAGAGAGCTTTATGGGTGGGAATGAGCAGTTTGAATTGAATCCTGTAATGTATGGGCAACCAGTGCAATGACTGGCACAGGGTGGAGGCATCAAAGTAGGGGTTAGGCACACAGATTAGTCTGGCTGCTGCATTAAGGATAGATTGGAGAGGGGAAAGACTGATTAAGAAGAGACCAATTAATAATGGGTTAGTGATCGAGATGGGAATGGATCAGGGCAACAATGAGGGTTTTAGTTATTTCCACAGTAAGAATGGGTCAGATTCGAGAGATGTTTTTGATGTGCAAGTGGCATGAGTAGGCAAGCGATGGAATACAGGATGTGAAGGAAAGATCAGTGTCAAACATAACACCAAGACAATGGGTGTGCTGCCTAGGCCTGATAGTAGTGTCACACACTGAGATAGAGATATCAGGTTTAGGTAGATTAGTAGATGAGGAAAACTCGATTAGGTCTTACTAGGTTCACACGGAAAAACGCTTCAGTTTTGTCCCCATTCATTGTCAATGGGGACAAAACTGAACTGAAGACAACGGAATGCTCCTGAAAGCATTCCGTTCCGTCTTCAGACCGGAGAACAAACCGCAGCATGCTGCGGTTTGCTCTCCGGTCCAGGCATCCGCACCAAGACGGATCCGGAATGACCCCCAATGCAAGTCAATGGGGACGGATCCGTTTGGTGTGGACACACCAGTAATCCGGATCTGTCCTCCATTGATTTCCAAATGGGGGGTCATTCCGGATCCGGCTACATACACACAGACATACATACAGACATACATACATACTCCAGGGACGCCAGCAGCATGTCTTCACGCGCCTCCTGCGCGCAGCTATGACGTTTCCCCACTGCGCCCAGCAGAGGCGCTGTGGGGAATCGTCATCACTGCGCGCAGGAGGCGTGTGAAGACGTTCTGCCGGCGTCCCTGGAGTATGTGAGTATGTATGTCTGTATGTTTGTATGTATGTCTGTGTCTTGTGTGTCAATGTCTTGTCAATGTGTGTCATGTGTGGGGCCGGAGCGCTGCTCCGGCTCCACACATGTATAGCGTTAGCACGGATCCGTTGGCACCCTTTAGGTGCTGGATCCGTGCTAACGCTAGTGTGAAAGTAGCCTTAGTAGATGAGAAAAACTCAAGTAGTTCAGTTTTTAGAAGATTCAGTTTCAGATAGAGAGAGGCCATGATGTTAGAGACAGCGGACAGTCACTGGTGTTCTGTAACGGAGCATGGGTGATGTCACGGGATGACATGTAGCTGGGTGTCATCGGCATAGAGTTGGTACTGAAAACCAAATCTACTGATAGTCTGTCCATTCGGGGCTGTGTAGAGTGAAAACAGGAAAGGACCAGGACCTAGGACTGAACCCTGAGGAACCCCATCAGCAAGAGGGAGAGGAGGGGAAGAAGAGCCAATAAGTGATACACTGAAAGAGTAGTCAAATAGGTAGTTGGAAAACCAAGAGAACAATCCTTAAAGGGGTTGTCTCAATTCAGCAAATGCCATTTATCATGCAGACAAAGTTAATACAAGGCACCTACAAATATATTGTGATTGTCCATATTGCCTCCTTTGCTGGCTTGATTCATTTTTCCATCACATTATACACTGCTCATTTCCATGGTTACAACCACCCTGCAATCCAGCAGTGGTGGCCATACTTGCACACTATAGGGAAAGGAGCTGAGCTCCCTGGTGGCCAGGGCTTCGAGAGTGTGCATAGGCCATCTCTATTTCCTGTAGTGTGCAAGCATGGCCACTGCTGCCAAATTACAGGGTGGTTGTAACCATGGATATCAGTATTGTACAATGTGGTGGAAAAATGAATCAAACCTGCAAAGGAGGCAATACGGACAATCACACTACATTAGTAAGTGCTTTTATTAACTTTGTCTGCATGATAAATGCCATGTGCTAAAGTGAGACAACCCCTTAAGGCTGATAGATTTGAGCATGGTGAGGAGGAGATGGTGGTCTACAGTGTTAAATGTTGCTGAATGATCAAGGGGAATTAGTAAAAGAGTAGTCACCTTTGTACTTAGCTGTCAGGTGCTCGTTTCTCACTTATTGCAGTTTCTGTAGAATGTAGGGTTTGAAAACCAGATTGTAATGAATCAAAGAGAGATATCTGATGAAGCTATAATAGACCAAATGCTCCAAGAGTTTAGAGATGAGATTAAGGGTTGAAGATTTCAGTTAGGTGAGTAGTGACAGCTGTGGAGAGAGACTGGAGGAGGTGTGAGAGAATAGGGTCAGTAGTGCATGTTTTTTTTTTTTTTTTTTTACCAGATATTTGTAATTTTCTGTTTGAAGTAGCCAGATCTTTAGTGCAGAGGTCTGTAATAAGTGCCTGCACTTTTGGACTGAGGAGGGACTGAAGGGAGGTAGGGAGATTTTTGGATTATTGGATAGTGAGGAGATCGGGGTCATGAAATAGGTCTGATTGGTGTGGTGAAGGGCAGAGTTATAATTCGTCTGCATAAATTTATAATCTCGCGGTGTGCAAGTTTGAGGTGTAAGCCAGGGTTACTTTTGTCTCACTTTGGAGTTAGAGAGGAAAGCCTGAAACAGAGCAGTCCCGGAAAAAGATCAGGTCAAGTGTGTTACCGTCTTTGTGTCTCGGAGTTAGAAAGGTGTGCCTCCCAGTGATGGAAGCCGGGAGGCACACTGGGAGATAGGCTGTCTATAGGAATGTTAAAGTCGCCCAGAATATGAGATGGTAATTCTCCGGACAGGAAGTGTGGCAGCCAAGCAGCAAAGTGATCCAGGAACTTTGAGCCAGGGAGGCGGTAAATAACCTCCACTCTGAGAGCGAGAGAGAGGATGGAAGAGTCAGAGTGTGATGGTAATGGAGAAATTACTTGAAAAGTGCATAGTGGGGAAAGAAGTATTTCGACTCCATCACCATGTCTGTTGTCAGGTCTGGGGGTATGCAAAAAATGTAAGCCATCGTAAGAAAGAGCAGCAGGAAAAGCAGTGTCAGGTTACTGATTTCAAGTTTTTATGAGAGCCAGCAGGATAAGTGAATTAGTACGAAAGAAGTCATGAATGTAGGGGAGTTTGTTACACACTGACTGTGGGTTCCAAAGTGCACATATAAGAGGGCAGAGGATAATATGCTGGTGTAAAAGTGCCACCAATTACCAAATGAAGGAGCAAACGATCATATTCAGATATAGGATTGTTGGTGTGGACATCTAAATCTTCGTTTGCCCGCAGTAGATAGTGCCATCTTAACAGCACTCTGCTGCTGATAAACAATGATTCTGTATGGGGACGAGCAATGGTATTAGTAATTGCTCTTCCCAATAGTGTGGAACGCTTCCTGACTGTCATCTGCACAATTGAGCAGTGTATAAAGGGGCCTTATTGGTTAAGAGTGAATTACTTTTGAGCCTGTGGAAATGGGGGCACTATGTATAATATGGCTGTAATTCCTGAATGGTTACTGTTACTGTTTTGGTTGGGTTGTGTTAACACAAATCAAATCTGCCAGTGTTTCTGCTGCTAAATTCACATTCTAAACTTAATTAACATTTTCCCATTGGCTTTGATATAAAACAGTTTGACCATGTGCATACTCGTGGTAGAGGGTTTTTTTTCAGTTACTTTGAAAAAGCATGAGAAGCGACATGTTACTTCCTTGAAGTAGATTTGATTGTGAATTCCATAGAATTTAATGAGGAAGTAGAAAAAAACTGACTCAAAAACTCCTTTAAAACAGCCACCAAATTACAAAACCACAACCAAAAATGACCTGCTTTCAGCTACTGATGTGCTACTAATTTTTAAGCTATGGATTTTGCTTTGTGAACATGGCCTCAGACCTTTTAAATTAAAGGTAAAACCCCATTTTGGTGGCTTTGTCTATTGTGGCGGTATACAGGGCTACATTCTGGAAATTGTGTCTGGACATACTGTATCTTAAATTACTTTACATTTTAGCTCAAGGCTGGACTGGCACTAAGCTGAAAACTGCTTAGGAATGGTCATGCCATTTCACATTTCAGACCATGTTATCTAGCATTTCAGCCCTATTAAAGAGGCTCTGTCACCAGGATCAACCCTATTAAACCATACATACTGGCTGGTAGGGCTCATCATGCTGATTAAATGATAATTTTTCTTTGGTCTGTATGATAAATGGCTGCAGAGATATGTGTTTTTATTCATATGCAAATGAGCAATTGGAGCACAAGGAGGCGGGTCTGAATCCTTTGAGCACTGCTTTGTAACACGCCCTGTGTGCTGCACACTCCCCCCTCCCCTTGATTGACAAGGCTAGACATCAGGCTAAGGGCAGAGCTGAGTCCTGGCTTATACATATCTACTGTATGTATGTGTATTATACACACAGCGTGCTATAGCTTCTCCACACTGAGATCTGCTCAGAAAGCTAATCTACATATTATTGCTTTATTGACAAGCACAATGTATGATTATAAAGACACCAGTAAAGTGCTGTCTATTGTGTTCCGTTTTCTTCATGCAAAAAAAAAAAAAATTTTTGTTTCTTATTGAAAAACCCATGCATTGCAGAATGGGAAGTATACTGTATTTTTGCCCAATAACTCACCCGCCCATAAGACGCACCTAGGTTTTAGAGGAGGAAAATAAGAAGAAAATAATTTTTCCTTAGACCGCAGAATCAGACACCCAATGTTATTCATGTTATGCAGATCATAGCGCTCACTAGTATTTGCCCCATAAGACACACTGACATCCCCCCCACCACCTTTGCATCTTATAGGATGAAAATATGTTATATGTTTCTATTATCTGTGGAAAGACACTTGAGTTAGAACAGTTGAAGGAGTGGGGGACAATGCATATTACACTCTGAATGGGAACAGATCATTTTAAGGGGTTGTCCAATGAATTAAAAAAAGTATCTTAAAGATACTTTAAGTCTGAAATCTTTTATGGATTGCCCAATTTCAGTGCCAGTCCGGTAAGTTGAGCTTCTTCTGTAAAGCACTGACCTTCAAATGCTGCAGAGAGCTTTTCCCCACCACCACCTGTGTTGGTGATGTGATGAAGGAGGCTAGCTGCCTGGCTCAGTTCATTATCTAAACCAGCCCTGTTATCCCTCATGGCTAATACAAGGACAAAGAAGGGGACTGGCTTAGCTAATGAGGTGAGCCAGGAAGCTCTCTTCCATGTCTGAGCCTCTAGATGAAGCTCCACGTCCTGGGCCATGGGATTGGTGCATAGATCAAGACATCCCTAAAGGTGTAATTCAACAAATGCCAGCCTCATGAAATCACAGGAAACATCCCTGTGCTGAAAGAAACGTTAACACTGATTAGAGGAATGATGTAGACCAGGGATGCCCAACCTGCAGCCCTCCAACTGTTGCAAAACTACAACTCCCAGCATGCCTGGACAGACTACAGCTATTAGGGCATGCTGGGAGTTGTAGTTTTGCAACAGCTGGAGGGCCGCAGCTTGAGCATCCCTGGTGTAGACCATTACGTGCGATTAGTTTCTTTGACTCAGGGTAGTCCTGCCATTAACAGACCGCTCTCACATATTAGGGCCAGTTCACACCGAGTTTGACAGTGATTTTCAAGCTTTTGTGCCTCAAAATCAGCTCCAAAACGGCCTCCCATTCATTTCAATGGGAAGCATCACCTGCTTTTTTTTCCACCTGGAAAAAAGAACCAGCATGCCATGTCTTAAGGCGGAATCCGTGTTGCTTCCTTCATTGAAATGAACAGGAAGCATCCAAAAATAGCTCAGTTCATGTCCATGTGTTTTTTACTTTTTTTTTTCTTCTGGGTTTTTGGTACGGATTTATACCAAAACCCCTGAGTTGAAAATGCAGTTTTGTATTGAAGTAAATACTTATTGGTTAAAAATACATTGTAAAACAAAACAATACAAAGTAAAACAAACGATACTACGCTGAATTATGGAATTATTGAGGTGGATTTTCAAAATGTGTCATGGCTGGTGTCACATAGGTTTTCTAGTGTTTTTTTCAGGGCTTTTTTTTTTCCTGCTGCAGGACAAAACAGGTCTTTTGTAGTGGCATTTTTTTTTACCCTTGAGGTGCATTTTTTTTGTGCCTCTGGCGATTTTTCAAATTGCATTATGCAGGATTTTTCCCACTTATTGCCTGGCTATTTTTTTTCCCCACAGGTGTCCATTGTTTTGTTTTTTTTGGTTCCAACCATGACATTATCGCTTTTGTGTTCAAAGACCTAGAGTGCCTTCACACATGGTGGAAACATTCACCAGAAAATACAGTGGTGCAGATTTGTGTGCGGAGAACCCCCTTTGAAATAAATGGAGACGTTCTACATGAGAAAAGCTGCAGCACATCATTATTTATGCTGCGGAATGTTACTCCACAGGGGAACACAGGGTAAGGACTGACACTTTTCAACCAAATAGGGTAACGTGGGGGAAGGTTTTTTTTTCTCTGCATATTTTCTGGCAATTTTTTTTTACATCACGTGTAGGCACTAGAGATGAGCGAACGTGCTCGCAACGAGCACTGTACCGCTCGGCACCCCTGCGCTCGCATGGGCAATGAGCGGTACAGTGCTCGTTACGAGCACGTTCGCGCATCTCTAGTAGGCACCTTAAAGAACTCAATAAATTCAAGCATGGTACTGTAACAGGATGCCACCACTGCAACAAGTCCGTTTGTGAAATTTGTTCCTTCTTAAATATTCCACAATCAATTGTGAGTGGTATAATAACAAAGTGGAAGAATTTAGGAATAACATCTCATAGTGCACCTCAAAGTCATCAATGCTCTGCTGACAATAATTGCAGAGTTCCAAACCTCAGCTCCAATCTGCAGCTTCAAGGCATTGACTTGCATGGCCCAGCTGCTGGATGCAAGCCTTACATCACCAAGCACAACACCAAACATCAGATGGAGTGGTGTAAATAACCAGCACTCGAATCTGGGGCAGAGGAACATGTTCTAGGGCATGATGAATCATGATTCTTTGCCTATCATTCTGATGGATGAGTCTGGGTTTGGGGAATACCAGGAGAAGATTACCTGCCTGATTTTCAGGGGTTGGCCTAGGACCCTTAGTTCCAGTAATCTTAATGCTTCAGCATAGCAAGACATTTTGGACAATTGTATGTTTCCACCTCTGTGAGTACAGTTTGGGTAAGCCCTTGTTCTGTTCCTTTATGATTGTGCCCCAGTGCACAAAGCACGCTGGTGTGGAAGAACTTGACTAGTTTACACACTGCACTGACTTCAACGCCATCCTCATCATTGAACACCTTTGATATGGTATATATAGAACAGAAATTATGAGCCAACCTCAGTGTTGGTTAAAAATGTTCTTCTGAATGAAAGGGCAACAATTCCCACAGACACAATCCAAAATCTTGTAGAAAGCCTTCCCAGAAGAGTGTTCTAGCTTCAAAGGGGTGACCAATTAATACCTATGAATTTATAATGGGATAGTATAAAAGCTCCTGTAGGTGTAATGTGTTGGTGTCCCAATACTTCAATCATTTTCCATATAATGTATCTACACAGCTAATGGTATGGCATATAAACTTATAGTATTAAAGGGGTTTTGCAGGATTTTTCTACTGATGACCTATCCTCAGGATAGGTCATCAGTATCTGATCGGTGGGGGACACTCCTGTGAGCGCCGCAACCTTCTCACAGCTCAAAAGGCACAGCGCCATACATTGTACAGCGGCTGTGCTTGGCATTGTGCTCAGCCCCATTCACTTGAATTAACTTTTTGATAACTTTTTATTCACTTTTTTTGGGAAGTGATGCAATGAAAAAATTGCAAATTGGCCATTTTTTTACATTACGCCATTCGCCTTCTAGGATAAATATTTTGTAAATATTAATAGTATGGGCGTTTTGAGACCCAGTGATGCCAATGATGTTTATTTTTTATTGTTGATTTATTTGAATTTTGGGGAAAGAAGGGTGATTTGAATTTTTATATTTGTTCTTTTATTTTTTAAAAATGTTTGTTTTTTTTTTTTGTTTTTTTTAAAGTTCCCCTAGGGAACTTGAACATGTGATCATTAGATTGCATCTCTCATAGACTCCAATGCATTGTCATTGAAGTCTATGAGAAATTCGCTATTTTCCTAAGGAGCCCGGCCACAGGCAGGGTCTCCATAGGAACATAACTGAGGCAGTCTCGGATCCTTCAGGAGGACCAAGGCTTCTGCAGGGAAAGAGTGGCTCCCTGATCACTGCCAAGGGTAGCCGTTCCAGCCACAGCAGTGCGGCGGTCTCAGGTTTCCAGCGCTTGGATGCCCTGGTCACATATGACTATGGCATCGGAGACATTAGCCCCGGGTGTTTGCAGTGTGAAACACTTGAAGTGTCATTCATATTCCACGTGCACTGCAAGGCTGAAACTGAATTTCCAGAGCATCCCCTACCAATGGTGAGTGAAAACCACTGTCAGAATATGGATGCCATCTGAGCTCTGTCAGTGGTTTTCAAGTACTGACAGACTTCAATAGGCACTTTTAGTCTACATCACAGACCACAGTGGTGCATGCTTCTGTTGTTTTTCCAGATTATATTTGAATAAACACATTCACAATGGATCCTTTTGCTGTTCATGAAGAACATGGTAGCACACAGCCGTGATTTACTGATATTTGAAAGAGGCCATTTTGAACATGTCGGTGATTTAGGCATCATGGAAATTCTTTCACCGGTTCTGTGCTTTGGTCCTGTACCTGGTTTTGGATAATGATCACTGCTGTAAAACACTAACCAAACACTGATGTGTGAATAAGGCCTTAGTCTCTTGTTGCTTTGAACTATTTATCTTAGGTCCTATTGCGTTCAAGTCAGGACTAACAGAAGTTCCTCAGTCATTCAGATGTAGAGTTCCTTCTTTGTTTTGGATCATTGTGTTGCTGTCTAACCCTTTAGTTTATAGTCACTGTTACAGTAAAGGTGCCCCTATACATTACAGAAAAATTGACTGAGCCCACCAATATAGCACTTCTATTTAACTCCCCTTTAACCACTATCCATTGCAAAGACTTGGGAGGTAAGCCTGTGCAATATAATACGCAGTTGGGCTCCTGCTGCAAAAGCCGAGATTGGAAGTAGCTCAGTTCCTGGCCGTCTTAACCCATTAGATGACACAGCCAATAACAACCGCGGCATCAAAGTGGTTTACAAAGGGAAGGGACTCCCTATGTACCCCCCTGGGATCACCACAACATGATTGTAGGGCCCCGATGGTGGCCTTGTCAACCGGAGGACTGAAAATGGTCTCTGGGGTTGCTGTGTACAGAAGCCTATAGACCATGCCAAAGCCAGGGTCTATGGGCGAGCTGTCAGTGTAGTACTAACAAGTAAAATACATTACAATACTTAATGCACGGTAGCAGTAAAAGAAAAAAGGAAAAAAAAACTTTTGGAATTACAATTTTTTGTCTCCTCTCTTTACATTCCCCAAAAAGTGATCAAAAAGTTATATGTACCCCAAAATGGTACCAACAAAAACTACTGGTGCATCTCAATATATTAGAATATCATCGAAAAGTTAATTTAGTTCAGTAATTTAATAAGTCAAACTCATACACTATATAGATTCATTACACACAGAGTGATCTATTTCAAGTGTTTATTTCTTTTAATGTTGATGATTATGGCTTACAGCCAAGGAAAACCCAAATATCAGTATCTCAGAAAATTATATATATATATATAGATTATATAAGACCAATTAAAAAATTATTTTTAATACAGAAATGTTAGTCTACTAAAATTATGTACAGTAAATGCACTCAATACTTGGTTGAGGCTCCTTTTGCATGAATGACTGCATCAATGCAACGTGGCATGGAGACGACCAGCCTGTGGCACTGCTGAGGTGTTATGGAAGCCCAGGTTGCTTTGATAGCAGCCTTCAGCTCGTCTGCATTGTTTGGTCTGGTGTCTCTCATCTTCCTCTTGACAATACCCCATAGATTCTCTATGGAGTTTAGGTCAGGCAAGTTTGCTGGCCAATCAAGCACAGTAAAATCATGGTTA
This sequence comes from Rhinella marina, assembly GCA_900303285.1. NCBI lineage: Eukaryota > Metazoa > Chordata > Amphibia > Anura > Bufonidae > Rhinella > Rhinella marina. The sequence continues at coordinate 264,413 of ONZH01023001.1, forward strand.
TTTTCACAGTGTGGGCAGGAGCCAAGTCCTTCAGGAAAATGAATTCAGCATCTCCATAAAGCTTGTCAGCAGAGGGAATCGTCAACTTCACAATGGACATCAAGCAACTTGGATGGTGTGCCTCTCCACTCTTACTCCAGCATAGCAATGGAGCATATAAACTTCAGAACCTAATCAGATGGGACCACTCCACCACACACACAGTCATTTTGTTTGTGGTGTTTGGTGGAGATTTTGGGATTCCTGGATTTCTGCGTCTGTCCCGCTGTCCTGGTAGGGCTATGGCATGTCTCAGTTTCAGCTGTATCTTCTGAGCTGAGTAGGAAAGAACACAAGCAGGAGACTGATGTGCTTCATTAATCGGGGAAACAGGGCTAGGTGAGTATAGCTTTTTTATTTTATTCAAAATACAGGGACTTCACTATTGTGAGCAGGGGCGGACTGGGAACTTAAAGTGGCCCTGGAAAAAAATCTAAAAGTGGCCCCAGATACCACAGTGTAGCACAAAATAATACCTAAATCAATGAATGCTGAGAGCAGCAGATCTTTTTATACCTGGCTTTTGGCCAAAAGGAGGGTTTAGGTGTCCCTCTGAGCATTGGCCCACCGGGAAATTTCACCGTAGGGTCTATGGCCAGTCCACCCCTGATTGTGAGGGAGCACTAAAGAGGTCATTCTTACTGTGATGGGGGCATAACTAATGTGAGTGGGACTGTGGGAACATAATTGGTGTTGGGCACTTACAGGGCATTCTACACTGTGTGGGACACAAAAGGACCATACCTACAGTGTAGGGGCACAACTACTGTGTGAGGGCAAAAATGGGGCATAACTGTGGGGGCATTCTACTATGAAGGGGGTAATAAGGGGGCATAACTACTATTTGAGGCCACTAAGAGGACATTGTCTTGTGAAGGGGTAATAAGGGGGCATAACTACTGTGTGGGGGCACAAAGAGGACAGAATGGGATTGGATGTGTATAGATAGGCATTGGGCGGGGTTCACTTGAATTGATCCGCAATCTGGGAGGTGCCATGCGGAAAAGAGGCACGGAAGCACTACAGAGTGCTTCCATGGTTTTCTGTCCGTGCCCCCGCACCACAAAAAAAATAACATTTTTTGCTGTGTGGATGGATCACGGACCCATTCAAGTTTGCGTCAGCCACATGGATGGTCTCCAGTGCATAGAATGGGCGGCACGTGTTTGTGTGCATGAGCCCTAACACACAGCATACTCTGGCCTTCTTTCTAGGACTTGAAAGACATCAGAAAAAGTGCCATCAAAACACTAGTAAAAAGTTGATAAATTGAATTCAGGGAGTTTTTTCCCCTCAGGCATTTGAAAAGAATTGTATGGAGTCCATAAAGAAGCTATTTTTGATTAATTTCCAAAACTATGGGGCAAAAAAATGTGAGCAGCATGCCTTATTCCAAAGTACCTGTGTTCCATTTTGAAATATAGGATATACCCAGGGGCGGACATACCGAACCGGCTGCCCAGGGCCGGAGGGGGGCCCTTCTTGCCGGCAGCATTAGGAGATGAGCGCTTCCATTGTGGAAGCGCTCATCACTATATTCATCTGTATCGTTGTCCTCAGGACAGCGATACAGATGATTGCTGAGGGACAGAAGAGGGAGAGGAGTCTCCCTTCCCTGTTCCTCTGATAGGCTGCAGGCACTAGGCCTGCAGCCTATCAGAGGCCGGCGCAGGCGGCGTAATGACGTCATCGTGCCGCCTGAGCCATACAGCACGGGACACAGGCCGGAAGAGGCCTGCATCGCATCGCTGACAGGCTTATGGAGGTAAGTATAAGTGTTTATTTTTTTTATTTACGCTATGCTAAGGGCCCTGGCACACAGAGGGGGTACTATGGAGGTGGAGGAGCACTATGGGGGGCCCTATATATACTAGCACACAGTGGGAAAACAATTGAGGTGGAGGAGCACTATGGGGGGCACTATTTTATGTACTGGCACACATTAGGGGGGCACTATGGAGGGGGAGGAGCAGCAGGGGCGTTGCTAGGCTAAAACATTCGGGTCCTGGGCCCCTGATGTTTCCTCCCAGGCCCCGAATGTCCTGCCTGCCAGATAGATACAATTGTATTGCTGTCCTCAGGATGGCAATACAATTGAAGCTAAAGCACTGCACAAGGTGTTAGGACCTGTGGTGACATCACAGGTCATGTGATCGGTGTAGTAGCTGAGAAGGACCTGTGATGATGTCACTGGTCACATGTCATCATGTGACCAGTGCAGGTGAGGCTCCACAGTGAAGAAACTCCAGTCTAGGGGAAGAAGCTCTGCTGATGTCTGCTATAAGGAGAGGTAAGTGAAGGCAGAGTAATGCTGGGAGTTGTAGTTATTTAACTGGGACTGTTAGGGCTGAAGAGAGGGATGTTATTTACATGGGACTAAATGTTCAGTGGGTGATGCTATTTACATGGGACTGTGTTGGAGGGGGCTGTAAGAGGTAGTGATGTTATTTACATGGGACTGTATGTTGATGGCGGCTGTGGAGGGGATGATGTTATTTCATGGGTGTGAATTTTGGAGCGGGTTGAGGGAGAGAGTGATGTTATTTACATGGGACTGAACGTTGGAGAGGGCTGTGGGAGGGGGTGATGTTATTTTCATGGGACTGTATATTGGAGGAGTGAAGGGAGGGGAGTGATGTTATTTACATGGGACTATATGTTGGAGGGGCTGAAGGGAGGGGAGTGATGTTATTTACATGGGACTGTATGTTGGAGGGGCTGAAGGGAGGGGAGTGATGTTATTTACATGGGACTCTACGGCAGAGGGAGGGAAAATAATTTTATTTACATGGGACTGTATGGTGGAGGGGCTGAGAAATCATCATTGCTGAGGGCACTAAAGGGAGGAATATAACTACAGGGGGCATTATAACAGTAGGGGGCAGTATAAATACTGGGGGCACTTCATGGTGAGCATTATAACAGCAGGGGGCAGTATAAATACTGGGGCACTGTAGAGGTATTTTAAATCCAGGGTACATTATAGATGTTATTACTACTGGGGGCTCTATAGGAGGGACTTATATATCCAACTTATTTCTACTAAGAGCACTATGGGGGCCTTATTACTACTGAGGGGTCTGTAGAGAGCTTTATTGCCACTGGAGGAACAATAGGGGGGGCTTAATTCTTATGGGCACTCTGTAAGGGCATTATTAATACTGGAGGGCTCTTCTACTAGTGGAGGCACTCTTGTGGAGCATTATCACTGTTGGGGGGCACTGTAGGGGGAAGTATTACTAATGAGGACATTCTAGAAGGGAATTACTATTGGTTGGACTTTGAGGAGCACTATTACTATGTGGGGCACTGATATTTCTTCAGGATAGTATTTTCGGGTATTGGGGGGCACAGCCAGCAGCGGGATAACACACTGGGGACTCCGGGTTGGGAGATGATGAAATGTGAGAAGGCTAAGATATCTGTGTGTCACACTCTGCAGAGGCGGCTGAGAGAAGTTGTCCGGACCGAAGATGATGACAGAGAAGATCTACACCAGAGGAGACGTCACCTGGAGACCCTGGATGTGAAAGGTAAGTGCTGCTGTGAGACCCTAGCAACGCCCCTGAGGAGCAGTATGGGGGGGCACTATTTCATATACTGGCACACATGGGGGGCACTATGGAGGTGAAGGAGCACTATGGGGGGCCCTATTTTATATACTGGCACACATGGGGCCCACTATGGAGGGGGAGGAGCAATTTGGGAGCTCTATCATATACTGGCACACATGGGGGCACTATGGAGGGTGAGGAGCACTATAGTGGGCACTATTTTATATACTGGCACACATGCAGGGCACTATCCTATATACTGGCACACATGGGGGCACTATCCTATATACTGGAACACATGGGGGTCACTATCCTATATACTGGCACACATGGGGGTCACTATGGGGGCCCTATCTTATATACTGGCACACATGGGGGACACTATGGAGAAGGGGGGTTCACTAAGGGGGCATCTACTGGGGGCCCTATTTTATACACTGGTACACATGGGGGCAGTATGGAGGGGAGGAGCACTATAGGGGCCCTATCTTATACTGGCACACATGGAGGGCACTATGGAGAAGGGGAGGAGAGGAGCGCTATTGGGGTCATTATACAGGGCATTATACTGGCACACATTATGGGGGCATTTTATATTGGCACATTATGTCAGGTACCATGGAGACAAGAGAAGGAGCACTATGGGAGCACTATATAGGAGTATTTTATACTGGCATAAATTATAGGGCACTATAAAGACCTTGGCTCAACTGGGGAAACTAAGAGGGTTTTTTGGGCACACAGTAGGGGCATTGGCACACATTATGACGGCACTATGGGGACATTGGCCCTACTGGGGGCACTAATTATTTCTATTGGGACTTTGGGGATCACTATTACTGTGGGGGGCACCCTGTCACAGTATCAGCTTAGCACAGTTATTTTTGGGGGACATTATGTTTGCACTATTAGTGTCAGGGAAACTATTTCCTGGGCGTAGTTATTTTTTAGGGCACTGTGTGCCAATAATTACTGAAGGTGGTACTATCTGTGTGTAACTAGTATTTGCAGTGGGACTGTTTCTGCAGTATAGTTTTGCGGAGAACAGTGTCTCAATATTGGGGGGTGGCAGGATGGGGTGTTCAAGAAGGTGGGAGAATGATGGAAAAGTAGGAAACTAAGATGTCTGTCTGTCAAACTCTGCAGAGAGAAGAGATGGCTAAAAGAAATCAACATGGAGGTCTGGTCTGAAAGGAGAAGATGAGGTATGTGAACCTGTATTAGGCTACTTTCACATCTGATTTAGTGATTCTGACTGGCCGTTCCAGCAGAGAATAGCCTGCCGGAATTCATTGGCTCCGGCACTGCTGGATGCAGAATGCCCACCGGCCCCATTAACTATAGAAACATAGAAACATAGAAGATTGACGGCAGAAAAAGACCACCTGGTCCATCTAGTCTGCCCTTTTATTATCCTTTTATTTTTATCTTAGGATAGATACATGTTTATCCCAGGCATGTTTAAATTCAGTTACTGTGGATGTATCAACCACCTCTGCTGGAAGTTTGTTCCAAGCTTCTACTACTCCTTCAGTGAAATAATATTTTCTAATGTTGTTCTTGATTTTTCCCCCAACTAACCTCAGATTGTCTCCCCTTGTTCTTGTGTTCTGTTTCTTATTAATAACACTTCCCTCCTGAACTTTATTCAGTCCTTTAACATATTTAAAGGTTTCAATCATGTCCCCCCTTTCTCTTTTTTCCTCCAAACTATACATATTAGGATCTCTGAGTCTTTCTTGATAAGTTCTATGCTTTAGACCTTCCACCATTTTTGTAGCTCTTCTTTGGACTCGTTCTATTTTAGCAATATCCTTTTGTAGGTGAGGTCTCCAGAATTGAACACAGTATTCCAGATGTGGTCTCACTAGAGCTCTATACAGAGGGATCACAATCTCCCTCTTTCTGCTTGTTATACCTCTAGCTATGCAGCCAAGCATACGATTTGCTTTCCCTACCGCCTGGCTGCATTGGTTACTCATTTTGAGGCTGTCAGAGATGACTACCCCCAAATCCTTCTCTTCTGAGGTCTTTGTTAGCATATAACTGCCAATACGATACTCAGATAGAGGATTTCTTCTCCCCAAGTGCATTATTTTACATTTGGAAACATTGAACTGAAGTTTCCATTGTTTTGACCACTTATCTAATAAAGATAAATCATTCTCCATATTACCGACACCTCCTGGAACATCAACCCTATTACACACTTTTGTGTCATCAGCAAACAAGCAAACCTTTCCTACCAAGCCATCCCTTATGTCATTTACAAACATGTTAAACAGAACAGGACCCAGAACAGATCCCTGTGGCACCCCACTTGTAACCAGCCTCTCCTCAGAATACACTCCATTAACAACAACCCTCTGGTATCTGTCCTTCAGCCAACTGCAGATCCACTGAACTATCCAGGGGTTAAGTCCAATTTTGATAACTTCTCTATCAGCTCTTTATGGGGAACCGTATCAAAAGCTTTACTGAAATCCAGGTAGGCGATATCCACAGCACCACCTTCATCCAGCACTTTAGTTACATAGTCAAAGAAATCAATGAGATTAGTCTGACATGATCGGCCCTCAGTAAAGCCATGCTGGTTTGGGTCCATCAAGTTGTTTATTGTTAGATGGTCAATTATCTTCTTTTTTAGTAGAGTCTCCATCATTTTTACCACTACAGATGTCAAGCTGACTGGCCTATAGTTACTAGCTTCTTCTCTACTACCCTTCTTGTGAATGGGTACAACATTAGCCATTCTCCAATCATCAGGAACATCTCCTGTAAGAAGGGACTGATTATATAGATCAGTCAGGGGGCCAACAATCACAGATCGGAGTTCTTTAAGAACTCTGGGGTGGATGCCATCCGGACCCATTGCCTTATTTAACTTTAGCCGGACAAGTTCCTGTAGAACATCGGCCTCTGAGAACACTGGGGCTGAAACCTTACAACTAGAGGCAATGCTGGGGTCCGGCAGAGATCTGGCCACAATCTGGCAAAAATGCTAAGAATCAGCAGAACACAAACCGCTGCATGCCTGAGTTTGTGTCTGGCCAATTCCTTGCGTTCTCTGCCGGATCAGGTGGCCGGAGCGTAGTGCTGCAGGTGTGAAAGTAGCCTTACCCTGTGTGTTTTGTAAGTTTTGTATTGCTGTATGTAATGTTAGGACACCATAGGTTAAGTTGAGAATTTTGGGGGAGGGGGGGAGAGGCAGGCACATTCTTTGCACAGGGGCCCTCTGCTGTCTGTGTCCACCCCTGGATATACCGTGACCCTATTGGTATCACTATGTGTTTTCATGTGGATGTTACTATGAGGTACTATTTTCAGAGAGTAGACAAGGGGTACCGCAGTATTACCACCTTATTCCTCAGTTACTAATATAAGCCAATGTATAATTAGAATGTAGGAGTCTTCAAGTCCCATAAGAGACAATGCTCGTTCTGCTTTGGTGACCTGCAGGCTACACCAACACTAACACAATTGCTGTTTTGTTATAAAATCCAAATTCGCCGCAGGATCATTCATGAGAAAAAAAAATCATGACCTTATATTACTCACCAGAGCTTGCCACTTGGTGGCGCTGCTGCACAATGAAGTACATTCACAAATCAACTGCACAGGATGATCGCCAGGGGGCGCCCTTACACAGCAAGGCCTGGTGCCGCTCTCGCCTGAGTGGTTCTCGTTGATACTACTAGCGGTCGTTTCCTGTTTCCTGTGTGATCCGCTGCCGAGAGCGCGACGGGTCCGGTGGGGAGGAGAAGGTGAGAAAGGGAAGCGGGTGTTCGCCAGGTGAACGGTGGGGGCAGCAGGTTGGGGGTGGGTCATCTCATGCACCGATCAGAGCATTCACTCTGCGGGTTCTAACATCGGAGCTTGGCTTTTCATTGTAGCCCTCGGTGTGCAGGACAGCGCTAGGCTCATACATCCATCGTGTCCGGTGATCCACGTCCAGTGCTCTACGGGCTGCAGGTCCTCACACACTGCTGTCCCGTAGTACTGACTAGAGGGGTCCTCCATGTCTTCTGGGTGGTGGGTTGGTGTATATCGGTCGGATCCATGCCATAGATCCCTCCAGGACACTGAAGTTCACGCATAGGCTCTTGATCTCCATTACCTAATTACACATGGTATCCATATGTGTATCAGAACAGGACACATCCCATGTACTTGGACACTTGCTGCTGGCTCCTAACCTTTTGGGTTCTTTACCATTGATTTCTATGGTAGTTCTTAACTGGGATATTGAAAAGGGGGGGGGAATCAAACTTGCTCCTGGAATGGTCCATCTTGCTCCTAAAGTCGCAATATCAGCAAGGGTGCAGAACTTAATAAATGCCAGTATGTCACCCAATAATTTGGGATATGCCTAATACTCTGAGTTTCTGCAATGTCTGACGTTGCCAGATTCTGCAGTTCACCGCCAGATCCAAATTGACTATAACGGGGTCCTGTGATGATCCGGGCTGCTTTCCGTTGTGCACCTTTTTTGTCAGCTGCCATTTCTGCCAGAACAGGCTACCAGAAGAGCCCACCGGATTTAAACCACAGCTTTTTGAACATACTCTGAGGGGTTCCTCTGACAGTCAGAAAAACCTGAGAATGTGTGATCACCTCCAGAAGAATAAAATATGAAGCTCATTTTATATACATTTGCTATGTGGTACTGCCTGACTAATGTTCCTTTTGGGAATACAAGTGATTAGAACGTTGTCTACCCCTTTGATTTCTATATCTGCACATATCTACTATACTGAGAACCTCCAAAAATATTTACATACTTAAAGGGATCCAGTCACTAGATGTTTGTACCCTAGACCACCAGCTTTTCATTATACTATTGGGATTCATGCTATTTACATGGAAGCATCTGACAAAAGAAGCTCAACCCCAATTCTAAAAAAATCAAGACGCTGTAAAATGTAAATTAAAACAGAATTTAATGATTCACAATCTCACACACCAATATTTTGTTCACAATATAAGGCCCCTTTCACACGACCGTATGCCCTCCAAAACATACGGTCTGTGAGTGGGCCATATGTCCGTGCGCACAGCATAATTTATTACAATGATGCTGTACACGTGTGGGCGCCCGTGGGACTATTGTCCTGCACTCATATGATTTTATGGGGTGGACCCCCGCGGGCGACCTGACGTGCACAGCATCATTGTAATCAATGATGCTGTGCCCTTCGGTGCGCACAATCGATGCCGCTCCTGGACATATGGCCCACTCACGGACTGTATATCTCGGAGGGCATATGGTCGTGTGAGAGGAGCCTAACACAGAACACGTATCAGATGTTGAAAGTGAGACATTTTACCATTTAACGAAAAAAATAACTGATCTTGATGACAACACATCTCAAAAAAGAAGGGACAGAGGCAACAAAACACTGGAAAGTAAGTGGCACTAATAAAAAACTGCTGGAGGAGCGTTTTGGTACTTAGTCACATGACTAGGTATAAAACGGGTATATTAGAGAGGCAAAATCTCTCAGTAGAAGATTTTGACCAATCTGCGAAAACCTGCATATAAAAAAATTGCGGAATAATTTCAGAAACTGTTCATCAATGTTAAATTGTGAAGACCTTGAATTTCCCACTATTCATAGTACATAATATCAAAAGATTCAAAGAATCTTGAGAAATTCATGTGCCACTATTGGATGCTCGTGATCTACAGGCAGCACTGCATTAAAGTCAGGCACAATTCTGTACTGGAAATCACTGCATGGGCTCAGGAACACATACCAGAAATCAATGTCTGGACACAATTTGCTGTTCAATCCACAAATGCAAGTTAACGCTGTATCATGCAAAGAAGAAGCCATGTCAACATGATCCAGAAATGCCACTGTCTTCTCTGGGCCAAAACCCATTTAAAATGGATGAACTGTTCTGTGGTCACATAAATCAAAATTTGAAATTCTTTTTAGAAACCATGGATGCCATGTCTTGCAGACTAAAGAGGAGAGGGACCATCCAGCTTGTTATCAGTGTATTGTTCACAAATCCATGAAAGAAGACCCAGAACTGGTGAGCAGCTAGAATCCTACATCAGACAAGAATGGGCCAGCAGTTTTCTCCCAAAACTGCAGCAATTGGTCTCCTCACTTCCCAGACATTTACAGACTACTCAAGGAAGAGGGGATGCTACACAATGGTAGACATGGCCCCGTTCCTTACTTTTTAGAGATGTGTTGCTGCCATCAAGTTCTAAATGAGTTAATTGCTTTTATGAAATGGTAAAATCTCATGTACAACATCTGTGTTCTATGATCTACTGTTTATAAAGTATGAGTCTATGAGATTTGCAAATCATTGCATTCAGTTTTTATTTCCATTCTACAGTGGCCCAACTTTTTTTGGAATTGGGGTTATATATTACCAGAGAAAACCCTGAAGGCATTTTGATGGGGCCGCAAAAAAATGCGGCGAGCACACCGTGTGCTGTCCACATCCAGATGTTCATTCCGCAGCCCCTCAAAAATATAGAACATGTCCTATTCTTGTCAGTTTTGCGGACAAGAATAGGCATTGTTACCATGGGTCCACAAAAAAAGAAAAAACAGATGCAGCACGGACGGTCGTGAATGCATCCTAACATGTATTAAATGAGTTTTTTGCCGCAAAGATGGCAGTGGATTTCATCCTCTCTATTGGAAAGAGTAGAATCCACAGTGGAGCTCTGCAGCATAAATTGATACGTTGCAGATTTCAAACTTCAAGTCTGTTTAAGGCTACTTTCATACGACACTTGTTTTTGTGGCCTCAGATCCACATATTTTGCTGATAGGATGCGGACCTATTCATTTTAATGGGTCAGCAAAAAATGCGGACAGCACACTGTGTGCTGTCCGCATCCGTATGTTCGTTCCGTAGCCCCGCAAAAAAAATAGAACATGTCCTATTCTTGTCCATTTTGCGGACAAGGATAGGCACTGTTACAGTGGATCCGCAAAAAAAACGGATACCATACAGTTTTTTTTACGGATCTGCAATTTGTGGATCAGCAAAACACAACAGTTGTGTGAAAGTAGCCTTAGGGGCTGTTCAGACGGCCGTGGTGTTGTGGATCCGCAAAAACACTGATGCTGGCCAGTGTGTGTTTCACAATTTGCGGAACACACATGGCCGGCACCCTATACTAAATGCCTATTCTTGTCCGCTATTGCGGACAAGAATAGGACAAGTTCTATATTTTTTCGGCTCAGCGTGATCTAATACCGGCAATAGAAATGAATGGGGCCGCATTTATTCCACAAAATTGCGGAATAGATGCGGCCCCGTTCACACGGTCGTGTGAATGGGCCCTAAGCTGTAGATTTTTTTTACGCAGAGCGTGGATGAGATTTCTTGAAATACAGCAAGTATCCAGATTGTTCCTGTCACAGGACACTCTTAATCGTGACACATATTTGTCAGCAAGGTACAGTTTGGATACCATTTTTTGCTACCCAGACCTGTCCTTTCAACACAGTTTTAAATGTAAAGTGCAGTATACTGAGGTAAGTCAAGGGTGCATATGGCCACAACGCCAAAGTGTTAAAGGGTACCTAATCCTTCATGCATAGTACTTTCTATGGATCTGTATTCCACATGCTGCAAAAGCAGAGCTGATGCAAGCCGAAGATGCATCAAAGGTACCCTTTAAGCAGCAGCTAGCCAGGTAATAATGGAGAAATCAGATTCCATGGCCTGCTTTCCCCAGCGCCATCAGCAGAGTACAGGTGCTGCATAACATACCTATATTCTGAATGAAGGGGGTTGACCTCTTTCGGAGAAGGACAGATGTGGATGTTGTGTTGATACTGCAGCACCAAAGCCACACTCTGCTTCAAATGTCCAAGGTGTATCTGCTTTAGTGCAGGTGCTTTATATTCCTAGTGATCTGTTATCTGTTTTATCTAAATCAGGCATCCCCAAACTGCAGCCCTCCAGATGTTGCAAAACTACAACTCCCAGCATGCCCGGAGCGGCCTACAGCTATCAGCCTACAGCAGGGCATGGTGGGAGTTGTAGTTTTACAACAGCTGGAGGGCCGCAGTTTGGGGATGCCTGATCTAAATAGTTGGTCTTTATTACATACTGAGATATTGGACTGGGCTAAGAGGGCTATTTTCTGGCCGTTTGCTTGTGCTAAAATGAAAACGGAATCTGTCAAGGAGATTACATCTAATTATCCTGCAAACCAAGGAGACAAAGCCTAGTTGCCAAGGGTCCCCAGAGGAGCGATTTGAGAGGAGCCTCAGGTCCAGATAGTTGTTTTGCTGAGTATACCCTTCAATTACGCTAGGTGTTAGCAGATCAATCCCAAGGGTCGGGCGTTGTCTTGGGACTACCCTCTGCCTGTGAAACTAGATAAGAAGCTGAGCGCTGCTGTAAGTGAATCCTGAACACTTGTAAGGGCTGTATTCATGTTCTCATTGTTCTGTCCTAATGGTTATACTAATTATCTGTTTGTCTCCCCCAGGAGGATTCTAAGGCCAGAACCATGGACAAGCACAAAGTCAAGAGACAACGCCTGGATCGAATCTGTGAGGGTTAGAAGATATTCACTCAGAGTTTGTAGGAAGCTGTGGTTACAGCAGGCCAGTGTCTAAAGCAGGGATCTCAAACTCGTGGCCCTCCAGATGTTGCAAAACTACAACTCCCAGCATGCCCTGGTAGCCGAAGAATGTCCAGGCATGATGGGAATTGTAGTTCTGTAACAGCTGGAGGGCCACGAGTTTGAGATCCCTGGTCTAAAGGCTCCTTTACACAGGCCAATTTTGCAGGGGATTGATGGGAAGGAAGCGTTCCTTCCCGACAAGTGCCTGCTCGTCAGTGGAGGAGACAGCTGAATTTACATGCAGGGATCTCCTCCACAGTATGGGGAGGAGTGATTGGTAATGCCATCGCTTGTCCGAATACTGACTAGTTTGCCGGCAGCAGAGGCTGTTCACACGGCATGGTCTGCTGAGGGCAAACAACAATTTTTGTGACCGCATGAATGATCTATTACCTGATGAATGAGCATTTCGCTCGTTCATCGGGTAATTGGCGGCACTTTTACACCGCCAAAAAATTACTAATGAGCATTACTATGAACACGTGTTAGAGGTTATCTGGCTGAGAATCGTCCTGTGTAATATTATAAACCTCAGGTTGCTCTCCTTCCTTGTCTGCTGCTTGGTAAGGAGATGCCCAAGAGGAGGCACACAGTCTTTACCATAGAAGCGAGCAGGTTCCTAAATGAAATCTGGCCTTGTCATTTAGTATATGCAGTTGTCTCCTTTCTTTACTGTAGAAAACTGTCAATACATTGAGCCCCATGTACAGAATCAGTTTTCAGATTGCTTTTGGACCTAGGGCTCATTGTGACAGCCATGTGCCAGCTGGAGTATATCTAACGTGGGGTTCAGATGCAAATGTGTTTTACTGTCGTGTAGATATTTACAATGTGATTAAATGTTTGGTATGAGGAACTATTTGGTCCTTGCAAAAATATTTTTTATTGACTTTGGGTACATTGACATTTAAAGGGGATGTCCCTTCTCTTCTTTTCCAAAGCAGGATAGTCTGCATTAAGGGAGCAGAGGGGAGGTGACCAGTTGGGGGTGTGTCCCTGCACAGTCTGAATCTATCCAATCAGTGCTGCCATGTTCAGACTGTGTAGATACACCCCCCCCAACTTGTTACCTCCCCTCTGTTCCCTTACTGAAGACAAATAGTAATTCATTCATAACTTCTAGTAGAAATAATAAAGGAATGGCACAACATACAGATAGATAACATATAGACAAAATACATAAGAATAGATGATCCAGGATTGTTATTACATGGGGAATGCATGGAGCTATTAATACAGGCATGTCAGGAGCGGTGAGAGGTCCTATTTAAAACTAGTAGCTTTGTGTGGGTATGATCACACGGCGGTCCAGTGCTGTGCAGCTGCACAAGCCACAGTGTGTTCTAATTTAACTAATTCGGACTTTACTCTGTTTGTATTGTTAATGGCTGCGCAGCCGTTGACAATGCAGACCGATTAAACAGTGCAGTAATTTGTTTAATTAGAGGCTGCTGTGACTTGCGTGGCTGCACAGTACTGGACCGCAGCACAACCGAGACATGACCATGCCATGTGATGGTACCCTGAATGTTGATCTGAGCAACACTTAATTTTGGGTAATGCAGTGTCATGCAATGCATTGTATTATGCAAAGTAATGCACAATATTCACTAAGGTACTCCCATTCATGGACATTATATGTATCTGTAAAACGTTAATTTGTTCTATAAAGTTCTTAATGGTTTGATTAAAGGGTTTCTACAGTTTTATCCTCTGGATAGATCATCAGCATCTGATCGGCGGGGGTCCGACACCCGGGACCCCCACCGATCAGCTGTTTGAGAAGGCAGCGGCGCTGCAGGAGCGCCGCGGCCTTCTCTGTGTTTACCGCAGGCCCAGTGATGTCACGACTAGTTTCACTGGCCTGGGCGCGGCTAAGCTCTGTTCACATGAATGGAGCTTAGCCCCGCCCAGGCCAGTGATACTAGTCGTGACGTCACTGGGCCTGCGGTAAACACAGAGAAGGCCACGGCGCTCCTGCAGCGCCGCTCCCTTCTCAAACAGCTGATCAGCGGGGGCCCCGGGTGTCGGACCCCCGCCGTTCAGATGCTGATGATCTATCCAGAGGATAGATCATCAGTTTTAAAAACTGCAGAACCCCTTTAAAACCTAAATTATCAGATTGCGCCATGTTTTGCATCTTAGGCTACTTTCACATCTGCGGCAGAGAATGCTGGGAATCGGCCAGATACAAACCGCAGCATGCAGCGGTTTCTGACTGGCAAATTCTTGGCCGGACCCCACTATAGTTAATTGGGCTGGTGGGTATTCCGGTTGCATCCGGCAGAACCTCCAGCAGGCTGTTCTCTGCTGGAACAGCCTGCCAGAATTGTAGCCGCAGGTGTGAAGCTATCCTTAAAGACATTTTAGTAGTTGGAAAAATACTTAACATGTAAGAAAATATTAATTGCTTTGCTTTTTGGTCAGGTATCCGGCCGCCTATTCTAAATGGTCCTATGCCTGTCCGTCCATTGGTGGCTCTTCTAGACGGAAGGGACTGCACAGTTGAGATGCCTATATTAAAGGATGTTGCTACAGTAGCATTCTGTGATGCTCAGTCTACACAAGAGATCCATGAGAAAGTAAGTGTTTGTATGTTGTGTGTTTTATGCTGCATACTTTACATATTACTATATACAATGGTCGCCATATTTTGCTGCAGGGAACAGTCGCTGTAGAAGAACTGATGGCATTTTATCTATGAAAAAAAAAAAATCAAACTTTTGCATATACCCATTGTCTGGTGAATGGGTGTGATGATGTTAATCTTAATGCTAAGAAGAGTAGGTGTAGGAAACGCTGCTGTAATTATACGTAAAAGGGAATGTGTCACCTCTGATTAATGTCTGCCAGTTAAAACCAGATAGTGGTGACACATCTCCATTTTTAGTGCGTTTTTATTTTATTATTGCAGATTACCTATTTTTGTTCTGTTGTCTGAACATGATTATGGGGACTGCCATTTTGTCAGAGTTGTTCTTAACTCCTTCAAGACCGGGCAATTTTCCTTTTTTTTTTTTCATTTTGTTTTTTTACTCCCAGCCTTCCCAAAGATATAACTTTTTTTATTTTTCCATTCACATAGTTGTATAAAGGAATGTTTTTTTGCAGGGCACATACAGTTTTATGGGTTTTGTTTTAACAGTATTTCCTATGCGATAAAACTGACCTGTTACTTCAATTTTCTGGGGCAGTACGATTACAACAATACCACATATGTATAGTTTTTCTTACATTTCTATGCAGAAAAAATGAAAACTTTTTAATATACTAATTTTTTCTTTGCATAGTCATATTCTGACCCTCATAACTTTTTTATTTTTAAATGGCCGACCGCCGATGTAAATTTACTTTGGGTGGCCGGAAGGGGGTTAAAAGGGTTGTACAGTGCTAAAATATTGATGACCTATCCTCAGGATACGTCATGAATATCTGACTGGTGTGTGTCTGACTCCCGGCCCCATTGACTTCTATAGGAGAGTTTTCTGGGCATGCTCTGTGACGTCACCTGTTGTGAATGGTGAATCCTGTATTATCCATACTACCATCCCTGTCATTCTAATCCTGTCTGTAATGATAAGGAGATGACTGCTGAAAAGGCATCTGTACAGACCAAAAGCATCTATTATTAGGCTTAGTGGCCAGTGCAAAAACTGCAGAATTTATTTTTTAATTCTTAAAATTCTTTAAAAATATGTGAAACATAAAAATGTGATTTAAGCAGTAGGCCATTTTTTGATGACGCATTTCCTTTAAGTTTATAATTTTTCGATCTTGCACACATAGGCCCAGATTTACTAATCCTTAGACAGGCTGTGTATACCTGCATCATATTTATCAAAGGTGCAGGGGTATACACTTTTTTCTGACTCTATACCAACTACTGGTTGGCTTACCTTGAGAGAGATTTTTACACCAGAATTGTGGTGCAATTTTGGTGCAGAATGGCTCCACTTAGGCCCCTCCAAAGCATGTAAAAAAAAACTGTAGAAACCCTAGATGTGCCAATTTGCGCTACTTTTTTAGCCAGATTTTTGGCACAGACACATTAGTAAATCTGGGCATAGACCTGTGTGTTGCGGATCAGAAAATGCTCTGTTTCATGTAGCCTGAGCGCTCAGCACTCTGCATTCTTTTACTACAGGTGTTAAGTGAAGCAGTGGGAGCCCTTATGTATCACACAATCTCCCTTTCTAGAGAAGACCTGGAAAAATTTAAGGCTCTTCGTATCATCATACGAATTGGAAGTGGTTATGACAATATTGATATAAAGTCTGCAGCGGAAATGGGTACGTTTTACAGATAAATTTGTTCGAGGTTGATTTCTTTAAGACAGGCTTAATTGAAAATGTTTTTTTTCTCTCTTCATTAAGGGATTGCTGTTTGTAATGTTCCCTCATCGTCCGTGGAAGAGACCGCCGATTCTACACTCTGCCACATCTTGAACCTCTATCGGCGTGTCACATGGCTGCACCAGGCTATGAGAGAAGGGAATCGTGCTGCCAGTGTGGAACAGATCAGAGAGGTTGCGGGAGGGGCCGCCAGAATCCGTGGGGAGACGTTGGGCATCATTGGACTTGGTAAAGCTCAGTCTAATAGAAACATGGACTTGGAGCACAACAAATGGTTGAAAGCCTATCAACCTGATTAGCAGTTTCCTGATGGCAACATTACTTTATATCAGGCGGTATTATATTTTTTCTTCATTTGCAGGCAGGGTTGGGCAAGCAGTTGCTTTACGTGCCAAGGCCTTTGGTTTCACGGTCATATTTTATGACCCCTATCTTCCTGATGGAGTTGAACGTTCCCTGGGCTTACAGCGGATGGCGACGCTTCAAGATCTGCTAATGCACAGCGACTGCATAACTTTGCACTGCAGTCTGAATGAGCACAATCATCACCTCATCAATGATTTTACCATAAAGCAGGTGTGTAACGGCTGCGCACACTAGAGCCGATCAGACCACATAGGAGCTGGTTCACGCAAGCAGTTGTGTTGAGAACTGCTGCCTGGTTTACAAAAAACGCTTTTTCTATAGACACATACTTTCCTTGAGACATTTTCCACACCCTTCAAAAAAATACATGGGGGGAGATTTATCAAAACTGGTGCAAAAGGAAACTGGCTTAGTCACCCATAGAAACCAACCTTATTTATCCTTTCATTTTCCAAAGGATCTCTGAAAAATGAAAGGTAAATTCTGATTGGTTGCTATGGTCAACTAAGCCAGTTTTCTTTTACACCAGTTTTGATAAATCTCCCCCATCTTCTTTGCATAATTTGTCTTCTAAAATGATGTGGGTTGGAATTCAGGGGTGCACAACCTGCAGCCCCCAACCATCTGGTCACTGACATCCTTGATGGTTGCCTACATGTCAAAGGGAAGAGGAGATGTGCTTAGGGCTGGAGTAGGGTGCCTCTCTGGGAAACATATATTGGCAACATGGAGGTCTTCTGATCTGTGTGTTGCGCTCCAGTGAGGAGTAAGTGAGGTGGCCATGCATGAGTGCAGCTGTCTTCATTATAGTTTATGGCAATAGTGAAACCCTCAGCTGTTTGAGAAACTAACATTAATTAAAATAGAGGGAGACGCTTTCTGGAGTGTGAACTGGGGCGAAGAGGACAACTGGTTTCCCAGCACGTGGGAGTCCTGGAGGTGGAACCTACACATATCAAATATATTTATGGCATATATGTTCGATATGGCATAGATCTCTCAGATGGTAATACCATTTTAAAGGGGTCATCCAGGTAAATATAATGATGACCTATCCTCAGGATAGGTCATCGTTACCAGATAGGTGGGGGTCCAAGTATGGGCACCCCCGCAGGTCAGCTGTTACAGAAGCACGTCGAGCACAGGCGGCTCCCGGCAGCTTTCCAAGCCCAGTGTTGCACATTATATAGCAGCTGTGCTTGGTATCGCAGCTCAGCCACGTTCACTTCAATGGGGATGCAATTGCAACTAGGCCGTGTGACTGATGTACAGTGATGTCAAATGGCCTAGGAAGAGGCCGCGGTGCTCATAGAGCTGACCAGTGGGGGTCCCCTGATCGGATATTGATGACCTATCCGGAGGATAGGTCATCAATACTAATTACCGTACAATCCTAGGAATTTGTTCAGTCCAACAACATGGCCTTTGGAAAAGGTTGTGCATCCTCGACTTAGGTCTTCATAGCCATCACAGGCCCTTATGAAGAAAAACACCTATTATTTCCAAACCGGATTTCTGATTGCTTACTAGGACATCATTCAGAACAGTAGTCATAAATAAGGGCTGTTTGCATTTGACTGGTTCATATTGAAATTCTAATGAAAAGTGCACTTTAACATGATGCAAATTAAGTCATTTAACTTCTGAGTCTTTCATTGATGTAGTGTTCGCCTATATATGCTAGCTGTCTAGTCTCTTGCATGGCCTCTGTGTTCTGTACTTAAAAATTTTGTTGGAACTTGTGACTCTTTATGAAGCCTAGTAATCTGATTAAGGTTCTATTTGAGGTGTACAGTCAGCCATTGACTCTTTTTGTTAAAAACGCAGTGTTTTTTGCACTATGGTCTTGTATTTGATATTATAGACAACTATTCCTTCCATTATGTTTCCCGACACATGACCTAGACGTATGCTCTGTGTACATGCCAAATAATGTGTTTCAATTAACCCTGAGAACTACTAAGGCAACCTCCTGAGCATGCAGGAAGGTACAGCATAGGTTAATAACGTACCATCCAAGGGCGGACTGGGAACTTGAAGTGTCCCTGGAAAAAATACTAAAAGTGGCCCCATTTTGTAGTTGAGTCCAAATTGATGGAAGGCAGGGCCATAAATACCATATTGTGGCACATTATACCACCCCAACAGAGCCAAATATCACAGTCCATGACAAAGTACTGTCAGCAGCACAGAATACATCCCCAAAAATGTCCACTGGCCGGCCGGGAGGAGGGATCAGGCTGCCCCCTGGGCATCGGCCCACCAGGAAAATTCCCTGTAAGGTCTATGGCCAAATCTGCCACTGGTATCATCTAAGCTGTTGATAGTAATGGCACACATGAATTATAATATAGCATCATGCAGTTATAAATAATGACTTTTATTCAAAATTGTAGATGCGGCAGGGCTGCTTTTTGGTAAACACTGCCCGTGGGGGACTCGTTGATGAGAAAGCGCTTGCCCAGGCTTTAAAAGATGGACGAATCCGAGGTGCTGCTTTAGATGTCCATGAGTCTGAACCTTTCAGGTATTGCCTTCATCTAGGAAGGGTTGTATTTTGCCAGTAAGCAGAAATCTAACAAGCAATTCTGTTGCTGCCTACAGCTTTTCTCAAGGACCTTTAAAAGATGCCCCTAACTTGATCTGCACCCCTCACACTGCCTGGTACAGTGAACATGCTTCAATTGAATCAAGAGAGGAGGCAGCTAAAGAAATCCGCAGAGCCATTACAGGTATGTGAATACAGTCTCCTCTGCTAATGTCTTCAATGTTGTCCATGTTTTTGTACCCACACAACCATATGCAGGCGAAATTCTGTTTCGTGGACTGAGTACCTTGGTATCTTTCCAGGTCCAATTCCAGATGCATTGAAAAATTGTGTAAATAAAGAGTATTTGCTGGCAGCGGCACAGTGGCCAGCAATGGAGTCCGTTCATCCAGAGCTCAATGGAGCAGCAGGATATAGGTAGGTTTATTTCATGTCAAGCCATATTACAAATTTGACTGTACGTCTCAGTCATTCCTTCACAAAAGCATTGCCATTTGGCCGCATCGCAAATTATTTTGCAACTTAAATATTTTTAAGCATGAAGCTTTTGAAGGATAAACTACATTATTTATGCATTTTGTTGTAATAATATAATCTGTTTGAGACCTACATAATTTTCCAGTGTCTTCAAATGATTTATGGAAATATTGCCTGTATAGACTGGCCTACCTTTGAGACCATGGCTCTAGAGTCGGTAGAAATGTACCCACTCCAGCTCAAAAAGAATATTATCTGTTAATATTCTTCAATTAATTTCTTAACTATCATATACATTTAGAAAAGGTTACAAATATTAATCATGAATATATTTTATGTTCTGTCAATCTAATGCCCTTATTTATCAAAAACAGTGATAAGCAGGGTGTTCTAATGGTGATAGAAAATTAGTTCTCACCTCTCCTGTGTCTTATACTAGTGATAAGCAGGGTGTTCTAGTGGTGATAGAGAATCCGTTCTCACCTCTCCTGTGTCTTATACTAGTGATAAGCAGGGTGTTCTAGTGGTGATAGAGAATCCGTTCTCACTTATCCTGTGTCTTATACTAGTGATAAGCAGGGTGTTCTAGTGGTGATAGAGAATCCGTTCTCACTTATCCTGTGTCTTATACTAGTGATAAGCAGGGTGTTCTAGTGGTGATAGAGAATCCGTTCTCACTTATCCTGTGTCTTATACTAGTGATAAGAAGGGTGTTCTGGTGGTGATAGAGAATCAGTTCTCACCTCTCCTGTGTCTTATACTAGTGATAAGAAGGGTGTTCTGGTGGTGATAGAGAATATGTTCTCACCTCTCCTGTGTTTTATACTAGTGATAAGCAGGGTGTTCTGGCAAATAGCAAATCAGTTCTCACTTATCCTGTGTCTTATACTGGTGATAAGCAGGATGTTGTGGTGGTGATAGAGAATCCGTTCTCGCCTCTCCTGTGTATTATACTAGTGATAAGCAGGGTGTTCTAGTGGTGATAGAGAATCCGTTCTCACTTATCCTGTGTCTTATACTAGTGATAAGAAGGGTGTTCTGGTGGTGATAGAGAATATGTTCTCACCTCTCCTGTGTCTTATACTAGTGATAAGAAGGCTGTTCTGGTGGTGATAGAGAATATGTTCTCACCTCTCCTGTGTTTTATACTAGTGATAAGCAGGGTGTTCTGGCAAATAGCAAATCAGTTCTCACTTATCCTGTGTCTTATACTGGTGATAAGCAGGATGTTGTGGTGGTGATAGAGAATCCGTTCTCACCTCTCCTGTGTCTTATACTAGTGATAAGCAGGATGTTGTGGTGGTGATAGAGAATCCGTTCTCACCTCTCCTGTGTCTTATACTAGTGATAAGCAGGGTGTTCTGGTGGTGATAGAGAATATGTTCTCACCTCTCCTGTGTCATATACTAGTGATAAGCAGGGTGTTCTGGTGGTGATATAAAATCAGTTCTCACCTCTCCTGTGTCTTATACTAGTGATAAGCAGGGTGTTCTAGTGGTGATATAAAATCCGTTCTCACCTCTCCTGTGTCTTATACTAGTGATAAGCAGGGTGTTGTGGTGGTGATAGAAAATCAGTTCTCACCTCTCCTGTGTCTTATACTAGTGATAAGCAGGGTGTTCTAGTGGTGATAGAAAATCAGTTCTCACTTATCCTGTGTCTTATACTAGTGGTAAGCAGGGTGTTCTAGTGGTGATAGAAAATCAGTTCTCACCTCTCCTGTGTCTTATACTAGTGATAAGCAGGGTGTTCTAGTGGAGCCTGCAGACTGCCTTCTGCTACTCCCCACAGCTCTGGTTTTGCGTGATGGTCAATGTGTGTCCATCTTCTGGTCAGTCTCTTTTTTAACTTCTGCTCTGATGCAGCCAATAACTGGTTGGTGTGTCTCTTACGGACATGTCATTGCTGAATCCAGTCATTGGCTGCACATGAGCAGATAATTAGGCCCATACTGGAGAGGAAGTAAACAAGCCACAGATTGGAAAATAGACATGTAAAAAGTATTCATACCCCTCAAACTTTTCCACATTTTTTTTCATGTTACACCCACAAACTTTTATATTTCGTTTATTTGGAATTAGCAAGTATGTGTGAAAAGAAAATTATACATGGTTTTCAAAAATTAATAAATAAAAATCTGAAAAGTGGCGTGCTCTGATTCCCCTAAATAAAATCCAGTGTGACCAACTGTCTTCATAAATTACCTAGTTGGTAAATAGTCCTCCTGTGTGTAATTTATTATCAGTATAACTACAGCTGTTCTGTGAAGGCCTCAGAGGTTTGTTAGAGAACATTAGTGTCAAACAGCATCATGAAAACGAAGCAACACATCAAACAGGTCAGGGATAAAGTTGTAGAGAAGTGTGATAACAAAATATCCCAAGCTCTGAGCAGCTCACAGACCACTCTTCAATCCATCATGCAGAAAATGGAAGGAGTATGGCACAACTGCAAACTTATCAAGACCTGGCTGCCCACCTAAACTGATAGCCCAGCAAAGGAGAGCACTAATTAGAAAAGTAGCAGAGAGGCCCATGGTCATGCAGAGATCCACAGCTTAGGTGGGAGAATCTGTCCACAGGACAACTATTAGTCGTGTACTCCATAAATCTGGTCTTTATAGAAGAGTGGCAAGAAGAAAGCCATTTTTGAGTCCTGTTTGCAATTTGCCACAAGTCATGTAGGGGACACAGCAAACATGTGGAAGAAGGCGCTCTGGTCAGATGTTTTTGGACTAAAAGCAAAATGCTATGTGTGGCGGAAAACTAACACTGCACATCAACCTAAACACAGCATCCCCACCGTGAAACATGGTGATGGCAGCATCATACTATGGGGATGCTTTTCTTCAGCAGGGACAGAGAAGCTGGTCAGAGTTAATGGGAAGACGGATGGAGCTTAGTAAAAGGCAATCCTGAAGGAAAACCTGTTAGAGGCGACAAAAGACTGGGATGATGGATTGAAGAGTGGTCTGTGAGCTGTTCAAAACTTGGGATATTTTGTTTTATAAACTAACCCTGCTTCACACTTCTCCACAACTTTATCCCTGACCTGTTTGATGTGTTGCTTGGTTTTCATGAAGTTGTTTGATTGCTAATGTTCTCTAACAAACCTCTGGGGCCTACAGCTATTAGGGCATGCTGGGAGTTGTAGTTTTGCAACAGCTGGAGGGCTGCAGGTTGAGCATCCCTGGTTTAGATCAAAGAATATTCATATGTTAGAATGGCCCAGTCAAAGTCCAGACCTAAATCCCATTGGGAATCTGTGGCAAGGCTTGAAAATGGCTTAATCTAATCTGACTGAGCTTGAGCCATTTTGCAAAGAAGAATTGGGCAAAAATTCCTGCCTCTAGATATACAAAGCTGGTAGAGATATACTCCGAAAGACTTGCAGCTGTAATTGCAGCGAAAGGTGGTCCTACAAACTATTGACTCAGAGTGGCTAAATACAGATTTTTATTTGAACAATTTTGAAAATCCTGTATAATTTTCTTTTCACTTCACACATGCTTACTACTTTGTGTTGGTCTATCACATAAAATCCCAATAAAATACATTTAAGTTTGTGGGTGTAACATGAAAAAATGTGGAAAGGTTCAAGGAATATGAATACCTTTTGAAGGCACTGTCTACGTAAATATGAATCTTTCTATAGTGGAGGCAGGCTGTGGAACAACCCTTTTATGAAAAGCACCGAATATAGAAACTACACTTTTTACATGTTTCTTTCATTCCCATTTAAACTTGCACATGATTCTCTGCATTTCTAGGACATCCGTATAGAGCTTTTCTAACTTTTTTCAAAGGACACATTCATAGATTTCTTAAAATTAAGTGTATAACATATAACAGTGTTTTCCAGTTATTAAATGCATCGTACATTGCATTTTTTATTACAGGAATTTAGAAAATTTCAGAAATTGGATTCCAATAAATATGGTTTAAATTCTAAGTAGCCTTATTACTTACATCATAGTAAGAAAAAGCCTGATTTTGCCATTTTACTACGGTAAATGTTAGTACTAAATTATTGGCCATTTATGAAGGAGTTGAAGCCGGATTTGGAGCCTGATAATATGTTGGAATCAGAACTTTGGCTTATCGACTCCACAGCTCTGTTAAAGGCAACCCCTTTCAAAATGTGGTTGCCAGGGATTCGACTAGGTTTTACTCTTATTATGATTGTCGGTGTATGCTGTAGGAGAAATGTAGTAGGTCATAGATGAGGGTTCCTGAGCGGAGATACTCTCCACCTATGATGTTCATATGCCCTAACAAGGCATATGGACCTCTTCAATGGCAACCTAACTGTTTTAGAAGGAACCACATCTATTTGTTGCTTACAAGTAAGTGGAACACAATTTAATATCTGCTTGGTTGTTTTGTTACAGGTTCCCACCAGGAGTTGTGGGAGTACCTGCTCCGGGACACCCAGCTTCAGTGGAAAGCATTGTGGCAACTTCACACCCTTTACTTCCCTCTGTTTCCCACACTCCGTCACCAGGACAAACAAGCAAGCCAGAGGCAGACAGAGAAATTCCCACTGACCAGTAGCAATACTGTGCTTTGTTTGTGTTCTTCTTTTTATGTTTATTTTGCCTTGTCTTGTTTTTTTCCCCTTTTTTTTATACCACCAGTCCCATACTTTTGCTCTGCCTTCCCCCTCAGAATGGTTTGGGGGAGAAGAGCGGGATTCCAGGTCTCTTCAGCAGCTTTACCCAGTTGATGGAATCAGGCTGCAAGCCCTGAGGTGTATCATCTCTCCTCACACCGGAAAGGAGAATGTTCTTATCAATGTCTGGAAACCTTTCGATATTGCCTTTCAACAGATCTATTTTTTAACTGATTTAGTTTTACGTGAAATACTGTATGGGTGGGTTGTGCTTCTGTGTGCCGGGACAGGCTGATCTTTTCTGCTTCCTCTAGAATGAGACATACCCAGTTGTCTCAGGGAGCTGAGGCATCACCAAATTTTAGGGTGGTGGGTATCTTGTAATCTGAAGTGTGTCTCAATCCCCTCACTACTGGAAGATAAGAAACACGTTATCTTCTGAAGGAGCTACTTGAGTTTCTACATTGCTGTGAGAGCGCACCATCAAATTAATTTTATAGTTGGATCATTGTTGTTGACTTTGGACACAAAAGCAGAAGTATTGAAAAGTTAAACTAATGATAACTTGTATGTGTCTCTCAGGTTCTTAGTATATTGATGAAGAGGTGTAAGTACACGTCACCTGCAGGTCTTGTGTCCAGCATGGTGATGAATGAGGCCTTGGGCATTAATTCATTTGTTTGACACCATTGTGTCTACATTGAAGTATAGATTGAAAGAATGTCGATTCTGTCGCCTCATTTCATCCAGAAGTTGTAGTGTTTCATGGCATATTGCGCTTCAGTAGCTTAAGGAGCAGGATTCCCGGATTTGCGTGCATGTTTTATTCTGGGCGTACCTGCTGATCATATTATATAGTGTATGGTTTTAGCCCCTTCCCCCTAAAGGATATTTTTACTGGCTCGGGATGATTGTGAATAGCGTCTAGTGAATGTCATTTAGTATAACAAGTCTCAGGATTAAAGTGCATGAATCAGGTTGAAATTGTGTATATTATAGAAGGATATTTTAATAGGGTGGCGTGTTGAAGAAGAAGAAGAGGTTGTATGCTGGCACAAACAGTCCCAAAGCTTAATAAAAGGGAAAAGGCTGGGCAACATCTTACTTTTTTTTTAATCTTTTTAGTTACATGGTGACATGACAAAAGTTTTGACTTACAGAGTTCTGGGTTCTGAGACCCCCGCCAATTGCTAAAATTAGAAGGAAGAAGTGCTCCAGCGAATCCTGTCTCCCTTGCTAGCTGGAGACGGGCTTAGTATAAATCCTGCTTATCTCTGGTCCCCAAATTTTGCATATATTTGCTATTAAGAAACCTTTATCTGAGTGTTTGGTGCTAAGTTTGTTTATAATGTATTTAATTGAAAATCCTCTGTTAAGTTAGAAAGTCCTCAGTCTGTTGGGGCTTATTCCCTCTATGCTTGTCATTCGGTTTGGCCTCTGGGCCGCTAGACTTTAGTCCAATGAACCCAGAGAATATGGACATTTATGTTCTTTCCCATTAGCTTTTGAATTGTAGAATACTCACAAGTTACTAACTTCTAAGGCTGATGCACAAGTGGCTTCCCTGACTATTCTTCTATGTCTCAAATAACATGGGCATCATTATTAAGACTGGTGCTCTCTGCGCCGATCTTGACATCCCTTGCGCAGCCGGACGACCCACATAATTTATGACGGAGCGCACGCCTCGTCATAAATTAAATGCATCCTCCTGCAGTCCGTGCACCTAAAATGAAATCTACGACAGCTCTGAGCTTCTGTAGATTTCTGGCTTCATTTGTGCAAGAAAACTGGCATCAATTTTTTAAAGCGTCACAATCATAGTTTGTGACTTTTCTGGCTCAAGGGAGGTGATAAATCTCCATCATAGTCAACCATAAATGTGGCCATACACATGGATAGTCTTCATTTGATCAAAAGCTCTTTCATCTTACTAGCTGATGAAGATTCAAACAGTCATCGGTCTGTTAAAATGAATGTTAGTTATCTCCTATGATGAGCATCTGACTGCATGGACCCTAACGATCATTAGAAGGGGGGGTCTAGTCCCCTGGAGCTCCAGGTTGTGCATGACCATTGCCCCTGTGTTAATTTTCTATGGGAATGCCAGAAGATAGCAGAATACAGCGCTTTGCTAACTCATTACTCCCTTAGCGATGGAGTAGGAGTGGTCATGTGACTGCTGCTCCATTCAGTAGAGGGAATGGGATCCCGTCCCATGGGGGTCCTGTGGATTGGGGATGACTTTAGAAATTGGCACAACCCCTTTAAATTCCACCAAATTATTGTTTTGGTTAAAAGTGTTTTGATCAACTTTAGACTAGTGTGTATCTTAAGGGTACATGGCTGTATTACAGTTCTGTGCTGTCTCCAATCTGTACAGAGCTGTAATAGGGCACCCATAGACTTCTTAGGGGCCCCAGTCTACCTCCGTATGCTTCAGCTTTCATATGGAGCCATGCAGAGGTTTTAGCTGTTCCAATTGGACACCATATCATGAGTTATCAGACCAAACATTGCTTCTAGGGGCTTCAAAAGTTGGCACCATAAAGTCTCCTGCACATGACTGTGTGCATGATGCCTAAATAACTGACTTTTTAAATGAGGGGAAATTGCAATAACTTGTACTCCTCCTTAAATTGTCTGCATACAAAACAAGAGACAGAATTGTCCATTCCTAAACCCTTAGTTTTTTACTTCCTCCATTGCATTGGGATTACTTTTTGGACAATTCTACATTTTTGCTTTTAGTAGTAAATACAAGTCCCTGCCTATAGCAGGACGTTTCTTTCCCTTTCCTATCTACCTGAGTTTCCATATTTTGTGCGCACATATTTTCAGCCCTTTGTACTGTTTTAGTCATACGTTTTGTAGATGTTTTTTTTTTTATTATCTTCAGTTTTATCCTTTACATTAGCTCTTCAAGATTTAAATAATGTACTCATTTTGCACTGGAGATCTTGATGTCAGGGGGAGAGTATAACCTTTGCTTGTCTGTTTAGGTGATGACAAATTATGGACCGTGAAATCTTGATTCTCCAGGTGTATGGTGCTAGAAGGGAAGCTGTGTATGTGATTAAAGGGGTTGTCCTAGATTTTGATACTGATGGCCTATCCTCAGGATTAGGTTGTCAGTATCTGATCGTGGGGGTCTGACTCCTGGCACACCCTCTGACCGGCTACGTGAAGATGCTGCAGGGCTCTAGTGTCATCCATTTAATAGTCGCTGTGCTTGGATGGGACTGAGCTGTGCCTAAGCCACGTGACTAGAAACGGGTGCATCAACTTCAGATGAAACATCCGAAGTCTATTCGCTTAAAACTTTGCTAGAATACTGTAAGGAGCGAGCACTACGTACAGTATTAGAATGTATTGGCCCAGATGAGCCAAAGTTATTACTTTGCGAAGTCTCACGAGACTTTGGGTAATAACTTTGTAAATTAATTTCTACTGTTAAAAACCTTTGTACCGAACTCGGGTTCGGTTTCAGGTGGTACCTTTGGAACCGAACCCGAGTTTGGTACCAAGGTTTTTTTGCAGTAGAAATTGATTTCTGAAGTTATTACCCGAAGTCTCGTGAGACTTCGCAAAGTAATAACTTCGGCTTATCGGAGCCAATACATTCTAATACCGTACGAAGCGCTCGCTCCTTACAGTATTAGAACAAAGTTTTATGTGAATTGACTTAGGATGACGCATCCAAAGTCAATTCACTCATCTCTACATGTGATTAATGAACGTGACGTCACTGCCCTAGGATGAGGCTGCAGCGCTTACTGGAACACCACAGCCTCTGATCGGAGGGGGTTCCGGGAGCTAGAACCCCACCAATTAAATATTGATCCTATTCTGAGGATACACCATCAGTATCAAAATCCCGCAAAATGCCTTTAAAGGGGTTGTCCAAGTTATGGAAAAAAAATATATAGCACTGTAAATCTGATGGGCAGCAATATATAACGAAGTTCAGCAAGTTTTAGGCAAAAAAAAATCTATATTTCCTCATTTCCCTGGTTCTCTTCTGGCCTTTGTTTACATGCAGTAATAACAATCTCTGCCCCTCCCTTCTCCCCCCTTCTCTGCAAAGGCAGTGAATATAAGTGCTGTGAGTACATGTCTGCCTGCTGGGATACTCAGCAGCATGTTGTTTGTGTAGGACTACAAGTCCCAGCTGTACAATGACACTGCTGATACACAGGAAATTCTCCCTACCTGTTCTTGTACAATTCCTCTATAGCTCCTTGCCCAGTATTGGTCTCCTCTCACTGCTGCAGCTACTATTTGTTGTAAAGCCTTGAGTCCTCAGTGTGTTCTGGCTGAAGGGGTTAATGTTTTATCTGAAGGAATCCAGGGAGAGAGAAGATAGCAGCCCGGCAAAGAAAGGGGGCGTGGCCAGTGACGTCTGGTGTACAGACTGTTATCTGAACTCTGAGGGTTCTACACGAAACATCACAGACCAGGGAGATAAGGTGACATCACAGGTCATGTGACCCTCAGTCAACTCTGAGAAACCAGCAGCTTTAGAAACACCAAGTATATGGGAAAGTTGTTATACCTGACAAGCTAGAAACATATAAATAACAAAAAAATAACTCGGACAACCCCTTTAATGCTTACTGGAATAATTATAGTCCCACAGGGCAGGGGTGGCTGCTGATACCATGTGGCCATATGGGGAGGTATTTTTGAGGGCTGCATCATTTGACCTTACAGGAACGTTTACAGGAAGAGTTGTAATTGTGTTCTGGAATATTATCAGCTAAGACCGTAGGAGTTGTCTGATTCCCAATTAGGGAAGAGGAGGACTAATAATGATTTAGAATTTCCAGGAACGAAATTTAAGATTGGTAACAGTGCGGAGCACAATATCACTGTTTAGCGCAGTTTGGTAGTGCGGACATTTCTGACTGGGATGTCTAGGAAGCAACTCACCAAAGTCTTAAGATTTTTTGATTTTTTTTTTTGTGTATTTTATGTTGACCAGCAACCCAGCACACAGAAAATAATCTCCTACCTATGAATTGACATATTTTATCCGCTCTCCTTTAAAAGGAGCCTTTTTTTATACTGTCTCAAAAACCAGCTTCATAAATCGGCTCAACGCAAGACTTTTCTGCGCCTCGGCATGACACGCAAATAGCAGGTTTCTTTTCTTATTCTCATGAACCATTTGGTGGATCACTAAGGGGTTCAGGTTCAGTGGAATACGTGTAGATAAATGGAGGACCCTTGGGGGACAATCTGTAAAAACGAAATACAGGCCATGCAGTGCTTGAATTAGATTTCTGTTCACGTGGGATTCCGTTATTTGCATTATTCCCCTATACGTTCCATCGTAGCGTACATGGGTTATTATTGAAGACTCCCTTAATTTTACCCCTGGGCAAGGACTCCTAATGATTGGCGTCCTGTCTGGTTTATTTTTCCCGTACTGATGTCCCAATCTGCATGGAGAAGATATTAGAGCGTTTCTTTCCCTGTACAGTGGCCCCACATCTGCAATGGGTGATCTTGTATTAACCCTGCATGGACTGAGCTGAGATGTGACCCTGTGTCCTAAAGGTGCAGTGTTGTGTGGTCAATCTTGTGTTGGTTTGTTACAGGTTATGCACAGCTGACCAGCTTTTTATAAATTACTCGGAGTGTCAGAAATATATTTTTGTAGACAATGAACAATATGCCTTTTTTCAGCTGGATAGCTCAAACTGTGAAACATTGAACCGCTGTCTGTATACAAGTGTTCTGTACTTTCATTGTTTTTTTTTTCCCTCTTCATTTTTTTTTTTAATTTGACTGCAAATACTTTAATTTTTCACTTGTAGTCCATAGAAAACGATTTGTTAGGATAGTTTTCTGTCTCCTAATCATTTCTCTATAATATTTTAATAAAGTCCTACAACCGATGTCATCCTTGTCTGTTCTTCAGTGGGGGAAAAATGGGTTTTAGAACATTTTGGAGGACTAAGGAAATGATCATTCTGAACAAGAAGTGAAGGGCACGTTCCCATAACGATGTTTTATGTCCTTATGAGGCTTTTGGCCAAAAATGGCAGTGGATCCCATCAATGGTCAACGGCCACTCTTTAGGCCTGCCAAGTACCAGCTTGTGAGACTAGCTGGGAATCCCTGGTTCTGTTGACTGGAAGATGGACATTGATCCAGGGATTTGTTCTGTGAATCAATACAGAAGGATTACAGGTTGGACTTGATGGACCTCTGTCTTTTTCCAACCTTAACAACAATTATGCAAGAGGGAAGTAGAAAAGTATATATCTACAAACGTAGTGTATATGTAATGGCCGTGAACATTCTTTGTAGATGTCTCATGACTCTCTATATAAAATAACAAAGAACCCAAATCCACTGGGTTTTGAGGACCATCCCTCCATATTTTTGCAAAGCAATGTAACCCCAACCTTGTGATCACACCACATATTTGTCTCCATATAGATATAAAAGTAATAAGCGACCTTCCAACTATTACATACTTTGAGTCTAGTATACATATGGGTAGCACTCCTGGCCCTCTTTCCTCTTCTCAGAGGTAGCTGCTGATGTATATTGTTGTATACATTGGTGGCCACTAAGAAGAGAAGGAATGAGATGGATATGTTCCCCTCATGAATACAGAGGACTTGTCACAATTAACTCTTCACTAGTGAACCTCAGCATCGCCATTCAGGAAGTCTAGTAAAAGTGGGGAACCACCAAATGAGCTATAATGGTGGTCCAATGATGGGCCCTTATTCACAGGCCTACACAGCAGACAATCTGGGGAATGAACCATTCATTCCTGATAATTGCCTACTCATCAGAGAAGATGAGCGCTGCAGTTACATGCAGCAATTGCATCTAGTCACAACTGTGATCCCTTGTCCTTATATTTATTCATTGTTTCTGGGCAGCAGATCACGATTCCTAGAGGACGATGATTTAGGTGTCTCTACCAGCAATGCCTTCACGATGAACAGGCATTCCTAAGAAAACTCCTTGCTCCGATTGTCAGCCTTTAATAAGAAATAGACCGAATTTCCATATTTAGTGTCCTTTTTTTCCTCCTGGATCCCATCAGAAGGAAGCAGAGTCAGTGTATGGCCAATTGGTATCTAAAGTGGCCTACCTTGGATTGGCTCAGAGCTGCAAGTGGAGGACCTTGCAGGGGTGGATTGGCCATAGACCTTACAGGGAAATTTCCCAGGGGGCCACCTGAGCCCTCCTCACGGCTGGCCGGTGGAAGTTTTTGGGGATGTATTTTGTGCTGCTGGCAGTATTTTGTGATAGACTGTGGTATTTGGTTTGTTGGGGTGGTATAATGTGCCACAATATGGTATTGCTGGTCCTGCCTTCCATCAATTTGGACTCCACTAAAAAATGGGGCCACTTTTAGCATTTTTTTTTTTCCAGAGCCACTTTAAGTCCCCAGTCCGCCCCTGGGGCTTTGTATATCTGGGCTAAACCTAAAATACAAAAATCTTTAGAACCTCTTTAAAATTATTTATATATATATATATATATATATATATCACACTCACCGGCCACTTTATTAGGTACACCTGTCCAACTGCTCGTTAACACTTAATTTCTAATCAGCCAATCACATGGCGGCAACTCAGTGCATTTAGGCATGTAGACATGGTCAAGGACAATCTCCTGCAGTTCAAACCGAGCATCAGTATGGGGAAGAAAGGTGATTTGAGTGCCTTTGAACGTGGCATGGTTTGTTGGTCCAGAAGGGCTGGTCTGAGTATTTCAGAAACTGCTGATCTACTGGGATTTTCACGCACAACCATCTCTAGGGTTTACAGAGAATGGTCCGAAAAAGAAAAAACATCCATGAGCGGCAGTTCTGTGGGCGGAAAATGCCTTGTTGATGCCAGAGGTCAGAGAGAGAATGGGCAGACTGGTTCGAGCTGATAGAAAGGCAACAGTGACTCAAATTGCCACCCGTTACAACCAAGGTAGGCAGAAGAGCATCTCTGAACGCACAGTACGTCGAACTTTGAGGCAGATGGGCTACAGCAGCAGAAGACCACACCGGGTGCCACTCCTTTCAGCTAAGAACAGGAAACTGAGGCTACAATTTGCACAAGCTCATCGAAATTGGACAGTAGAAGATTGGAAAAACGTTGCCTGGTCTGATGAGTCTCGATTTCTGCTGCGACATTCGGATGGTAGGGTCAGGAATTTGGCGTCAACAACATGAAAGCATGGATCCATCCTGCCTGTATCAACGGTTCAAGCTGGTGGTGGTGGTGTCATGGTGTGGGGAATATTTTCTTGGCACTCTTTGGGCCCCTTGGTACCAATTGAGGCATCGTTGCAACGCCACAGCCTACCTGAGTATTGTTGCTGACCATGTCCATCCCTTTATGACCACAATGTACCCAACATCTGATGGCTACTTTCAGCAGGATAATGCGCCATGTCATAAAGCTGGAATCATCTCAGACTGGTTTCTTGAACATGACAATGAGTTCACTGTACTCAAATGGCCTCCACAGTCACCAGATCTCAATCCAATAGAGCATCTTTGGGATGTGGTGGAACGGGAGATTCGCATCATGGATGTGCAGCCGACAAATCTGCGGCAACTGTGTGATGCCATCATGTCAATATGGACCAAAATCTCTGAGGAATGCTTCCAGCACCTTGTTGAATCTATGCCACGAAGAATTGAGGCAGTTCTGAAGGCAAAAGGGGGTCCAACCCGTTACTAGCATGGTGTACCTAATAAAGTGGCCGGTGAGTGTATATATATATATATATATATATATATACACACACACACAAGTAGCTGAGCAATCAAATAGTGTATAGCCTTTTAATTCCCAACAGAAGTCGGCCCTGCCCAGTCTCTAGGTGACAACCTCCTCCGTATCCTCCCCATTATCTTGAAGGCCACGCCCATATGCTCTGGCTCATACGTTTCTGTGATCCGTGCATTAGGGGCGTGCACATCTTCTCCGGGTGTCCAGACCACGTGATGGGGCGGCTATTTGCTAGCCTCATGCGGTTCAGCCCGCACTAGTATCCGGCCCGCACCCTTCCTCCTCATTTCTATCCATCTCCTCTCCTGCTGTATCAATCGAATGATTATTCTCCAGGATAAGCGAGCGCCATGCCCTCCATACCACTAGGGGCGCTGCGCATTGTAGCTCTGACTTCAATCCGCAGCTGAAGGGGTGGGCTGTTCTGTTGCTGGAGATCCCTGTCGGAAGGGGGCGCTAGAGCTTAGATCGTAGAGTCCGGACTACATACAACCTAGGGCGGTTTAATGCATTGTTTTGGTGGTTGTTCCCCTCCTCGCCACACGGGGCGCCGTTGACTCCTCGCAATGCACTCCCAGCCGCACGGCGGCGTTGTTGTGTAACGCGTTGTCTCCGCGGGTGCTGCAAAGGCCTCGCTCCTTACACGTCCGGTGATCGCGCGGTAACTGGCCGGAGAGCACTGCTGGACATGGCGGCCCCGGTGTCCCCAGTGGGAAAGCGGTTGAGGCTGCTTTTTGACGAGAGCTCTTCCGGACGGGAGGGAGTCCCAGATCCGTCTATCCCGTTGGGGAAGCGGGCCTGGGAGGGCGGAACTGTGCGAGGGCTCAAAGGAGCGGCGCCCGAGGAGCTGGCGGTAAGTGGCCACTCCTAGCTGGTTGTGAGAAGGCTTTCTTCCGTAGTCCGGAATCACTCGGAGCACGGTGTCTTGTCCGGGCCTAGTCCGGCCCACTCCCGGTGTTGCCATCCCCGGCCCCGTGACTGCAGCCCCTCCCCCATTCCTAATGTAAACATATAATAGTGCCGCCAGTTCTGCACTTATCCCGACAGGAGGGCTGTGCTGCTGCCCGGGCACTGCCACTGTACGGCTGCCACTTATACAGAACTGCCATTCTAGCCTAAACTTTCTTTCCTAGAGGACGGGACAAGAAATGGTTAACTGCAGCTCCCATCAGCTAGATAACCACGTGACTGACCAGGGCAGAAAGTCTAGCAGTCAGGGTGGTCATGCCCCTTTGTGAGGCCAGGTGGTTACAGGGCACATGTACACGGATCCCCTGACTACAAGTAAAGCCGAAGGACAAACTAATCTCATCTGTCAGTCTGTTTTTTGACAACGCTGGTTATATTATAACTCTGTGCTGTTCCTCTGTTATTCCTCCTAAATAGTGTTGAGCGAACTTCTGTTTTCAAGTTCAGTGTACAAGGTTCGGGATATCTAAGAATTCTGTTATGGATTCCTCTACCACAGACTATAAGTTATGGTCCGTGGTAGCGGAATGCATAACAAAATTCTTAGATAACCCGAACCTTGTACACTGAACTTGAAACAGAAGTTCGCTCATCCCTAATCCTGATACCATTCCCAGTGTTAGTGGGGTGGAGGGCATATTTGAACTAACATTCTTTATTATTTGCTTTCTAAATGCAAAATTAAAGCAAACCTGGCACCTCAAAAATGAGAGCAGGAAGAGCTGAGAAGAATGTATTACAATCTGCAGGCAGCATGTTATAGAGCAGGAGGAGCTGAGCAGAATGTATTACAATCTGCAGGGAGCATGTTATAGAGCAGGAGGAGCTGAGCAGAATGTATTACAATCTGCAGGCAGCATGTTATAGAGCAGGAGGAGCTGAGCAGAGTATATTGCAATCTGCAGGGAGCATGTTATAGAGCAGGAGGAGCTGAGGCAGAATGTATTACAATCTGCAGGCAGCATGTTATAGAGCAGGGGGAGCTGAGCCAGAACATAATACAATCTGCAGGCAGCATGTTATAGAGCAGGAGGAGCTGAGCAGAACATATTACAATCTGCAGGCAGCATGTTATAGAGCAGGAGGAGCTGAGCAGAATGTATTACAATCTGCAGGCAGCATGTTATAGAGCAGGAGGAGCTGAGCAGAACATATTACAATCTACAGGCAGCATGTTATAGAGCAGGAGGAGCTGAGCAGAACATATTACAATCTGCAGGCAGCATATTATAGAGCAGGAGGAGCTGAGCAGAACATAATACAATCTGCAGGCAGCATGTTATAGAGCAGGAGGAGCTGAGCAGAACATAATACAATCTGCAGGCAGCATGTTATAGAGCAGGAGGAGCTGAGCAGATTGAGATAACTCTTTATGCAGTCATACAAAGCAGGCTGTGGTTCAGTGAGTAGGACCACCCTCTGGACTCTTAGGGCTTATGCACACGGCACTGAATAATGGCTGTGTGACTGCCATTTAAAGGGGTTGTCCGGGTTCAGAACTGAACCCGGACATACCCAGGTTTTGACTCCGGCAGCCCTCCTGAACAGGGCATCGGAGCATCTCATGCTCCAATGCCCTCCTTGCCCTGCGCTGGATCGCGCAGGGCAAGGGCCCTTTTGTTTGTAAACATTCACTGCCGGGCGGAGGCTTCCGCCCGGCAGTGAGTTTGGTGACGTCACCGGCCGTAATGGGCCGGCTTTAGCGCTGCCCTAGCCGTTTGAATGGCTAGGGCAACGCTAAAGCCCGCCCGTCAGCGCCGATGACGTCACTGGGCTCACTGCCGGGCGGAAGCCTCCGCCTGGCAGAGCCCGGTACGTCACCGGAACCGGGCTAAATTCCTTTGCCCTGCGCTAATTAGCGCAGGGCAAAGGAGGGCATCGGAGCATAGGATCCTCCGATGCCCTGGTCAGGCGGGCTGCCTGGGTGAATTGAAAGGTATGTCCGGGTTCAGCTCTGAACCCGGACAACCCTTTTAAGTAGTGGCCGTCACATGGCCATTTTTAGCACCAATGAAAGTCTATGGGGCTATTCACATGGCCGTTCTTTTAACGTCTTTTTAATTTTTTTGGCGGTTTCCATGTGAAATCAGTCTCTTCATTGAGCAGGCCCTGCCGATGGACCTGCGATATGCGCGGTGATGTAACCACGTGGGAGCTCGCAGTGACGTCATTACGCACATCGCAGGTCCTGTTCAGTGAAGAGAGAAGAGACTGCTGCAGCGCGAGCAATTGGATAAGGAGAGGGTTTTTTTTTAGTTTTTTTTTTAATCATCAAAAAGCAGTTGTGGAGGCATTTATTTAAACCATGGGGGAAATTATTTAAGATGGGGGACTACACTGGGGGCATTATTGAAGCTGGGGACATTAAAAAAATTCCTACACTATGGGGGACATTATTTTGGTTAGGGGCACTATGGAGGACATTATGGGCATCATGGGGGTCATGATTATAGTTGGGGGACAAGAAATAACTGCCAATCCAATTTATCCATTTTTCATGTCCGTTTTTAACGGACATGAAAAACTGATGCAAAACGGACATTAAAAATGGACACATGGCCAGAAAATGGATGCACACACTGATGCAAAATGGCCATGAAAACCTGACAGTGTGTCCGTTTTTAATGGACGTTTTTTTTTCTTTTTTTTTTTTTGTCGTGTGCAGGTAGACTAAAGCCCAGAATTAGCAGATATAAATATAAATATTTTCCAATAAAATATTTCAAGCTGCTCAGCTCCTCCTGCTCAATAATGTTCTAAATAGTTATCAAACATTTCTTGAGTTTGTGTAACACCCATACATGGCTATGACCTCACACTGCTTCTGGCTTTGCCTTCCTTTCTCTGTGTCAGAGATATCAGCAGAGAGGGGGAGGAGGTAGTTCATGACAGATCAATGTGTGAAGAGGAAGGAAAGCATCCTTAGGAAGGGCAGATCACACAGGGAGGGAAGGATGGGAGCCTACAGACAGGGTCTACAGGAGAAGTGGATGAATGAAACGGGCTGTGTGTGTACCTTGAGAGGAGAGAACCTGCAAGGCGGGAGGATCACACACTTGGCCACAATGGGCTGTAGAAAAGAAAACCAGATCAGGTATGAAGCTGGACAGATACACGAGAGCTAGTGAAGGCAGCAGCATCCTGGACACACAGGCCTCACAACCTACATGCATTGCTGGAAAGAGACACATCCACATGAGAAAAGGCCGACAGTGAATGAAGATTGCAGACTGCACCTTTGGCTGGATTCACATGTCTGTACAGATGTATAATCCATAAATATGTCTGACGTGTCGTGGTTTTGACTGCTCCTTATTTGTAGTATATGTTGTGTAATAGAAAATCCAGCACTCCCTAGGTTGATGCAAAAGTAAGAGTATTTTTATGAATAAAGCCAGGTAATTCTTAGGATCTCATGCACCATAGATATATGCCTTTGGATTTTTCAGGGACTTCTTCGCCCTCCCAGACCTTAAAGTGTAACTGTCATATTTTTTTTAATTTGTGTAATGTATAGGGGCAGTGATACTGACTATTTTTGTAATATACTTTAATTACTGAAATCATATATTTCTATTAGAAAAATAACTGTAATTGGTCCATTTTCAGCCTTAGCAACGCTGCTCTGTCTTCTGATTACATAACAGTCAGTATTGAGCAAGTCTCCACAGTTATGTTAACAGAAGACAGAGGAGCGTTACTAAGGCTCAAAATGGGCCACTTTACAGCTACTTTTCTAATAGAAATGTACGATTTCAGTAATTAAAGTATATCACAAAAATGGTCAGTGTCACTGCCTCTATACATTACACAAATAATAAAAAAAAGACAGTTGCACTTTAATGTCAGCTGGGGGAAAGGGCACTACCCATTCGTACAAACCTCACAGTAGTGCCCGTTGCGGCTCTGGAGATTAGGTCCTATGAATTCACTGACTGTTAATAATAAAAGTTCTCACTTTTCATGCACCTGGGAGAGGGCTGAATTTTACTTTACATTTATTGATTTTTTTCTAAGTTTCTTCCCCATTTGATTGAGTCAGCCCAGTAGTGCGACCCATGCTGTTTGTATTCATGTTGTGAACACAGACATATGAATCCGGCTTCAGTGAAACTTTTTTTCCACGTAACCAGTAACATTTTTGCTTAAAAATCATTCTGTCCATAGCCTTTGAAACTGACTGCAGCGGTCATGTGCCATTATGGCTCTTTCACACGAGCGGATGCCGTCCGAGGAATCCGCAGCGTGTAGGAGAGCCAAGCCCCGTTCTGGACAGAAGAGACACGGAGCATAAACATTATTGATAATACTCTGTGCCTCTCTGTGATCTTTTTACTACAAAGTCACAGTGACAACTTTATCTCACTGTGATTTTGTAGTAAAAAGGTCACAGAGAGGCACGGAGCATTATCAATCATGTTAGTGCTCCGTGTCTCTGCTGTCCAGAGTGGGGCTTGGCTCTCCTACACGCTGCGGATTCCTCGGATGGCATCCGCCTGTGTGAAAGAGCACTAACAGCTACGTCCTCATAGAAGTGAATGGAGCGGTGGACCAACATGCCCACTACTGCTCCATTGCAAGACATATTACTGTTCAGAGAGCTGGAATCTAGCTTTCACAGCAGTCTATGAGGCTGTATTGTACCCAAATATGCTTCTGGTTTCACACAGAGGTTTTCATGTCATATTCATACGGGATATAAGGGTAAATGAATTGTAGCATCAGCTGCCTTATCATGGATGTGTTCTCCACTAGAGACATTACCTTTAAAGGGGTTCTCCAGGGTATAAATGTTGATGACCCATCCTCCGGATAGGTCATCACTATGATATCAGCAGCACTGGCACCCCTGCCGATCAGCTGCTCCACTGCAGCCTCCTCTCTGATCACCAAGCACAGCACCGTACATTGTATAGCGGTTGTGACTGGTATTGCAGTCCAGTCCTATTCACTTGAACGGGGCTGAGCTGTGCCTAGACCATGTGACTGATGAACATAACATCACATGACCTAAGTGCCCATGGAGCACTGCGGCCTCTTCATACACCCTCCAATCTCACATTGACCTTTTCTGAGGATAGCCCATCAATATGGAAATCCCAGAAAACCCCTTTAAGGGAGAATATCTTGGTAGGACGGCGGCATACGGAAATGCCTTATGGCGTATAGTACAGAACCTACATAACAAAGCTACACACAAATGATCATCTTACCATTTCCCACAATGCTTATTTCTCTGGCTGCAAATGGGAAGTTTTGGCAAAAACACAAACCTGACATACATGATATAAAGCATATGCTGAGCAAAAGATTTTTACACGCCGTCTTGATGCGTTTTTAATGTTTTTTTTCTTACTTTAAAGGATTATGGAGAAGAGAGGTGACAGTCCGTCTTGTAGAATGTTAGTTTAGGATGGGGGAAGTAAAAGAGCTGAAAAAGCCATTTTTCTGTAAACCGTATTAGAAAGTTTCTTCTATTAATGTATACATTTAAATATTCAGGGAAAATATTGAAGGTCTTCATACATAGGGGAGATTGAGCTGATTACACCGCATTTATTAAAGAGGATTGTCCCATTCCAACAACTTATCCCTTTCTCCTCAAGGTAGGGGGTTACACTTCTGATCAATTGACGTCCAGCCAATAGGGCCCCACTGGTCATGAGTATGGGGGACCATGTTCCTCTGTTTGAATGGATCAGCAGTATGCATGCATGTCCACCTCTCCATTCAGCTCTATGGGACTGTTGAAGGAAAAGTTCTCAGCTAAGGCTACTTTCATACATGCAATGATAATTCCAGTATTGAGTTCTGGAAGAGGATCTCAATGCCGGAATTAAGCGGAAGCATTAGGACGCGGTTGTGTGAAATCAAAGCGGAAAAAAACATCTGTCACCAAATACATCGAAAGTCAACGGGTAACAGATCCATTTTTCTTAAGCTGCTAAAAAAAAAATTGACCCGTCAACATTGTTTTACATAGTTTTCAGTGATGAATCCGTTTTTATGACCGGACACTATGATAGGTGTAGCTTGCAGCGGTTTTGTTCCGGTCACAAAATGGAATTCTGATGGAATGGAAGACATCCTGATGCTTCCTGAACTGATTTCTTTCCATTCAGAATGCCTGAGGACAAAACGGAAACATGTTTTTTCCAGTATTGAGATCCTCTGCCAGAGAGAACGGAAGTCTGAAAGTAGTCTAACCACCAGTCCCATAGATTTGCGCATGTGTGTCCGCTGCTCCTTTCAACAAAGGAACGTGTCTCTCATGATTGGTAGGTAGCCCAGCGGTCAGACCACTGTCGATCATGCAGCATGTGCTGGATGTGGCATTTTTTTTTTATTCCTTAGGCTTTTTTTTATAGGACTGAAAAAATCCAGGAAGAACGCCTGTACAAAAATGTAAAAAAAAATTAGAAGACATAAAACATATAAAATGTCGTTTTTTTACATGCATTATAAAATGCTAAAATAAAGTTTGCGTATATGAGACCTAACTGTCTCTTTTGAATCTAGTTTGGAGTGCACGAGGCAGACCATGAAACGCTGTGTGAACGCAGCCTGACAAATATTTGGGCTATTGACTCCTGGGATACGGCCAGCTGTGAATATCATTTTGTGTACTGCTATATTAAGAAATGTCCACATTGTCTACACCATCAAAACCATATTTCTTCTTCTTCCAGGTGTATGTAGAGTTTGATGCAAAAAGCTCTAGGCCACATTCATGGGTTCAAGTCCACGGAGAAGATGTGTTGGTGATCTTGCTGGAAGGGCCGCTGGTTTGGTCACCAAGGAAAGAACCTATTATTATCCAGGGCAGCCGTATTTGTCCCACACATTGGCCGGCACTGGTGAGCTCCCTGCTTGTTACTTTTAATTATTCTGGGTTGTGTCTCTACATGAGATCTGCAGCAAAACCGTGTCAAGTCCGAACACTTAAAGGGAACCTGTCATCTCCGAAACACCCCCTGAACTAGAGTAAGCGGTGTATAGTGTAAGTGATGCTGAATCCGAATATGTAAGTTTTATCTTCATACTCACTTCCATTCCGACGCTGTGCTCCTACAAACCTGCAGTAAAATGCTCACTGGACTCCAGTGCTCACTCACATAATGGAGAGGACTCAAAGAAGAGTCCTCTCAATGCATTTTACTGCTGGTTTGTGGGAGCACAGCGTCGGAATGGAAGTGAGTATGAAGATAAAACTTACATATTCGGATTCAGCATCACTTACACTATACAACACTTACTCTAGTTCAGGGGGTGTTTCGGAGATGACAGGTTCCCTTTAAAAACTGAACCAAAACTGCAATAAATTGTACAGATTTATGTGCATTTTTTGTGCAGTTTTGTGCATCCCACCTAAGATGTGAGTGATGAGTGCTTCAGTAGCCTTATAGCACTTGAGGCCAAAATTGCAGTGTAAAATGGTCTTCTAGAGTGGTGGTCCTCTCAAAGAAGAGGCCAGTTAACGTACCATAAACTAGTGATACAGATCAGTACAGTCCTTGGAGGGGGCTCACAGTAGAGAGTTGCCTCGTTGACGCCAGCCTTGTTTCCCTGTTGACGCATTTAGAAGGGCTGGGAGTTTTGGTGGCACTTTTAGTAGGTCAACCCAGGCTGATGACTGGAGACAGTGCATGAGGTAGAGCATTAGTGCATGCCAATAAGAGGCACGTGAGATAAAATGTTCACCCTTTCTGCTTCACATGTTTTGTTTGCAGACGTTCACAACTCTGGTGGATAAGCTGGGCCTAGGAACCCTGGTCCCTATAGAGTTTCTGTTGGAAGAAGTCTTGCATTTCCTTCCAGATGCCAGCACTCTCCGCCTCTATCAGGTAGGACATCTGTCTTATTACGGCAAGTTTTTTTTTTGTTTACCCTTCAGTCACAAGTACATTAAATGAAATTTCTGTTTCCTATTCCAGCAGATGGGAGTTGACAGCCACAAATTGGTTTTAAAAGAACAGCCGTTATTGCGGGATGCAGTCACTGACATTATTAACTCAAGGAAAATCCAGGAAATCATTTTAAGAGGTACATATAAATCAGGCTAAAAGTTAGGTGTGATATGCATGAACTAAATTCCTATTCCTCTTGTATTTTATTACACAATGAACAAATGATTCTTCCATGCATAGTGTGTGTTTAAAGGGGTCGTCTTATCTGAGACATTGGTGGCACGTCTCTAAGATCTACCTCCACACCAATCTGTGTGTGTGATCTGAGAATCTGAGCAGATTAATCGATTTTTGTGATTTTTGGTCATTTTTCTAGGTATTTGCAGTATTCAAGGTCAAGAAGTGAAGGTATTTAGACCAGATGAGAATGAAGCATGGTTTTGTGGGATAGTAACCCATCAAGACCCTCTTACTCGTATAATAAATGTTACAATGAGTGAGGTAGGTATAAGATTTCCTTACGACTGAATTATGCATCATTTGTGGTTTTCTTTTGTTCACTATAATTTGAGTTCATAAAATTATTTTGTAAATTGTCAGCTGTTCCATTTCTTTAAAGGGGTTATCCAACCCCTATAATGACCCCTAATGCCCGAGCACCTGATAAAGGTTACACCTACCCTGGCACCAGCGTCGCTCCTGATGCCTGCACAGCCGCCGCTGCATCTACCTGTCATGTGGATTAAACCTCGGGTGGGGTGCAGCAAATAGCAGGCCGCGACAGAGACGAGCCTCCCTAGCGTCACCCGCAATGCAAGGGAGGCTCGTCCCCATCGCGGCCTGCTATCGAGTGAACAATACGCCCCCCCCCCAGCCCCGTTGCCGGATGTTTTGATCTGCGCGACTGGGAGATGCAGCAAGGAGCAACGCGGATGCCGGGGAGCGGGGTAAGTATAACCTATATGAGGTGCTCGGGCATTAGGGAGGTTATTATAGGGGGTTGGATAACCCCTTTTAGAAGACCATGGTTAAAATCTATAAATGTTATTTTTATATGCTTTTTACCCAGTTGTGGACCGCCCATAGACTTTATACATCCACATTTAACTGTGCAAGGACGTTTTTGAACATTCTTGCAGAGTTAGCAGCTGCAGGAGTGGGGAACTCGTTTGTCAATGACAGCTTGGCTCACTATTGAAAATGCAG
The DNA here is from genome assembly GCA_900303285.1 of Rhinella marina. Taxonomy (NCBI): domain Eukaryota; kingdom Metazoa; phylum Chordata; class Amphibia; order Anura; family Bufonidae; genus Rhinella; species Rhinella marina. Next base: position 307,827 of record ONZH01023001.1, read on the forward strand.
AGATTGTGTATTACCACCCCTGTCTTCCCTCAATGGGTGCTGTGTATACAGATCATGCAGAAGCAATAATCAGCAGATAAACATATACCGTATTTTTCGCCCTGTAAGGCACACCGGCCAATAAGACGCACCTAGGTTTTACAGGAGGACAATAAGAAAAAAATATTTTTCATTACACCTCAGACCAACAATCCCAATGTTAATCAGACCCCCAATGTTAATAAGACCTCAGATAAGACCCCCAATCAGACCCTAATGTGAATGACCCCCAATCAGATCTTATATAAGAGCCCCATACTTCTCATCAGTCCCCATTTGCTCTCATATCAGCCCCCATTACCTTTTATCAGCCCTCATGCCTCTAATGTCAGCCCCCATGCCATGTATCAGCCCTCATGCCTCTAATGTCAGCCCCCATGCCTCTGTCAGCCCCCATGCCATGTATCTGCCCTCATGCCTCTAATGTCAGCCCCCATGCCATGTATCTGCCCTCATGCCTCTAATGTCAGCTCTCATGCCTCTGTCAGCCCCCATGCCATTTATCTGCCCCCAACCTCACAGCATATAAAATAAATAAAGCACTTACCTCTCCTGCTCCTGGACGCCGCCGCTCCTCTCTGCCCGCGCTCTTCTCCCTCCTCCTCCATCGGCTGTGTTGTGAACTGGCATGCACAGCGTGAGGTCACAGAGCGCCCTCACGCTGTGCGCAGCCCTGCACAGCCGACAGCCGACAGCCAAGCGGAGGACCAGGAAGTGATGAGTACAGAGTCTTCACCGCTTCCTTGTCCTCCGGTGCTAATGAGCGCATTTGGGGGGAAAATGCGTCTTATAGGGCGAAAAATACAGTGTGTGTGTGTGTGTGTGTATGTATATATATATATATATATATATATATATATATATATGTGACATAAAATAAGGCCCCATGTATCACCAAAAGATATGCAAGAGCTATTTAAATAACCGAGCAATGGCTGTGCATGGTGGCAGATAAGGTAAAAGAAAAAAGTCCACACGGAAAAACACCAGAGATGTACAGTTTATTTAATTTCACATATTCCCCAATCTCTTACTATAACTTGTCATTATTGCACTGTGTTCACAGGGAGGTGAAACTGTAACTATCGATCCTAAATTGGTACATGTGGTGCTAGTGGATGACTCTGTTTTAGAGCCTGAGGTAAGATGTTCTATTTGAGTAGAAACACGGTGGAATGATACGTTGTTCTGCCTACACTGCCAAATATTGTAATCTGGATGGAAAATAATACTGTAATGGTGGGGTGGGTGAGCATTACACTGTGTTGTAGTGGATCAAAGATGACTAGAAAGAGTAGGAGATGTGATTTTTCCAGACTGGTCTACATTTGGAAAAGTCATTCCTCACTAAAAGAGAATTTATCATCACATTTCTGCTGAAAGTAGTGAGAGCAGTCTTTCACTCCTGAATAACCATGACTGTCTTCTAGGCCCAGCCTGCGATGATTAGTCTTTGGCGACCATTTACTTTTTGCCCATGATGGACAGACCACTAAAATGTCTTTCTTTGCTTTATGCTGCCGTCAGTGAGGGCAGCATAAAATAGATTTATGGGTTCCCTTTAAAAGGAGTCTGTGAGCTCCAAAACATCCCCCAAACTACAGTAAGCGTTGTATGAGTTCGGTTATGTAAGTTTTATCTTCATACTCACTTCGATTCTGACGCTGTGCTCCCACAAACCTGCAGTAAAATGTATTGACAGGACTTCTCTTTGAGTCCTCTCCATTATGTGAGTGAGCAAGGGAGTCCTCTCAATGGATATTACTGCTGGGAGCACAGAATCAGAATGCAAGTGAGTATGAAGATAAAAATGACATCACTTACACTATACACCACATTATCTAGTTTGGGGTGTGTTTTGGAGCTAACAGAATCTCTTTAAAGGGAATCTGTCGGCTCTGAAACACCCTCCAAACTACAGTAAGCGGTGTATAGTGGAAGTGACATCGAGTTCCGGTTATGTAAGTTTTATCTTCATACTCGCTTCCATTCTGATGTTGTGCTCACACAAACCAGCAGTAAAATGCACTCACTGGACTCCAGTGCTCACTCACATAATGGAGAGTACTCAAAGAAGAGTCTTCTCCATGCATTTTACTGCAGGTTTGTGGGAGCACAGCGTCAGAATGTAAGTGAGTATGAAGATAAAACTTACATATTCGGATTCAGCATCACTTACACTATACACCGCTTACTCTAGTTCAGGGGGTGTTTCGGAGATGACAGGTTCCCTTTAACTCTGGTTTGTAACTGTAATTACAATGATAAACTTTGAGTTCGCAACATTCTGGGCTTTGGAGTCAAGGAGGCAGTCCTTTCCGTGAATGACAGCTGTGAATGACGCCTCCTTAACTTCAAAGCCCAGAATGAGCAGGAATATAAATGTATAAGTTTTACTGAATATTTTTCCATAAACAATATATTTGTCTGCTCAGCTCCTCTTGCTCTATAACATACTGTGTACAGCTCAGATACCATGTTCAATGTAGCAGGTTACCTTTTATTTATCCATAAATTTCTAGGCGGACTAACAAAGGATTGAAGGAACGCAGAATCCTAAGAAAAGATGCTTTCCAATTATTTTTAAAAATAAAAGTATTTTCTATAATAGACAAGTCAGGAGAGATGACAGGTGCTCTTTAAAGAATAACTGTCTCTTAATTTTGTTCATAAATGAGTAGTGCAGTTAAGTATAAGAAAGTTCCCTGCCTCCTTCAGTAATTCTCAGTTCACAGCTCAGTTCTGTCTTCAGTGCAGACGGCGGGAGGAGGAGAAAGCAGGATCCTCTGTTTCTGGCTGTGGAGTCTATGGTCAGACATGAAACCAGCTAGTCTTCACACCCACTAGCTAAAAAAAACGAATTACAGACATATAACAGAGGGAAAAACTGCTAAAAGGTGACCGATCCAAGTCATATAATGGGGAGAGAGTGTTTCTTATGAACATGGTAATTTATACTGAAATGACAGTTACACTTTGAGACCTGCCTCCATGAAAGCAGTGCAATCTACTGACAGCACCATGTTATAGAGCAGGAGGAGCGGAGGAGATTGATATATAGTATTGTGGGAAATCATTCAGTAAAACTTGAGATATATATATTTGTGTTTAAATCTCTGCTTTTTTATATATATATATATATATATATATATATATATATATATATATACATACTTCAGTTGTACACGGGGTTCATCCATGACTGTGTGATTGACAACTATGTATATAGCAATGTAACACACTGGGATTGTCAGAACTTGAGCTTCGATTTTGATACCAAGTAAAGTATCACAATACTCAATACCAAATTGATACTTTGCAATGGCAAAAAATACTCACACATTAACCCCATATTTCCCATTATGTGAGAAGGTAATTGACTGGGTCAGCTACTATTAATGTAAGGCTCATTGAGGTCCAAATTAATAAAACCATATGCCTTATATTAATTGTAACCCCATCAAGTACCTCCTTACATAATGGTCAACATGGGGTTAGTGTATTAGAAGGGAAGGACACTCTCCTTAATTCTCCACTGCATGGCTATGCGTGCGCCATGTTCTCTAATCGGAACTGCTACTAAGCTGCGAAAAAGCGCAGCTTGGTATCGAAAGACTGACAATGTCAGTATTGGACTGGACCAGGCATTAAAGTATCAAGAAAGTATCGATATTTCGATTCCCAGTGCAACCTTAATACACATTTACACAGGGATTGGAATCAAGCACTGATAACATCTCCCCCTTGAACAGTGAAGTCAGAAATAGCAGAGATATAAAAGTATAAATCTCAGGTTATACTGAATCTTTCCCCACACAACCATATATCAATATGCTCCACTCCTCCTGCTCTATAACATGCTGCCTGCAGTGCAGTGGTAACAGGTTCTGTTTAAATTTGCTAACTTTTTTATTTATTAAGTAAAGTATATACCGTATTTTTCGGACTATAAGGTGCACCTAGGATTTAGAGGAGGAAAATAAGAAAAAAAATATTTTCCATCAGCCTCAGGTCGGACGCCCATCTGCCTCAGATCAGATATTTAAAAAAAAAAAAAACTTGCTTACTTACCACCCTGAAGTTCTAGCACTCACTGCTCCCTGGTCTTCTTCCAGCCTGCTCTGCACTATCTACTGACACTGTATGTAGTCAGGACAGAGTGCAGAGCGAGGCCCGGAAGAAGACCAGAGAGGGTGAGTACAGCAGTGCAGCACTTCCCTCACCATCCCCCATGTCCTCCGCATGCTAATGACCGCTGCCATGGAAGCGGTCATTTGCATTCGGGACTATAAGATGTGCGTCTTATAGTCCGAGAAATACGGTACTTATACATTCAAATAAATATTGCAACTGCATACAAACTTAAAGGGAACCTGTCATCTCCGAAACACCCCCTAAACTAGAGTAAGTGTTGTATAGTGTAAGTGATGCTGAATCCGAATATGTAAGTTTTATCTTAATACTCACTTCCATTCCGACGCTGTGCTCCCACAAACCTGCAGTAAAATGCACTCACTGGACTCTTCTTTGAGTCCTCTCCATTATGTGAGTGAGCACTGGAGTCCAGTAAGTACATTTTACTGCTGGTTTGTGGGAGCACAGCATCGGAATGGAAGTGAGTATGAAGATAAAACTTACATAATCGGATTCAGCATCACTTACACTATACACCGCTTACTCTAGTTCACGGGGTGTTTTGGAGATGACAGGTTCCCTTTAAATAAGAACTCCCGACAAAAAATTTATTCCATGTCCTGCTTGAAATGTACATGATATAATCTGTAGTGAATGTCATTTTCTTACCAGTGTCTGACTTTTTGACTTATATCATCCCGAAGTTTCTTATCTGTGTCATGTGACCAGCAATTAGACTCACCAACTCACACATAGACTTATGTGTGGACAGGAAGTCTAATTCTCTATGTATTCCTATGAGACTGAAAGTGAGGCTCCCATAGGAATGAATAGAGCAGTTACTGGCTTTCTGTCCTGGGTCAGTTGGAGGTCAGGGAGTTGGTCACATGACCTAGCTACAATAAGAAGAGAGGTTTTTACTCACAGAAACAGTCACTGATAAGAAAATGACAATCACTACAGATTATATCATGCACCTTTCTAACAGGTCAGGGAATAAAATTTTTTGCGGGAGTTCTTTAATGGTGGAGATTTAGTAATTCTTTCTGAACTAGACAGGATAAAACTAGGACAGATTTATCAGAGTGTCGCGCTCTATATTATTAATTTGCTGCATCTTGCTGAGGGTTCTCTTTCATACACCACCCATTTGCTGGCCTCCTTTACTTTAGTGTTTTGCACCAAAATAATGGAGCACATCTTTAATAAATCTGCTTATTTCATGACTCCATTTAGCCACGCCTTTTTTTATACACAAAGAAGGTGAAAAAATGCCTAAAATACCAAATAAAATTGACTCAAGACTTGTACTTCACATATTGGTGCAATTTGTACATTTCTAACACTTTTGCTTTATGTAGAAACTGACATTACTTTGTGATCTGCAGCGTATCCTCATTCTCACATGTCTATAATGAACTATGTTTCAGGACACGTTGTTAAAACTAACAAAAACAACAAAAGCAAAGAAGAAAAAAGAAAATACAGATGGAAGAGATGGCCGTAGAAGAAAACTACCTTCAGATGCAGAAGGTGATTCTTCAGGAAAGAAACAAAAAGCAGAAAAGAAAGAGTTGGATACCAATGGTGGTGATTCAGGTGAACCTACCCGGAGTTCCTGGACTAGTGGCAGCAGTGCTGACCCTGCGGTAGATTCTAGATCGAAACAGATGTTACATTTTGTTCCACAAATTAATCGCAATATTCGCTTTGCAACTTACACCAAAGAAAATGGCCGCACATTAGTGGTCCAAGACCAGCCTGTTGGTGACGGAGCACCTCTAGCTTTCCCGTCGTTTTCAGGAGTGACTAGCCAAGGTTCATTGATGCCAGAAAGACCAGTGAACAAGAGTGCATTGCCGGCTGATAATCCTGTAAGCAACACCGAGAATATAACGTCAAGTGGGGTAACACCAACTACAGTAAGGATCTCCGACACCAGTCTTTCCAGTGTAGCAGCAGAGGAGAGCAAGAAGCCTAGCTGGACCTCTGGAGAGGTAATTATTTTACACTTTGTACCTAGGTTTCTAACCATCTTGGGAAATTTGAGAAAAGCTCCTTTCAGACAAGCAAATTCCATGCATCAGATTCTGTGTGAGTATTCCGCAGCTCCCGTCCTGACCTCCCAACGCTGATGAGGTCACATAGCATTATATTGCATTATGATGCTATGTAACCCTTACAGTTCTGGAATTTATTGGATAACACTGACATAATGCAGTCAGTGTAATACAATACATTCCAGACCTCTAAAGGTTGTATAGTATCATAAATCAATGTAATGCTATGCGACCCGTCAGTGCTGGGAGGTCAGGACGGGAACTACTGCAGGGCCCTCACCTGCAGCTGCATGATTAGCATTCAACTACCATCTCTGCAAGAACATTCAGAAGCGTACTTGCAGAGTTAACTACAGGCCCAGCGGATGTTAAAATTATGGAACTTGACCCAACAGCCTTAGGTACCTTTCTCATCTTTTGCAGTTTTGCGGCTTTTTGGTTAATGTCATATTTTATCTATCTATACCCTCTTACTTTCAAGTAAATTAGTAAATCATAATTTTATATATTAAAACCTTTCTTATCCTGAGCCTTCTTGGTTCATGTCTTTCAGAATTTCAGAAAAAGTGTGCCTGTGAAAAGTGGTTTTGGCATGTGTGTACCTCAGCCAACTTTTGGAGAGGACAGAAACCAATCCAATGGTGCAGTTCAAGTAAATAAACCTGCTGCTTTCCATTTTGGAACTAGTAGTCTTCAGGAAGATTCAAAAGAGGCCGATCCTTCTAAAAATCTATTTTTCCAGTGTATGTCACAAAACGTTCCACCAAGTAACTACTTTACTGCCATCTCAGAAAGTACTGCAGAAGAGCCTTCAAGCAAGGACCTGGGAATGCTATGCAAGGAAGGTCCTTCTTCCACACTTTTTAAGCCAAAGGCTCTCACCCCACAGGAGACAAAAGGAAATGCAAAACTACCATTTTCTGAATCTATGCCTAAACTTACCCCAGCATTTCCTGGAAAGGTGATAGCTGCTCGACCACCTGAGACCCATGAAAACCTTTTTCTGCAGCCCCCAAAACTTTCACGAGAGGAGCCATCAAACCCATTCTTGGCTTTTTCAGATAAAAAGGACATTTCTCCATTTGGCTTTGGCACTCCACCTATCCAGAGTTCAATGCCTGGAAATATTTCATCTTCTATGTGGCAGGACCAGCCTAGAGTTGATGAACCCAGCTCTTTGTTGAAAACTAAACCCCTTTTCACAACAGAGTCACTTAAAAGGCTACCCATCACATCAAGTGCATCAATAACTGAAACTCTCCAAAGTTCTACATTTTTGGGAAATGGGCGCTCAGATTCCCCAGCAAATAGCTTGAGTCAACCAATTGAAATGCCAACATTGTCTTCAAGTCCTACAGAAGATAAACCTGCAGTTGGATCTGGACAAATGGACAACCCGTTGTTAAGAACATTCACTGCTTTGTCAAGTCGACTCCAACCAGGTGTCCTCTCCTCCTCAGACCTTTCTCATGATGGTAAAGCCGCTTTTGAGTCTGTTAACAGGTTCACACTGGATGAACGAAGTCGAACTTCAAAACAAGACTCTGATTCTAGTACGAACAGTGATTTGAGTGATCTGAGTGATTCAGAAGAGCAGCTGAACTCCAGAGCTGGCTTTAAAGGGATCCCAGAGCACCTTGTTGGCAGGCTAGGACCAAACGGAGAGCATGTTGTTGATTTGCTTTTGGCAAAAGGTAGAGGAAAACAGATCCCAAAACCAAGACCAAGAACTAATGCTCCACTGAAAGGTAAAAAGGAAAGGATTATGGGATTTTATTACATGAATTGCCATAATAATAATGATTTTACCTGAATTTTTCATCTCTGTCTAGTTTAGCCTTTTTGAGTTTTATTCTCTTTTGTGGTTATAACGCATACCATTAATGCTCATATTCACAGTGGCCTATAATGCATTTTAAAGGGACTCTCTGGGACTTCAATATTGATGGCCTATCCTTAGGAAAGGTCCTCAGTATCAGATAGGCGGGTGTTCACCTCTGCTGTTCTATAGTAGCATCAGCTTCAGAAACAGGCGCCGGAACTACACAGCTCGTTAACTTGAGCCTGTCCCATTCAAGGGAATGTCTACCCTTTAACTTAATGTTCTTCATAGGTCCCACATTCTGGACTGAAGTGAACCTGTTAGCTGATTTCCGCTGCCATGAGAGCAGTATGTGATTGAGGGAGAGAAACTGATGTTTGCAATTTGGAGCATGAATCCTGAGTAAAAAGTCCTGACAGTACTCTTAGGAGAGACATTGAGAATCCTGATTACCCTGTCACAGGATAGGGGAAAAACTATTAGATCGGTGAACGAGATTGGAGGCCTGTATCCATTGGGGGGGTCACAAAAAATGAACGGAGTAGCAGGTCAAACGTGCACTGCCACTTCATTCATCGCAATGACAGTGCTGGTGATTGCCCAGTACCAGAATACAACATTAACTCAGTATGCAGGGTTTATAGAGCTCTGTATCAGATGAACAGAGTTCTGACTACTAAGCTACTATAAATATATATTAGAAATTGCAACAGCACTGAATTTTGGGCCTATTTAAACAGACAGAATGATATTCAAGGGTGAACATTTATTTTAAGCAAAATACTATTGTTTTGTCAGTCAAGTCTATCCCTTTGGTACTTGAGGTATGATAGTAAAAATGACTTTTTGTCCATGTGAACATCATCCGTAAGTGAAGTTCAAAAAGTTTGGTGTGCTGGGTCCTGTACTTGTTTGCAGGGTATATTTTGGTCTGTTTTTCTGAATGTTAAAGGGGTAGTCTGGTTATAACAATTTGTCCCCTATACACAGGAGTACTGCTCTGCCATAGAAATGAATGGAGTGGCGGCGCACATTTCTGGGGGCTCCATAGGTTGCGGAACCCCCATTCTCATGATTGTGGGGGTGCCAATGGTAGGACCCTTATCAATCTGATAGTTATTCCCCATTCTGTGGGGAGAAGGTAACTTGTTATGACTGGAATAAGCCTTTAAGCCTTACATAAATACTTATATCCAGGGCTGTGGTGTCGGTAAGCCAAAGCCCCGACTCCTCAATTTCCCCCGACTACGACTCCCTCATAAATGGCGTATGTTTAAACTTTGCATAAATCAATAGTACAGATATGTCATGACAAAAAAGAGTTTGTAATATATGTTTTACTAGATATCTTTACTCTGAACTTTCAGTATCAGGCTTCTCTGGGTACAGCTCACTAAGGGCCTTATGTATGAACAATGTCTAGGTCTAAGACTTTCTTTGTTGCCCATAGCAACCAATCAGAGCTCCCCTTTCATTTCTCCAGAGCACTATATGAAATGAAAGGGGAGCTCTAATTGGTTTCTATGGGCAACAAAGAAAATTCTATACCTAGACAGTTTTCATACATAAGGCCCGAGGTGTTTTGCATCAGCAGCATATAGAAACCATGAGAGCAGATAACCTCTCCAAACATGAGCTCAGAGGAAAGCATACAGAGAACATGCACTGGACAAGTGATTTATGCACAGTTTATTGAAAATTTAGATATACTAAGAAGTACTTGCCTTAAAGGGGTTTTCTCAGCACATTGATTCACTGGCTGACAGGTAGTTTGCACTTACTATGTCTCCTCAGGCCGTGAGGGGGGTGTCTCCAGCAGTTATTAGCATATATTAACTTACTCTGACAGAGCAGGAGGTTGTGATCTCTAACACAATTACAGGTAAAGCCATCCTTCTCAGTCCTCAACACATTTTGCTTACTGCAGGTAATCACTCAGAGCTCAGTCGCATCATTCTTCACTGCTCTCAGCCAATCAGATAACAGTCTTAATGGTCTGCAGGTTACCATAGAAACCTGTGTGAGACCTGCTGAACTGTCTATAGTTCATGACTAAAGTAAAATCTAATGACCACTATTTAGAAAATGTCTTCTTTTAACTGTCCCTTTATGTTGAAAGCTAATCTTTGTAACTAGTGAGAAAACCCCTTTAATCCTGTTTTCTCTAGCAGATCTGAGGTGAGTGCAGCCATTCCTTCCCAGTGCCTTTTTCCTCTGATCTGTAGCAGAGGAGTTTCACTTCTGAGCATCTACATGAAGGGCAGCACACAGTCATCTCAACTGAAAGCCTAGATCCTTAGTTCAGGAATAGAACAGACATTTATAGGAAATTTCATCATGTTCAAAAATTCTTATGAAAATATATTCAGCACTTACTGTACTGAACTAAATGTACCAATTTATTATATATTTTAGTAGTTGGTCCATTTTATATCGACTCCACCAAAATGGTCACCGACTCCACAACTCCGACTCCATAGCCCTGCTTATATCACATCCAAGTAAAATTTGAATGCTCTCCTCAAGTAGTTTGGCTGATTTCATGAATAATCTCTTTCTTTTATTGCAGTTGGACAGTCTGTTTTGAAAGACGTGAGTAAAGTAAGAAGGCTGAAGCAGTCTGGAGAGCCGTTTCTTCAGGATGGGTCCTGTATTAATGTCGCTCCGCATTTACATAAATGTCGGGAGTGCAGATTAGAACGGTATCGAAAATTTAAAGAACCAGATCAGGATGATTCCACCGTGGCATGTCGATTTTTCCACTTCCGCAGGTATGCTTGTGGATCCAGCAGTGTAGGCAGTTAACGCCATTTTTTTGCTATTAAGAGAACCTTTCCCCTACACGTTAGGGGTCTGTCACTTTTAAAGTACTGACACGTGAAAGCTCACAGCATGCACCAGTGCTGCAAACGACATCAGTCCGATGAGGCTTCCTGTCAATCATTGTTCGGAGGTGGGGGCAGCGAGCCTCATCAGATCTGTCTTGCAGCGCTGGTACATGCTACAAGGTTCAGCGTAACATAGGATCCATTGTTCACATTAGGTGATGGTCACAGCTTCCCTTTCTGTACAATGACCTTTGCATAGGTCCCAAAGCATGTCCACAAAACTCTCCCATACAATGTTTACCTGTCACTGTAATTCTTCCTGTGATGATAATGAGATGACTGCTGAGAAGTGATCTCAACAGAATAAGAATTGTTAGCCTGTTATTAGCCTTAGTGGTCAAAGTAAAAATTGCAAAATGTAACTGTTTTAATGTTTAACACAGAACTTGATTTAAACAATAGCTCATTTTCTTACGATACATTTAATATTTGATGTTTCTGTCATCGCATTTTAGGCTGGTTTTTACCAGGAAAGGAATACTTCGTGTGGAAGGCTTTCTGAGCCCCCAGCAGAGTGATTCTGAAGCCATGCGTCTCTGGGTTCCCAATGCAGTCCCAGCTGAGGGCATTGACTTGGAGACATCTAAATATATTCTTGCTAATGTGGGAGATCAGTTCTGTCAGTTAGTTATGTCTGAAAAAGAAGCCATGATGATGGTGGAGCCACAACGTAAGTTTTTTTTTTTTGCATTTTTTTCTGTCTTTTTCACATGTAACAGGACTGTTTGTCACTGTTTATATTACTTTAACCCATTAAACAATGGCAATTTATTGATCATCGATGACTGGATAGCCCAATGCCATTTTTAATATCCGCATTTTTTTTCTGTACAGAAAAGGTTGCGTGGAAGCGAGCGGTCCGAGGTGTGAGGGAGATGTGTGATGTTTGTGAGACAACACTCTTCAATATTCACTGGGTTTGTCGCAAGTGCGGATTTTGTGTCTGTCTCGATTGTTATCGGCTCAGAAAAACCAGGCAACTCAGAGGTAAATATCTGTGTACATTTTCCAATTTGTTAGTATGTCCATTGTATAAATGTTCATAAAACTATTGTTAATTAAAAAAAAATTGGGGAACACGAAGTGTCCTAAATTTTGCCTTCATGGGACAGCCCCTGTCCATATACCTTCTGAGACAGAATAAAGAGTAGCTCCCAATGTGGCTGACTTAAATCTTCCTTATAGTACAAGGATGAACGTTCATCTGAATGGTTGTCATGTAAAACTACATTTGCCAGGAGCGGGATCCTAGGCCATTAACTGTTCTCCCTGGGGAGATTTATCAAAGTCCAGCGTTTTACACGAGGCTAGTGGTTTTTTGTTTTTTTTGCCAAAAAAGTGGAGCAGGGAGATGGTAAATCTCCACCTATATTTTGAACACTGTTGTCTTTAATGGGGCAAGCCCTTTAAGAAAACTGGTTTTCTCTGTTATATATATAACTCTTTAACGTTCTGACATTTTCTCCAGTTTTATATAAATGTCATTATCCCAAAAAAATTACTGGGACCTTTAGGAGTCAGTTTGACCAGTTATGACATCAGATTGAATTTCTTAGTACACTTTTAAACCATTGGATTGCAGTAGAGACCAGCCCAAAAATGTAGAGTTCTGGAATTATATAATACATATTAGTGTTTGAAGAAAGGATAGAAGTGAATGGAGTGGTTGCTGTGGGCAGAATGCCGTATGTTTTTAGCAGAGAGGCAAGCTACTGTTATGTAAGAATGCCCCGTCACCAAGAGCTTACAATCTGTAATAATGACTACATTCGGAAAGTGCATTTTCTGCTGCAGACAACTTTAGCTAGATTGTAATAAACTGGTTACCAGTAATCTTGGTATCTGGTAATTTCTTGTGAAAATGTACACGTGTTTTTTTTTTTTTAAGCTACCCCAGAAGACGAGACAGGTGATGAAGAGGTTTTTGCTTGGTTAAAGTGTGCTAAAGGTCAGTCCCATGAACCCGAAAACCTCATGCCGACTCAGATTATCCCTGGCACAGGTAAGCATTAGCACTTTTTGTATTGTTACTTAAAGGAGTTGTCCCACAAGTAATATTGTACAGTTTTCAAACCAGCATGTGGATCTGAATACTTTTCTAATTGCATGTCGTTAAAAAATGATTATAGCTACTGAGTTCTTCAGTGAAATCTGTCTGCTGTTTGCCCTCTTTTCTAATTTCTCTGTCCATTCCCAGAGAAGTTACCCTTGAATATTTTATTGAAGCTGTTATTGAACAGTTTTATATTTTTCTATGTTGGCTGCTTAAAATAGATTTTTATTTGCAGCCCTTTACAACATTGGAGATATGGTTCACGCAGCAAGAGGAAAATGGGGTATCAAGGCTAATTGTCCTTGTATTACCAGGAACAACAAAACGGTATTGAGACCAGCAGTCACAAACGGCATGTCCCAGGTAAACCTTTCATCCAGATATTATATTGTGTATATCTTCAAACATACGTTAACCCTAAAAGAAAAAAATAGCAAATGGCGTATTGTTATCTGTACAAAACAATGAGGAGCATTTATCAAAACTAGTGTAACCCATACACCAGTGTTGCCTCTTAAAAAATAGACGCATCTCTGCACAGCCGTGCATCAGGGACTGAAGTCTACTCCAGCTACAGGCTGACGTAGACTTCAGCTATAAGTTACGCCACTTTCAGGCGAAAGATAAAGTAAATCTGGCGGGCAGCACAAAGACACGCATCTCCTTCTAAACCCCACCCCTTTTTTGACACTTCGAAAAAGTTCAGAGAAGCTTAAAAAAACTTATTGTGCAAATATGGCGTTTTTTGCACCACAATAGTGGCTTAAACCTTTAGTAAATTTCCCCCATTACATTTGTCTTATCTGGGCAGAATACACTACTTATATGAGATTTGTCTTCAAGTCGCCACCAAGGCAAATAATTTCTCTGTCTTATAAAATGAATGCTTTCCTGTGCATGATATGAAATTGTAATGAGGTTGTGATTTTTACTTTTTCAAGCTTCCATCTATAAATACTCCTGCCAGTGATGCAGCAACAGCATCAACCACGGAACAAACAAATGAAAATGCCCTTAAAACAGAAGATGATTTGAAACCAGACGCTGCTAACAACATGGCGGAGGACACCATGGCTGAACAACATGACACAGACAATAAAAACAAGCAGCAGTGCCCAGAATCTACCCCCTCATCTGCCTTGCACTGGCTGGCAGACCTGGCAGCACAAAAAGCAAAAGAAGAAACAAAAGGTAGTGCACATGTGCGCTTTTACTACTACTGTTATTAAAGCATACCTATACTTTCAGATAACTTTCAGTGCTACCATGTCTGTATACTTGAGTTATATAATTCTATTTATGATCTATATATGACTTTTTCTTAGCAGTTTTAAGTCTACCTTTCTAATTTTCATCTGACCCAAGTTGATGGGTGGAGACCACCCCCTAATCCGCAATATCTACCATGTGCTTTATGCTCTTACAAAAAAAAAAGATACATCTCAGATCCCCACATTTGACAAGTTTTGTTGTGCCACACTGGGTATGAAAAGGGTGAAATCTCTCTGTATCACATGACGGTTAGCCTGTTGGTAGGACTTTGACCATGGTCCCAAGCTTTACAGTGACAACCCCAAAGTCACTGGGGAATAATACTATTTTCAGTATTCAAGTTGCAGATGCTTAGTTAAAGGAGTTTTCTAAAATATTTTGGTTGGGGTCTGACACCCGGGCCCCCCGCTGATCAGCTGTTGAGAAGGCATTAGCGCCTGCAGTATCTCCGCTGCCTACACGCAACTTAGCCTAGGCCATGTGAAGTGACCTTCGTTGGTCGCATGGACTAGGTGCAGCTCAGCCCTGTTGAAGTGAATGGGGCTGAGCTGCGATACTATGAAATGGCTGGCGCTGTGCTTGGCGAGCAGGGAGAAGGCCGCAGCGTTACTGTGAGTGCCACTGCCTTCTCAAACAGCTGAAAGGTGGGCGTTCCGTTTGTCTGACCCCCAACTGATTAGATACTGATGGCCGATCCAAAGGATAGGTCATCAGTATAAGCTTCTCAGAAAACCCTTTTAACATTAGCTAAGCCATCTGGACGTTTTGCGTTAAAAATATCTGTTATCTTGGTTAGCTTAAAATGAAATGTCTTGTTGCTTGATTAAATTAATAGTGAAATATTTTCTCTTAGATCCTGGTACCCAAAAGCCTATACAGCAAAAAGAATCAAATCCTTCCTTAGGTTCGGAGTCCCCTAATTCAAGTGTGAAGACCTCCTCATCCCCAAAACTCTTCAACAGCCTTTTATTAGGCCCAGCTGCTTCCAACACAAAGACTGAAGGTTCCAGTTTAAGAGATTTGCTGCATTCTGGTCCTGGGAAGCTTTCTCAAGGATCACTGGAAGCAGGAGTTCCATTTCCTCCAGTTTTTAATGCTACAGTAGGTATTTTAAAACCGGTTTGTAAAGGACATGTCTTTTGAAGGGATTGTGCCAAGTTTTTAAGTTATCCCCAAGTTGTGCATGTGAACTACCCAATCCATTTATTTTTTATAGTACCATTAGAGATATCAGAGTCCTGTACTCGGCTATCTCCGACACTCCCATACAGAATAAATAGAGCGGCAGTGCGCCTGCACAACATGGCGCTCCATCAGAACGAGGGAACAAGACTCCCTTTCTCACTGTGGTTTTGGTTTTCACAAAGTCTGCTGCTTCAGTTTTAATGGCAGCAACTTGCATTAACTCTATATTCTGAAGAGTGATCAGATGAATTGCAATTAATTGCAGTCATTCCTTGCCATGAAAATTAAATTAATTACAAAAGCCCCTTTTCCACTGCATTTCAGCCCTGCCACAAAGTGACCTGCTAACATAATTTCAGTGATCTTTTTGTTAGAAAGTGTTAATTAGGACAAGGCAGCTGAGATCACTTTGTCATGCTGATTGAATAAGAAGTGTAGACTGTTGCTTTAAAACAGGTAGTGGTGCCTAAAATCATTATCTTCTGTTAACCATGGTTACATGCAAGGAAACATGCAGTCATCATTGCTTTGCATCAGAAAGGGTTCACAGGCAACGACGGTGCTGCTTGTAAGATTGCACCTAAACCAACCATTTATAGGATCATCAAGAACTTTAAGGAGAGAGGTTTAGTTGCTGTGAAAAAGGCTTCAGGGTGGCCAAGAAAATCCAGCAAGTGCCAGGACTGTCTCCTAAAGAGGATTCAGCTACAAGATCAGGTCACCAATATTGCAGAGCTTTCTCAGGAGTGACAGCAGAAGGGTGTCAGAGATGAGCGAGCATGCTCGGGAGCGATTTTCAAGTAGTAGCATTCGCATTTTATAATCTGTACACTAATGCATACGCATCTTCTAATCTGTACACTAATGCGTACGCATCTTATAAATTTGTACGCATTAGCGTACAACTAACAAGATGCGTACGCATTAGTGTACAGATTAGAAGATGCGTACGCTACTACTCGAAAATTGCTCCCGAGCATGCTCGCTCATCTCTAGTGTCAGTGCATCTGCAGGCATAGTGAGGTAATGGTTTTTGGTGGATGGCCTCGCATCAAGAAGGGCAGCAAAGAAGCTGCTTCTCTCCAAGAAAAACATCAAGGACAGACTGACTTTCTTTAAGAAGTAGAGGGATTGGACTGCAGAGGACTGGGGTAAAGTTATTTTTTCTATTATGAAATGCTTATAGTGTACTTCAGTATACCATAGAAACATTTGACAATAAGCTTGAAAAGCACTGAAGCAGCAAGCTTTGTGAGAACCAACATTTGTGTCAGTCTCAAAAGTTTTGGCCACGACTGTACAATATTTGCCAGATTGCAGGATTTTCTGCTACTTGAACAGCCTTGTAGAATTTTTACAGGAAGAGCAGAGTTTGAGTTTCCTCTGATCCCTCCATTATTTGTCAGGTAGACTTTAGAGGGTTATTGTTATTACACAGGGTTGTGTCATCTCCAAGAGCTACATGTGTTAGGGCCACAGACAGGTCTAATGTAATGATTATGAGAAGGAGAGGGTAGCAGAGCTCTTGGGACACACATCCAAAAACCTTAGTTGTATGGTTGGATTGGGTAAAAGGAATAATTATTAGTATTTGAGGTTTTTTTTTATAGGCGTCCTTTTAGTTTCTCTGAACTATCTATGCAGGCGCAGGGAGGGCCACATGTAACTCTTCTTCTTATGCTGGTTGTCCAGTGATGTGGGTGTAATGTGAAAGCTATTGATATGTATGTGTTTGTGGTGAGATCTTTTTATTGAATTCTGTATTTTCAACCAAACTTCAAATGAATTTTGTATTTTTCAGGGAAAGGGAAAATCCAGCTTGCCAAACTTTTTGGACCACATTATTGCCTCTGTAGTAGAAAACAAAAAGACATCTGATGCTGCCAAGAGAGCAAGTAGCTCGACTGAGAGTCTGAAGGAGGGCAAGGAGATGGTGATGGGGTTACACGTCCTCGACCCACACACCTCACATTCCTGGCTTTGTGATGGGAGGCTTCTCTGCCTACATGACCCGAGCAACAAAAATAACTGGAAAATATTTCGGGAATGTTGGAAGCAAGGCCAGGTAAGAATATATTTATTGTGATGTACAATCTAGTTACTCTACATCAGTACTGAATGTGTAATACCTTCTTGCTCTTTCCAGCCTGTGCTTGTTTCTGGGGTCCAGAAAAAGCTAAAAGGGGAGTTATGGAAACCTGAAGCATTCAGCTTTGAATTTGGAGATCAAGATGTGGATTTGGTGAATTGTCGGAACTGTGCTATCATTTCGGATGTAAAAGTTCGGGATTTTTGGGATGGTTTTGAAGTTATTGATAGTAAGTGCAATCTTTTTCATCATGTGTTTTTCAATCTGATTTTTACTGTCCTGAACCTCAGCTTTCCCAAAGATTATAACACTCCTTCATTGCTTTACTTTGTTACACCTCTTCTATAATACATTGTATTATATGTATGTATTTGTGCATTAAAGAGGTTGTCCAGCCTTTACTAAGTGATTGCCTATCCTCAGTGGGGGTGCACACTTAGCTGTTCGGGGGTACCTCCAGGGCCAGAACTATACAGCACTGTCATTTGTGCAGTGGACAGAGCTCGTCACTGCAGTGCTGCTTCCATTGACTTCAATGGGATCAGCACTGTAGAAGCGAGCTCCCTCCACTAAAAGGTTGACTGCTGTGTAGTTCCAGCGCCCACTTCCTGTGATGGAGTCACACCTGAACAGCTGATCAACTCCCTGATCGACTATTGATGGCCTTTCTTGAGGATAAGCAATCACTTAGTAAAGGCTGGACAACCTTTTCAAATATCTAAAGCCAACAGCAAGGATGCCAAAGCTTTTATTGTTTTTACAAGTGGATGATTCTTTAATGAATGTACATAGTATCCAAATTATTGCAATTACATCCAGTATAAACTTTTTTGTTTTCTGCAGAAAGACTAAGAGCAGAGGATGGCTGTCCTATGGTTCTTAAACTAAAAGACTGGCCTCCGGGGGAGGATTTCAGGGACATGATGCCAACACGGTAAAGTGCCATTCTTATTAAAGACATGATGAGATAAATAGGCCAAATGGTTCTAACATGTCCTGCAGACATCCACTGTCCTCTGTATGAAAAGACACTATCGTTATTGTACTATTCACATAGCTCATCCAGACCCAGGTAGACCTGTTCCCTGCAGAGGCGTTAAAGCAGGTTTCAATTCTGCCCAAAATGCCACTTCACTATTGACATGGCACTTTTTCAAGATGTCAGCATGCAGTCATGTGAGCAGATACTGAAGTCAAGTGTGTTTTACTTTAGTATTTTGAGAAGAATGACTTGTATCTATCCCCATATCCCCTTTAGAGTTAATTTTTTTCTGAGGTTTTTGTGTGTTTTTTTTGGAGTATTTAAAAAAATGCCACTTCTCGTGTTAGCTGTAAGAATTTGTAAACGCAGTCGTGTTTTTTTTGGCAGCGTTTTTTTTCTCTCTCCATTCGCGCGTTTTCACAATGACAATGCAAAATGCATGCGTTTTACTGGCGGCAACAAAAATTGTTTTTGTACTTATTTTGATTTTTCCGTTATCCCCTGTGAAATTTTCTCAAATGATAGGGAGCTGTAAAAGCAAGATTTACAGGTCAGAGCGCCTGGATAATTTTCTATTATATGCCACATTGTCATTATTCAATCATTTTCTGTTTTCAATTTGTTGTAGATTTGATGACTTGATGGAGAATCTTCCTCTGCCAGAATATACAAAGCGGGATGGCAGGCTTAATTTGGCATCAAGATTGCCCAGTTACTTTGTGCGACCAGATCTAGGGCCGAAAATGTACAATGCCTATGGTATGTTGCCATTCTACTGTCAGAAGTGATATTTCACAATGCCTTGTATCTTAAAGAAAAGTTAGACTTTCCTATTATTCATACATTAGAGAAGACTTCAGATTTCTTAAAGGGGTTGTCTCAATAAAATCCCTGTGAATAAGCCATCGCTCACATGAGTGATACAGAATGATGGTTTTGCGCACAAGTTGAATCAGTTTTGTGCTCAATTGCATTCAGTGTTTTAGTTTTTCCCGTGGAGATTGCATGTGGTTTTGTGGCACTTGAAGACAAAATGAACAATAGGGGTAGCTACACATGGTACAGATTTACGGTATGTGCAGAAAATCTGCAAATATGCACTAAAACGGCACATAAAACCGCACTATGTATTGCATTTTTGGTGCATTTTTTGTGGAGGTTTTATGTGTTTTTTGTTGCAGATTTCATGCTGATTTTGTGCAGACATCCGCAAACGAAAAACGCACGGCAGGTCAAATTGTACAGCTTTGTCTAATGTCATACACTTTGCGCATACTTTATTACACTGCGTTTTTTCCACATCAGAATCCACATGGAAAAAACATGTATAATCCACATCGTGTTCAACTACTCTTAACACTCAACATCTCATAGCAGCCATCAGTGAAAACACATTGCATCCGAATGCCTTCTATTTTTCACAAAGCATCATTAATTTCTATGGAACAAGGGCTGCGTGAAAAACGGACAATATAGAACATGCTGTGATTTTTACTGAATGCAACGATGAGCAGTTATAAACAACGCCCATGTGGACAT
The DNA here is from genome assembly GCA_900303285.1 of Rhinella marina. Taxonomy (NCBI): domain Eukaryota; kingdom Metazoa; phylum Chordata; class Amphibia; order Anura; family Bufonidae; genus Rhinella; species Rhinella marina. The sequence continues at coordinate 327,890 of ONZH01023001.1, forward strand.
ACCCATTGAAATGAATGGATCAGGATTCAGTCCGGATGCAGTCGTGTCGATGGAACACATCTGAATGGAAAATTTGCTCATGTGAAATTAGCCTTAGGGTATATTGACACCGTATCATCATCATCATGGCAGAATCCGTACATGCCACTTATGCTTATGTCAACTTTACATATTTTCACATATTCGTCACAACTGAAGACACCAAAAATTTCTGCAATCTCTCCACAGATAGTAGTATACTTTTCACTCGTCCAAAGACCTGGTTTTGCATAGAAGATGATTAGATGTGTCACTGCTCATCTTATACCTGTTTAGTAGAAAAGATATAACAGGCCCCCATTTATATGACAAACAACATTATCTTCCCCCCTTCCCCTGACAGACTGTGTAGGGGAGAGGGAGCTACAAGCAAGAGCAGGAAAGAGGATCCCAAGTGCTACTAAAGGTGGAGCAAATTATCAGGAAATTATTATTGTTCCTGTAAATGCTCGTTCCCAACATTCTGCCCATCTAAATGCGCTGCCCATCACCCGATGAACGAGCGAAACATTTGTTCATCTGGTGATCCTGTCGTTTGTGCAGGCACCACCTACCCTCGTTTCTGGGCAGCAGATTGTGCAAACAATAGTGTAAACAGTGATCTGCTGCTCAGAAACAATGAATCTGTATGAGGACAAGGGATTGCAATAGTGATCTTGCGTCCTCATACAGTGAAGGAGATTGATGCATGTAAATACAGCATTTTCCTTCACTAAATGAGCAGCCGACTGTTGGGAGGGAGCTCTTCCTTACTGACAATCGGCTGTAACATTGTGACGGTGTAACCCCCCCTACCTTACGGCTAGTTTCAGACCAGCATTAGAGACCTCCAGCAGAGAACAACCTGCTGGATTTCTCTGGATCCGGAAGGTGCCGCCTGCCCCCCAGACCCCATTGACTGTAATGGAAACCGACAGCATGTATGCCAGGGTTCAGCCGGACAAAAGTTGCTGTGTGCCACTGCCTTTGTCCCACCAAGTCCCTGCCGGATGTCTCCTAATGCTGGAGTAAAAATAGCCTAAGAAATAAAAGTCTTCATCCTTCTCACTGCATATTGCAGCTAGAGTTATCTGATCTGATACTGTAAATCAAAGCTGTAGACCAGGGATGGCCAACCTGAGGCTCTCCCAACAACTCCCAGCATGCCCAGACTGCCTACAGGTATCAGACTACAGCAGGGCATGGTGGGAGTTGTAGTTTTACAACAGCTGGAGAGCCGCAGGTTGGCCATGCCTGCTCTAGACCTTATTATCTAGTGGCTGTCATTTTTTTATCTAAAATTCTGTGCTGTTAAAGAAGAACTCCCGCAAAAATTTTTATTCATGTCTTGCTAGAAATGTACATGATGTAATCTGTAGTGAATGTCATTTTCTTAACAGTAGCTGAATTTATGAGTTATATCATCCTGAAGTTTCTTATCTGTGTCATATGACTAGGAATTAGACTCACCAACTCACACAGCACCTTATGTGTGGACAGGAAGTCTAATTTTCTATGCATTCCTATTGGAGCCTCGCTTTCAGTCTCATAGGAATGAATAGAGAAGTAACTGGCTTCCTGTCCTGGGTCAGTTGGAGGTCGGGGAGTTGGTCACATGACCCAGCTACAATAAGAAGAGAGTGGAAACTCTGAATTTCAGCCTCTGATAAGAAAATGACATTCACTACAGATTATATCATGCACATTTCTAACAGGTCAGAGAATAAACATTTTTGCGGGAGTTCTTCTTTAAATATATCTTGTATTTTCCCATGCGTCAGACTTTTGCAGAATCTTAGTGGGATTATTTCTGTGACACATCTGTTGCATGTGAACATAGCCAAAGAGTTGGAATGTTTTATCTTCCAAAAAGAAAAGAAAAATGCTTAATATATTTTTGGTCTGTGTCTATGCAGGGGATTTGGAGATCTGTATCATAAAACTGCTATAAAAATGTAGTATGAATAAGCACAGATATAACATATGAACGTATATTGGAGAGCGAACTAGTTTCCTTCCCAGTGCAGCATGTGTCGGATTCTTCAACGGGCTTTTTTTTTTTCAGTCCACAGTTTGTGAAAATATGCAGCAGAATAAATTATTCAGAATACCATATTAACTGTAGTTTCCTTTCTTTTCGTAATAAAGGTTTAATCACTGCTGAAGACAGACGAGTTGGCACAACAAACTTGCATTTGGATGTGTCTGATGCAGTAAATGTCATGGTGTATGTTGGTATTCCAGTCGGAGAGAGTTACCATGATGAAGGTAATCATTTCAGTAAATGTCCAAAAGGCATTGGGGGAGATTTATCAAACTGGTGTAAATTTAGAACTGGCTTAGATGCTCATAGCAACCAATCAGATTCCACCTTTCATTTTACAAAGGAGCTGTGGAAAATGAAAGGTGGAATCTGGTTGCTATGGGCAACTAAGCCAGTTCTAGTTTACACCAGTTTGATAAATGACCCCCATTGTGTCATATTGCTATGCCAGATGACTTTAACGCTGTTAAGCCCCAAATCCACAAGAAACGTGTTGAATAGAAAGAGAGTGGAGAATACTATACTAATGTACTGACAAAACATACAAAAATCAAGTATAATTCCACTTTTCGTATACTGCTGTCTAATACCTGTGCTAGTTACTTTTCTCCTACACTTATGACAGCACCTTGAGAGACCTGCCGTCTCGGACTAGAAACACTTATGAAAATGCTTTAAAAGGAGGAACTTGCAAAACAACTTTATGTTTCTTGTCCACTGGACTTAATAAAGACGGAAAGAATGCTTATGTATTTACTTCCGTGGGCTGCAGGGCCTTTGTATCTACTTTTTGATCTAAGGTCTTGGAGGTTATCTGAGGGCCTAAGTCTCTGACGCACTTGAAGTCTGGGTTTCCACCTGAAACGTTAGTAGATCCTGACACATCTTGCTTTACTACCCTGCCAGAAGGGAGCAGTTACCTTACTGAATCCTTGAGTATGCCGGGCACTTCCTGCCATACAGTGGTCCCTTCATCCTGGACTTAGTTGCTTTGCACCTTTCCTGCTTTTGGTAGCCTAGACTGTAAGTGAATCAGTTCTTAGCTGTTGGTTGCGCTTATTGCCTCTGGCATTGGCTTGCAATCTACTACCTCTGGGATTGGTTTATGGCCTACTGCCTCAGGGATTTTACAAAGATTTTCTTATGTATCTCTACCTATTTTATATTTATTGTAGGGATCTGGGACCAAAACCCCCTCTCCTGGTTGTAGGTTCTGTGAACAGGCAGGGTGTAACTTGATCTGCACTATTAGGCCTCTTTGGCCTAATTCAGTCAGTTCAGTTCTGAACGCAGAAATGATGCGTGAAAAACGCCCATGTGCACAGACCTATTGAAATAATTGGGTAAGGATTCAGTCCAGATTCTATGGAAACTCACTCATGTGGAAGAGGCCTTAATGTCCACAGCAGTCATCTTTGTAGCTCTTGCAGAATCTTATGTTCTTTACTTGAAGGATATGCATAAAGAGTAGGTTTTCACTCTTTAGACCAGAGAAAATGGTGCCTAGATCAGGATAGTTTTCTCAGATTAGAAATGCTACTTCACACACCTGGCCCCCAATCTGGTCTTATACCTTTCTGCACTATGCCTTCTTCCAGGGGTCTTAATAACTCCCATTCTTGTCCAGAAAGGTTTGGTTTAGATGGGTAAAAAGCTGTCAGTAGCAGACCCTTCTGTACTACCAGTTTAGACCTTCTCTTTCAGATCCAGGACTGTCAGGCTTGTCTGATAAGGTTATCTTTTTTTCTGGCTAGCAGGAAGAATGCTACTTTTGATATGGACCTTAATGCGTAAAGTCTTCTTTAGGTTCACAGTTAGGTTTATGGTAACTATCGCCTTGGGCGAAGGGGGTGAAATTAGTGCTTTTTCTGCTTTTCCACATTTCACTAACATCTTAGATGTTACAGGGTTAGACCAGACATGGCCTTCCTACCTAAGATGGTGTCCAACTTCCATATTTTTTTTTTGAGTAAGTCCTTAATTCTTTAACCCTTTCTCGACCAGCGCCGTACATGTACAGCGCCGGTGCGGGGACATGACGCCCGCTCGCCCGTGCGGCGGGTGTCATGGCTGGCAAGTCTCTGCTGTTTCTAACAGCAGAGACTTGCCGCTACTTACCGCCATCAGCGGCGTCTTCCTGGGCCTTCTGATGCGTCTGAACCCGGAAGCATACGCTTCCGGGTGGTGTACAGACGCCCCAAGTGGCCAATCGGGGTGTCTGTACACCATATGAAAACTGTAATCCTCGCTGGTGAGGATTACAGTTTTCAAACTGCAATTCTTATTCTGGCCACTAGATGGCAGGCCAGGATAAGAAATGAGCAATTTTTGGATTTAACTCCATCTAGTAAATCCCTGATTGCTCATAAAGAAAAAAACAAAACACAATATATTAGTTCATATTTGAGCTTTAAAATAATCATTAAAAAAAGTTAAAAAATATATAAAAAAATATATAAAAGTTCAAATCACCCCCCTTTCCGTATAATTAAAAAATAAATACCTAAATAACAATAAATATAGACATCATGCGTATCACCGTGACCGAAAACGCCTGTACTTTTAAAATATTTTTTAAAATTCCAATACGGCTAATTGTGTGGCGGAAAAAAGCGTCCAAATGGCGATTCGCCGTTTTTGTTGCGTTTTTTCCTAAAAAAAATTAAATAAAAAGTGATCAAAAAGTCATACACACCCCAGAATGGTATCAATAAAAACTTCAGATTGCCCCACAAAAAATTAGCCCCCATACAGCTCCGTACACATAAATACCAAAAAGTTATAGGGGTCAAGATATGACAAAAAAAAAGGCCAACTTTATAATTTTATTTTATCAAAACGCATGAAAAACTATACATATTAGGTATCGCCAGATTCGTACTGACCAGTAGAATGAAAGTAACTGGTTCAGTTTTAATAAGCATTAATTTAATAAACGAACGCTGTAAATAAAAAACCCGTAGAACTGTAGCGGAATAGCGTTTTTTTTGCAATTTCACCCGATTTGGAATTTTTTTCCCGCTTCCCACTACACCATATGCAATATTAAATGGTGGCGTTGGAAAGTACAACCTGTCCCGCAAAAAACAAGCCCTCATACAGCTATGTGAACAGAAAAATAAAACCGTTATGGCTGTTTGAAGGCAGGGAGCGCAAAACGAAAATGCATAACCGAAAAAACCTCCGGGGGTGAAAGGGTTAAAAAAAAAATCCATGCATCTTGGTAAAAGTACTGCCATCTTGCTGACTGGAGCTGGTCACTCAGGGTGTTGTCGCAGGCTATCTTCCTGACATCTAGGTTGCTGCCTTTACAGGGGATGCTTTGTTGTTTTTCTGTCTCTTCCATGTCTGACATGTATCTTTATGCACAAACAGTACTTTTACTGGAAGAAAACATATATACAGGTATAAAACCAGCTCTAGACCGTAGTATTTTTAAAAGGGTTTTCTGAGCTGAAAAAGAAAAATACCTACAGCTCATGCTAATATCATGGTTAGGTGACAGCACGCTACAAACAGTACATTAGTGATACATCTCATAGCATGAAATTTATTTAACTGTTTTTTTTAACTAATTATGGCTTGATAATATCATTAACCTGCTAAGGAGGAAAAAAAGCAAAACTGTCATCCAAACAGTGTTCAGAGACCACGTGTACAGAATATATAAGAAAGTTGGTTTATTTAACATGAATGTAATACAACTTTTAGAGGTGCTCAAGACTATTGAGGAAGGTGATGCTGATGAAGTGACAAAAAAACGTATTCATGACGGAAAAGAAAAACCTGGAGCTCTATGGCACATTTACGCTGCTAAAGATGCAGAGAAGATCCGTGAGCTTCTTAGAAAGGTACGGCTTTTGGTATCCATCAATGTATTAGTCACAGGTTATACAACAATTTAGTGTGCTTAAGGGGCCATTCAGATGGCCGTAGTATTGCGGATCCGCAATACCACGTATGCCGCCCGGCGTGTGTTCCGCAATTTGCGGAACACATGGCCGGCCGCCCAGTTCAAAATGCCTATTCTTGTCCGCTAGGACATGTTCTAGAATTTATTGCGGAGCCGTGGCACAGCAAGATCCCGTGCCGGCCATAGAAGTGAATGGGCCCGCACCTATTCTGCAATTTTGTGGAATAGGTGCGGACCCATTCACACGGTTGTGTGAACAGGCCCTAACTCTCTTTTTTTATATTTTGTAGGTTGGTGATGAACAAGGACAAGAAAATCCAGCAGATCATGATCCAATACATGATCAAAGTTGGTATTTGGATCAAACGTTACGTAAGCGTCTCTATGATGAATACGGAGTGCAAGGCTGGGCAATCGTACAATTCCTGGGAGATGCTGTTTTTATTCCTGCTGGAGCACCACATCAGGTACGACACAATAGGGTTCTGTTCTCCTGTAATGGACATAAAGCACACATGCAGCTTGGAGCAACATGAATTCCACCTTGCCATTCTGTGTGGCATGCGGCTCAAGTGATAGTCCGATGCCAGTGCATTCAAATAGTTATTTACCAGTGCCTCCTGGCCTGACACTACATTTTTACTTCCATGACAATAGTATTTTTTGTTTTTTAATCTCATGTAACCAAGAAAAAGAAACTTCATTACTTTTTAAATGACACCGTGCCACAATTTGGCAGCAAACCTGAAATCTTGGGGACCAAGGTGCCATGATTGTGTTAAGTTTATCATGCACAAATAATCTGTTATTTTACGTGACATTTGTTTCCTTTTGTCTGAAGGTCCACAACTTACACAGTTGTATAAAAGTAGCGGAAGACTTTGTATCTCCAGAACATGTGAAACATTGCTTCCGCCTGACACAGGAATTTAGGCACTTGTCAAATACACATACAAACCATGAGGACAAACTACAGGTACAGTAACACAATTATTGTAATAATTTATACCTTAATATGTCCCAGTTCTGTTTCTTAAGAAAAACTGCTGTGTATTTTTGCTTTTTAAAAACTTAAAATGTTAATAAAACAGATTTTTTTCCCCTCACACTTTTTCTAGGAACATAAGCATTTAAAGACTATGGAAACTTTTTGTTTAAATTTTAATTTGCTCCCCAAAAGCAAAATTAAAGGAGTTTTCCAAGTGTTTATACTGATGACCTATTCTCAGGCTAGTTGCCTCCTCGCAGCTTACCAAACATAGTACTGTCCATTTGCTAGTGACTGTGCTTGGTATCGCTGCTTAGCCCCATTTACTTAATTATGGCAGCTGTGTCGTGGCAATTTGACCAATGAACATGACGGCACTGGCCTAGGAAGAGGCTGCAGCGCTCACAGGCCTCTACAATCAGCTGATCCTTGTGGGTGGCGGGAGGAGGACCCCCTACGATCACATACTAATGACATCCTAAGGGTAGGCCATCAGTATTAAACACCTGGGAACCCCCTTACACAGCTTTCTAAATAGTCATTAAACACGTCCTTCCATTTGCTCCTGTACACACTGCTTGTCCTGCTTCTTCTGACAGCATACTGGTCCTGGCTGCATGAACTCCCTTATCTGTCTCTGTGCTAACCACAGATGAAGGGATGTTGTAAATGGCAGATCATAGTGAGGAGAAAGCAGCCAAGGCGAGCAGCTCACACAAACAAAATGCAGGCGGTGAGTGATCACAAAGGCTGTGTATCTGTGTACAGAGAGCAGAAACTATGGCAGACTCTGCAAAGGGGAGGATCACAGGCTTCCTCAGTATTGTCTGTCAGAACAAGGGAGAGGAGATCCCTCATAAGCATAAAAGGGGAAACCTATCCAGGAAGGAAGCTGTGCTGATACATGAGAGCTAGTGAAGACCGCATCATCCTGGTCTCACAGACTTTATAGCCAAGGAAAGGAAAATACATACAATGCAACGGCACACTGCTAACCAGATAAAGCACAAAATGCCATAGAGATATGAAGTATTCTGGAGCTAATGCTATGCTTGTTTGGTAAATTAGAGATTCTTGGCAAATATATTTTGTACAAAATTATCTGGGCCCGTCCAACAATTCGTCCAGGTGATCTCTGTAGAACGGGAACCTAACATTATTTCCCACCTGTTATGTGCCAACTTTGGCTTCCGTATAATCAGTGGGTGTTGGTTCCACATGCATGCTGGGTCCCTTTTGCCATTTATGGTGCTTCAAAGGCCTCCACTAATACAGCGATGCAGGTACCAAGCATGCATGCCGAGTCCACTAGGCTTTATAGTTACACTAATTAAAATCAGCCTATGGGGCAGATGGGGCTAGTCAGGAGTGCATGACCAAATGGAGTATCCACACCTCCAGTACAAACTTACAAAGAAAAAAAGGTGATTTCAGTCAGCACATCCCAGTGCACAGGTGCACGTTGCTATGGCTGATTGCACAAGGAAAGGAAAATACATACAATGCAATGGCACACTGCTATCTCTATGGCATTTTGTGCTTTATCTGGTTAGCAGTGTGCCGTTGCATTGTATGTATTTTCCTTTCCTTGTGCAATCAGCCATAGCAACGTGCACCTGCGCACTGGGATGTGCTGACTGAAATCCCCTTTTTGACTTTATATCCAGCATGTATTACTGGAGAGGAACACGGTCGCTGAGAAAAGTCTGAAACTAGGAGCAGGTTTCTAAACTGTATTTCTCGCTTGTGTTATTGGGGGACACAGGACCGTGGGTATAGCTGCTGCCCCTAGGAGGCGACACTAAGCTGAAAAAGTGATGGCTCCTCCCGCCGGCTATATCCCCTCCCGCCTGGAGAGAGCATATCAGTTTTTTAGCTTAGTGTCGTAGGAGGCAGACCTCCCTGCTCTGCAGGGTTATTAGCTATTTTATTTATTTTCCTTTATTTTTTTCATTTGGGGAACAGGATCGCTTAGCCTTCCTGTCCCCCGGGGATACCTGGCCAGGGTCGGACACCCTCCCTGCCCATCTCCCCCATGAAGAAAAGTGGACCAGGGCAGCAATGCTCTCCTGCTTCCCGCCAGCCTTGGGGTCACCTGGAATCTAAATCCCTCCATCTGCTCCAGTCTCCTGCCACTTCGGTGCCAGTGACTGAGGAGGTGACCCTGCTGGTGCATTTGACTGAGGGTGAAGTACTGGAGGGGGATGGCAAGGTGAAGAGGGGTGAGTATACGTTACCCCCGCGGCCCCTGCTACCACCAGACTCCCCTCCTCCCCCCCCCCCCCCCTTTCCCCAGCCTGCGGGAGCTTGGGGCCCTTACCTTCTGGTTCGGTGGCCGGCTGTCTTCCAGGTCCTGTGTCTCCCCGTTATTGCGGCAGGTGAAGGGGCGAGTCAGGCACACTCGGCGTGCCGACGTCTGCGCTCCGCCCACCGGAAGTGGTGTTCCGGACCGGAAGTGCTTGCGGGCGGCCGCAGCTTCAAATTTAGGCCCCGGCTTTTGGGCCTACTAGGCCGCAGCCATTCTCTCCGCCCTGGGGGCGGAGTTTCTGCCTTTTTCTTCCGGGGAGGAGCTCCTTACCGAGCCTGCATGCTGAGACAGTTGCTCTCCTCCCGCAGACGCCGCACTACTTCTCCTTGGGGGACACAGGACCTGGTATTACCTGCAGTGCCTGGTAGGACAACCTCTATTTCTCTCTTCAGCTCCTTCCAGCTCCCTGCAGCTCCTTTAGTCAGTCATGTCTGAACCTACGGCTGACCCCCGTCCACTGTCAGCGCCCATTCACTATGCGTGCGCTAAGTGTGACCTTAAGTTTTCACGCGGCCAGTCGGACTCCCTCTGTACCGCATGCCGTGTACCCAGACCAGCACTCCCGCCTGAGCAGCCGCAGTGCCCCCCTGTCTGCGTGGAACCGGAATGGGCCCGTACCCTATCCCGGGCAGTGGCAGATTTATCCAAGGTGTCCCAAACCACCCTCACTCTCATGGGTCGTTTGGTTGACCACGCTCCGCCTGCACAATCTACACCCTCCGCCACTAGTCAGCCCAGGGGTAGACCCTCTCGCAAGCGGCCCAGAACAGGTTCCTCTTCTGAGGCCTCTGTTTCTCCGCCACCTCCTAGGTCTCGTTCAGAGGCTTCTTCCCCTGTGGGAGAAGCTCTCTCTGAGGGGGAGCTCCCTGAATCAGGCTCCGAGATGGACCCTGACCAATCTTCCAAGATGGCGTCCTTAGTAGACAGTTTAATCACTGCTGTCTGTGGCACATTTCACATTCAGGATGAATCTACTTTGTCTGGTCACTCTAGGGTGTCCTTTCTTCGTTCTAAGCACTCCCAAAAGGTGTTTCCTCTGCATGACGATTTTTCTGCAGTTGTTACCAGATCATGGGATCACCCAGATAGGCGCTTTACCGCTTCCAAACGCCTGGATCTGCTCTATCCGTTCCCAGCCAACCTGGTGAACGAGTGGTCCACGCCCCCCAAGGTAGACCCGCCAATTGCCCGTCTGACCAAGCATACGGCAATTCCTGTTGCGGATGGTTCATCCCTCCATGACCCAGTGGACCGCCGTCTAGAATCTTTTTCTAAGTCGGCCTTTGCAGCGTGCGGTACCGCGCTTCGCCCTATTTTTGCGTCAGCCTGGGTGGCGAAGGCCGTATCTGAGTGGGCCTTACGACTGCACCAGGACATCTCGGCGGATCTGCCTCCGGAGGATCTTCAGGCACTTGCCCTTCAGATCTCTCAGGCTGGTAAATACCTTTGTGAGGCTTCCCTGGATGCGGGAGCTCTGGTCGCCCGTGCCTCGGCCCTTAACATAGCCTTGCGCCGCGAGGTTTGGCTGAAGGTGTGGTCAGCGGATGCTTCTTCCAAGCGTTCCCTTACAGCTCTTCCATTTTCCGGGTCGCGACTCTTCGGATCTAGGCTGGACGAGATTATTTCTGAGGCCACGGGTGGCAAAAGCACCCACCTTCCGCAGCAGAGGTCCGGACGTTCTGTTCGTCCCAGATCCTCGAATTCCAGATTTCAGTCCTTTCGGCGTTTCTCAGGCACGCGTTCAGCAGCAAGGGCTCAGACCGCCACTTCCTCACAGCAACAGAGGAAGAAGCCTACCTTTAAGACCCAACCCGCTTGGCGCCCTCGGGCACAGCCCACCCGCTCATTTAATAATAAGCAATCCTCGGCATGAGGGGGCGCCCCCACCCCAGAGGGTGGGGGGTCGTCTCCTCCTTTTTCAGGAGGCTTGGCGGGCCCACATCTCCGATGCCTGGGCGCTAGAGATTGTAACCTCGGGTTACAGGATCGAGTTTGTCTCCCGTCCACCAGACCGGTTTTTCCTGTCCCGACCACCCAGAGATCCTGGCCGGTCGACAGCTTTCTTTCAGGCACTTCACACCCTTCTTTTAAAGGGAGTAATTTCCCCGGTTCCTCCAGCCGAACATTTCAGGGGTTTTTATTCAAACCTCTTTGTTGTGCCCAAAAAGGAGGGATCCGTGCGACCGATCCTGGATCTCAGGTGGTTGAATCGCTTTGTCAGGACTCAACATTTCAGAATGGAGTCCTTGCGCTCGGTAGTAGCCTCCCTGGAACAGGGCGAGTTTCTTTCCTCAGTGGATATTCAGGATGCGTACCTGCATATCCCCATCGCCCACACCCATCAGCGTTTCCTCCGTTTTGCAGTGGGAGACTGTCACTATCAATTTGTGGCCCTCCCCTTCGGATTGGCAACTGCGCCGCGAGTTTTCACGAAGGTGCTGGCCCCTCTTCTGGCACTTCTTCGTTCCAGGGGTATCGTTCTGTTCCCGTATCTGGACGACATTCTTGTCAAAGCACCCACCTTCGGTCAGAACGAAGAGAGCCTCGCCATTACCATAGACGCTCTGACTCAATTCGGTTGGCTAGTAAATTTCAAAAAGTCATCCCTCCATCCCAGCAGACAGCTCACCTTCCTGGGGATGGTGCTCGACTCAGCCACAGCATCAGTCCGGCTTCCTCTCGACAAAAGACGATCACTCCAGAGATCAGTGCGTCTACTCCACCGCAGCACACGTCCCACGATTCGTCGTTGCATGCAGGTGCTGGGGACTTTAGTGGCCTCCTTCGAGGCAGTCCCGTTTGCGCAGTTCCACACTCGCCCACTTCAATGGGCGATCCTGTCGGCCTGGGACAAGTCACCGGACTCCCTCAACAGTTCCATCTCCCTTCCTCCCCAGGTGCGGTCGACTCTGGTGTGGTGGCTAGAGGCTCCAGCCCTGACTTCCGGCAGGTCCTTTCTGCCGATCGCATGGACAATTATCACCACCGATGCCAGTCTCCTCGGTTGGGGGGGGGGGTTTTCCCTCCACGGATGGTCCAGGGAAAATGGTCTCCATTGGAGTCCAAACTACCGATCAATATACTGGAGCTGCGGGCCATCTATCTGTCCCTGCTTCACTGGACCCCCCTATTGAAAGGATTGCCGATCCGGATTCAGTCGGACAATGCCACGGCAGTGGCTTACATCAATCACCAGGGAGGAACTCGCAGCCGGGCAGCGATGGACGAGGCGGCCAAAATTCTTCAGTGGGCAGAGGGTCACGTGCCAGTCATTTCCGCAATATACGTTCCCGGGGTGGAGATTTGGGCGGCAGATTACCTCAGTCGGCAGACCGTGGATCCAGGAGAGTGGTCCCTACATCCGGAGGTCTTCAACGCCATTTGCCTTCGTTGGGGTTGGCCGGAGGTGGATTTGATGGCGTCCAGGCTCAACCACAAGCTCCCAGTCTTCCTGTCTCGAACAAGGGATCCGCGAGCCTACGCAGTAGATGCACTGGTAGCCCCATGGGAGGGGTTCTCCCTCCTGTATGTCTTTCCCCCCATTCCTCTCCTACCCCGGATTCTCCGCAGAATCAGGAAGGAAGGCATACCAACCATTCTCATCGCTCCAGATTGGCCCCGGCGCACGTGGTACACGGAGCTCATTCTCCTTCTCGGAGACGCTCCATGGCCTCTTCCACTCAGGGACGACCTCCTATCTCAAGGACCCGTCTTCCACCAGCGTTTAGGCTCGCTACGTTTGACGGCGTGGCTATTGAGACCTCCATTCTGAAACGTAAGGGATTCTCTGACACAGTCATTCGGACTATGATCAGGGCAAGGAAGCCTACATCGTCTTCAGTTTACTACAGGACTTGGAAGTCTTTCCTCCGGTTCTGTGGGGAGCGTGACCTACCTCCACTTTCCTTTTCTCTATCTACGGTCCTTTCCTTCCTACAATTAGGTCTGGAGTTAGGGCTGGGTCTTAATTCTCTTAAGGGACAGGTGTCTGCTCTGTCAATTTTTTTCCAGAGACAGCTGTCACAAAGATCCCCGATCAGGACCTTCCTTCAGGGGGTAGCTCACATTGTTCCTCCCTATCGTCCCCCTCTTCCATCCTGGGACTTGAACCTGGTACTTGGTTCCCTCCAGAAACCTCCCTTCGAACCACTCGACAGTGTCTCTCTTCGTCTCCTCTCGTGGAAGGTAGCCTTCCTGGTGGCTGTCACCTCCATCAGGCGAGTTTCGGAACTGGCGGCACTTTCTTGCAGAGAACCCTTTCTCATCCTGCACCAGGATAAGCGGTTCTTCGTCCGGTGCCTTCCTTTCTACCTAAGGTAGTCTCGGCCTTCCATATGAACGAGGACATCGTCCTTCCATCTTCTGTCCCTCGCCATCCCATCCTACAGAACGTGCTCTCCACAGCCTGGACGTGGTCAGGGCATTGAGGATCTACTTAGCCGTTTCAGAGTCTTTTCGGCGCACAGACTCCCTGTTCGTCCTGCCTGAGGGTCCCCGCAAGGGGTTGGCGGCTTCCAAGGTGACGATTGCCAGGTGGATACGTCTAGCCATTGCCGAGGCGTATCGCTCCCGGGGTAGGACGCCCCCTGCTCGTATCACGGCCCACTCTACCAGGGCGGTGGGCGCTTCCTGGGCTCATTTCCACCAGGCCTCTGCGGTACAACTCTGTAAGGCAGCAACCTGGTCTTCCTTGCACACGTTCACCAGGTTTTACCAGGTGAACACTTTTGCATCGGCTGATGCTGCTCTGGGACGCAAGGTTTTGCGAGTGGCGGTTCCCTAGGCCTTCGCATCTGCGTTCTATTTTTGGTTCTCCCCTCCCTGTGGACTGCTTTAGGACGTCCCACGGTCCTGTGTCCCCCAATAACACAAGCGAGAAAACGAGATTTTTGTGGACTCACCTGTAAAATCTCTTTCTCGCTGTGTTCATTGGGGGACACAGCTTCCACCCATTGTTTTTCATTTTACCGCAAGGAATCTTTTTCTTTCCTCTAGCGGGTGGGGTCATTGGTCCTAGGTTCGGACCTAGTTGACGTTTCTTTCTGTTTTCATTTCTTGTTTTGCTCCTACTGCTTGGGCACAAACTGATATGCTCTCTCCAGGCGGGAGGGGATATAGCCGGCGGGAGGAGCCATCACTTTTTCAGCTTAGTGTCGCCTCCTAGGGGCAGCAGCTATACCCACGGTCCTGTGTCCCCCAATGAACACAGCGAGAAAGAGATTTTACAGGTGAGTCCACAAAAATCTCGTTATCAGGAGTCTGCAAATGAATGAAGGAAACACAATGTAACATATGTGCAGTAAAACTATTTTTTCTATGCCAAAAGTGTACATGGCCTTTAATGACACTAGAGTTTGTGAAAAAAAAATCCTGGTTTACTTAGATTGTTTTCTTACTCTTGCCATTTGCCTTTATTTCAGGTGAAGAACATTATCTACCATGCAGTCAAAGATGCTGTTGGCACGCTCCGAGCTCATGAGTCTAAACTGGCGAGATCATAGAAAAGATTTGCATTACACTCTTGTACAGTTGTAACAGCAGCCTCCTTTACATTTTGGATTTGTCAGCTAGAGGCAAACGTGAAGGATCCATTGTACAACCCAGCCACTGTTTTCTATAAAGCCTCATAATCACCTGTACTATATACATGTCTCACTTATGCACTTGACTGAAAGGCGTCTATTTTCTGTTGCTGCCTTCAGCGCTAACCACATGAGCTCTGGAAAACCGTGCTTCTAGTACAGTTCTGGACTTAAAAGATAGAAGAGCATGTTTGGCTTCTTGGGCATAGTTTTCCAGTCTTGGAGAAATCTACAAAACCAATTCAAGATGAACTAACATAGTAAATACATCAAAAGAGAAACTCTTCTTGTTGCACCCAGATGTCTAATACAATGGATAATTGAATCCTTGTTGCAATACAAATCAACTTGTTAAAACCTTTTAAATAGCATAGTTCAATATGCTAGCTCGAAGCAGAGGGTGCCGAGTTACTGCTTTTACTGGGGAAAGCAAGGCATTGGAGATGTATTTATTAAGATCCATAGGTTTGTAGCGGAGCAGTTACTCTTTCATGATATTAGACATTTTTAGACCTTTTGCAGACCACCTCTGTTTTCTTGCATTTCCAGAAAGGCACATTGCATTTAGTCTTCCTTTCCAATGAGTCATTCATATGAGTGTAAGCAGTGGGTAGGGTCAGAGACCCCTAAAACTGGCGAGTGTTGGTAGAGTAAGCCATCATAGAGCATCTTTCCACAGTGTTTGCATTAAGTGTATATAGTTGCCATAGCAACTTCAAGCAAAATGGTCGGCACATGATGATCCATTTCATTCAGCAGTTGTTCACATCTAACGAAAAGCGGTATTTTTAGGCACTGAAATATTTTGCGGTTAATGTTTGAGAGAAGTGGAGTGGGAGACATCACGGTTTCAGGGAGATTTCCATACTGATCAGTTCTCGCCACTTTGCAGGTCTGTTTATATATTCAGTTACACCAGTTTTTTAAGTGAATTACTGTAGATTACTTTTAATTTGACTTCCTGTACTTTGATTTTGTGAAGGGCTGACTAGGGTTTCCATGTTCTTATTAAAGTACAATGAATCTCTAGTATGTTGTCCTAGTTGTCCTTTTCCCCTCGTTTAGGTACAAAAAGCTATTTGCACCATTGTAATGTTCTTGTAATCTCATTTTAATGTAAGTTTACACCTCATCAGAGAGTTTTCTGCACCAAGGGGGGAAAAATCGGGCTGGTGGTGGAAAGAAAATGGCCTGATAATGCAGAGGGGCTCATTTACATACAATACGTGCAAGCTTTTAAAAGGAATTATAGAGGTGTGGGGAGAACGATTGAAGACACTTTAGGGTACATGTCTGTGATAGGAATCAGTAATGTAAAAATAAACTGCTCCACATTAAGGACCCATTCACACGAGCGTGTGAATGGGTCCGCATCTATTCCGTTTTGCGGTATAGATGCGGCCCCATTCAGTTCTATGGCCGGCACACGATCTTGCCGAGTCGCGGCTCCGCAAGAAATTATAGAACATGTCCTATACTTGTCCGCAAAAGCGGACAAAAATAGGCATTTTGAACGGGGGGCCCGGCTGTGTGTTCCGCAAATTGCGGAACACACGCTGGGCGGCATCCGTGGCATTGCGGATCCGCATTTTTGCAGATCTGCAATACTTTGGTCGTGTGAATGGGCCCTAAGAACCATATAAATCACTGAATGTGTCAGACCTAAAATCCAATTTTTCTTAGGCATACCAGATATACCTATTCAGCAAATGTCATCTTAGTGACCTAGAGGTAGACAAACTATCTGCCTCATTACATAGGTAGATTTCTGTGGTTTTTGCCTTGTTTTTTTGTGGCCTAATTTTTGGGTGAAACACATATATATATATATATATATATTTGTGTTAAAGGGGCCAAAGTTTCACGTTATCCCTTATCCTCAGGATAGGAGATAACTGATCTGCGGGGGTCAGGCTGCTGGGACCCCCACCAATCCCAAGAATGGGGGTCCTGTTCTAATGGAGTGTCAGGCCAAGCATACGCCCTGATGCTCTATTCATTCTCAGTGGGTCTGCCAGAGACAGCCAAGTACAGCTCTTCCATCAAGTATTCATGGAGAGAACATTGACCAGGCTCTGGGACATCATGGCACCAGTGCTACTGCCATTTATGAAGTGGAGGTACAACACGATAATCTCCGCCCACACACTGCCCACTCTATACAACATGCTCTTCAAGGTATCCAGCAGCTCCTCTGAACAGGCTTGATCGCTAGATCTCTTTCCCCCATCATTGGTGGGCTGGCCATATACATTACAGGAAAATGTTCCAGTGGGCTGCCTGAGCGCGCCTCAAGGTCCCTGGCCCGGTACATAATGATCTGATGCTCTCAGCATGAAGTAATGCTAGGGCATCAGGTACCTTGTGCACCTGATCAGCAACTGCAGGTGCTCTACTGAATTCATCTGTATCACTGTACTCAGTATGGTGATAAGGCAGGATTTTGTGCAGCACTATGGTATTGCTGGCCCTGCCTACTTGTGATGCCCCCACGCCATTTTTTAAAAAAAATTATTTAATTTTTGTAAAAAAATGGCGTGGGGTCCCCCTTTTTTTTCTTCGCCAGCCAGATACAACCAGCAGCAGCAGCCTGGCACTACCAGGGTGGGAAGGGACACGGTTATTGGCCCTTCCCAGCCTAATGGTACTAACCTGCAGCCGCCCCAGAGCCAGACCCTCAATTTAGAAGGTCCGGTCCTGCGGGTACCCGGCTCTTCCCGGCACCCCTGGTGGCGGTGGGTTCCCGAGGTAATAGATGTTGGGGTTAGTGCTGGCCTGCCATACCGGCAAGCACTAAGCCCAGTATTAGTAATCAGGGCCGTCTGTAGATAGCCGTAATTACTAAAACTGTAGTATTGTAAAAAAAAAATACACACACACCAGTATAAAACATTTTATTGAAATAAACACTCCCCCAGACCCCTGTTTGACCATTTTATTAAAAAAAAAAAGCTGGTCCGACGCAGTCCACCAAATCCGACGTAGTCCTCTGCATTCACGACCCTGAAAAATAGAAAACAAACACACAAACACAGACCACTTACCTCTTCCTGCACTGGGATAATACACACAGCGATGTCACTGTACAGGGATAATAAACACAGTGATGTCACAGTACAGATATAATAAACACAGTGATGTCACAGTACAGAGATAATAAACACAGTGATGTCACAGTACAGGGATAATAAACACAGTGATGTCATAGTACAGGGATAATAAACACAGTGATGTCACTGTACAGGGATAATAAACACAGCGATGTCACAGTACAGAGATAATAAACACAGCGATGTCACAGTACAGAGATAATAAACACAGTGATGTCACAGTACAGATATAATAAACACAGTGATGTCACAGTACAGGGATAATAAACACAGTGATGTCATAGTACAGGGATAATAAACACAGTGATGTCACTGTACAGGGATAATAAACACAGCGATGTCACAGTACAGAGATAATAAACACATTGATGTTACAGTACAGGGATAATAAACACAGCGATGTCACAGTACAGGGATAATAAACACAGTGATGTCACTGTACAGGGATAATAAACACTGATGTCACTGTACAGAGATAATAAACACTGTGATGTCACTGTACAGAGATAATAAACACAGCGATGTCACTGTACAGGGATAATAAACACAGTGATGTCACTGTACAGGGATAATAAACACTGTGATGTCACTGTACAGGGATAATAAACACAGTGATGTCACAGTACAGGGATAATAAACACTGTGATGTCACTGTACAGAGATAATAAACACAGTGATGTCACTACAGGGATAATAAACACAGTGATGTCACAGTACAGAGATAATATACACAGTGATGTCACTGTACAGAGATAATAAACACAGTGATGTCACAGTACAGAGATAATATACACAGTGATGTCACTGTACAGAGATAATAAACACAGTGATGTCACAGTACAGGGATAATAAACACAATGATGTCACCGTACAGGGATAATAAACACAATGATGTCACAGTACACCTGTGCAAACAAGGCCTGGGGGGGCGCAGATAAGGCTATCATCATAATTTAGAAAAATCATTCCCCGATGAAATGTTGCAGTTCTCAAAATTCATTCAAAGTAATGAAACTCCACCAGCACTGGAATGCCTTAAAATAATCAAAAATAACAAATTGCCTGTACTGTGACATCACTGTGTGTAGTATCCCTGTACGATGACATCACTGTGTTTATTATCCCTGTGTAGTAAGGGGACTGAGTGAGATTAGTTTATAGTGGGCGGGGTTAGGGGCGTGACCTACTGCAGAAAAAATTTGCCGCTGCGCGCGCCACACAATATGTCCCTCTTTCTCTCTTTGCAAAGTTGGGAGGTATGCTGCATGTATGTAACTAGCCTTAGTATGATTTCTGATTGCATCGCACCCATGTCTTATCCAGTGACTGGGTGACCTTGTCCTAGTGGTTACACAATAATCTTTTATGTATATAGCACCAACATATTCTGCAGCACTTTACAATCAGCTGGAGCATGTCCAGCCAAAATCATACAAAATATAGCAACAAACAAATCAACAATTAAATAAAAGGAGTGAGAGCCTTGCTCCCAAGAGCTTACAATCTATGAGAAAGGAGGGTGACATGAAAGGTAAAAGTGCTTGTTTTGTACAATGGTCCAGCTATCTTAACCCAAAGGGAGTAGATAAAAAGCAGCATGAGCCAGTCACCAGCTGATATCTGTAGTGCTTCTGAGTGTATGGTGTGTGGTGGATAGTGTTTGATGATGGATCAGGTTCAGAAGAATAATGATGGGTGAGAGATGGGAGAAGAGTTATATTAGGGGACATGATAGGCCAACCTAAAAAGATATGGTTTTAGTAAGTGCCTAACACTGTAGGAGTTTGGCATTAACCTAATTACTTGGGGTAGGGCATTCCAGAAGACTGGTGCAACTCAGGAGAAGTTTTAGAAAAGTCTTGGAGATGGAAGTGAGAGGTTCGGATTATGGTGGATGTTAGAAGGTAAAGCTTGGGTAGGCTGGTAGACAGATTTGTGAGGAGATATAGTGGTGCAGCACCGTGGAGAGTTTAAATCATCTACTGTGTGGGTGACCAGTGCTATAACTGGCCCAGGGTAGAGGCACGGGGATAGATAGATAGACAGATAAGCCTGGCTGCTGCATTAAGGATAGATTGGAGAGGGGAAAGTCTGGTGAAGGGGTGACCAATTAATAATAAGTTACAGTAATCACGATGGGAATAGATCAGGGCAGCAATGAGAGTTTTTATTGTTTCTACAGTGAGAAAAGATGGCTTCCAGAGACGGGGGTGAAGGAAAGACCAATGTTAAACATGGCCCCTAAATAGCAGGCAGCAGAGAATGAAAATCTACACCGATATCTGTATTTTATTAGTGCATTTTCTTGTGGATTTCTCCCTCGGAATTACATTCCTTGAAAATCCGTAGCCTGCGTAAATTATTTCTTTTCCCCATATGGACGGCTTTATTAAAAATCCCACTCACACCGTACAGCACTTTGTGTCAAGGCAGCTGAAGAAGGCCTGGAATACAAGACGGGGCTTTCTAAGGCTACTTTCACACTTGCGTTGTTAATTCCGGTACTGAGTCCTGGCAGAGGAACTCAATACCAGAATTAAACGGATCAGTTTTGATTTTGCACATCAGGATGCATCCGTTCCATTTGGATGCGGTTGTGTGAAATCAAAACTGAAAAAAACGGATCAGGCACTAAATACATTGAAAGTCAATTGGTGACGGATCCGTTTTTTTAGTCTTCTAAAAAAAAAAAAAAGCGATCCGTCACCATTGACTTTCAGTGCCGGATCAGTGCTTCCAGCTTCTCCTCAGAAGAAAATCTATCTTTTAGATCAGGGATGCTCAACCTGTGGCCCTCCAGCAAAACTACAACCCCAATAGCTGTAGTCTGTCCAAGCATGCTGGGAGTTGTAGTTTTGCAACAGCTGGAGGGCCACAGGTTCCGCTCCCTGGGGGGGGGGGGGGACGTGTGTGAATACTGACTTTGGACCTGTTCACATCTGCGCTGGTGGCTCTGTTCAGGCATCAATAATGCTGGTGTGAAAGGGGTCTTAGAAAAGTGGTGGAATTAGTTATAATATATAAGTTAAAATATAGGGCTTTTCCTCACACATTGAATGTCAGCAGATGCCATATTTTTGCAAAGTACTTTTGACCAGAACCTGTCCCATGTCAGGTCCTCCAACTTGTAGAAATGCCTGCATCAGGGGGTCTGAAACAAACATCAGGGTCCCCTAATGAAATGTCCCTAAGGATGTCCACATATCTACGTGTCCCATTTTAAATACCTCACTCTCTCATTTTGGAAGAAAGGGTTAACAGGTAGTTCTGTCAGCATGTGATAATTAGCTCCATACAGTCTACCATGTGATGCCCTCTGCCTATGACTGCAGCCAGGTACACGTCCCACCTCCCCTCCTCTCACTGGCTGCTATTGCTTTCCCTGCTCTCAGCTATGAGCAGCATCCCATTTTTTCTTGCCCTCCGACAATAAGTACCTCATCACACCGCGGCCTTTAAGACACGGCCACTCCTCCTCCCGGATTGCTGCAGAGACTTTGCCTTTACGGATTTAACCGGCTCCGGGACTGTGATCCCAGCATCCCCGACAGGGAGACAGGGCGTCCAGTGCTGCGGCCTCCGCCGGGACAGGCAGGATGGTGTCCTGGATCATCTCCAGACTGGTGGTGTAAGTACCTGTGTGTGGCCATGGGGGAGGGGCGGGTGACATCTCTGACAGCTCACATATTACCGTGCTGGATATGGACAGGAGGAGGCTGGGGGGTCTCCTGGTGGAGGAATGCTGGGCCTGATGCATGCTGACTCTGTATCTAGTCTGTCTATTATATAGACGTGGGATAGATGATAGATAGATAGATAGATAGATAGATAGATAGATAGATAGAGCATAAATAGATAGCGTGTGTGTGTATATATATATATATATATATATATATATATATATATATATATATATGAACATATAGATAGTGTGTGTGTTTGTGTGTATATATATGTGTATATATATATATATATATAGATAGATAGAGATATATATATATCGTCCTCCCTGAACACCCATTATATTAAAAGTGAAGTGGGTTATCCAATTTATTAGAAAATCTCTCCATTGCCCCTAAATGGCCCTCCGACCACTAGAGCGGGGCCTGTTTTTCCCAGTAGAATAGAGGAGCATGTACACATGCATGCCTGATGCTCCATTCAGCCCTATAGGCATGCCAGTGATAGCTGAGTGCGAGCCCTTAAAGAGGACCTGTCACCACAAAATGCAATGCAATCTGAAAACACTATGTTATAGAGCAGGAGAAGCTGAGCAAATATATAGTTTTGTGTAAAACCTGTAATTTGTACATTTATATCTTTGCTTTGTCTGCGAACACCTATCGGTACAGGACAGAGGTGTTATCAGTGACTGACAGCGATCTCTCTGTGTACATTTATACACATAATGCTATCAATCACTGATAACACCTCCCTCCTGTACTGATAGGTAGTCATAGGGCTGCAGGTATAAATGTAAAAGTTTTACTGAATCTTTTCCAGCAAAACTATACATCAACCTGCTGCTCAGTCCCTCCTACTGCTCTATAACATGGTGCTGTCAGATTGCACTGCAATTTTGGTGACAGGTCCTCTTTAAGGCTATATTAAGAGGCCGTTAAAAACGGACACACTGTCGGTTCTACATGGACATTTTTCAAACATTTGGGTTTTTAAGGTAGAACTCCAACCCCTGCAGTTCCCTCATTATTTATATATATATATATATATATATATATATATATATATATCTCAATAGTCACGGTCAAGATGCAACCATCCATCCGTTAAATATCTTCAAGAAAGGACTGCAGCACATCCATAGAGTAAGTGAAATGTGATATTTATTCACCCATGCGACGTTTCGGTCCGCTTGCTGGGACCGTTTTCAAGCAATACATACAAGGGCAAAGTACATATATAAAGGGTACATAATTACAAATACTTAACAATCAATAAATATCATAAAAAGTGTAAATAATTCATATCTAAAACATGTGTCAATACAAGCATCTAAGCGTGTCAATTGACTGCTCCATAATACAATATCACCATTTTATACTATTCAGTGATTTTTTATGAATATCCTTAATTAATAATTAGTGTAAATTACACCCAGTGCTGTAGGGGGCGGTTACCTTAGTGGATTGTGGACTTGTTACCCACATTGCACGCTGTGATAGGAGCCATAACATCGTAGTCACTCGGCGTCTGGCCACAAGCATTGCGCATGCTCGGCCCGTCATTACTCACGTCATGCTTACCAGGTCATGTGACTAATCACATGATCGGAGCTGTCACCCAAACTGAGACATTGTAACGAAAAGAGCATCCTAACAAGTAAAAAAAGTATAATCCAACATCACTTAGGATATCAACGCTTTACTTCAGGAAGGCGCAAGGTGTTTGCGCTCTAGCTGAAAGTAGGCAATCGCCTATACATCTCGGACAGTACCACAACGTCCGCTATGCCCAAGTAGTGGTCGCCACCATGTGTTGTCCTAATATAATAAAAAGGAAGTATTTAATAGTAGTATAATCAATGTTCATTTCATTTAAAGGGGACAGCACTCCCAAATAGCGTCTGTGACAGAATGAATTCAGCGTGAAAGGTAGGCATAGTCCAGTGTCCACTCAAGGTTTCAGCCTATAAAAAAATATAAAAAAATTAAAATCTGCACTAAATACATGTCTCTACAACGGACAGAAGCATTAGAACCAGCAGATCTCAAATAAACGACCATGGTCTGAATTCTACATTCAGACCATGCGGTTTTACACTTTTTAATCTAAAAATCCACTCAGATTCACATTTTTTCAAGATTTTAATCCGGTTTCCACCCCTTCTCAAAGGTGGGATGTGATCGATTATCATAAAACTCAAATCTCTTTCAGTATGTTTTTTCTCCACAAAATGCTTTGATATCGGTAAATCTAAACATTTTTTTCTAATTGAGTACCTATGCTGATTAAACCGGGTTTTGAAGTCACATGTAGTTTCGCCTACATATAAGAGTTGGCATGGGCACCAAAGAACATATACCACATATGAAGAATCACATGTAAGATAGTGTCTTATTGGATATGTAACATTTGTAACCCCATGTATAAACTGTGTACCCTTTTTCATGCTTTTACAGTTTATGCAGTGTAGGCAGGGGAAACAACCTATTTTTTTTTGGAGCCAAAAAGGTTTGTTGCACAGATTTTTGACTCCCAATGTCATTTTTCACCACTCTATCCTTAATATTAGAGGGTCTATGGTACGACATAAGTGGTTTTGAGTGAAAAGCTGAGATTTTATCATGTCCACTTCTCAAGATTGACCAGTGTTTGTTAATTATACTACTGACACTAGAACTAATAGTATTAAATGTTGAAACAAAAGTTATTCTCAAAACTGATTTTTTTTATCCTTTTTCCTCATTAACTGAGGTCTACTACAGTGCTGTATCTGTGCCCGTTGTACCTCTAGAGATTTTCTTGGGAAGCCCCTCCTCTTGAATGCCAAGATCATAGTATTCAAAGTTTTATCCAATTCACTGTCCTCATCAATGATCCTTTTTGCTCTTATGAATTGACTAAAAGGTAGAGATTGCACTATCTTACGTGGATGTGCACTGTCATATCTGAGAATGGTGTTTTTGTCCGTCGGTTTAGTGTACAACTTTGTATGGAGAGTATCCCCATCCAACTGTACACTTACGTCCAAAAAATGCAGTTGATCATAGGAGTAATCTAAAGTGAATTGTATATCTGGAAAAATCCCGTTGAGGAAAGAATGGAATATTAATAATTCCTCAGCGGTACCAGTCCAAATCAAGAATATATCATCAATGTATCTCCACCACCTCAGCACATGGCTGAAGTGGTGGGATACATAGATATATTGACTTTCTATATGGGAGACGACCATGTTAGCGTAAGTTGGGGCCACATTCGTCCCCCTGGCCGTCCCCCTAATTTGCATATAATAATCATCCCCAAATAGGAAATAATTATTATGCAAAATCATGTGTAACAGTGATAGAATAAAATCTTGGCATTCTGCTGAGAAATCAGAGATTCCCAAAACTTCCTTAACCGTAGTTAATCCCAATGCATGATGTATAGAAGTATAAAGACTTACGATATCAAAGGAGGCTAAAATAGCCCCCCTTGGTATCTGTAGTGTAGATAATGTAATCAAAAAATCAGATGTGTCCTGTATATAGGAAGGAGCCTGTGTTACATATTGTCAAAGTACTCTATCAAGAAAGATAGAAGCATTACTCAGGATAGACCCCCTACTAGAAATAATTGGTCTACCCGGTGGACGTGTTAAATTCTTATGAATTTTAGGCAATAAGTGAAATAACGGAGTTACCGAATGTTCAACCTGTAAGAATTGACATAAATCCACATCAATCACACCCGATTGTTTAGCATTATTGATCAAATGTTGTAATTTATATTGTATATCAAATTTTGGATCTCTCTCTAGTTTAACATATACAAATTCATCTGCTAATTGCCTATGTGCTTCAGCCAAATACAAGGAAGTGTCCATGGCCACTACCGCACCACCCTTGTCAGCTGACTGGGTGAGGGAGTGGTCATAGGCCAACTCCTTCAATGCTATGATTTCACGTTTCGTCATATTAGGTTTAATGACTCCCTCATGCGTGCCTGTTTCCTTCAATAATTGTACATCTCTCAGAACAGAATTGGTAAATAAATCTAAAGCTTGTGAATTAATCTGTGGTGTAAAATCCCCTCGCATGCGTAACCCCCAATCAGATAGAGACAACTCATAATCATGTTCAGTAACAAAATTGCCCCCAACTGCCGGAGTAGAAACATCTTTATCATGAAAATGTATTTTCAGTTTTAACTGACGAAAAAATGCTAGTAAGTCAGTTTCCAACTGAAACCAGTCAACAGGACTGGCAGGGCAAAAACCCAATCCTTTCTGTAACACACTAATCTGATCAGGGGTTAAAACATGAGATGAGATATTTACCACCAATTGTGTCTTCAAACGTTCTTCTTCTACGGATTCTTTTGACTCCTGGTTTTTACGGAGTCGGTTCCGCCTGCGGCCTCCTCTTCTTGTGGCTTTTTTCTTCCCTCGGTGTCCGACTGGACTAAAAAAGTAGTAGACTCCCCCGGTTTAGCAGATTCCTTTCTTTTTGATTTTTTATTTTGACCAGACATCGTGTTGTATGTCCAGGTATAAATGTTCCCAGAGGCATAATCACTTGCATCTCTCTGCCATTTACGCCTTTTTGTGTCTTGTGTATCCATTCGTAATCTTTCCAAATGTGGCGAGAGCTTATTCACGTACTCATCAAAATCCTGCTCCAATATCATAGATCGCAGGAGAGTTTCCGTTTCCAGTTTGGAAGAGATTGTGGTTGCCAAATCCTTTCGCATACATTGAATGTTGAGAAGCATTAAATCATATGCATATTTATTAGATATTGATTCATATTTTGAACGGAAGTCAGCATCTTGTGCATACATGGATTGTTGCGGTTGTACTCGCATACCACGTGGGATGCGGTTGGATTTCACGTATTCTACCAATGTAGCAGAATGTAATTCCAAAGTAGTTATACGTTTACTTTCCCGTTCAAATTTTTTCTTGCATTCTAATAATGTAGGAATAGATAAAAAGTTCATATCACCTTTGCAGGTCCCAATGATTCTGTCCTTGTCAGCCTCCGTATAAGAAAAGACATCGGATGAATATTGTTCTCCATTGAGATCCATTGTAACAAAGTCCGATTATATTCAATGGTGTGCCAGCTCCTATGGTAGCTGTATATCAATAGTTAGATTAGGAGCAGCACTACCAGTACTGAAAGTCCGGAGTGCCCACGGTCAAGATGCAACCATCCATCCGTTAAATATCTTCAAGAAAGGACTGCAGCACATCCATAGAGTAAGTGAAATGTGATATTTATTCACCCATGCGACGTTTCGGTCCGCTTGCTGGGACCGTTTTCAAGCAATACATACAAGGGCAAAGTACATATATAAAGGGTACATAATTACAAATACTTAACAATCAATAAATAAGTATCATAAAAAGTGTAAATAATTCATATCTAAAACATGTGTCAATACAAGCATCTAAGCGTGTCAGTTGACTGCTCCATAATACAATATCACCATTTTATACTATTCAGTGATTTTTAATGAATATCCTTAATTAATAATTAGTGTAAATTACAACCAGTGCTGTAGGGGGCGGTTACCTTAGTGGATTGTGGACTCGTTACCCACATTGCACGCTGTGATAGGAGCCATAACATCGTAGTCACTCGGCGTCTGGCCACAAGCATTGCGCATGCTCGGCCCGTCATTACTCACGTCATGCTTACCCGGTCATGTGACTAATCAGGCGGACCGAAACGTCGCATGGGTGAATAAATATCACATTTCACTTACTCTATGGATGTGCTGCAGTCCTTTCTTGAAGATATATATATATATATATATATATATATATATACATATTTATATATTATACCCCCCATAGTGCCCCCATACATATAAATGCCCCCATAAATAATGCACCACTCTGTAGTTATAATGGTCACCAGTTGTGCCACTATATATGTGAGGGCCATTATATGGCACACCTATATGTATATATTAGTGGCACAACTGAAGGCCATTAAAACTACAGAGGAAAAAGGGGGTAGATGAATATATATATCCATACATACATATAATGGCCCCGAGTTGTGCCCCCACCTTCTCCAACATGCCCACTAGAGCTGACATTAATTGTGCAGACATTAATGATAAATACCTCATCCACCTGAACGTGATGCAGTGGTTCTGAAAATGGCCTTGTGACATGGTTCAAAAAACAGCCATCACTCTTTCATTTTCACTGTCGTGTGATTGTAGCCTTCATCCCGCACTGTTTCCAGCACTGCTCCTCCAGTCTGTGTTTACAGGCTGCAGCGGTGATGTAGCCATACACGGCATGTGACTGCTGCAGACAATGTGCTGTATAAAACCAAGGTCAGTCATTGGTAGCAGCAGTTACAGGACTAAGGCTACTTTCACACTGGCGTTTTCATTTTCCGGTATTGAGCTCCATCATAGGGACTCAATACCGGAAAAAACGCTTCAGTTTTGTCCCTAGTCATTGTCAATGCGGACAAAACTGAACTGAAGAGAACGGAATGCTCCTAAATGCATTCCGTTCAGTTCTCTTCAGTCTCCAGACCGGAGAGCAAACCGCAACATGCTGCGGTTTGCTCTCCGGTCTGGGCATCCGCACCAAGAAGGATCCAGAATGACCCCCAATGCAAGTCAATGGGGATAGATCCGTTCGGTGTGACACAATAGTAAACGGATCCGTCCTCCATTGACTTTCAATGGAGTTCATGACGGATCCATCACCTTGCACTTTCCCCTCCCTCCAGCAGGAGACGCTGTGGGGAACTTACCCTTGTGCGCTGTCCTCCTCCTCCTCGCTGGTCAGGTCCGTAGCTGGGACAGGTCGGGAGCTGCTGGAACAGGTAAGTAAACCCCCCCTCTTCCTCCTCATAGTGTCTGACACATGTTGGGCCAGAGCGTGGTTCCGGCCCCACACGTGCACCTGCGGCAGCATGGATCCGGCGGGACCCTTCACCCACCGGATCCGTGCTCCCGCTAGTGTGAAAGGGGCCTTACACAAGGGGATAGAGAACAGTCAGTTCTTGATGTATTGGAAGCTGGAAAAACAGGAAAGTGTAAGGATCTGAAAGGGCCAAAGTATATATATATATATATATATATATATATATATATATATATATATACTAAACAGAGAATGGCAGCAGCACTAGATAAGCCATGACACATAAAATGAACATGAGGTGAATGTGTGAAAAGGTAGAAAAGCATAACTGCTATGTAGTAAGTAATATGGAAGCTCTTAGCGCATATAAATGATCATAAATATGTCGGGCTCATCCACCAACGATCAAGGTGGCTTCCAATCGGATGAGTCCTACACTAACACTGACCTGCATCCTACACAAACCAGCAGGCCCATATCAGGAGAACATCATACCTGGTCAGAAGCTGCACCAGTGTGAACAGGAGTGCTAAATTCCCAGAGGAGGCCAATCCTCCTCTATATATACATAAGGACAAAGAACGGACAGCACCTCCTAGAGGTGCAAGCTACCTATTGGCTAATTAAATACTAAACAGAGAATGGCAGCAGCACTAGATAAGCCATGACACATAAAATGAACATGAGGTGAATGTGTGAAAAGGTAAAAAAGCATAACTGCTATGTAGTAAGTAATATGGAAGCTCTTAGCGCATATAAATGATCATAAATATGTCGGGCTCATCCACCAACGATCAAGGTGGCTTCCAATCGGATGAGTCCTACACTAACACTGACCTGCATCCTACACAAACCTGGAAAAACAGGAAAGTGTAAGGATCTGAAAGGGCCAAAGTATATATATATATATATATATATATATATATATATATACACACAGTATTTCACAAAACTGAGTCCACCCCTCACATTTTTGTAAATATTTTATTCTATCTTTTCATGAGACAACACTGAAGATATGACACTTTGATACAATGTAAAGTAATCAGTATACAGCTTATAGTGCAAATTTGGTGTTCCCTCAAAATAACTCAACACACAGCCATTAATCTCTAAACCACAAACAAAAAAAGTGAGTACACCTCTAAGTGAAAATGGACAAATTGTGCCCAAAGTGTCAATATTTTGTGTGGCCAACATTATTTTCCAGCACTGCCTTAACTCTCTGGGGATTGAGTTCACCAGAGCTTCGCAGGTTGTCACTGGAATCCTCTTCTACTGCTCCATGATAACATTATGGAGCTGGTGGATGTTTGACGTTTGAGGATGCCTCGCATATGCTCAATAGGATTTACCGTATTTTTCGCTTTATAAGACGCACCTGATGATAAGACGCACCCCAGATTTTAGAGTAGGAAAATAAGAAAAAAATATTTTTCATCACACCTCATATCAGACCCCCCATAAATTTCAGGACATCACATCAGACCCCTATATCAGCCCTCCATGTCACACCCCCATCAGACCTCAGATCAGCCCACTTTGCCCCCATCAGACCTCAGATCAGCCCACTCTGCCCCATGAGACCTCAGATCAGCCCCCATATCAGCCCCCTCTATCCCCATCAGACCTCAGATCAGCCCATAAGCCCCCATATTAAATGAATATGCCCCCATCAGACCTCAGATCAGCCCCCATATCAGCTAACTCTATCCCCATCAGACCTCAGATCAGCCCATAAGCCCCCATATTAAATGAATATGCCCCCATCAGACCTCAGATCAGGCCCCATATCAGCC
Source organism: Rhinella marina (assembly GCA_900303285.1). Lineage (NCBI taxonomy): Eukaryota > Metazoa > Chordata > Amphibia > Anura > Bufonidae > Rhinella > Rhinella marina. The sequence goes on from ONZH01023001.1 coordinate 358,216, forward strand.
CCCTCTATCCCCATCAGACCTCAGATCAGCCCCTATATCAGCCCCCTCTATCCCCATCAGACCCCAGATCAGCCCATAAGCCCCCATATTAAATGAATATGCCCCCATCAGACCTCAGATCAGCCCCCATATCAGCCAACTCTATTCCCATCAGACCTCAGATCAGCCCATAAGCCCCCATATTAAATGAATATGCCCCCATCAGACTTCAGATCAGCCCACCCAACCCATAAGGATAAAAAAAAAAAACTTCTCTTACCTGTCCTGTGCCGCGGCTCTGCTCCGAGTCCGACTCTCCTCTTGCTTCTAAGGCCGGCGCTGCACTGTCACCTGACTGCGTGCAGTGTCAGGTCATAGTGCGCGCACTACGTCCTGACGCTGTATGCGGTCAGGACAGTGCAGAGCCGGCCCGGGAAGACAGAAGAGCGCCAGAGCAGAGCCGCGGCACAGGACAGGTAAGAGAGGTTTTTATTTTATCCTTATGGGCTGGGTGGGCTGATCTGAGGTCTGATAGGGGGTCCCGGCACCTTATACATACAAGTGAGCGCTTCCATAATGGAAGCGCTCACTTGTATTCGCTTTATAAGACGCACGGCAATTTTCCCCTACTTTTGGAGGAAAAAAAGTGCGTCTTATAAAGCAAAAAAAAAAACTGGTTTGGAGGTCTGGAGACATGCTTGGCCAGTTCAGAACCTTTACCCTCAGTTTCTTTAGCAAGGCAGTGGTCGTCTTGGAGGTGTGTTTGGGGTTGTTTTCCTGCAGCCTGGTTTCTGAAGGGAGGGGATCAAGCTCTGCTTCAGTATGTCACAGTACACATTGGCATTCATGGTTCCCTCAATGAACTGTAGCTCCCCACAGCTGGCAGTACTCAAGCATGTGTTTTTTTGTGGGGGAGGATGGGGTACCTTCAAAATATTTCTAGTTTTTGCTTCCAATAACTGACCTTTTTGTAAAACTTAACTTATCCCTAAAACGTGTGGTTCCAATGAATTATTAAGACGTGGGCTCTGTTTACGCCACAGTTGGCCATACAGTGTGCACTACACATCTACATTTATCATGTTGTTTTAGTTGTAAGCTTGTTGTATGGTGTGTGTTTCACTGCCACTGCACATGGATGACATATAAAAGAGTTAATCTGACGTGCTGGTGCTCTGTAGTAATGCGTTAGTCCAGTCAGCAGAATCTTTGCTGGATCCCAGAAGCTAATCTATTTTATTATTCCAGTAACAGAAGAAAGATTAAGTGCGACACCTCCTTGTCTATAACGGTCATTCTTTATGTCTAGATCTTTACTACATATGATCTGCAAGGTTATACTACAGCTTTTAATGGGACCTGGGCTAGTAAATTGTTTGGATATTCTGTACTGTAAAGAGTGGAGCATTATGTGGTGTATTTGTTACAGGCAAGATGTGGAATGTAGGATTTCTATAGCGAGCCTGGCATATTTTAGGCAAAATGTGAAATAATGTCATTTTATTTGACATATTTCATTTGACCTTATATGCTGGACAGAAGGGCATGCACATTATTAAGGAACTGAAACCTGTGAAACCCAAACTAATTAAACATGTAATAGACAAGGTAGATGAGAAAATGCATTTGCCGTTAACATCCAATATCCATAAAATAGCTCATTAAAAATAATCTTAAAGGACATTTGTCAGCAGATTTGTACCTATGAAACTAGATGCAGGGCTCAAGATGGCGACCAAAATGGTTGCCAATGCGACTCATTATTTGCAAATGGTGACAAGACTAAAAAGTGACTATACATTTGCGCGTAGATTCGGCATCCCCCTCCCCCCCTTCATTGGTGGCAGTGGTAGATACCGATTGGAGCCCCAGCAGTGTAATCACGGGGCTCCGATCGGTTGCCATGGCAACCAGGACGCTGCTAAAGTCCTGGCTGCCATGGTAAGCTCCCTGCTGCCGTGTGCAAAAAGCACAGGGCAGCAGGGAGCTTGTGAAGTCCTATTCACCCTAATAGAGCTGTATTAGGGTGAATAGAAAAGGGATTAAAAGATCCCTGGTTCTAGCCCCTAGGGCGGCTAATAGTTAGTAAATAAACAGTTTAAAAAAAACAACAAAAAACACTGAATGTAAAGCACATTAGTTCAAGTATAAGAGGCAGCGGTATGACATACCCGGCCTCAATAACAGGGCAACGCGGCAATTAACCCCATTCATTCAGTGCGCGCTTCCCCTGCATCCCCCCCCCCCCCCAGTTATTAGTCTCATTGATGGCCACAGGTGACCCCCCGCCCCCCCTTCATTGGTGGTAGTGGTGAAGTCCTGGCTGCCATGGTAAGCTCTTTGCTGCTGTGTGCACTAAGCACAGGGCAGCAGGAAGAGTGTGAAGTCCTATTCACCCTGATAGATCTCTATTAGGGTGAACAGGACAAGAGTTTTAGCCCCTCTAAAGGGGCTAATAGTTAGTAAATAAAAAGTTAAAAAAAAAACAAAAAAAAAAAACCCCAATATATTAAATTTAAGGGTCCATTCACACGACCGTGTGAATGTGCCCGCATCTATTCCGCAATTTTGCGTAATAGATACGGCCGTATTCACTTCAATGGGCGGCATGCGAACTTGCCGCGGCTCCGCAAGAAATTACAGAACATCTCCTATTCTTGTCCGCAGCAGCGGACAAGAATAGGCATTTTGAACGGGGCGCCCGGCCGTGTGTTCCGCAAATTGTGGAACACACACCGGGCGGCATCCGTGGTATTGCGGAGCAGATGCGCAATACTACAGCCGTCTGAAAGGCCCCTTAATCACCCCTTTTCCCAATTTTACATATAAAATATATTAACAATAAATAAACATTTTACATATCGCCACATGCGAAAAGTCCAAACTATTAAAATATTAACAAAATCTCCTATGTGGTGAACACGTAACAGAGAAAAAATATAAAATCCGCACAATTTGCCATTTTTTATTCACCTTGTCCACCCCAAAAATAGGATAGGACTGTTCTATTATGGGCCAGACATTCCATCTTCTCCTCCAAGTCCTTTTTTTAATTATAATTATATGTATTTAAGGGCTCGTTCACATCACCGTTAAGCCTTTCCGTTCTCATGCTCCGTTTAGGAGCAGGAGAACGGAAAGGACGGATTCGGCACATAACTGAGCCGAACGGAGCCTAAGGGACCCCATAGACTATAATGGGGTCCGTTAGGTTTCCGCTCAGAAGATGATTTTTGAAGCGGAGACAAAAGTCCTGCATGCACAACTTTTGTCTCCGCTCCAAAATCATCTTCTGAGCGGTAACCTAACGGACCCCATTATAGTCTATGGGGTCCTTAGGCTCCGTTCGGCTCAGTTATGTGCCGAATCCGTCCTTTCCGTTCTCCTGCTCCTAAACGGAGCATGAGAACGGAAAGGCTTAACGGTGATGTGAATGAAGCCTTAATTTGGCGACTAAAAATTTAATTTGGCGACTAAATTTTTCAGTTCAGGAGCCAATGGCTCCTAGGTATTTTTTTTAGTCTGGAGCACTGAGATGACCTGTTACATGTGCGCTTGGCAGCGGAAGACATCTGTGTTGGTCCTATGTTCATATGTGCACACATTGATGAGAAAAATTACGTTTTCATATATGCAAATGAGCCTCTAGGAGAAATAGGGGCATTGCCATTACACCTAGGGACTCTGCTCCATCTGCAGCCCCCTCTACATTTTAATTGACTTAAAGGAGAACTCAGGGTCAGGCGTGATCACGTTTACACTGCCTGGTCCTGTCAATCAAATTGCAGGGGGCGTGGCAGTTGCAGAGAGAGAGAGCTGAGCATCTAGAAGTAATGGCAATGCCCCCATTGCTCCTACAGGAGCAATTTGCAGTCCGCAATGCATGGGCACCTACCATGGGGCTGCCTCATACGGATCACGGACCCATTCACTTGAATGGGGTCCGCGATCCGCATCCGACAGTATGCACCGCAAAAAAGTACACTTGTGTGCATGAGCCCTAAGTCAAACACCGGACCAGACCAAAAATAAAAATATAATTATATATACACTCATTGCTCCTTGGGGTCTCTTGCATGTCAGGCCCAGGGCGTAGTTCTGCTCCTGATGGCAGGTGTGCTGTCATAGATGTATTAGAATAGACACTGCCTTCCACCGATGCATCTCTGTCGACAGATTTGCGAGGGCCGGACAGACGGCATACCTGGTACGGATTTCAACTGCAGTACTCCAGTTGAGGCTGCTGATATATCTGTTCTCATCTTCATAAATTCAGTAATTATTTTTCACTAAAATTATGTTTTAGTTAGTTAAAGAAGAACTCCCGCAAAAATTGTTATTCTCTGACCTTTTAGAAAGGTGCATGATGTAATCTGTAGTGAATGCAATCTTCTTATCAGAGAATGTAATTCTGAGTTATCCCCTCTCTTCTTATTGTAGCTGTGTCATGTGACCAACTCCCTGACCTCCAACTGACCCAGGACAGGAAGCCAGTTACTGCTCGATTCATTCCTATGAGACTCAGAGGAATGCATAGAGAAATAGACTTCCTGTCCACACATAAGATGCTGTGTGAGTTGATGAGTCTGATTGCTGGTTACATGACACAGATGAGAAACATCAGGGAGATATAACTCAAAAATACAGCCACTGGTAAGAAAATGACATTCACTACAGATTACATCATGTACATTTTTAGCAGGACATGGAATAAAATTTTTGGCGGGAGTTCTTCTTTAATTTTAGTAAACAATTATTTGTTGTTTCTTTGCTTAGTGAATTTTTTTTTATTTTTTTATTTTCAATTTAGAACTATAGGAAATACATTCTCATTCTTAAATTGTAATTACACTGCTCATTACAATTTTGTAGATTTATATTCTTCTGGTACGTTGAATTAATATGTAATATGCCATATAAGTTTAATATATAATAATAACTTCTACTTTCTGGCATGTTGGTTTACCTTCAGTTTATGTTGCTTAAAATGTTTCTCTTAATTTATAGCAAAGTCACAGTCAGTTCTGATCAATTGGAGTTGATTAGATTCTTCCTCACTCTACTTTTACCTGTATTTCTGTCTTTTTATTTTACAGGCTGCTATTTGGCACATTATATCCGGCATACTCATCATATAAGGCTGTGAAGACAAAAAATGTTAAAGAATATGTACGTTTTCCTATGCGCTGCTGTTTGTGGTAACATATACGTGAATATACTCTGCACACAACATGTCTGGATGGAGCTAATCCACATTATCCATTTAGTCAGGAATAGTCAGCTTTGCAGTCCTCCTGTTTGTTGCCGGTTCTGTAGAAGTGATTTGTTCTTTGCAGTGTACTATAGCCAACCTGTTGTAGAATTATTTTCCACTTCTGGGATTTTTCTGACCATCTCTGTGCTAGTTAATTTCACCTCAATGTGTTATTCCTCCTCAGGGATTAATCTGCAGGTCTGATCGTTTTAATGTTACTAAATTTAGAATGATCTCCACTAATTTACCTGCATAATTCTAGATGATGGAATTTAAAAACATTTTTATTTAAAGGGGTTCTGCAGGTTTTAATATCTGATGATCTATCCTCTGGATAGATCATCAGTATCTGATCGGCGGCGGCCCGACACCTGGGGCCCCCGCCGATCAGCTGTTTGAGAAGGCAGCGGCGCTACAGGAGCGCCGCGGCCTTCTCAGTGTTTACCCGCAGGCCAGTGACGTCACGACTAGTATCACTGGCCTGGGCGGGGCTAAGCTCCATTCATGTGAACAGAGCTTAGCCCCGCCCAGGCCAGTGATACTAGTCGTGACGTCACTGGCCTGCGGGTAAACACTGAGAAGGCCGCGGCGCTCCTGTAGCGCCGCTGCCTTCTCAAACAGCTGATCGGCCGGGGCCCCGGGTGTCGGGCCGCCGCCGATCAGATACTGATGATCTATCCAGAGGATAGATCATCAGATATTAAAACCTGCAGAACCCCTTTAATCGCTTTAAGGCCATATTTTTAGTCCACAATACGCATTTTTGTGGATTCATTTAAACACGCCATGTGCTGTCCGCATCCGTATGTTCTTTCTGCAGTCCCACAATAAAGATAGGACATGTCCTACTCTTGTCCGTTTTGCGGACAATAATAGGTATTGTTACAACAGGTCCTTAAAAAAAAATGGATGCAACATGTATTTTTCATGGATCTGCATTTTGCGGATCGCAAAATACATACTGACGTGTAAAGGCGCCCTAAGGTTGCATCTATGTTGGGCATCAATGATATTTTTTCATGCATGCATCATTGCCATTTCAGTTATATGAGGGTGTATTTTCTGCACAAGGAGCTGTGTTCAATTGTTTTTATGAGTGGGGGATGGAAAAAATAGAAACTCTGTACTTAGTTTTTTGGGGTTCGCAGCTAACATCTGGAGGCAGCATTTTTTTTTTAAATAAAAAATACCACAAATAACGGCGGTAAAAAAAATGGGAAAATGCTACAGAAAAAGTTATGTATGAACCCAGCCTTAGGGCTCATGCCCACGAATGTAAGACCTCAGTGCCTGTATTGAGGACTGCAAACAGCGGGCACTGGCTGTGTGTACTCCGTTGACTTAAATGGGTCCATGATCCACAAGATATGGCCAAAGATAGGACATGTCCTGTCTTTTGCGGTGCAGAGGCACGGATCGGAAGCCTAGGGAAACACTGCGAAGTGTTTCCGAGGACTTTCGGGTCTATGCCTCTGCAACACAAAAGATAAGACATGTCTTATCTTTTGCCATAACTTGCGGATCACAGACCCATTCAAGTCAATAGGTCTGCATCCGCAGCACAGAGTGCACACTGCCAGTGCCCATGCATTGCAGACTGCTATTAACGTTCCGCGGCACAGGCGCAAAGCCCTTACATTCATGGGCATGAGCCCTTAGGCTGGTGTCACACTAAGGGCTCATGCACACGGCCGTGTTTTTTGTCTGCATACGATCTGCATTTTTTGTGGGTCGGATGTGGACCCATTCACTTCAATGGGGCTGCAAAGGATGTGGACAGCACACTGCGTTTTACGGACAAGGATAGGGCTGTTCTATAGATGGCAGGACGTTCTGTTCCTCAAAATGGCCAGTATCCGCAATTTGCAGACCCCATCGCTTCTGATGCCCGCGTGGCCACCACTACATCTCCCCGTCGCACGGATGAAAACATCTGGCAGGGCAGCCAATAACAGGCCGCAACAGGGACGATCCTCCCTAGCATGTTTGCGTTTTTCACCACTGTGGATAACCCCTTTAATACTTCTCACAACTGAGAATTTGTGTCCAGTCCAGCTCATCGATGCAGCATTAGTTTGTCCGGTAAAATGGCGGGGCCCCGTGACGGAAACACCACAGAAGCTGTTGTAGTTACTGCCCAGGGTGTTCTCACATTGTGTTATCATACCACTTTTTGTATTGGGCACCAGAACATTACATGGAAGCTGCTGAATAATGTATGGCTTCTTGCAGGTAAAATGGATGATGTACTGGATCGTGTTTGCCTTTTTCACCACTGCGGAAACTTTAACTGACATTATCCTCTCCTGGTAAGTAGCATAAAGCCATATTTATCAAAAGTGGTGTCATTTTAGTCAATGGCTAAAACTAGTCAAATTTACAGACAGATTTATGACGGCATTTGCCTCCTTTGATAAATCGTCACAACACACAGACTGGGGGAGACTTATCAGAACTGGTGTAAAGGAAAACTAGCTTAGTTTCCCATAGCAACCAATCATATTCCAGCTTTCATTTTCCAAAGAGTCCCTAAAAGATGAAAGGTGGAAACTGACTGGCTGCTGTGGGCAACTAAGATAGTTCTACTTTACACCGGTTCTGATGACTCTCCTCCACTGTGTTAGACTGTAGTTACATGAGCCCACCAGAGGAGATTATTCTCGAGAACCAACCCCCATTTCATCAGTAAGGTTTAATAGGTTTTGAATCAAATAAATAGACAGTGGCAAGTGATTGGCTCCAACTTTTTTTCTTCTGGATCTTTAGGCTCATTATGGTATCAGAACCTGGGCCCACTGGAGCATCATCTCATACTCTGGTGGACCAATCTGATCCTGACAACAGACATCTCTGCTATAAGCTTGGCTAAAAGTACAGCACTTTTTCTACTTCAAGTCTGTGTGGAATAGAGATTTTCTTTCTCATTTGTCCCTTTAAAAAAAAAAAAAGTTGCTTATTATTATTATTAAAGCATCATCCATTCCATGGCACTGTACACATGATAAGGGGTGCACATACATAATACAGACAATTGCATTAAGCATGAACAAGACGAGTTACAAACTGATACAGAAGGAGAGAGGGCCCTGCCCGTGAGGGCTTACAATCTACAACTCATAAATATGTCTAAATCCCAGTCAACCAGTAAATTATACCTTTGTTTCATTCGATTTTTACTAATTGGCGTACAATGTTGCATATGGCTGACAATTCTGGCACATGATTAATAAATATGTGGCTCAGCAGACTAGACAATATTGTGGAATAAAATGCACAAAAACAGTAACAAATTCTTTGATAAATGTAAACTTTTGTCCTTCTACTCTTCTGGCATTGCTTGCATCACTCTTATGGCCACATGGTCAGGTTTCCTGATGCAGTTTTGGAAACCAAAACCAGGAGTGGATCATAAAAATAGAGAAGGTATAAAGGACAGATATGACTTCTCATCTTTTTGAAATCACTCTTGGTTTTGGCTTCCAGATCTGCAGCCTGTCCGTACCTTTATAGTGAGTTTTAGGAAACAGACAAATCAATATCTTGATAGGAAAGTGCACAATCTCTGACTGTGTAAATGACTGTAACAGGCTGATATTTTCCAAGAGCAGGTGGAAAATGAATTCTCAAGGGTAAGATATGTACACAGGGTCGTCTTACCACTTCATGGATCATTGGAGATGCTTTTATTAAGCAGTGGAAAATAGACATCCAGAAGTAAACATCTAAAGACGTCTGCAGCTGAAGTATTAATCATGTCAGAACACAAAGCAAGTTTAGCCGTTGGTACATGTAAAATGTTTTCTATATGTGTCTTAGAACAGCACGCCATATCTCCTGGTCGTAGGTAGTTTCTATGACTTTTATCACGTTTGTAGTGTATGTCACCTGTTGGGCCAGTAGATCATATTCATGCTTTATTATACTGTGATATGACGCCAAGTAAAGATGGAAACAAACCTCTTGTATTCATGCATGTACAATAGCATATGTCTGTCATTGTCTGCCATTTTTTGTGCATACAAGTATATTTAAAAAATGTGAACGACTACACTTTTCAATACTTTTCATACCGGCATAAACCAGTCAAATGTATGCCAAAAGTACAGACTTTTGGCACACTCTTGGCTATTGAAACCAATGGGCATGTTAGATGCCAGGAGATTTCCTGAGGTATGTGGTGAAAGTTTACCACAGAGATGGTGTAATCCATGCTGTATTCTATATATGGATGGAAATAGGTAAATCACAAACCGGTTGTGAATGTATGCATTAGAACAAAGGTATTTTCAGTGATTTTGTAGGCGTGAGAACTGTTTTGTGGGTAAGTCAAGCATGACTAGCATTGTTAGCAAAATTAGCAGTAGTCAAGACCCGTTTAAAGGAAAATCCACAGGTGGAACACTGTACATGTTACAGAAGCAGTTAAAGGGGTTGTCTTAGTTATTCAGAAATGAGCTAAGAGTCAGAAGCTATACTCACCAGTTTAATTCCTCTCCCCTTCCCGCGCCAGCTCTCCCCCTGCCAGCTTTTGTTTACTTGGCTGCAGTGATGTACCCATATACCCAATGTGACCACTGCAGCCAGTCACTGACCTATCTCATGTCATATACAGCCTTGTTCATATTTCCGTGTCAGTGTCACGTCTGTGAAAAAAAACCTACATACGTTTCATCCGTAAAGCCCTCCGTAAAGAATCCGTGGTTGGTCCGTGTGCCCGTTTTTACCATGCGTGTGTCATCTGTAATTCTCTGACGTTGCTCAGCTGAAAATTAATTTCCAAAGAATCTCCTATTAGTCTTCAGTGAAAAACGGACGCAACACGGACACAACACGGATGTGTGTCAGTGATTTTCACTGACCCATAGACTTCAATAGGTGTGCTTGGTCTGCATCACAAGTAGTGCATGTCCCTGTGATTTTTTTACTGACACACGGTCAGTAGAAAAATACTGAAATGTGAACAGACACGTTTAAATCAATGGGTAAGTGTGCTGTCCGCAGAAAATGCGGACAGCACACGTCAGTGAAAAATGGAAATGTGAATGAGGTTTACTGCTGAGGTCAGTGATTGGCTGCAGCGGATGTGTGGAATATATGGTGACTTCATCACTGTAGCCAAGTAAAGAAAGCTTGACGTGGAGCAGAAGGGCTGGAAGTACCGATAATTCCTGACTCTTGGGTCATATTTGAATAGCTTGGGAAAACCCTTTAATAATATTGCCATTTAGTCACTTTAACTTCTACAATTTTTAAATGAACAAATAATACATGGGTAGGTTCTCAATATTAGAATGGCCGACTCCCAGCATACCCGATGATCATCTGTTCTGCAGTAGCTCCGGCGCTGGAAAATCACAGCCCCATCCACCGTGTAGTAGCCAGGGCTAGTTACTGTAGTACTGCTCTTATTGAAGTGAATACTGCAGGAACAAAGTTCTGTCCACTACACACTGTGGATAGAGCGGTGTAGTTTGGGCCCCTTTTTCCAAGAAAAATAGCCATAAATTATATAAAATCCCAGAGAACCCCTTTAAGATTTGAGGTGACCATTTGCATACCATCAGAGCTAACTAAGCAGAATATTCAAACCAATTATTTTGTATGGCTTTATTCTCATAATAACTACTATGTGAGGATTTGTTATCAGAGCCATGAACCCAAAAATGATGCTGTTAGTCCTTTCACGTAAAGAGGACTGTCTATTTATTTTCTCCATATTATCCGTTTCTGTAATTGTTGTTTTATAGGTTAAAATGCCTTCGTCTTTAGCACATTCTTCCATAAGGTGTGAGCCTCTGTTTTTTTCTGCAACTAGTTAACAAAGACATATTTATGCAGTGGTAACTTTAGTGCTTCCCTTTTTCAGGTTTCCTTTCTATTTTGAGCTGAAAATTGCATTTGTGATTTGGCTCCTTTCACCCTACACTAAAGGCTCAAGTGTGTTGTATAGGAAATTTGTGCACCCAACTCTGTCTAGTAAAGAAAAGGTATGTATACCTGCAATACTGCAGTTTTATTGTTGTTTTGGGTTTTTGATTCTACAAGAGAATATTAGTTTTGTGTTTGTACATCAGTTCAGTGGGGCTGTTAGATATTTTACACTTCACAAAATGTAATTTATATCAATATAAATATACAGGGCAAGGGGAGCCTGTGATAACTACTGGGTTGTCTAGTACCATATCGACACATAGAATGGCAAAAGGCAAGCATCTTTTGTACATCCTGTTCAAGGCACATATAAAGGTGCTGTGTTGCCCCAGGAAGAGCCACTGAAGTCGTAGGTCCCATTCACACGACCGTATGAATGGGGCCGTATCTATCTGCAAAAATGCGGGAATAGATGTGGCCCCATTCACCTCTATGGGGCCGGGAGCCGAAGCATGTCCTATACTTGTCCGTGCGCACGGACAAGTATAGGCATTTTCAATGGGGCCGCACGGCGTGTGTTCTGAGCGCTGCGGAACACACGCCGGGCGGCCCCCGTATATTTGCGGGTCCGCAGTAATACGGTCGTGTGAATGGGGCCTTTTACAGGCAAGTTACAGGCTAGTTACATACGAGTTCAATGCGAGAAACTTGCTGCGTGTGAAGGCGTGATTTCCAGTTTTGACCTCTGCATCTCTGAGGATTGTATGGTATTATAATGATTTATAATGGTATGTGTCCTCGCCAGCCCTAGAATCTACTGAATTGTTCTGATGCGTCTGAGTAATTCAGTAGATTCAGGTCTAGCAGGGACACACAGCATTATAATCATTATAATGCCATGCAATCCGTTCAGAGGAGCCGAGGTCAGAACAGGAAATCATGCTTACACACGCAGCGAGTTTTTCACATTGAACACACTCATCTGAAACTAGCCTTAGCCTTAATGTGCTACATTTGATAAATTTGGCACAAAGCACTCCAATGCAGACTCAACCAAAACTGACGTTAAATATTGCCCTCATGATCAACTCCCCCTGTGAGTGTAGTGTTAGGTAGTATATGTCATGAAAGCAGGGGGAGAATATGGTATTATGGTAGTTATGGTATAACGTCCATTGAGTAACTGGGAAAACATAGAATGGGCTTCTCTCTACAGAGTTTCCCTTAGAGATAGAAGTGACATCCATATGCCAACCCTTTTTTTTGGACAGTAATTGACTGATTACCATAAAATGGCATTAAGTGCATCATTCTGGGTCTGCTGTTGTTTTAATATGAAATATTCGTTTTCATTCAATTGAGAATGAAGACGTCATGTACCATATCAAATAAAGCCGTACAGAGCCTTGTAACTTAGCCATGTTTTTCAATCTATTGCAATCGACTTGTAAAGGTCTAACGTTCTTGACCTACAGGAGATTGATGAGTACATTGCCCAGGCGAGAGACAAGAGCTATGAAACTATGATGCGTGTGGGAAAAAGAGGCTTAAATCTTGCTGCGAATGCTGCGGTGACTGCAGCTACAAAGGTAAAGTAGTCATATGTCCCACCGAAAAGCCATATCCCTTATTTGAAATAATTTCATTATTTTGCTTTGCCTTTTCCATGATAACATAATTATCAGCATTCTAGTGATAACTTCTCTACTTTGTGACTTGTAAGATTTGTAGTAATATGATGCCATATGATTAGAGAAATAACGTTGTTCACCTTTAAGCAAAACTCTACAGTCCATATATAAGTATCATCTACATACAGTGAAGTTAACAATGTTTAAATTTTTTAGAAAAAAAAGATTTTTTTTCTTTAAAAAAAGATCATTTATCTCTTACCTGGTATCATTGAACATGTATGATCAGTTTGAACGACTGTAATGGCCGATATGGACTAAGTGTGTGTGGCTGTGTCAGCGAAATGATGGTTTACCAGATGATCATGCATTTAACAACAGCTGCATGCTAATCAAGTCAATGACAGCCATGCTCCCCATAGAAAAGGCATCGCTACAGATTAGAAAGTGGGAATGCCACTGCTTTCTGCTATGGTTCTAGCGATCATGTGATCCCCCGAGGCCAAGTGTCTGGACGAGCTGCTGGGTCTTAGCAGACCCAGGTAAGCTCTGCAGTGAGGCTGTACAGCCTTGTGCAAACTATCTGGGGGCTGAATCCCCCCTTTAACTGGCACTACTTTGTCTACCCTAGTTAGGCTGAGTTCATATCACTGTTTTGGTAGCTACGGCACTGCCAGAATGCCTGTCGGCCCCATTAACTAGAATGGGGTCCAGTGGAAAAATTGGCTGGACAGAAACTGCTGCATGCTGTGGAGCTAGTGGCTGAATCACAGTGCCGCAGATATAAAAGTATCTTTCTGTTCAGGAACAGGAAAAAAAACAGATACATTGTTTTGAGCATCAGTTATGAGTTTGCATCGGAACTGACACAAACTGATGCAAAAAAAAAAATTAAAAATCAGTTATTTTATGAGCAAACTGATGCGGAGCATAACTGATGCTTAAAATATGCTCTGATGGATCTGTTCTGATGGATCAGGAGAACTGAAAGTTAAACCGTGATGTGAACCTGGCCTTACAGGAGAAATCAGGATTAAAAACAAAAAAATCTATAGTTAAATGCCCCCCAAATGTCTTGTATGACCTTATGGGGATAGGGGGCACAAAGGGTAAAAATAAATAAAACAATAATTTAAAAAAAAGAACCCCACCACCCCGTAGCTTCTAGCCCTGACCATAACCCATTTATAAAAATGGAAAAGGGGTATAATAAAAAAAAAAGTATTTTAGTTGCACTTCATGATGGCTGTTTTTTCAATTTTTTTTTGCATTTTCACAGGTATAAAAAATAAAAACTAAAAATGTTAAAATATAAATGACACAAAACTAGAGTCCCATGCATCATGAAAACAAGGGTCAAAAATTATTTTCATAGCCAAACAAAAAATTTTACGGATCTCAAACATGCATGTGCCCGGTCTTGAACTGCCTAATTGCACTTTTCATACATAAATTGTATTTTGATGACCATAAGAAAATCTTTGTGCTAATTGTTACATTTTGAGACATCAGTAATACATAACCCTCATAGCTATATGGTTTACGTTTATGAAATGGTTGGTCATGGAAGATGACTGGTTGGACCTGTATGTTTTAGAACATGTTTATTTCTCAGGGTCAAGGGGTATTGTCAGAGAAGTTGCGGAGTTTCAGCATGCAGGATTTAACTTTGATACAAGATGATGATGCTATGCACTTGCAGAGTCCAGAGCCTCGGCTACGCAGTGCTTCCAGCGGACTAGTGGAGACCATTGTGGAACAAGGTAGAAACGTAATGGGTTAAGTAAAATGAGTATACAATAGTAGATGGTGCTGAAGTAGTTATACAAATATGAAATGATCCCTATGATAACTTGTATAAGTAGACAGGTGTAGGTCATCATGAAGTTTTTGGAATTTTTGCCCTATGTGAGTATGATCACACACTACATATTTGTTGCAGACTATTCCATTCATCGGAACAGGCCTTGCAGAAATCCCTGCACTTGCTGCAGAAACTACATTATTTGGATGCATAGAACTGATTTTTAATGGCAGAAATCTGCTGAATGAACAGATCCAAAAGCTTGTGGCAATATGATGAATTCAAATATTGTCTTTTTCTTAAAGAGGTTTTCCAATTGTTTTATACTGATGGCCTATCCTCAGGACAAGTCATCAGTATGGTATCGGTGGTGGTCCAACCCCCGGCACCACCGCAGATAAGATCTTTGAAGAAGTTCCTCTTGCTAGGCCAGTGACATCACTGTGCATCAGTTACATGGTCTAGGCACAGCAGAGTCCTATTCAAGTGAATGAGGCTGAGTGGTGATACTAAGCACAGCTACTATCTAGTGGACTGTGCTGTGCTGTGAGGTGAGTGCCACAGCTGACCAGCGGGGTGCTGGGAGTCAGACCTCATCACATACTGATGACCTAACCTGAGGATAGGTCATCAGTATAAAACACTTGGAAACCCCTTTCGGCTTAAAGAAGAACTCCCGCCAAAAATTTTATTCCATGTCCTGCTAGAAATGTACATGATGTAATCTGTAGTGAATGTCATTTTCTTACCAGTGGCTGTATCTTTGAGTTATATCTCCCTGATGTTTCTCATCTGTGTCATGTGACTAGGAATCAAACCCACCAACTCACACAGCATCTTATGTGTGGACAGGAAGTCTAATTCTCTATGCATTCCTATGGGAGCCTCACTTTCAGTATCATAGGAATGAATAGAGAAGTGACTGGCTTCCTGTCCTGGGTCAATTGGAGGTCAGGGAGTTGGTCACATGACCCAGCTACAATAAGAAGAGAGTGGATAACTCTCAATTAGAGTCTCTGATAAGAAGATTACATTCACTACAGATTATATCATGCACCTTTCTAACAGGTCAGAGAATAAAAATTTTTGCGGGAGGTCTTCTTTAAAAAAATGCATGACACCTCATTATTTTGCTGGGAAAAAGCAGTACAATTCCTCTGGGTCCTACAAAATGGCATCTAGAGTAGAAGCCACTTCTTTTACCCTCACAGCATAGAAACTTGCAGATTATGCAGTGTGAATGTCACTTGATGGTGGATTGCTTAAATGTATATAAATAGATATGTGTGTGCATACAGGCGTCTCATCACATCGTGTGCATATATTACAAGAATTAGTCTTCATGTATTCCATATTTCAGTAAAAGTCAAAGAAAGAACTTTCTAACAGTCTATAAAAAAAGTTGCAAAAAAACAACTGGATACAAAATTCAATATAACTGCCCTTTGCAGGACACTGACTATTGATTTTGTGGGTTGAGCTGCTGTCCTGCTGATATTTGGAACAGTATTGTGTGCTCAATGTAGATTTTTCAAAGGATAATCCCTCCAGCTTGAAATAGGAATAATTCTGATTGTAGAGATATATTTGGGAATTGTTGCATACGCAGTGCCCAAGTATACAGTATGGCAGGAGATGGCTAATGAACGGATTACAAGGAACATTGGTGTTATATAATATCACATATTTTAGGCTTGTTTTGGGATCTACATACATTTTAACAATGGTCATATGTATGTTTTCTCATGTGTAGGAGCATGGTTCTATACCATTTACTAGTTATAGTGTAAGGACATATTTATCAAGCAGATACAACACTAGTCTTTCTCTTTGTTTTCTCTGCTTCCATGGATTTGGTGTAAGTGTACAACATAAAGCATGCATTTCAATTGTTAATCTGCATGATTTATTCTGATTGAACATGAAACTAATGCTAAATAATTAAAGGTATTCTTATAGGATAAAAGACATTAAAGGGGTTATCCAACATTAAATAATTGTCATATCAGATCTGCAGAGATCTGACACACCACACCCCTGCCGATCAACTGTTTGGGAGTAGCTCCGGAACTACACAGCTCCGTCCATTGTGTCGTAGACGAGGCTGGTTACCGTATTTCTGCCCCTATTGAAGTGAATCGGTGCAGTGCTGCAGTTACCAGCTGCGTCCACTACACTATGGATGGAGCTGTGTAGTTCCAGTGCCAGAACTACAGGTGGGGCACCGGACCCTAGACGATTTGATATTGATGATCTATCCTAGATCCTAGGTCATCAGATTTTTAATCCTGGAGAACCCATTTAACATATCCATGAAAATAAAAATGAAAAACCCTGGTTCCCTGATGTAAATGTGTTTAATAAGTTGTGCTTTGTGTATAGCAACAGTCTCCAAGGAACTGGTGGCAATTCTAGCTCCTTTGGAGATCTGTCATAAACATCTTATGGACCTTCTGGATAGTAGTGGCCAAAAAGGGTAGATGCTCGGTCCCCAGCTTTGAAGCGTAGATTGTAAGAAAAATAACAGATTTTTGTTACATTTAGCAATATGGCCATTGCATTGGTCCTTTTCCAAATACATTTTCATCACCCGCTGTAGACTCATACTGTTATGCTAATGGTAGTGGTGGACTTTCTTAAGCCACAATCCAGTTTGCACTTGTTAAAGTCTATGGGACGTCTACTACTGACAGCTTTTATTGCCATGGAAGCAGCCAATATGTACTTCACCTGGTGGGAATGGAAGGACCATCCTTAGAATTTAGAAACTGAAGGCATCTTCCAGAGGGAGGACCCAACCCCTACCCCAATCTATTACCGCCATTGAAACACTCCATAGGAGGGTTCTCCTAGGTACTGTTAATTCCAGTAGCAGTAGAGATTCAGATATTTCTGTTCTGGGAAAACAATTGTCTTGTTTTATTTACTTTTTTCCATTTTTTTCCATTGAAACTTCTAGTACACAGTTATGTTTTGACACTTTACGGTTTTCCATATGTCCAACACAATAATGGTGTCACAGTCTGAGCAGTGATGTAAGTTAGATGAAGCCTTTCTTGCTATCTACAGCATAACACCTAGCCATGTATAGCACTTTGTGATTGTCACTTATGGTCTGTAAACCTGGTTTAGAGACCAAAGATTTCCATTAAGTTCTGTCATTTCCCTTTTGTTTCCCTGAAGGCCCTGCAGATGTGTTCCATGTAGATCCATCCTCAGAGTCATTCATATCTACAAAGTTAGTGATATTTTATACCAGCTGTATACTATACCTGACTTTTCCTCTTTGTGTGCAGTTTCATCCAACTGCTTAGCTGCTGAGGAACAACGACCCATGAAGTCAGACGGAGACCAGACAGATGTAAAATCGGAACCATCAGATGAAGATGCCGTGGAAAAAGCACCAAAACGTACAGCAAGTGTCAAAACTGTCAAGAAAGTTACAAAAGTTGAGGTATGGGTTGTGATATTTGGTATTATTCATTGTTGTGTATGTTCTAGGTTGTCTATATATTTAATCTGCCCCCTACAAAAAGCAAAGGCATTGAGTTACGTTACAGTCCCGTAACATCTCTCAACAAGGGACAGAAGGCTGTCTGATTGAATTTGAACTAGTCCAATATTTTGTTCCATAGGACTATAGCTGGCATCAGAGATGTCTGCCATGTTTCCCTGTGAAAGTAAAAATGTGCAAGTCTGAGTCTGCATGTTTCTAATGAGGGATCAGGGAATACTATTGTAAGTGTATGGGCATCTTAAAGGGGTTCTGCAGTTGTTTAAAACTGATGATCTATCCGACACCCAGGACCCCCGCCGATCAGCTGTTTGAGAAGGCAGCGGCGCTCAGGAGCGCCGCGGCCTTCTCTGTGTTTTCCTCAGGCCCAGTGACGTCACGACTACTATCACTGGCCTGGGCGCAGCTAAGCTCCATTCCTGTGAACAGTGCTTAGCCCCACCCAGGCCAGTCAGGGGCGGACTGGGAACTTAAAGTGGACCTGGAAAAAATATGAAAAGTGGCCCCGTTTTGTAGTAGGATCCAAACTGATGGAAGGCAGGGCCAACAATACCATATTGTGGCACATTATACCACCCCAACAGAGCCAAATACCACAGTCCATCACAAAATACTGCAAACAGAAACAAAATTCATCCCAAAAACTGCCACTGGCTGGCCCCCTGGGCGTCGTCCCACCGGGAAATTTCCCTGTAAGGTCTATGGTCAATCCGCCCCTGAGGCCAGTGATACTAGTCATGACGTCACTGGGCCTGCAGTAAACACAGAGAAGGCCGCGACGCTCCTGCAGCGCCGCTGCCTTCTCAAACAGCAGATCGGCAGGGGTCCCGGGTGTCAGACCCCCGCCGATCAGATGCTGATGATCTATCCAGAGGATAGATCATCAGTTTTAAACAACTGCAGAACCCCTTTAAGGCCACCTGCCAATGGGTGTGGGTGAAGGCACAAAAGATCTGCACAAATTTCCATGCAGGTTTATGTGCATTTCTGCACTACATCCGCACCAAAATCAGCAATGTCTACTTGTGGGTTTTTGATGCGCTTTTGCCGCAGTTCTCACCTTTCCAATGAAACTGGTGAAATCCACAGCTAAAACCGCAAATATAATTGACATGCTGCAGACTTGGAAATCCACATGGCAGGACAGTTTCTGCACGGAAAAATCTGCAAAGTCTACATGAAATTAGTGTAATCTCAAACACTTTGCTGGTTCTATAATACACTGCAGTTTTTCCACACTGAAATCCGTGTAGAAAAACTGAGCCTAAAGAGATTTTTCCTAAACTTTCATACTGAGGATCAGTCCTCAATGTCTGATAGTCAAGGGTCAGACCCCTTGCATCCCTGCCGTTCAGCTGTTTTTCAGTAGCTCCACAGCCAAAAATAGGCACCAAAACTACACAGCTCTGTCCAGTGTGTAGTAGACTGAGATGTTTACTGCAGCTCTGCTCCCATTCACTATGCTGGAAGTGGCATCACCAATATGATTTTGATGACCTATCCTAAGGCTATGCCATTGATATAAAAGTCCTGGAAAACTCCTTTAAGAAGCCATGTCTGAAGTCCTTCAAGATTAGGATGATTTTCCTATTATGCATACTAGTGATGTAAGCAGTCTTTGAAAAAAGATTGGAGGGCTTATGCAAACTAGTGCAACAAATTGAAGCTGATCTACTGTGTTTTATGGTAGGTTTTGTCTTTTTTTTTTGGAGGGGTTGTGTCATATATTGGTGAAAATGAAGTGATATCTCATATCTCCAACATCTGTATTTCTAAAACAGCCACAAGCCAAGAATTTAAAGGCGCGCCCCAAGAAGAAAACTACAGGAACCACTGTGCCTGGAGAGACAGCATGAAACCATGTCTTTCTGTCCAGATTTTACCTTATACGCTGCTGATTTAAAACTCTTTGGAGGACCATGTGCTTCAATAGCAACAACTACTACTTTTAGGATCACTCCACATCTGGGGGTCAGTATTTGAGAGAAAACACGTCTATTAAAATTGTATACAGTAATTATATATTTGACCGACACACTACAATGTGCGATACATGTGATATTCAGATGGTGCTGAGATCCACACCCAGTACTGTTCTCAGAGATAACAATTGTAATGATGATTCCTATAAAGACAGACATGCAATTATGTCCCCCACGCTGCTGCAGATCTATTATCAACCAGACTATTACAATAGGTGCTCCGTACTCTGCTAACACTTGTAGTTTTCAGTGGCCTCTATAGTGCAAATAATAAGAATTTCTATTTTTTATTTTTTGTTTTAATCTAGTAATGGCAGCCGTTATTATCTGTATATCTTACCTATCCTAAAAGCTTTTAGTGTGCTCATACACAGGATATAGTATAGATGAGGCTGAATTACGCTGGCGGTCATTTATACAGTATAGCAATGCACAGAAATACTTACTAGTTAGTTAGTTTTCAATGAACTGGGATGCTTTTATGCTGAATTTTAGCCAATGACAGAAATGAAGTTTCCTGCGTAAATGGCAGGCACTACAGATTGTGATATTATGGAAGAGACTTGATATTGAGATCAGAAAATGAAATGGTTAAAATTTGCGGCAGTGATGACCACAGGCCTATAGCTGGTTAGATTGTAAGTTAACAGGGAGGGCAAGGTTAACCAAACCACAGATTATGAACTGTGAGAACATAGAGGAATGTAGCTCAACAGCCCTCGGCCATGTTTGGTGGAAGGTTTACGAGATGCCTTGGTTTCAGATGAATGGAAACCTATGAATGTTGACAGAACTTAATATGGAAGTATACATGTAAATATTTTTACTATTTGTAGATTAGACATATTAAGGTAAGATGATTTTCAGGTTGGGAACAGGCCTATTGGGGGCAGTACTGTTCATAGGTTGCCGATGTTCGTTCTTCAGAGAAGAGGTTTTTCCTGAATTCATGGAGAACTACACTGATCCTTGACAATGTGCTTTATGTCAAATCATGAAGATGAGTTTGTGTTTACAGTCACTTTACACTGTCTATAAGATGTCCAGCACCTCTCCATTTTACACATTTCTTAGCATAATGCTGCCACCAACAGCAAGATTGCCTTTGTGAAGCAGAATCAACACTGCTGTTCTTAAAATAGCTGGTAGTTAATAGGTACGTGTGGTTAGAAATTACAGATTGCCACTGCTTTCATAGCCTTTCTGTTCGGCCTATTTGCAAGTAAGCTCTGCAATTATATCTAAAAGCAAAAATAAACCTTAATATGCAGTGTGGATATAGAACAGGGACGATAATTATGAGCCATACATTCTGCTGGCTAATCCTGGAGAACACAGATATTGGGTATTGAGTCCATTAAGAAGAAGATTGTTTGAGATAGAAAGACCATCACCATCTAAAAAGAAGTTGGTTGTGTTTGAAAGTTTTCTCTGATAGAAAAATCTTTTGTTTAAAGAAAGATCGTTCATGAACAGACAATCATTCCCACAAATATAGTTTTCCCTTCTCTTGGTGTCATTGAACATTTATGGTCAGTTTGAACAAATGTAACCAATGTTAATGGCTGCAAAACGATCACTCTCCAGATGTTCATTCAAGAGTTGTCCAACCATTAGCCTGTCTCTTTATTTCTGGTTGTGCACCCACAATACTGTCTCACCATCAGCCTTCTTCTAGATAATGTGTATAGCCACCTTCAGTGGAGAGAAAGCGTTGTTCTCTACGCATTGTCCTGATTTCAAGGTGGGAAAGAAGACAAGTATTTGGTATAAGGAAGTCTTGGAGAGCAGATGACTGGCACAGATTGAATACATGTGCACCAGTCATTCATGGTTTTCAAGAAGAGACATCATAGTGGATGTCTTATTTAGGTCTATATCACACCATTAAGGTCAATGGCTACCTTAAGGAGAATGTCCATGCCCATCTCTGCCCAGAAAATAAGATGGAGCGGTGGGGACAGCACTGTTTGCAAATGTGCACACAGCCTAACACACTGTTGTGTGATACTTAGCAGGTTCATTCCATAAGTACATATATAAATAGCCTTAATCCATTCTGTAGCCAGTGGTTATTAACCCTGACAGTACAGCTTACTTGCAGTTCAGTTGTTCCTGGATATTTTACTTCAGTCCATTGTACAATCAACCACAGGGATGCTGAGCATGATCACGTCTCTTACACAGTTTGCAATCACACATGAAGTCTTAAATAAGAAAGAAGGGCCGTTAAGCCCCTTGATTGTTAAGCCTCTTGTAGCAGATACTGTGCCAGGCCCGCTGCTGGTTCTCCGGCTCTATGGGTTTGCTGGCCTGATGTTTACTTGATTCGGTAACTGGAATCACTGT
Organism: Rhinella marina; assembly: GCA_900303285.1. Taxonomy (NCBI): domain Eukaryota; kingdom Metazoa; phylum Chordata; class Amphibia; order Anura; family Bufonidae; genus Rhinella; species Rhinella marina. The sequence continues at coordinate 380,600 of ONZH01023001.1, forward strand.
ATGGGAGATAAAGGGATGGCGACATTTGGTCAGTGATGACTTTTAGTTTGACTTGCACTTTTGATTGTATGAAATAATTTTCATGTGCATTTATTTTGAAGTATTTTTTATGAACACTTTATTTTAGATGGGTTTTGGAATATAAATAAATAGTCATTTTAGGGAGGTACTGTTTCTCATTGAACAGACACAGCAGTGTATGGAAACTTATTTTTGCAAAAATGCTCCATGGGAAAAATGTATGTCTTTGGTTTGTCTGGCATGAGCTATTTTGCATAGTTATTTTACGTTAGCAGCAACAGATGGCCAATTCTTATAATGATTTGTATTTAAAGAGTAGGTACCTAGGTGGCACTTGCAAAGTTGCTAGCATTTTGATTTTCTAGTTTACATTTGGTGAAGAGGTTTAGGCATGTCAGAAGACTATAGTGATGGGGGACTGTGTGGCCAAACCCCCTGTAGTTCCAGATAGTGATTATTGTATCACTGGGTTTACACAGATTTATGATCAATCAGATCAAACTTACTTGTAATGAAATTGGCCTGATTTAACTGTTTGCACCTGATGCTATCTAATAATAAGTTAATCAGTGCTCCTTTAAAGTACCTTTCACATGTCCCAATGCTAAGTGAAAGGGGGCGAATGATCGCCATTTAGACTATTTGACTATTGTCAGCAGCACATTTCCTATTTACACAAGGCAATGTGCTGCACACAAAATATGATCTTAGGTACCACATGTAAGAGATGATCACCCAACAAACTTTTCCGTATGTTGAGTGATCAGTGGGAACCTTACCATGGCCAATCTGGAGCAATCGTTCATATGAACATATAATTGACCCTGTTCCTTGGCTGCTATAAAAGGGCCCTTTGAATAGAATCATCTGTTATGATCATCCTAAAATAAAGTCTTTCTATGCTATGTGATGTACATCAGATCCGTTTCTTGGCAAATGAGTGAGATGTCAGTTGCATCAATTTAGCCATTTACAAACACCAATTTAGATTGATATTGGTGTGATTGGTCTGAAATTAGTCTAATACCTGTATAGGTTAAAGCGCCCTAAGGGGTTGTCTGGGATTAGAAAAAATTGCTCTGCTTTTTGTGTCTCGCCAGACACAGCATCACTCGTGTCCTTAGGCTCTGCTGGGTATTGCTACTCAGCCCCATTCCAATGTTTTTGTAATTCTTAAAGGGAAATTTCTCATTGTTAATAATTATTGAAGAATTGCAGGTTTTGATGGGGCAGGGCGAAAGAAAGGTAGATGACTTAGTGTCTTCCTGATGCTGATTGTTTTTCACATTTTGTACAATTCTATATGTATTATGCAATCATTATCTACATATGTGATGATTACACACTGTGAATATCTGAACTGGACTGCACATTTATCAATGATGTAGCCAAATCCTGTTTCTACAATCACTGTTCTAATAACCTTGAAGCAAAGGATGTAATGCAAGCGCTTGCTCTGTATGGGGTGGCGTGTGAGTAGTCACTCACAAAACTAGGCAACACTGACCACAAACTATATTGCAACTAGGATTAGCAAATATACAGCGAGGGGTAGTAATCATCGCAGTGAACTTATACATGCAACTACTACTAACCCCATAGTGATACCTTTAAAAGTAGAAATAAAGATTTTTATGAGTCTTACCACTGTTGTTTCCCCTCAAAAAACTGTGGCAGGTGGCAGAGTTCTGTTCATATTACTTTAAAATTTGCTCAGTACTCAATATGATATGCCGCAAATAGTTGATGCCTACTGCCACCGAAGTCTCCCATTAGACTAAAGCTTTCTTCCCAACTACCAGTAATGCTAAGGTGATTAGTGTGTTTGGCAGAACAGGTCAAAGTAAGTAATGCCACCACAATGGTAATGCGGTGGGACTAGTATCATACGTGCGTACATTGAAGGCTGGGTCATCAGCCATTGTATCACCAGGGAAGAACAGGCCTTGAAGAAATGAGATGTCATGCATTGTACCGCCGATTATCAATTTGTAAGTAGCTCTGATGCCAGAAATAAGCACGTGAACTACACAGCTCCATCCACCGTGTGGTGGACGGAGCTAGTTACTGCAGCTCCCATTCAGTTTGGTGGGAGCCATGCTGCAGTAACCATCTCCTTCCACTACACAGTAATTTGATTTGTGTAGTTTAGGTCCTTATTTCTGACATCAGAGCTACAGTAGAACAGCGAGGTGTAGGAAAATTCGGGCCCCAAGATATTATATTCATAACCTATTCTAAGGATAGATTGTAAATATAAAGGTCCTGGAAACCCCTTGTGCCACCGAGCACTTGTTTATTGGGTGATCCAAAAGTCTAAAGCTTACCTATCCTTTCAACAAAGTTTTCATTAATCAATAGTACAGTATGTTTACATTAAGAATAACATTATTTCTGGCCATTATATGACTTTTGCATCTGGCATTTTTAGCAGTTTTCATATCTGTTTGCTAGATCTCTAGTTTGCAGTTCTCCCAGATCTTGTGGGTAAAGACTAGCTCATATCTACTCTACACAGAAAGTAGTGTAGAATCTGCATCCTAACTTTCTCTTACTCACTCAGAAGCAGTCCCAGGATCGTAGAGGACATTACAGGCAAGTACTGACCTGTACTGATGTGAATATAGCACTTGGACTGAGATAGTAACTATTTAGCTGTGCAGTCTCTCTGGATGTGTGTGTCTCTTTCCTGCACACTCTTCCCTCTCCACAGACTTGTATGGGATGATGTAATCTGTTCTGTTCATTGAGCAGACAGCCCTCCTGGTCTCCAAGATGGATTTCTCATATATTTCAGAGACAACGTCATTTTAGAAAGGGGCGGTGGAGACATAGCTGAACTCTAGAATAAGGCATTTTTCTCTAACAAAGCTTCTTACAGTAGCTTGTACTATTGACTTATGCAAAGTTGTATGAAAAGTTGGTGCCCATTTAAGTTGCACAAACAATCCTTGTTTATCGGCACCATATCACCCTGTTTAAACAGGGAAGTGCTCCAGAGAAGCGATGAATCTCTATGGGCACAAACAATCGTAATAAAGCAACAATGCTTTCTGCATGTACATGTAAATGCAGCTAATAAGCAGACAATGAACACGAACGAATGCTCTTTCCCAATCACTACCCTTTAATATCAGCAGTCTAAATGGACTTTGAACAGCTAATAGTATTTTATCTACCATTGTCTCAAGACCATAGATATCATATGACAAAGTGTCTATACAAGAACAAGACTGATAACGGTGATTGAGAATGACAAAGAATGAGAATGAGAATGGGCTGTCTAGGAATACATTGTTTCTAAGGCTACTTTCACACTTGCGTTGTGGTTTTCCAGTATTGAGATCCAGCAGAGGATCTCAATACCGGAAAAAAACTGATCAGTTTTGTCCCCATGCATTCTGAATGGAAAGAGATCCGTTCAGGATGCATCAGGAGGTCTTCAGTTCAGGCAGCTTTCAGTTTTGTGAGCGGACACAAAACCGCAGCAAGCTGTAATTTTGTGCCCGGTCATAAAAACTGAAAGAACTGATCAGATACTGAAACCAATGTAAGTCAATGGTGATGGATCAGTTTTTTTAGGAGACTTAGGCTACTTCCACACTAGCGTTAGTACGGATCCGGCGGGTGAAGGGACCCGCCGGATCCGTACTGAATAATACAACCTTGTGGATCCGTAATTCCGGATCCGGTTGTATTATCTTTTAAACGGATCCGGAATAACCTCTATTGAAAGTCAATGGAGGACGGATCCATTTACAAGTGTGTCCACACCAAACGGATCTGTCCCCATTGACTTGCATTGGGGGTCATTCCGGATCCGTTTAGGTGCGGATAACTAGTACGGAGAGCAAACCGCAGCATGCTGCGGTTTGCTCTCCGGTCTGAAGACTGAACGGAATGCTTTTAGGAGCGCTCCGTTGTCTTCAGTTCAGTTTTGTCCCCATTGACAATGAATGGGGACAAAACTGAAGCGTTTTATTCCGGTATTGAGCCCCTATGACGGAGCTCAATACCGGAATTCCATAACGCAAGTGTGAAAGTAGCCTAAAAAAACGGATCCGTCACCCATTAACTTTTAATGTATTTAGTGCCTGATCAGTTTTCTTCTGTTTTGATTTCACACAACTGCATCTTAACTAAACTGATGCATCCTGATATGCAAAATCTAAATTGATCAGTTTCATTCAGGTATAGAGATCCTCTGCCGGATCTCAGTACCTGAATTAACAACGCAAGTGTGAAAGTAGCCTTAGACTTGCCGGCAGCCTGCCTCATGTGCTGAAAGGGTCATACTTACCTGCTCCCCACTGCTCCAGTCCTTCATATGCTGGCTCCTGGGTCTCCTACTTGCAGGCATGGGCATCGTCTTGATCCTTTTCAGCCAACCTCTGGCTTCAGCAGTGACGTGTCTCTTGCGGATGGCTAAAAAGGGTCATGTGACCATGCCTATGCCGGGGAGGCGGGGAGGAAGAAAGCAAACCCCAGTCTAGAAGATGGAGACACAGGAGCTTGGGTACAACAAGAGCAGCGGTGATACCCTCATTGCACCAAAGGCCTAATTTGCAAATTAAGAAAAAGTATTGTAACTTGGGAACTGAGCCTCAGATCAACAAAAGAAAACAGTGTTTTAATCAGGGGAACCACAGCTATGTGTCTATGCAGACAAAGGGAAAGGGTAGGACAGCACCCCAAGAGGTGAGTGTATTATCATGCTTGATAAAGGCCTCCAGGGCCGAAACGTAGCATCCGGAATAAAAGAATCTTCATGGACGTGCTGTCTCCTCCATTCTTATTTTTGTATCCTGTCTATGCAGACAGTTGGATAGGGAGGTCGCTAGTGACAGATTCCCTTTAAGAATTGCAGAAATGGATGGTCGTGGAATGAGATACAGTAATCTATTGCAGTACAATATGTGACTATACAAATTAAACATAACATCTAACAATAGGTTACTATGAAGCCACACAATACAAATCAGGGAATCACAATCTATATAGATATTTTCCCAGCAACTGTTGTTATTTTGAATGTTGTGCCAAGACTAGGTTGTATTATGGGGCCTATCCCTCCAACCATTACCTAAGGTATTCAGTGACTCCCAAATGCATCACACGGAATTTGTTGTGTTTTTCTTATGTTACACAACTTCAGCATTACTGAAGACATTACAGTATTTCACATATTAATGATGCATGTATAAAGAGATGGTTCTGCTGGGTGGAATATAATATATGGTGACACTGATATCACTATGACTGCAGTCACTGAAGTGATATGAACACAGAGCTCTCTTGACGCACTGATGTTACTGTGAAAATGATACTTTCTTCCTTTGTGATTTCAATAATCCCTTTGTATAATAAAACAATAAAGGAAAGTGTGCATATTGAATGCATTACAAGCAATGAGAAGTGAAGCAAAACCGAAGAATGTAACCAATAAAACAATGAACTGTTACATTTTAGTTCTCCTGTGTTTTTTTTACTATATGCTGTATGTTACTGAGCTAGTAAATGTTATGTCCCTGTATGAATGCTGAGCGCATGGCAGATGGACAACCCTCTTGTATTCAGCCAGTGATACTGAGCACATTCCCATTACTAAATGCTCTTCCACTGGCATCTTTACCACTTTATGCTTATATGGTACAAGTTACTGATTCTAATAAGGCTAAGATCACACTTCAGTTATTTGGTCAGTTATTTCCATCCGTTATTGTGAACCAAAACCAGGTGCGGGTCAAAAACACAGAACAGGTGCAAATCTTTCCATTATACCTTATGTCTGAGTAGGCTTCACTACTGGTTTTTGCTCACAATAACTGAAGTGTGAGCTCAGCCTAATACTTCCTGACCCTTGTTTAATCTCATTTTCAATATATTATGCTTATTGTGCAATACTAACTTTCTTATCTTCATGGCCATAAGCCAGCTAATAGGTTGTATTAAGTTAGATTAGACTGTCTAAAATGTGGGATCAGCTGTGTTATGGGGGCCCAACTCCACCCAATGGCAGGAGATAAGGGGGAGATGAGGATCAGGCTGTTGGATTTCAGCTGCCCAATTCTTTTGTTGTCGGGGGATATAAGCCACCGCCATAGGAGTCTGGTAAGATTTTGCTTGTGTTTGAGGGGAACTGGAGTAATAGCTTATTCTGCCAACAGCTATAATATGTGTATGGTCAGAGTATACACTGCCTAAATATTAAGATTAGTAAATCTTCCTCAATATGTCCTACAAAAGATCCTTACCCCTAGAATTAAAGGTTTGAGGGATGAAAAAAGAGAATTTGGGGCATTTATGAAGCCATGTCAGCCACTACTGTGGCGCACGCCATATTTGTGCAATAATTTGTGACTTTTCAGTGATAAGAAAGGGGTGGGGTTTAGTTGGGGACAGGGCCTATCACAACCTGACGGATTTACAATAGAAACAGAAACTGGCGTAAGTTATAACTCAAGTCTAAGTCAGCCCCTGGTCATGGCATAATATGACCACATATATTCTGTTGGCGTAAAATTCTGTTGGAAAGTAAGCCAACCAATAGTTGGTATAGAGTCAGAGAAAAGTGTCTGACTGCACCAGACCTGTGATAAATCTAGTGAAAGTTACACCATATATAGGATTATTAAATCTTCCTCTAGTATTAATCTTCTGCTATACAATAATTTCTCTGCTTTAAAGAGTTGAAGTGGTTATCCAACCCCTATAATGACCCCTCTTATGCCCGGGCCCCTCACACAGGCTGTACTTACCTTGCTCTCCGGCACCTGCGTCACTTCTGATGCCGCACGGCCACAGCTGTATCTCCCCGTCACAACTGGTGATGGGGTGGGTGTTTCATCCCTACCTTCGGGGGTGATGCTATAGTGATGATATAACTTCAGATTGGCGGAGTCCGACTCCCTGCACCCCCGCTGATCAGCTGTTTGAAGAGAGCACAACTCTCCTGCGAGCGCTGCGTTCTCTTCACTGTTTACCGGCTTGCCATTGAAATTACAGCATTACAACTCCGCCATCCCCATTCATTTCAATGGAAAGGAGCAGTTACACTATTTACACCTGCTCACTGCTGTGAGGTTGAAAGCAAGCAGGTAAATTGCGAAGAGAAGTCAGCGCTCATAAGATCTCTTCAGTCTCTTCAAAAAGCTGATCATGGGGGTAACAGGTGTCAGACCCCCGCCTATCTGATGTTGATGACCTATCCTGAGGATAGGTCATCAATACAACAACTGGTCAAGTGGAGTTTCCTCCATCATCACAGGCCTCCATCAATATGTTCCTTGTTTAGCTTCTGTATTGCCCACCTCTAATTCTATGTGGCTTGTCATGGATGTCAAACTCCCAACCTCCTATGTACTAAGACAGCAGAGGTCTCCTATTTGCAGTCATCACATTGCATGCCTGTAGGGACAGTGAAGAAATTAAATGATCCAAGAATACTTCTGTGAACGACTTGTTAATGATATAAATATTCCATGAGTTATTGCCTCTATTATACAGCAGAGTACTGCTGGTTACTATTATCTGAGCATTTCATATTCTAATTGATCTCCCAGTTATGTTGGAGCCTAAATAATAGCTTAACCCCCTGCCGATGCATATTAGAGGAAGTGTTTTGTATGAAGATTTTTTTTTCAGTGTCTTCAGGAAGATCTATTGAGAATTCACTATACTAGGGTGATACAATTGTAATACAACAGCATCAGACAGTATTTTCTGAGGTTCAGAACCATGGACAGGGAAGAATCCTGCTAGAGGGACCAGCAACCTCTGGCACTCCAGCTGTACTGGAACTACAACTCCCAGAATCCTCCTTTCACGTCTATGGGAGTTACAAGAAAAGCGGAGCAATTGTGCATGCTGGGGGTTATAATTTCACAGCAGCTGGTGTGCCCATAGTTGTTGATCCAAGGACTAGTACACTGTAATGGGAGTGGATGGTGGAATCCTGCTAATGCTGTTATTATTATGGGAAAGTAAATCATGTATGCAGCCAGATATACACTGTATGTGCACTCATTTTCTTTAGCATGTTACTGACATATGAGTTATACATTATTAAAGGGAACCTGTCATCACCTTTATGCTGCCCATACTAACAGCAGAATAAAGTAGAGACAGGTGAGTGGATTTCAGCGGTCTGTCATTTATAAGTTAAAAGTAAGTAGTTGCCAAGAACCAACATCGCATACATTGCTGACTGGGCCTGGAAAAGAGTCAAATCTTCATGAGAAAAGTCCTGGTTATTCATGAATTCCTGCTCTCCCTGCCCACCTGCTGATAACTGACAGTCTTCTACCTAGTTTTCTCCCTTTCTCTCTAGGAGAGAACTGCCAATCATCAGCAGTTGGTCGGGGAGAGCAGGAGATTAGGAGTAACCGTGACTCTTCTCAGGTAGATTTGACTATTTTCAAGGCCTGGGATGCAATATTTGTGATGTTGGTTCTCAGCAACCACTTACTTTTAGCTCATGAGTGACACGCCGCTGAAATCAGCATTTCTGTCTCTATTTTATGCTGCCCTCAGTACAGTCAGCATAAAGTTGATGACAGGTTCCCTTTAATTGATTAGAAAAAAACTCACTTCTTCCACTATAACATTTGCCCATCAATTCCAAACACGTACTTTAGTCTCATTCATGCCTTAAATACTACATACTGTGTGTGTGTGTGTGTGTGTGTGTATATATATATATATATATATATATATGGAAAACTATAGCATAGGTTACCCTGACTTTCCTGAACCATGAATAGAATGTTGGAAGTACAGTAAGCACTGACACTTTTGCAAGCAGAGCAATCAGTGGACTGTAGCAATAGAGGAATGCAATTCTTTGATTATTGTAGAATTCATGTCATTGTCCTCGTTGACTACCCCTAATTCTGTGGCAGCCAGCATCCACATGTGATTCAGAACTTATTGTCCATGGAAGGTGCTGCTATATCTACATTTCTGAAATGTAGTGTTAGATTGCAACAATTCTGTAAGCAGTAGAGTGTTGGCCTCAGCCATTAATGAAGGTGGAAGATTTGGCTAAAAAAAACTGAGAATGCAAGCTTTTCAACTATCTAGGTTTCATCATCAAGCATAACTGTATTTGAAAGCCAAACATGGTCAAGACAAGCCCTCCAGAGATGATCACACACAGGATACCTGTATATACATAATATACAGTGGGAAAAAAAGTATTTAGTCAGCCACCAATTGTGCACGTTCTCCCGCTTAAAAAGATGAGAGAGGCCTGTAATTGACATCATAGGTAGACCTCAACTATGAGAGACAAAATGAGAAAACAAATCCAGAAAATCACATTGTCTGATTTTTTTAAGAATTTATTTGCAAATTATGGTGGAAAATAAGTATTTGGTCAATAACAAAATCATCTCAATACTTTGTTGGCAATGACAGAGGTCAAACGTTTTCTGTAAGTCTTCACAAGGTTGGCACACACTTTGCTGGTATGTTGGCCCATTCCTCCATGCAGATCTCCTCCAGAGCAGTGATGTTTTGGGGCTGTCGCTGAGCAACATGGACTTTCAACGCCAAAGGTTTTCTATGGGGTTGAGATCTGGAGACTGGCTAGGCCACTCCAGGACCTTGAAATGCTTCTTATGAAGCCACTCCTTTCCGTTGCCCTGGCGGTGTGCTTGGGATCATTGCCAATGCTGAAAGACCCAGCCACGTTTCATCTTCAATGCCCTTGCTGATGGAAGGAGGTTTGCACTCAAAATCTCACGATACATGGCCCCATTCATTCTTTCATGTACACTGATCAGTCGTCCTGGTCCCTTTGCAGAGAAACAGCCCCAAAGCATGATGTTGCCACCCCCATGCTTCACAATAGGTATGGTGTTCTTTGGATGCAACTCAGCATTCACTCTCCTCCAAACACAAAGAGTTGTGATTCTACCAAACTGTTCTACTTTGGTTTCATCTGACCATATGACATTCTCCAAATACTCTTCTGGAACATCCAAATGCTCTCTAGCAACGGCTCTCTTCAGATGGGCCCGGATATGTACTGGCTTAAGCAGGGGGACACGTCTGGCACTGCAGGATCTGAGTCCCTGGCAGCGTAGTGTGTTACTGACGGTAACCCCCGGGTGGTTCTGGGATTTTTGCTCACAGTTCTTGTGATCATTTTGACCCCATGGGGTGAGATCTCGAGGGAGATTATCAGTGGTCTTGTATGCCTTCCATTTTCTAATTATTGCTCCCACAGGTGATTTCTTTACACCAAGCTGCTTGCCTATTGCAGATTCAGTCTTCCCAGCCTGGTACAGGTCTACAATTTTGTTTCTGGTGTCCTTCGACAGCTCTTTGGTCTTCACCATAGTGGAGTTTGGAGTGTGGCTGTTTGAGGTCATGGACAGGTGTCTTTTATACTGATAAGTTCAAACAGGTGCCATTACTACAGGTAATGAGTGGAGGACAGAGGAGCCTCTTAAAGAAGAAGTTACAGGTCTGTGAGAGCCAGAAATCTTTCTTGTTTGTAGGTGACCAAATTCTTATTTTCCACCATAATTTGCAAATAAATTCTTTAAAAAAATCAGACAATGTGATTTTCTGGATTTGTTTTCTCATTTTGTCTCTCATAGTTGAGGCCTACCTATGATGTCAATTACAGGCCTCTCTCATCTTTTTAAGTGGGAGAACTTGCACAATTGGTGGCTGACTAAATACTTTTTTTCCCCACTGTACAATATATATGTCAGCGAGGACAGTAGTGCTCTGCTAGTCTAGCAGTACAAATGAACACTTAACTGCAATGAGTAATATCTCTAGGGTAAAGCCCTCTTTAACCAAACTTAAAGTGGTATTCCAGTTGTTTGAAGTTATCCCCATCCACAGCTGGGACCCCATTGATTATGAGAATAAGGACCCCATACAGTGCTTGGCTATCTCCTGAACTCCAATAGAAATGGCTGCTCCATTCGTTTCAGGGGGCTCCAAGGGGTATGGGGTCCCTGTTCTCTTGACTGGTGGAGGTCCCAGAGGTTGGACCCCCACCTAATAATTATTCACCATACTGTGGGTAGGGAATAACCTCAAATAACCAGAATACCTCTTTAATGTTTTTTGACATTTGCTGGAGCAGCTCCCATTCACGTCAGTGGATATAGTTACTATCTCCATCCACTGCACAATGGACAAAGCTGTATAGTTCTGGTGCTGGACCTACTCCTGAATAGCTTAATGGTGAGAGTTGCTGGGTGCCTGACCCCATAGATCAGTTATTGCTGTCCAATCCCAAGGATAGGCCATCGCTATAAAAGGGGTAAACAACCCCTTTAAAGGAGAGTTGGTAAGTTTGTAGGTTTCACTGTAAGAAGATCGTATGACCAGTAATGCATGGTGATGGTGTTAAGATGCTTTGCTGTGTAAGGACCTGAAACTTCCCACTGATTGTAATTATTGGAACCAAAGGTAATGCACCCATTTATTAAATATAAAAGGGGCAGGGGCATAGCTAAAGCTTATGGGCCCTGGTGCAAGAGTTCAGCTTGAGCCCCCCTTCCTGCTTTGTGGAAAGGGGCAGGGGAACACATAGCCCTCCTGCAGCCGGAGGCAAAAATTGAAAAAGCAGCCCCCACCACCCTAATGCCAAATTCTTAACCTAACCCCTTCTCTCCAGGCTGAGGTGTAACTTGAAGATTCTGGACCCCAGTGCAAAATCTATAACAGAGCCCTCACAGTGTGCATTTTCTATAATACCAATGTTTTATTATGCAGCACAAGGGTCTTTGGGCCCCCTCAGGCTTCTGGGCCCGGTAGCGACTGCTACCTTTGCACCCCCTATAGCTATACCCCTGAAAAGGCTGTTAGTAGTTACCTTTTTATTTGGATGATGTTGATGTTTGATTGGTCTGTCAACAGCTCTTCATTCTGTCTCATAGTGGGATCCCATTGATGACATACATATACCCTCATAGGACATAGGAACAGGGGTTATCCTGATTTGAGAAGCCCTTTAATGAGGATGGGACTGCAGTGTTATTCCCAGCTCTGAAATGGTAGATTCTCTGTGTAATGCAAAAAAAAGCGCAAATGGATCGCAGAAAACTAGCCTAATTTGTCATCAACAACACAGTGCCCAGAGAGGTGGTGAGATCCAGCAGTCCAACAGCACCCTTGCACTGGGCCCAACCAACCCACAAGCAAAGCACCACAGAAGCAACAGCAACCATGCAGCACCATACCATATGAACAGCTCTCGAAAGCTCACCTTTCCATGTGGTTGGAGACAAATAAACTGAGACCACTGTTCTCTTTGTGTTGGAAGAGCACTGGTAAATTAGGCGTGTGTGAAAATGTTACAGAGTACCATTTGGTTTCTTTATAAACTACAGAAAGGGGAGCTCACATCCTAATGGACAATTATCCTTTATAAAGTTGCATATATTATTTAAGTTTCAATGATTGGCTGTTTTCTTGCCCTTTTCTCATTTTTATTATGTACCTGTTTTTTTGTGGCTAATTGATTTTATGTCAATATTAGTTGCAGCCACTAGATGGCAGAAGCAGCACAGTTAGTCATTTCACAGGTTTTTTTTTGTTTTATTCCCACATATTCTGTGCTTCAGAAATAGCAGCAGTATAAAGACACGGTACAAATGCCACTTTAACTTGTTTGGTTTGTACAAGCTCATTGTGTCAAGTGTGGCTGATAATTGCTTTATGTAAAAATAATTACATGGGCACCATAGGTAACTGGGAAGCAATTGTGAAATGTACTGAATCATTTTTGCCTTTTTAGGACATCCAGTTTCTGATTAAGAAATGGAGAAAAAAAAATAAATAAAGGGGTTGTCTGGGCTACAGATATTAATGACCTGTTAGGATTGGTCATCAATGAACTGAGCTGAGCTGCAGTACCCTGGTGCCTGAAACTACACATTGTATGCAGTGGCGTAGCGTGGGGAGGGGGGGGAGGCACCAAATTGCAGGGGGCGCCAAGCAACACAGTAGATTCATGTAATAAAGCAGTTCACCCGCAGTTCAGCCTCATTGGCCTCAGGTGATTAGGCCTGAAACCTGTGAGGCAGCAGAACGGCACAGTAGACCTCACGTGACTTCCTGTGCTGGTTCTTGTGAGATGACATGAGGGTACAAGCCATAGGTGGCCACAGAAAGAGGATCATAGGTGAGTACTGGGAGGTTGGGGAAGGTGGAATATATATATATATATATATATATATATATATTTATATATATATATATATATATATATAAAAAACGGGGCAATTATATACTAATACAGAGGGGGGACTATATATATATTAATAATACAGAGGGGGCATTGTATATACAAATAATACAGAGGGGGCATTATAAATACAAATAATACAGAGGGGGAACTATATATGTATTAATAATACAGAGGGGGCCATTATATATTCTAATAATATGGGGGGGCATTATATATTCTAATAATACAGAGGGGGCCATTATGTATTCTAATAATACAGAGGGGGCAATTATATATACTAATAATACAGAGGGAGCCATTATATATACTAATAATACAGAGGGGGCCATTATATATACTAATAATACAGAGGGAGCCATCATATATCCTGATGATACAGAGGTGGCCAATATATATTCTAATAATACAGAGGGGGCATCATATATACTATTAAGGCTTCTTTCACACACCAGTATATTTTGCGGGCTCCGATCCGCATATTTTGCTGATAAGATGCGGACCCATTCATTTCTATGGATCCGCAAAAAATACTGACAGCACACTGTGTGCTGTCCGCATCCTTAAGTCTGTTCCGTAGCCCACAAAAAAAAATAGAACATGTCCTATTCTTGTCCATTTTGCAGACAAGGATAGGCATTGTTACAATGGATCCGCAAAAAAAATGGATGCCATACGGACGGCATCCGTTTTTTTTTTTTGCGGATCCGCAATTTGTGGACTGCAAAACACAACGGTCGTGTGAAAGAAGCTTAATACATAGGTTATTTTACATATGGGCATTATAGGGTGGAGCTGCATTATATGTAGTGGCATTACATGGGACATTATAATACAGGGGGCACTGCAATAGGGCTTTATGAATACTGGGGCTACTACAGGCGGCATAATAACTACTGGGGACACTTTAAACTCTTATTACTGCTGGTAAGACAATAGGGGACTTATTTCTACTAGGGTCCTTATGGGGCATTATTAATATTAGGGGTGCTATGGGAGCCTGATAATTGATCACAATATGTAGGGAGTTATGAATGGGGTTGCTATTAGGGGTACTGTAGAGACACTATTGCTATTGAGGGCATTCTGGGAGCACTACACCATGTTCCAAATTATTATGCAAATTATATTTATCTCTGATTTTCCTAAATGGTCGGTGCAAATGACAGTCAGTATAATAAATGTCATCACCCGTTAGAGTATACATCAAATTTTATTGAACAAACCTCCCAATGATAACGGTATATTCTTCAAAAATTAAAAAAACTCAAAATGCACTGTTCGAAATTATTATGCACAGTAGAGTTTCTAAACAATTTATATGTTTTTAAGAACTGAAAATGCTCATTTGTGGAATTTGCAGCATTAGGAGGTCACATTCACTGAAATAAAAAGCTATTTAAATCCAAACCATCCTAACAGGCCAAGTTACATGTTAACATAGGAACCCTTCTTTGATATTACCTTCACAATTCTCGCATCCATTGAACTTGTGAGTTTTTGGAGAATTTCTGCTTGAATTTCTTTGCATGATGTCAGAATAGCCTCCCAGAGCTGCTGTTTTGATGTGAACTGCCTCCCACCCTCATAGATCTTTTGCTTGATGATACTCCAAAGGTTCTCTATAGGGTTGAGGTCAGGGGAAGATGGTGGCCACACCATGAGTTTATCTCCTTTTATGCCCATAGCAGCCAATGACACAGAGGTGTTCTTTGCAGCATGAGATGGTGCATTGTCATGCATGAAGATGATTTTGCTCCTGAAGGCACGTTTCTGCTATTTGTACCATGGAAGAAAGTTGTCTGTCAGAAACTATATATACTTTGCAGAGGTCATTTTCACACCTTCAGGAACCCTAAAGGGGCCTAATAGCTCTCTCCCTATGATACCGGCCCAAAACATGACTCCTCCACCTCCTTGCTGACGTCGCAGCCTTGTTGGGACATGGTGGCCACCCACCAACCATCCATCTGGACCATCCAGGGTTGCACAACACTCATCAGTAAACAAGACTGTTTGAAAATTAGTCTTCATGTATGTCTGGGCCCACTGCAACCATTTCTGCTTGTGAGCACTGGTTAGGGGTGGCCGAATAGTATTCTTATGCACCACAGCAAGCCTTTGAAGGATCCTACATCTTGAGGTTTGAGGGACTCCAGAGGCACCAGCAGCTTCAAATATCCGTTTGCTGGTTTGTAATGGCTTTTTAGCAGCTGCTCTATTAATCCGATAAACTTGCCTGGCAGAAACCTTCCTCATTCTGCCTTTATCAGCATGAACACGTCTGTGCTCTGAATCAGCCACAAATCTCTTCACAGTACGACGATCACGCTTAAGTTTTCGTGAAATATCTAATGTTTTCATCCCTTGTCCAAGGCATTGCACTATTGATGCTTTTCGGCAGCAGAGAGATCCTTTTTCTTTCCCACTTTACTTGAAAACAGTGGCCTGCTTAATATTGTGGAACATCCAGTTTTCCTTTAATTGGGCTCACCTAGCAAACTAATTATCACAGGTATCTGAGATTGATTTCACTGATCCAAAGAGCCCTGAGACACAATACCATCAATGAGTTTCATTGAAAAACCAAAAATGTAATCTTTATGACACTTAAATCCAATTTGCATAATAATTTGGAACATGGTGTATTACTATTGGGGGATACTATCTGTATGGCACTGTTGTTTCTGCAGTATAATATTTGGGGGCATTGGGGAGCACAAAGGGCACAGCATTGGAGGTAGCAGCAGGATGACAATGTTGGGGCACAAGAAGGGGGAGGATAATCGAAAAGTGAGGAATCTAAGATGTCTGTTAAACTCTGCAGAAGCGAATTATCAAAGCGGTCTGATCTACGAATGTGGAAGATAAGGAAAGGGAGCATCCACATCAGCGGAGACATCACTGGATGTTAGAGATATTTGGTGCTGTATTCTCCTATATGTTTCATAGAGATTTATGTAATGCCAATCCAAATATCTCTCTGGGGAGTTGTTGGACTGAGAATAGTTTTGAGCGAGCATGCTCGGCCGAACTCGCTGTTCGGCCAAGCATGCCTACGCGCGGGTCAGCTCGGTGTTCAGCTGAACACCGCGTGTGCTCGAGTGCGATGCTCGAGTATGCTAATGCATACTAATCTGTATGCTAATGCTACGCATTGTACGCTAATGCGTACAAATTTTTATGCTAATGTTATGCATTGTACGCTAATGCGTACAAATTTGTATGCTAATGCTACGCATTGTACGCTAATGCATACGAATTTGTATGCTAAATTAGCATACAAATTTGTACGCATTAGCGTACAGTGCGTAGCATTAGCAGACAAATTCGTACGCATTAGCGAACAATGCATAATATTAGCATTGTTAATGCTACGCATTGTGCGCTAATGCATTCGAATTCAGTTAATTAGCGTACTTTAACGAGTGAAAGAGGAGAATTTGCGATTCTGACCTTTTCCTATGAACCCGACACCCTCCCCTCATCCGAGCAGGGGGTGCCTGGTCTTCTCCCATTGACTTACATTCTGTAGAGCACTCAAGCATCACCAAGTGTTCTACCAGAGCACCCGAGCACACAAGCACTTTGGTGCCCGATCAACACTGAGAATTTTCCACAGCAGGGGCAGCAGAAAGGCTAGAATTGGTCCTTCCCTTTAAGCTCCTGAGGGCCTCTGTAGGCCCACATCACCACAGTTCAACCCCAGGTCACAATATGCCTGTTCTGAATTCTAGGGCCTCTCACCACGACAATGCACACAATTTTCGCTGTGTGCATCGCCAGGGTGGGCAGCCCCAGAACTCATAACAGGAATAAGCCATGGTGTTCACAATGTCCTTGTCTTAACATCCTAACCTTAGCTAGCATCTGGATGTTCTGTGCAGGGCTCTCAAAGTTGGCTCTGCCTCCTTGCTCTTGCATCGCTGCTGCTGTGTCCCACTGGAAGAGGAGAAGGACACTTCAGGTGACATCTGCTTCATTATCTGTACTCAGAGCATTATCACTGTGTTATCTGTGGTGTTATATAGGTTTGCAGTTAGGTAAAAAGGAGAGTGTCCACATGTTTACTGGGGGCCTAATACTTGGCTTGCCCTGGGTGCTGGCATCCCACACTATGCCACTGATTGTATGGAACCTTCTGCTTCCACTCCATACACTGTATAGTTACCAGCTCCACGGCTACCTGAAACAGCTGATCGGTGGGGGTGTTTGGTGTTGGCCCCCAAAAGATCTAATATTGATTAGGATGAGGATGCCCACACAACACCTTTAAGTCAGTTCTGGGTTTAAATTTTTTTTTTGAGAAACCTGACTGTACCTGGTATAATTTTTTTTATAGTTTTCACGACCAGTATCAGACGGACGTAATATGGCTTCACTTTAGTTGCAGTATTACAGCCACAAGATCTGGGCCAAAATTACGTTGTTATTATATACACATAATTTAATCATAATTAATTTAGTTATTGTGAAACCTCTCTAAAATACTGCTCTGCATCTAGGCCGGATTTCTTAAAGGGGTTATCCCACGAATAATGTAAAAAATGAAAATCAGACATCATATAGAACATGACAATCTCTTTTTAACAAAGCCAGAACCAGCCCTGTACCTCACATGGTTCCAGAGATCTCCACATTCTTTTCTCTGCTAGATTTATATCAAGCTGGAAGCTCAAGGAGAGTGTCTGTTCTGCTGCAGCTCGGGTGGTGTGTCCATGCTCTCCCTATCACAGCTCAGGAGGCGTGTCTCAGCTCTCCCTATCACAACTCAGGAGGCGTGTCCCAGCTCTCCCTATCACATCTCTGGAGATGTGTCTCAGCTCTCCCTATCACAGTTCAGGAGGCGTGTCTGAGCTCTCCCTATCACAGCTCAGGAGGCGTGACTCAGCTCTCCCTATCACATCTCAGGAGATGTGTCTCAGCTCTCCCTATCACAGTTCAGGAGGCGTGTCTGAGCTCTCCCTATCACAGCTCAGGAGGCATGTCTCAGCTCTCCCTATCACAGCTCAGGAGGCGTGTCTCAGCTCTCCCTATCACAGCTCAGGGGGCGTGTCTCAGCTCTCCCTATCACAGCAGGAGACATGCCCATGCTCTCCCTATCACAGCTCAGGAGGCGTGTCTCAGCTCTCCCTATCACAGCTCAGAGGCAGTTAAATGTTGAAACTGAGCATGTGCGGCCTTCTCAGTGAGCAGGTCAAAGAAATAAGAAATTAAGTAGCGCTATACAGATACAATTTACTGAATAACTCAGTAGCTATACAGAATTTTTAATTACATGCAATTACAAAAGTATTCAGATCCAGGTGCTGGTTTGAAAACTGTAGAATATTTTTCGTGGGACAACCCCTTTAATGTAATTCTGGATGGTCATCTGAAAAATGATGCTCAGCAGGAATATATTGGGAAAGGGATACATAGGGAAATGACTGTACTGCAGTTCTGCTGGTGTTAATATAAAGTTTCACAACACATGCATGACAAAATAGCAGTTTTCCCACACATTTACAGTTTCTCAGACATGTCTGCAGGCTGTCTTCAGAGAAGTGACTGCATGAACGCCTCTTCATTTACAGCAGCGGCCTCACTAGTTGGAACAGGGATCAAACTGTAGGAAAGCACCTATAATCATTTTTAGTAAGCTCTGTTACACATTTAGGGAGGCAGGGCTGGGGTAAGGAGGCAGAGGCTGGGGCAGGGAGACCAGAGGTAGGCTGAGAAGCCTCTGCATCATACAGTTGTATGTCGGATTCTCCTTAGCAATGCTCAGTTAGAAAGATGCTAAGAAGATGCTAAGAACAGACTTTATATACAGTTTTCTAATAAAATTTTACATATTTTCCAAAAAAAAGTGTATTACAAAAACACTCTCATTATCACTATTAAAAATGAAATGACAGTTACACTTGATTCAGAAAATATTCCAATTTCTGTATATATGTATATGTATATCTCTTAATATTATAAAAATGAGTTTCTGTCTGTCTGTCTATCTGTCTGTTCTCTATGCGCGCCCAAACTACTGGACCGATTTTCACCAAATTCGGCACACAGGTACATCTGGTGTCCGAGAAGGTTTTAGACCAGGTCTCAGCTCTCTAGGACGTACTGTTCCCGAGATATTCCCAAAATATGATCTCCATTAGCCAATATTAGTCTGGGAGCATTTCACTTCAAATTCCAACTGCCATTTTCTCCAGATGCACAAAGGTTTCCATAACAACCTAGTCAGGTAATTAGCAGCCAGCTCAGGAGCTCAGCTATTTCTATTCGCTGCTTTAAAGGGGCAGGGTGCTGTGGATGACACTGTTAAAGGGGGTATTCCAGTTACCATAAATATAACTTATCTTTTAGACTAATTTTAGACTAAGACCGTTCAGTAGTAATAATAATAATAATGTTTTCTTCTACTGCTACACATTGCGTGTCCTCATAAATTACCATGGCATCGACCTTTAATTCAACCTGCCCCCTAAAGAAGAACTTAAAACCCCCGCCCCAGGTCTCGCTAAGCCACGCCCCTGTCTTGGCCAGGTCACGCCCCCTCCCACTCCGCAGCCAATGGGAATTGAAAAAATGAAGGTAAATATCAACTTCTGTCAGCTGCATTGACTTTCTCTCTGCAACAACACATAGAAACATTAAATGAAATAAATGAAATAGACTAATTTTAGACTACGACCGTTCAGAAGTAATAAAAGATGTTTTCTTCCACTGCTACCCATTGCGTGTCCTCATAAATTACTATGGCATCGACCTGTAATTCAGGTAACCCTTCAAAGAAGGACTTAAAAGCAACCCCCCAAGGTCCCGCTAAGCCACGCCCCGACCCGGTCAGGCCACACCCCCTCCCACTCCATTTTTGACTTAATGACCGATTTTGCTCATTTCTTATCCTGGTCTGCCATCTAGTGGCCAGAATAAGAATTGCACTTTGAAAGCTTTCATCAGCGAGGTTTACAGCTTTCAGATCGTGTACAGACACCCCGATTGGCCACACGGGGTGTCTGTACACCACCCGGAAGCGTACGCTTCCGGGTTTAGACGCAACTAGATGCCGTAATCACGTGTGATCACAGCATCTAAAGGCCAATGATGACGCCCGCCGCACGTGTCTGCATCGTCCCAGCAACGTACATGTACGGCGCTGGTACTCTAAGGGTTAAAGGCAGGGCCGGGACTAGGGGTAGGCGGGGGAGGCGACCACCACAGGCGGTGCGGCCCTGGATCTAAGTGCAGTCGATGTGTGGGGCAGTAGGAGATGAGCGCTTCCATTGTGGAAGCGCTCATCTCTATATTCATCTGTATCGCCGTCCTCAGGACAGCGATACAGATGCCTGTGCTGCGGCAGGGGAGGGAGAGGCGTCTCCCTTCCCTGTTCTTCTGATAGGTTGCAGGTACTAATGGCTACGGCCTATCAGAGGCCAACTCAGGCAGCGCGATGACGTCATTATCATCGCGCTGCCTGAGCCGGGCAGCTCACAGCGCGGGACACAGGCCAGAAGAGGCCTGCTCCTCATCACTGCTGATGGAGGTAAGTATTAGTGTTTTTTTGTTTTTTTTTAATAGATGCCATATTATAGGGGGCACCTGCTGGCAATTTCTCACTGGCCCATTTACTGGGGCATTTCTTACTGGCACATTAAGGGGGGGGGGAGAGGAGCACTGTGGGGGCATCTGGGGGCCTTTTTTTGGGCACATTATGGGGGGGCAATATAGGGGAGAGCTGGACTATGGGGCATCTGGTGGCACTATGAGGGAGGGGAGCACTATGAGGGCTCTAAAGAGGCCTTTTTTGTTGGCACATTATGGGGGCACTATGGCATCTGGTGGCAATAAGGGGGCATTTTTTATAGGCACATGGGAGAAACTATAGGGGAGAGCGGCACTATGGGGCATCTGGTGGCATTATTTGGGGGCAGTATGGGGGAGTGGAGCACTATAGGGGCATCATTTGGGGGCACTATGGGGGAATCTGGTGGCTCTAAAGGGGCATTTTTACATTATAGGGGGCACTATGGCTTCTGGCACTAAGGGGGCATTTTTTACTGGCACATTATGGGAGGCATTATGGGGCATCTGGTGGCACTATGGGGCATTATTTTGGGGCACTACAGGGGAGTGGAGCACTATGGGGGGCATCTGGTAAATCTAAAGGGGCATTTTTTACTGGCACATTATAGGGGGCACTATGGCATCTGGCACTAAGGGGGCAATTTTTACTGGCACATTATGGGGGAGAGGAGCACTATAGGGGCATCTGGTGGGGGCAGCAAGAAGGGGCATTTTTTTCTGGCACATTATAGGGGGTACTATGGCATCTGGTACTAAGGGGGCAATTTTTACTGAAACATTATGGGGGAGAGGAGCACTATAGGGGCATCTGGTGGGGGCAGCAAGAAGGGGCATTTTTTACTGGCATATTATGGGGGACACTATGGGGGCATTTACTGGGGCACTATATAGGGGTATTTTATACTGGCATACATTATGGGGACATCAGCTCAACTGCAGGCACTAAGCGGGGGTATTTTTTGTTCTGTCATATTACAAGGTGAATTTTTACTACTTGGGGGTATTATTGTGAGCTTTACTACTACTGGGGGCTATGGGGAACACGATGTCTAGTATGGGCACTATGGGGGCATTACTATTAAGTGTGCTCTGGCAGATAATTATTTCTATTGGTGGGATTTTGGGGAGCACTGTTACCTTGGGGGGCACCCTGGCACAGTATCAATTTAACACAATTATTTTTGGGGGACATTATCTTTATACTATTAGTGTCCGGACGCAGTTATTTTTTAGGGGACTCTGTGCCAATAATTGTTGTAGGGGGCACTATCTGTGTGGTAGTTGTACTTTTCAGGGGACAGTTTCTGCAGTATAGTATTAGGGGGCACAGTATTGGGGGTGGCAGGATGAGGTGTTCAGAAGATGTGAAGATGATGGAAATGTGGGAAACTAATGTCTGTTTGTATCTCTGCAGATACGAGAGATGGCTGAAAAATCTTCATGGCGGTCTGGTGCGAATGGAGAAGATGAGGAAAGAGAACATCTACAACAAAGGTGACATCACTGGATGTAAGAGGTATGGGGCGCTATGTAGGAGAGGAGATGCTCCGGCTCCTCCCTCTGCCATTTGCAGAAGGAGGATTCAGAGCTGGGTGAGGACAGCCAAGGGGGGCAGCAGGTCACGGGTGGGTGGCAGATGGTGGTGGGGAACCACAGGCCTTGAGCAGGATCTGAGGAGAGGGAAGGAGCTTCCTTGCTGTAGCCTGCCAGGACACGTCCTCCCCTCTCTGTATGATGTGTACAGGCGGGACTCAACAATATAATTTCAGCTGTACAGTGTTTGCTGGGAGTGGCCTATTATATTTAGGAGGGGCTTATAATAATGGGCGGGGCCAATTTTGGGGCGCAATTTGACTACTTTGCCTAGGGCACCAAACTGCCTAGTCCCGGCACTGTATTCCGGTTACCATAAATATAACTTATGTTTTTATGTTATGTTTTATTACTACAGTTCAGTAGTAATAAAAGATGTTTTCCTCCACTGCTTCCCATTGCGTGGCCTCATAAATAAGCATGGTATCAACCTTTAATTCAGGCCACCCTAAATGAAGTACTTACAACCCCCGCCCCAGGTCTCACTAAGCCACACCCCCAACTCTGTCAGGCCACACCCCCTTTCAATCCGCAGCCAACAGAGATTGAAAAAATAAAGGTAAAAATCAACTTCTGTCAGCTGCAGGGATGGGTGGGAGGTTGACTTTCTTTCTCCAACAACACACACAAACATTAAATAAAATAGATTAAATCCACCCATGCGAAGTGTCTTGCTAATCCACGCCCCGACTCTGTCAGGTCACGCCCCCTCCCACTCCGCAGCCAATGGGGATTGAAAAAATGAAGGTAAAAATAAACTTCTGTTTGCTGCAGGGGTGGGAGGGTGAATTTCTCTCTACAACGACACACAAAAATTTTAGATGAAATAGACTAATTATAGACTACAACCGTTCGAAACGTCTTGCTAAGCCATGCCCCAACTCTGTCAGGCCATGCCCCCTCTCACTCCGCAGCCATTCTGCAAAGACACACAGAAACATTAAATTAAATAGATTAAATGCACCTATGCAAAGCGCTTTGCTAAGCCACGCCCCGACTCTGTAAGGCCACGCCCCCTCCCACTCCACAGCCAACAGGGATTGAAAAAATAAAGGTAAAAATCAACTTCTGTCAGCTGCAGGGATGGGTGGGAGGTTGACTTTTTTTCTGCAACGACACACAGAAACATTAAATGAAATAGATTAAATACACCCATGTGAAGCGTCTTGCTAATCCACCCCCCCGACTCTGTCAGGTCACGCCCCCTCCCACTCCGCAGCCAACGGGGATTGAAAAAATAAAGGTAAAAATAAACTTCTGTTTGCTGCAGGGGTGGGAGGGTGAATTTCTCTCTGCAACGACACACAAAAATTTTAGATGAAATAGACTAATTATAGACTACAACCGTTCAAAGTGTCTTGCTAAGCCATGCCCCAACTCTGTCAGGCCACGCCCCCTCTCACTCCGCAGCCATTCTGCAACAACACACAGAAACATTAAATGAAATAGATTAAATCACCTATGCGAAGCGCTTTGCTAAGCCACGCCCCCAACTCTGTCAGGTCATGCCCTGTCCCACTCCGCAGCCAACAGGGATTGAAAAAATGAAGGGAAAAATAAACTTCTGTTTGCTGCAGGGGTGGGAGGGTGAATTTCTCTCTGCAACGACACACAAAATTTTAGACGAAATAGATTAATTTCAGACTACAACCGTTCGAAGCATCTTGCTAAGCCATGCCCCCAACACTGTCAGGCCACACCCCCTCCCACTCCGCAGGCAACGGGGATTGAAAAAAATCATCTGCAGGGGTGGGAGGGTGAATTTGTCTCTGTAACGACACACAAAAATTGTAGATGAAATAGACTAATTTTAGACTACGAACGTTCAGTACTAATAAAAGATGTTTTTTTCCACTGCTACCCATTGCGGGTCCTCATAAATTACCATGTCATCGACCTGTAATTCATGCCACCCTCAAAAGAAGGACTTAAAACCCCGCCCCAGATTTCACAAAACCACGCCCTGACTCTATCAGGCCACGTCCCCTCCCACTCCAATGGGGATTGAAAACAGCCAACGGGGATTGAAAAGATGAAGGTAAAAATCAACTTCTGTCAGCTGCAGGGGTGGGAGGGAGGTTGGATTTCTTTCTGCAACAACATACAGAAACATTAAATGAAATAGATTAAATATACCCGTGCAAAGCAATGTTTTCTTCCACTGTTACCCATGGCGTGTCCTCATAAATTACCATGGTATCGACCTGTAATTCTGGCCACCATCAAAAGAAGGACTTAAAACCCCGCCCCAGGTCTTGATACGTCACGCCCCCGACTCGGTCAGGCCATGACCCCTCCCACTCCGCAGCCAATGGAGATTGAACAATTGAAGGTAAAAATCAACATCTGTCAGCTGCAGGGATGGGAGGGAGGATGACTTTCTCTCTGCAACGCCACACAGAAACATTAAATGAAATAGATTATATATACCCGAGCAAAGCATTGTTTTCTTCCACTGCTAACCATTGTGTTTCCTCAAATTACCATGGCATTAACCTATAATTTAGGCCACCCTGAAAAGAAGGACTTAAACCCCCCCCCGTGTCCCATTAAACCATGCCCCCTCCCACTCCGCAGCCAATGGGGATTGAAAAAATGAAGGTAAAAATCAATTTCTGTCAGCTGCATTGACTTTCTCTCTGCAACGACACACAGAAACATTAAATGAAATAGATGAAATATACCCAGGCGAAGCCAGGTCTATCTGCTAGTCTCTTATATATATAAAAATGAGTTTCTGTCTGTCTGTCTGTCCGTCTGTTCTCTATGCGTGACCAAACTACTGGACCAATTTTCACCGAATTCGGCACACAGGTACATCAGGTGTCCGGGAAGGTTTTAGACCAGGTCTCAGCTCTCTAGGACATACCGTTCACGAGATATTCCAAAAATATTACCTGCATTAGCCAATATTAGCGAGGGAGCTTTGCTTTCAAACCTCAACTGCCATTTTCTGCACAGACACACACAGGGAGGGCAGGTTTCCATAACAACACAGCCAGGTAATTAGCAGCCAGCTGAGGAGCTCAGATAAAAAACAACCCAGTCATTTCTATTCACTGCTTTAAAGGGGCAGAGCGCTGTGGATGACACTGTTATTGGGGGTATTCCGGTTACCATAAATATAACTTATGTTTTAGACTAATTTTAGACTAAGACCGTTCAGTAGTAATAAAAGATGTTTTCTTCCACTGCTACCCATTGCGCGTCCTCATAAATTACCATGGCATCGACCTGTAATTTAGGCCACCCTCAAAAAAACTACTTAAAACGCCCGCCCCAGGTGTCGCCAAGTCACACCCCGACTCAGTCAGGCCACGCCCCTTCCCACTCCGCAGGGATTGAAAAAATAAAGGTAACAATCAACTTCTGTCAGCTGCAGGGGTGGGAGGGAGGTTGAATTTCTTTCTGCAACGACACACAGAAACATTAAATGAAATAGATGAAATACACCCGAGCGAAGCGATGTTTTCTTCCACTGCTACCCATTGCGTGTCCTCATAAATTACCATGGTATCGACCTTTAATTCACGCCACCCTCAAAAGAAGGACTTAAAAACCCCGACCAGGTCTCGCTAAGCCACGCCCCTGACTCAGTCAGGCCACGCCCGCTCCCACTCCGCAGCCAATGGGGATTGAAAAATTGAAGGTGAAAATCAACTTTTGTCATCTGCAGGGGTGGGAGGGAGGATGACTTTCTCTCTGCAACGACACACACACACATTAAATGAAATAGATGAAATATACCCGGATGAAAGCCGGGTCCTTCTGCTAGTATATATATATATATATATATATATATATATATATAATTTTTTTTTTTTTACTTTTTTTTGTAATAGGGAACCTCGACATGCTAATGTACAATATGCTATAATCACATATTCTTATATAACTGCTTTATCTTCTAGTTCTAGATTTGTGAGATTTCAAATGATTTTTCAGTTCTGTGCTGACAAAAAGTCATTGTCATGATCATTTACAACTGAAGATGACTTTCTGGAAGTTCCTGTCAAACTGTTCCAGATTGATGGGGTCATCTATAATGGGATCAGCATCTAAGGACATCAGTAGGAAATCCTTTACAATACTTTTTACAAATACTACACTGAAACATAGTAATTAAAAAAGTAAAATAATAGCATTGGCCAACATTTACTAATGTGAGAGTGTCTAGATTTTCACGTAAATTGTTTATCTGGATGAAGAAAACATTCTGCACCTAGTCCAAAAAGGGTTGCAACTTACCACTTGTGGCGTTGTAGAAAAATATAAACTCCAGGGGCTTGTCCAGTGCGACCTGATTTTCTTGCAAAAACTATAAATTATAATAAATATAATTTAACCAAACAGCAAAGTATAGTATTGAAAACCTTGCAGAATATGGATGATATTGTGGTGAGACAGGCAGACAAGGGAGGTGGTGTCATTGTTTTAGATTCTGGACTTTATAAAATGCTAAATGAACAGATGCTTGATGACACACAGGTTTATAAGATCTTACAGCTGAGTTCAAATCTGATTTACAAAAGATCATTTCTGAGGGCTCTGTGTCGGGAATTCTCTCTCCTAAACAAGTCAAATTTTTAGTACCAGAATCTCCAGTGTTGTCTATTCTACACTCATTACCTAAAGTGCAAAAATTAATATTTCCACTGCGGCTTGATCCAGTAGTTTCAGGCTAAAACACAATTTTTTAATGTTTAATAGAGTGTGTTATTTGCAAGTGTCTGGGCATCCATGGAGGCTAAATTGTCACCATCATTAGTTAACATTTTTCAGCTATTTTGACAGTAAATATTCGTTCAGTAAATCCATTCAATCCGTCACTGCTCTGGTATGGCCGCTACATTGACGATCTGTTCTTTATATGGGTCGGAGATGTGGCGGCCATATCTGAGTTTATACAGTACCTTAATAACAATAATCTGAATCCACAGTTCTCTTATATCCTCATACAGAAGACATAACTTTTTTTAATTTGAACCTGCAGATTGATTGGTCCAATGTGTATGTTAGTTCCACTTATAGGAAAAGTACGTTACGCAATACCATTCTGCATACTGATTGATACGATCTGTCTAGTACTATTAAGGGAGTCCCAATCAGAGAGTTAACCCGTGCGAAAAGAACCATAGAGGGATATAACCGTGAAGCTGCGGAGATAAAAACAAGGCTCTGCAGCCGCGGCTATCCACGTAGGGTTTTGGTTTTGAGTAGACAAAATTGTCTAAAAAGAATACGAAATCTAATGATTTACCTCAACCTGTATTTTTTCCCACTCCATATACTCTGAAATTTAATAATATTCATCACATCATTAACGCATTAAAGTATATTTCAGTGTTAAATTTTCAACCAGGATATTCAGAGGTTATTAAGGGTGGTGTACAGTGTGTACCGCGCAGAGCTATTGGCACAGACATGATCTCCTAGCTTGTTTGTAGAAAATAAAAGCCACAGTACCAGTAAAACATGGTTGCAATAAAATGGTACGTTAAAGTGCGATCACACTAGATGCACCTATTGTAATGTGATTAAAGTGTCCACTGTTTTAAAGAGGACCTTTCATGGGTCCAGCCTCTGTTTACTAAGTACCAGGTTATAGAGGGCATGTGGGGTGGAGGCCAGATCACTTACTACTTTTTCAGGGCTGTGACACTCTCCGTTGCGATTGGACAGCGCTACAGCCTGGGAGAAGGAGACGCCCATTGAGAATCCCTGGCGTCTCCTCCTCCCTGTTCCGATGCTATGCATTAGCATAGCGCGCGCCCAAACTTTGGAGGCGCAGAGCGGGTGAACAGAGCGGCGCCCTGAAAAAGTAGTAAGTGATCTGGCCTCCACCCCACATGCCCTCTATAACCTGGTACTTAGTAGACAGAGTCTGGACCCATGTAAGGTCCTCTTTAAGTTCATCAGATAGTGGCACTAGACACAGGGAGGAACAAAAATACCAAACTTCAAAAAAGCAAAACTTAGCCAACTAAGAGAGGCCATAGGCCTAACTAACTGGGACAAAGTCCTCAAAAATAAAAATACAGCCACAAAATGGGATATTTTTAAAAGCATCCTAATATCTAATTGTGAGAGGTACATACCATATAGGAATAAAATAATAAGAAACAAGAAAAAAACAATGTGGATAAATAGAACTGTAAAGAAAGCAATAAATGACAAAAAGAAAGCATTTAAATCACTAAAACAGGAGGGGAGTGAGGAAGCATTGAAAAACTATAAGGAAAAAAATAGAATATGTAAAAGACACATAAAAACAGCCAAACTAGAGACCGAGAGATTAATCGCCAAAGAGAGTAAAACTAACCCTAAAATGTTCTTCAATTATATAAATACTAAAAAGTATAAACCTGAAGGTGTCGGCCCCTTGCAGAGTAATGAGGGGGGAGTAGCAGAGAGCGATGAGAAAGCGAAGCTGCTAAATAACTTTTTCTCCACTGTATTCACTGAGGAAAATAAAATGTCAGATGAAATGCAGAGTATAAAAGTAAATTCCCCTTTAAAAGTGTCCTCTCTGACCCAGGAAGAGGTGCAGCAACGTCTTAAAAATATTAAAATAGACAAATCACCAGGACCGGATGGCATACACCCCCGTATCCTAAGAGAATTAAGTAATGTCATCGACAGACCCTTATTTCTGATATTTAAGGACTCTATACTGACGGGGAGTGTTCCACAGGATTGGCGCATAGCAAATGTGGTGCCAATATTCAAAAAGGGTCCAAAAACAGAGCCTGGAAACTATAGGCCGGTAAGTTTAACTTCTGTTGTGGGCAAACTGTTTGAAGGTTTTCTGAGAGATGCTATCTTGGAGTACCTCAATAAAAATAAGCAAATAACTCCATATCAGCATGGCTTCATGAGGGATCGGTCATGTCAAACCAATTTAATCAGTTTCTATGAGGAGGTAAGTTCTAGACTTGACCGCGGCGACTCAATGGATGTCGTATATTTGGACTTCTCCAAAGCGTTTGACACTGTACCACATAAAAGGTTAGTATACAAAATGAGAATGCTTGGCCTGGGAGAAAATGTCTGTATGTGGGTAAGTAACTGGCTTAGTGATAGAAAACAGAGGGTGGTTATTAACGGTACATACTCAGATTGGGTCACTGTCACTAGTGGGGTACCACAGGGGTCTGTATTGGGTCCTATTCTCTTCAATATATTTATTAATGATCTTGTAGAAAGCTTGCACAGTAAAATATCAATTTTTGCAGATGACACTAAACTGTGTAAAGTAATTAACACAGAAGAGGACAGTGCACTGCTACAGCAGGATCTGGATAGACTGGAGGCTTGGGCAGAAAAGTGGCAGATGAGGTTTAACACTGACAAATGTAAGGTTATGCATATGGGAAGGAATAATGCAAGTCACCAGTACATACTAAATGGTAAAGCATTGGGTAACTCAATGGAAAAGGACCTAGGAATTTTAGTGAACAGCAAACTAAGCTGCAGAAACCAGTGTCAGACAGCTGCTGCCAAGGCCAATAAGATAATGGGTTGCATCAAAAGAGGCATAGATGCCCGTGATGAGAACATAGTCCTGCCACTTTACAAATCACTAGTCAGACCACATATGGAGTACTGTGTACAGTTCTGGGCTCCTGTGAACAAGGCAGACATAGCAGAGCTGGAGAGGGTTCAGAGGAGGGCAACTAAAGTAATAACTGGAATGGGTGGACTACAGTACCCAGAAAGATTATCAAAATTAGGGTTATTCACTTTAGAAAAAAGACGACTGAGGGGAGATCTAATAACTATGTATAAATATATCAGAGGTCAGTACAGAGATCTCTCCCATCATCTATTTATCCCGAGGACAGTGACCATGACGAGGGGACATCCTCTGCGTCTGGAGGAAAGAAGGTTTGTACACAAACATAGAAGAGGATTCTTTACGGTAAGAGCAGTGAGACTATGGAACTCTCTGCCTGAGGAGGTGGTGATGGTAAGTTCACTAAGAGAGTTCAAGAAGGGCCTGGATGTATTTCTGGAGGGTAATAATATTGCAGGTTATAGTTACTAGAGAGGGGTCGTTGATCCAGGGAGTTATTTTGATTGCCTGACTGGAGTCGGGAAGGAATTTTTCCCCCTAAAGTGAGGAAAATTGGCTTCTACCTCACAATGTTTTTTGCCTTCCCCTGGATCAACTTGTAGGAAAACAGGCTGAACTGGATGGACAGATGTCTTTTTTCGGCCTTACAAACTATGTTACTATGTTACTATGTTACATAACACAATATATTAACTGCAATAGCGAGACATTTGTCAGATGTGACTATGGATAATAAGAATAAAAAACACTACAACACATGTCTGCTGTGTCTTACCATACGTTACATGTCCATAATAAAAAAAAAAACACCTCGTGCTTGGAAGTACAAACTATAGAAAGAGTTTCATAGAGTTACAATACCCATTAGAGGAGGAGAATCCCCACGCCATTTACTCAGTAGGGAAGTGCAATGAAATAAATACGTGTGGCCCTCTTGATCTTAACAGGAAACAAGATTTTATCTTGCACTATTAATTATAGTTTTCTTTATATTTTTTTTTTTTGCAATTTAATGTGTATTTTTCTGTAATTACCGCGGTTACTCTGTGAGAACAAGCTCAGACTGGCCAACGGGGGAGCAGATGAATCTCCTGGCGGACCCCTAGCCTCCTACCCTTGTACAAGTGGCTCATGATACTGTAGACAGACTGCTCTACATATAGATAGGCAGCGTACAGCATCTAAGCCAGCCTATGTCCTGCGCAGCTTACTATTATAGATGCATCAGGTGGCTGATATGACTTTGAGGTATAGAGGCAGGCCAGCCAGTATCCTCTTTACTCAGGGACTTGCGTTATTGAAATCACTGCAGGGATCCTCATAATCAATAATCTTGCAGCTTCTTTTTGCTGCCTGCCGCTGTGTAAGCAAGTATTATTTGCCTGTAGCTGTACAGTGGGCCCCCAGAATGAATTTTACTGGTGGGTCCTAGTCATCCCAGTCCGACACTGCATGGGAGGGTTAAAGTTGGTTTTATAGGCATTTATGATGAACCTGAACCCTACCAGGACCTCTGTTAGTAACATTAAGACTTGGTAATGAATTGCTATGACTACGAGTGTTAAAGGGGTTCTCCGAGATATATATATTGATGAGCTATCCTCAGGATAGGTCATCAATATCAGATTGGCAGGGGTCCGACACCCGGCACCCCCGCCGATCAGCTGTTTGAAGAGGAGGCGCGCGCCATATCAGCGCTGCCTCCTCTTCAGTGTTTACATGCTGGCCGACTCGGGGGTAGTGGTGAGTAGGTGTAATTACACCTCACTGCCCCATTCATTTCTATGGGAAGAATCGCTTCCATACAAGTCTATGGAAGCGATTCTATTCATAGAAATGAATGGGGCAGTGAGGTGTAATTACACCTACTCACCACTACCCCCGAGTCGGCCAGCATGTAAACACTGAATAGGAGGCAGCGCTGATACGGTGCGCGCCTCCTCTTCAAACAGCTGATCGTCGGGGGTGCCGGGTGTCGGACCCCCGCCGATCTGATATTGATGACCTATCTTGAGGATAGGTCATCAATATTTATAACTCGGAGAACCCCTTTAATTTCCAATTGAAATGCGCCATAAGTACTGTTTGTGTACTGTGTGTTCTTACCTGTGGAAGTTTATGAAGATTTCACCATAAAGGATCCAAGTCATTCTATCCGGTGACTGGAAATCTGTTTCTTTTGTACCAATTTTTGTGTCCCACACTGTTCTTGAGCCATGGATTCTCGATAGAAGCTGGCCATTAACTGTTAAAGCTTATAATGTCATATAGAGAATGTTCAGGCCAGGTTTCTCATGATTTCACTATGGCAGGTGATTGATGTTACTCTATGGCCCTGATTTATCATACCATCACTCCAGAATTCTGGCATCAAAAAGTCGCAAAATAGGGCTTTTGCGACTTTTTTGCGCAAAATTTTGCGACTTTTTGCATGTGTACACCACTCACTCCAGTTTTGTAATATGGGTGGAAAAGTGGGTGTGGTTAGCTATGTTAATGAGTCTCGCTCCAGATTTATGATTGCGACTTTTTTAAAAAGTCGCAAAATAGTCGCAATCTCACTCCAGGAGGAGGGTGGAGTAGGAAAAGTGGAGTAGCTTCTGTAGACAGAAGTGTTAGGTTTGAGGACACGCCACATTTATCAAACAACCTGTGACGTTTGATAAATGTGGCACAAAGTACTCCAACATAGATGCAAGCAAAACTGACTTCAAATATTCTCCTAATGATAAATTCCCCCCTATGTGTTCTGGCTGTAGGTTTAGACATTAGGATTTTGTCTCTGTCATGTCATATAGAGAATGTTCATGTCAGACCAGGCCAGGCTTCTCATGATGTCTCAATGGCAGGTGATTGATGTTACTCTCCCTGCTCCAGACTTGCACACATATCTATACATTTATCTATTGGGATGTTGTCTCTTTATAACCATCTGGGTTCTCATGATGTCTCAATGGCAGGTGATTGGTCTTAGGGCTGTCTTAGACCTACAGATAGTCGACCAGATCACTGCTAACAAGCATTCATGGGAAAGCTTGTTAGCGATGATCTGCCTGTGTAAAAGTGCAGCTGATTACCAACGTGCGTGCTTAAAAGTAATCGTTTGCCGGCGGCAGATCATGCTGTCTAATCACAATCTGCTGCTGGCAAACAATGATTCTGTATGGGGACAAGCTATGGCATTAGCGATCGCCCCTCCCCATACTGTGCAGGAGATCGCCGCATGTAATAGCAGAGGTCTCCTTCACTGTTGAGCAGGTTATTGCCAGGAAGAAACTGTTCCTTCCCAACAATCAAAATGCTGATCTGCAGGTCTACTAAGCCCTTAATTTCCCTGCTCCGGCTTGGCATATACGTATCTACCGTGTCACAAATGGGATGTTGTCTCTGTATGTATATCAATCTCAATTGCACATACAAAGTAGTGAGGCAAAATCTGCCAGTATAATAGTACAGAATTCATCCGTGACCTGCCAGCGATGCTCTTCTCACTAAAGTCCTTGTACATTAGAAGTTTGACTTGCTGTTTTGTTACTGGTATCTCAGGGGAAGCAGTGCTCCCTTCCACCTTTCATCCCATTGGTGTATATGGAAATTTGGTAAAGTCCGATTCACAATTACTTTGAATCTCTATTCTGACAGTGATATTGTGTTATAGGACCCATCCATATAGTCATCCTTATATCCAATGCTAAGCTTTTCCTGTGCACTACTCTTCTGCTTACTGGGGAATGGCATCATTTCTAGGGAACCTCCAAGGAGCAGGCAGAGAATGAGCATAAAGTAATCAATAAATTTAGCTCTACTCAGGAAGTGCTGTAGAGTTTTCATGCTTTAAAGTCTGCGCATGTGCGGTCTATCTGTATCGTACGCCTTTGTCACTCCCGCCGTCTCTGTAGTTTACAATGGAATGAGCAGCTTAGACGAGAGTGTGCACATACTGTATAGGCGGCAGGGGGATTATGTAAGCAGAGCATTGATTCAACTGTCATTCAATAGGAAGGTCAACACCCCCTGAATGAGAAGTTTTTTCAAAACTACCTTTAAGGTAGTACTACATACTGTAGACCACAGTGGCAGTAGTGGTGATATTAAAAAGATTGCTTGAAGACAAGTTAGATAAGATGCTGGACACCACTCTTGAGGAGGCAGTGAATAACTGAAAAGATTATGGCACACTGTCAGTTATCTAATGCTTGCTGCCTCTGACATCACCTCGTTATAATATTCCTATGACATCACCTCATTAAAATATGCCCATTACATTGCCTCATTATAATATGCCCATGACATCACCTCATTATAATATGCCCATGACATCACCTGATAATAATATGCCCATGACATCACCTCATTATTATATTTTCATGATGATTTTAGTGCATCATCATTGACCTATTGCTTGAGGCCTGTGACATCACTGGCTCTACGGATATAACCTTTAGGTACACTAAATCTGAGTGGAAACATTCACATAAGCTACATGTCAGTTTCACAGTCAGAAAAACAACATCCTGAGGCCACCAACAAGATTTCAGCTTTGATTTTTTTCCAGCCAAATAAAATTAAGGCACTCATCTGTCAGAAAGGTTTTTTTTTTTTTTTTTTTTTTTAACTAAGTATTCATAGAAAACAATTTTTAATTAATTTTAGCTGTTTTTCATTCATTTCAGCAGTACTATACTATTGAAAATTAAATACAAAGTATTGTTCTGTGTATATATATATATATAGATAGATATAGATATGTTTGGCTGCTACAGTGAGAGATAAATGCCATCTGTTAAGATACCTTTACATGGGGCGACGATCTAGCAGATTGTCAGGAAGGAAGCGTTCCTTCTCAAAAATCTGATGATCGCTACCGGAGGAGACCAGTGCATTTACATGACCGATCTCCTCCAGTTCCTCCAGAGTATGGTGAGGTCATTGTTCTTCCCCATACTGACTTGTGTCCCGGCAGCAAATCATGATTACACAGCACGATCTGTTGTCTGGAAACAAGGATTTTTGTGCCCCACTACCGCTCCAATTACCCAATGAACAAGCGTTTCGCATGTTCAGCAGGTAATCAGCGGTACATTTACACTGCCAGATCATCCTTAACAAGCGTTACTATTAATGCTTGTTAGCAATGATCTTTTCAATTCTCGGTTTGTGTAAAGGACCCTTTAGTATAATAATAGATTGGTAAAATTGTGCTAACAGTTTGACAACTCTATTGTCCTCTTGATAGACCTAGATAAAGATGCCACAGAAGAACATTGCACTTGGTGTAATGTGTGATGCTCTAATTGTGTCACTCATCCCTTCCCTTTATGGTCTCTATGGCTGCAGTGAGAAAGCCAAGCACGTCTGTTTGCTGTACTAAAAGTCCAAACAAAGGAGGAAGAGCCAGGAAAGGAAATAGAACGATCAACCTTTTTTATGTAAAAAGAATTAGATAGAATATTCACTTATAGGCTAATATATGATAAAATATAGACACATCCAGACACAGCCATTTTCACCTTCCTGACCAAGCCTAATTTAGCAAATATGTTGATATGTTTTACCTTTATTTATCAAAAAATGCAAACTTTACAGAAACTTTGAAAAAAAATTTTTTTATATTTTCTAAAGTCGAGTTTCACTGTTTTTAAGGCTTCTTTCACACGAACGTTGTGTTTTGCAGTCCGCAAATTGCAGATCCGCAAAAAAACAGATGGCATCTGTGTGCGGACAAGAATAGGACATGTTCTATTTTTTTTTGCAGGCTACGGAACGGACATACAGATGCAGACAGCATACAGTGTGCTGTCTGCATTTTTTGCGGACCCATAGAAATGAATGGGTCTGCATCCTATCCGCAAAAAATGCGGATCAGAGCCCGCAAAAAATACTGTCGTGTGAAAGAGACCTAAGACAGACAGTGATTCCTCATGAAAGAGTTATTAATTATCATTCACCGTATGTCTACTTTATGCTGGTATCATTATGTAAATGTAATGTAACAATTTTTTTAGGATGTTAGAAGGCTTGGAATTTGAGATGCACATTTTGAGGACCAGTTCAGTTCTGACGTCAATTTGAGAGGCTTACATAATAGAAACTATCCATAAATAACCATTTTTGAAAATACACCCCTCAAATTATTCAAAAATAATTTTACAAACTTTTTTTAATATTTAGGTGATCCACAGGAATTAAAGTAAAATGGAGGTGAAATTTAATAGTTTCACTTTTTTGCAGATTTTCCATTTTTATTTTTATTTTTATTGTGTAGCAAGCAACACAAACAGCAACACAAACTTTAATATTTAGTACCCTGAATATGCAGTTTACCTTACATTTTGGAAACTACATCCCTTAAAGGGGTTATCCCATCTTTGACAATGGGGGCATATCGCTAGGATATGCCCCCATTGTCTTATAGGTGCGGGTCCCACCTCTGGGACCCGCACCTACATTGAGAACGAAGCGGAGGGGCCCCGGGGTCCGACCACCGCCAGGCGCAGTCCCCCCGCCTTCCCCCGCTGCGCTAATAGAAACGAATGGGAGCGAACCGCGCATGCGCGGCCCGGCTCCCATTAATTTCTATTGAGCCGACGGAAATAGCCGAGCCAGCGCTCTGCTATTTTCGGCGGCAGCATAGAAATGAATGGGAGCCGGGCCGCACATGCGCGGTGCGCTCCCATTCGTTTCTATTAGCGCAGTGGGGGAAGGCGGGGGGCGGTGGTACAAGATGGGATAACGCCTTTAAGGAATTTATCAAGGAGTGTTGTGAGCACTTTAACCTCACAGGCTTTTCACAGATTTTAGAAACACTTGGCTGTGAAAATGAAAAATTTCATTTCTTCCAATAAAATATTGCTTTAGCCCCAAATTTTCACAATGGGGACTAGGAGAAAAAGCACCTCACAATTTGTTACCCTTTTTCTCTTGAACACGGCAAAATCTCATATGTGGTCATAAACAGCTGTACAGGGCTACAGGGCTCAGAAGAGAAGGACTACAGGGCTCAGAAGAGAAGGAGTGTTATGTTGCTTTTGAAGGACAGCTTTTGCTGGAATGGTTTTTGGGCATGATGTCGCATATGAAGAGACCCTATGGTATCCTACAGTGGAAACACCCAAAAGTGACCCCATTTTGGGAACTACACTACTCAAAAAAATTATTGTGGGATGTACTGAATGATTTGAGCTTACATCATTTCATAGAATTTAGAAACACTTGCCTGGCTGTGAAAACTAAAAATGACATTACTTCCAATAAAATGTTGCTATAGCCCCACATTTATCGCTTTCACAAGGGGTAACTTTCACAAGGACAAAAAGCATGGCATAGTTTGTTACTCATTTTCTCCTGAATATGGCAACACCCCATATGTGGTCCATCTCTTGACGGAGCTGTGTGGCAGCTTATTTTTTTGTGGGATGAGTTGCCATGATCTTGCATGAGTTGCACTATTTTGCAGTACCTATGACTCTTTACAGGTTATTTAGCTTTTGGAAATAATGACAATTCTGCCATTGCTTTCTGGACGTTGATTTTACGGTCGGCGATGTGTGGGGAAAATGATTTGTTAACTTTATTCTGCTGATCAGTGTGATTTACAGAACTTTTTTTAAAAATAAAACTTGCTTTTGAGTTACCATTTTCTGACACCTATATTTTTTTATGTGTCTGGCAATTATCTTGTGTGAAGGCTCATTTTTTGAGAGATGAGGTAACATTTTCATTGGTACTATTTTAGCTACATAACACTGTTTGATTATACTCAATATTATGCTTTTTGTGAGACAGAGTGGCCAAAAATTGGTTGTTTCTGGCACCGTTTTTATCTTTTTTTTTACCGGCATTCACCTGATTGGATAGATCATGTGACATTTTTATAGAGCAGCAATACCAAACATGTCTATTTTTTATTTTCAGTTTAACACAATAAAAGCATTTTTGAAAAAAAAAATCATGTTTTTGTGTTGCCAATATTTATATTCCGTTTTTTTTTGTGGGAAGAGGTGACGTTTTAATTGATACCATTAGGGGTACATACGACTTTTTGATCTCTCAATATTATGCCTTTTGTTAGGCAAGATGACCAAAAATGGCTGCTTTGGGGCCCTTTTTTATTTACTTTTTCTTTACAGCGTTCACCAGACAGATAGATCATGTGATATATTTATGGAGCTGGTCGTTACGGACATAGTGATACCAAATGTCTTTTTTTTCTCTTTTTTTAGTTTTAATGGCTTCATGATGAAAAAGGGGTGCTTTTTTACTTGAAATGAGAAAAGTGTCTAACTCGTGCCAAGAGGACAATTCTATCACACAGCATGAACCACTGAAAACTTTTTACATTGTCTACATTTAAATAGAACCTCTCCTGACATTGTCTACTTTAGTAACTACTTGCATTCCCCATATAACTTCATGTTTTGCCATTCCTTTATTATTCCTACTAGAAGTTATGAATGGATGCCTAGCAGTTTGCAATGAAGGTCCAGATGGATGTTACCAAATGGGAGTGTGTCCCTGAACAACTGAGTGTGACCCACAACTGGTAACATCCCTCTGGACCTTAACTCATAATTTCTAACAGAAACAATCAAGGAATGATACATCATAGAACCATAAGAATAGATGCTCCAGAATTGATATTACATGGGGATGCAAGTAGTTACTACAACAGCCATGTCAGGAGAGGTGACAGGTCTTCTTTAAGACATTAATAAATCTGAGAATTGTGTGCAACTTTCATCAGTGGGGAGCCTTAACCCATGTGTTTCTAAAAATTAGGCCCCATTCACACGACCTTCTTTTTGGTCCATTTTTTGCAGATAGGATGTGGACCCATTCATTTCAATGTAACTGCAAAAAATGCAGGCAGCACTCAGTTTGCTGTCTGCATCCATATGTCTGTTCTATAGCTCTGCAAAAAGGATAGCAGACAAGAATAGGCATTGTTACAATGGATCCGCAATAAAAACAGATGCAACACGGATGTTACACTGACATCATCCATGTTTTTTGAGGATCCACGTTTTGCAGACTACAAAATACATACAGTCATATGAATGAACCCTTATATGAACCAGCATTTCTTATGAGCTCTTGTAATGATGCAATGATTAGAAACATATGGGTCTGTAATGCATTATAATCATATAATATCACGTGGTCAAAAAGGCTCAAAATTTCTCAGGTTCTCACGACCCCTTGTGCACATTAGTGTTACATGAAATCCTGATGTCAGCCATACTTCTTTGCACATTTATATATAGGACAAATTCTTCATCTTTATATGTTGCTCTTCCCTCTGCAGAAGATAGCAATTTTAATTTTCCTACAGCATATAGCCCTATAATCATTGCGCTGTATATATGTATCACATATTTAACTCCCAGTCTTAGACAAATCTTGGCAGCGGTTACCATGGTAACAAAGTAGGATTTCCTTTCCTTTATATTTGAAAAATATAGGATGTGGCTGTATCTGCTAGGGCTCTGATAATT
Organism: Rhinella marina; assembly: GCA_900303285.1. Classification (NCBI taxonomy): domain Eukaryota; kingdom Metazoa; phylum Chordata; class Amphibia; order Anura; family Bufonidae; genus Rhinella; species Rhinella marina. Next base: position 420,075 of record ONZH01023001.1, read on the forward strand.
GTTCCTTGCCGCATGATCTCAAGTACATAAAGTATGGTGAATAAAATCCTCTACAATGAAATAAACTTTGCTTTTAACGCAATTCAGGTAGCCATGTCACAACTTTCATCTGCACTGATGTCTCTAGTATTTTCTGACAGCCAAAGGTAACAAACTAATTTTTATGCATCCTCTAGACTCTAAGTTTTATGGGCAAATAGTCGCATCTGTCCTTTCACTAAGCTAGAAGGCAGATTTATATGTCCTTATTACAAGTCAGAGGTTCACAGAACTGTAATACAATGCCCATAGAGGTCTAAGGACCCATCCTTTTGCCTCCACAAATCTGTGATAAAAAATGTAATCATGTTCCTTCAGATGTTGCTGGCTCTGCTATTTCCGTCAAGCCCATAGAAATGAATGGGAGTGGTGGCTGGTCAAGTGCAGTGCGCTCCCATTCACTTCTATGAGGAGCCGGCTTGGTGGTGGCCAGAATGGAGTCTGTCAGCCACCACCTTGCGGGGCTCTGTTCTCGATATAAGTGTGGGTCCCAGTGGTCCCTAGCGATATGCCCCCATTGTCTATGATGAGACAAATCCTTCAATTGCTTCAAATGTACTACTGTAGGGAGCCCCACGGTAGGCGGAGAGGATGGCAGTAGTTGCACATGGTGGTAGTCCTTGTTATTTCGCTCGCGCAGCCGTGCAGTCATAGGAAAGCTGCACCTTTTCTTTCTTTTGGGGCGCACCCTGGTTTTGATTCTACTGCCTGATGTTAGGTGGGGTGTGCAGTGCCCCACTGCTAAGCTGTGGTGCCCCTGCAAATGGGTTTTGATGTGCATTCCTACAGTATATGAATGCAGCATAAAATTGTGCTGTGTGTAGGCAGTATGGAGTTATTAGGCTCCATAGAGGGAGGAGCAGGTTAGAACAAGTCTAGTCTAGTCCAGAGTGAGAGGAGCAGACATAGCTAAATCCTCTTCTAGATTAAATCAAGCAGAGAAAATGGACAAGCATTTGCCAAAGAGCATGCCAGAAGTATAACAGGAGGTGTTAGTAGAAGTTGTGTGGAGATGAGATGTCTAAATAGGATCTTTGAGTCTTCATAGCCACATGTCTGGGAGAAATAAGCCTCAGGCTACCAGGCATAGTTTATAAACAAGCTGGCCAGTTATAGTTATAGAAGAGGACCTACACCCTGCAGAGGAAAAATTGTAGTCCACATCTATGCCTGTTAATTCCGACTGCAGTTATATACTTTCATACCTCCCAACTTTGCAAAGAGATAAAGAGGGACATATTGTGCGGCGCGCATAGCGGCAAAGTTTTTCAACACTAGGCCACGCCCCTAACCCCACCCACTATAAGCTAATCTCACCCAGTCCCCTTACTGCACAGGGATAATAAACACAGTGATGTCAGAGATAATAAACACAGTGATGTCACCGTACAGGGATAATAAACACAGTGATGTCACCGTACAGGGATAATAAACACAGTGATGTCACCATACAGGGATAATAAACACAGTGATGTCACAGTACAAGGATAATAAACACAGTGATGTCACCATACAGGGATAATAAACACAGTGATGTCACAGTACAAGGATAATAAACACAGTGATATCACAGTACAGGGATAATAAACACAGTGATGTGACAGTACAGAGATAATAAACACAGTGATGTCACCATTCAGGGATAATAAACACAGTGATGTCACAGTCCAGAGATAATAAACACAATTATGTCACAGTACAGGGATAATAAAAACAGTGATGTCATAGTCCAGAGATAATAAACACAGTGATGTCACAGTACAGGGATAATAAACACAGTGATGTCACAGTACAGAGATAATGCACCCCTTTCCGCCCCTCATAGAAAGTTAAAAAAAATAAAAACCTTATACTTACCTTCTTAGTGGCAGCAGCATCACCAGCCGGACATCAGCTTCTCTTGTCTGGAGTGGGCGGGGCCAGTGCTGACTGACGGCCGCCCCCGTCCCCCGCCTAGACAAGAGGTACAGAATGCAGCAGGAGGTACGGAGAGCTGCAGGGGGGACGGGAGGGAGGATGGAAGAAACAGGCAGTCGATTCCGGCTGTCTGCTTCTTCATGTAACAGACAACTTTCTCTGCGTCCTATGGACGCAGAGACAGCTGCCAGAGACCGGGACATACCTCCCCCATGCCGGGACAGCCACTGCAATCCGGGACTGTCCCGCCGGATCTGGGACGGTTGGGAGGTATGTACTTTGTAAGATCTGAGAAAGTTGCACTTATGAAACATCTGCCAGTCCATGCATGCTGAATATGTGATTAATACACTTCAACTTGAATCTTCAGTATAGAATCATTTGCTGCTAATGTGGCCTCCTTATTTCCACTGCACCAACATCTCAAGCTACCAAGGGACCCTGCCTTGCACCTCACAGTTCATCACCACCAAGGGTACCCCAACCAACAGGTAGGAGAACCCAAAATTCCAGAGTTTACTTCAAAGGGAAGAAAAGGTGTGCCATTCCAATTACTGCACAACTCTGAGAGGGTCCGAACAATAAGTACAACTACTCACATCCTCCACATGCCTCCCCCGTGGCTCATTGCAGGTGACCTGCAGATGTTTTGACGTACAAGGCATGGTCCTCTGAAGTGATGTTAAGGCAATGCAGGTGATGGTGCACACAATAATGAAGCCAGGTTCTAGGCAACAAGTCCGCTGCTATTGCTAATGCTATTTTGTAGGTGGTTCACACAAGCACTGTATACATTAATCACAGTCTTTACAGCTGGCATATGCAATTCTGAGGGCTGGTCTCTCTCCTTTAATCAGGCTGTACAGTTTCTCCTTTCCCGGCATAAAAGATACACTCTCTCTATCTCCAAATGTATATATATGTATCCTCAGTGTAATACAGTCTCAGAACAGAGGGCCCTTTCTGTCCTTTTTGACATGATGAGGAACCTGAAGCTTATTTGCTCCCACCACATACAGAGATGTCTGTGGCCTCAATGTAGGTGCATTATCTTTCTCTGACAAGTGCACTGCAATCCTCCTTGTATGGCTGCGAAGCTTTATGTTGCATTCAGTAACTGTTTGCCTCAAAGGCTGTCACATATGCTGTCACTTTTGCTGCTTGTAATCCACAAGGTAATGGTTTCCTTATTCAGTACTGCTCGCTCGTTGTTTTCTCATATATAACCTGGACTACACTGATTCACTTCATCCTAAAGAAGAAAGTGATGGTAGCCGTGTCTAGCCACAATAACTAGGGAACTTCCCATTGCCATCTCCATATACAGCCTCAGAATATAATGCATTAAGTACAGTGATATTCACACTTGCCGTGAAGACACTGCACTATCACTTTAAGAAGTCCTCTTTACTTGACCCTGAATAGATACACTTACTAATAGGTAAGCTGTAACAGGGACATTGGAAGTGGAGGGATTGAGCAAATAGAGGTGGTTATTAGAAAAAATTGAACCATTTGGAATTATTCATAAAGCTCTATAGGAAATGCATATTATGTAGTATAATAACTATTATAATCATACTTATAATAAAAGTTTATTATAATATTTATTATAATATAAAGATATAAGTTATGAGTTAGACTTCATTTTCATACAAATTACCAAAAACTGCTCTTTTTTAAACCATTTATACTTGATTTCCAGTGGTGTATCTGAGTAATATGTAATCATAACTATGTTTAACCACTAAATATCTCTTTATCTGTTTGAATAATGTTATTCATGTGCCTTGCAGAATACACAGGGTGTGGAACCACTTCATGCCATATTGACAATTTCATCATCAGTAGTCCATTCTTGTATGAAGGCTAGGTGTCTGAATGTAAGCAATCCAACTCCCTGATCTGCATGTTCTCAAGAGCATGCGCAAATATGAGGTGAGCACCAGGAGGTGGCACTAGTGCACCCTGCAGGTTTTTTTTGAATGGCAAAGAAAATAAGGCAGGCACATAAATTCTATCCACTACATCATGAAACTTTGCTGTACAGATATTTAACTGACTTCACATATTAGATAAACACACATATACAGTACTCATAGTCTCTTAACCCCTTTAGAGACCTGGACTTTTTTTCATTTTGATTTTTCCTCCCTACATTCCAATAGCCATAACTTTTTAATTTTTCCATTCACATAGCCATATAAAAGCATATTTTTTGCGGGATAAGATGGATTTTTTAATGGCACCATTTAATTTACCATGCCTTGTATTGGAAAACGGGAACAAATTGATACCAAACTTGTGTAGTTTTTATTTTGTTTTATCACTTTGGAAAAAAATAAACTATTTTTTGACAGCCATAACTTTTTAATATCTTGGTCTACAGAGTTGTATGAGGGCTTGTTTTTTGGAGAACGAACTCTAGTTTTTATTGGTACTGTATTTGTGGTTATGTGCAACTTGTTGATCACTGCTATTCAATTTTTAGGCGGGTCAAGGTGATTATAAAAATCGTGAATCATGTTTTTTTTTCTGTTGTGGCATTCACCGCACAGGAAATTAAAAAAAATATTTTAATAGGCATTTTTGGACATGTGCAGTGTCCCACTTATAGTGTGAAAGTGGGAACTACAAACGGTATTTATATACCATGTCATTTTTGCTGTAAATGTGTCTTTAAATGCTGTAAGAACCTCAACAGGCTGGTAAACTGTTATTTTCTACTCACACCACTAGGCGGTCATATTGCCTAATTTATAAATAGGACAGGTTAGAACCAGTTCAGTCTAGAGGAGGAGTAGGAGGAAGGAGAACAACAAGTGAATGTCTGCAGGTGCCCCTGAGCACCTTTGCTTTAAAGTAATCTTACCATTAGAGACCAGAGCTAAAGAAACTAGACAAGCATTTCTCCCGTAGCAACCTGTTCAAAGAATGGAGCAGAAGACTGATGCCTGCCGTTAGGGAGACCACCCTGTTGGTTGCCAGAGACTAATCTTGAATCAGAATCCTGAAGCGAGGTTAAAGCAAGAGTAAGAAAGCTCAGAAAGCAAGTATTCACCTATATATCATACTTCAGATTTATTATAATAAGCAAGCAAGTATTGTCCTCTCCAAGCCTGTGGAGGAATCTTACAGCAACTACACCTTAAAAGTGAATGTAAAAAGAAAGCATTTTGTATTGCAATATCATCCACCTCAAGACAACTTTATTTCAAATAAAGGTTTCATTGTTTGCACAAGTATTGACTCCTCGTCTCTTCCACCATCCTTCTCTGCACCACAAGGAGCTGGCATCACGAAAGACAGGGACCCTGCCACCTGATACCCTAATCATCTGTCATCAAGGGCACCTTGAAACACCATCTGGCAGAGCCCCTGTACCAACCAGAGAGTGCCCCGAAGGAACTGGTGTCACCCTTCCCCTCACTGCATGCCGGCCCAGGGAGCAACAGCAACAGCTACCAAATCGTGAGTACTATTGGACCCATCGGCTCACCACTACTGTGACTATAAACTACACGCTCATGCAACGCTTCTGCAGCCTGGTCAATGCACATGGCGATACCTAATATGTTTATTTTTTTATTGTTTATATATTTTTATATGTAAAATTAGGAAAGGGTTTAACTTATTGATTTAAAGGGATTCTGTCAGCAGGATATTGGGTATAGAGATGATTACGCTGTCTTTTCCCCCGGATGCGGCGCATCTCGCGCATGCGCCGTGCATACAAGAGTCTGTGCCGCAGCCGGAGGAGAAGACAGCGCTGAAGGGGGGTGCATAATTAGCTGGAGGGCGGTGCTGGGCTCTGAAATCTGCGGCGTGCCCGGGCTCCAACGACTCGCAGGACCTCCCCTTGGGCTCCTTATCCAGGTATTTCACATGTTAATAAACGCTTTTTTATGTAAACTACTGACCTAATAACAATTACACTTACATATTTACAATCACAGCAGTAAGGCCGGTATAGAGATGTAATTATCTCTATACCCAATATCCTGCTGACAGAATCCCTTTAAATTTAATATTTTGGCAGTTTATTTAATAACTATTAGCCCATTTAGGGGGCTAGACCCTGATGTCTTTTGATCCCTTGTCCTATTCACCCTAATAGAGAATAGGATTTTGACATGCTCCCTGCTAAGCTGTGTCTCGTGTACAGCTTAGCAGGGAGGTTACTATAAAAGCCCTGGGAAGCAGGCCCAGGAAGCCATGGTAACCAACTGGAGTCATGCAATTTCACTGCGGGGGCTCCAATTCTCACAGATGCCGTGATCGCTGATGATTGTGGCATCACAAGGGTAAAATGACGGAGTTCAGCACGATCGCCATTCCCCGTTATTGCAGCCATATACTCACCGCAGCAGCCCGCGCGATACAAATGCAGGCGCATAATGCCGTGCATGATCCTGTTTTTTTTTCTGTTCTATGAAGAACAGAAAATGAAACTGTGATGTGAACTCTTTGTTAGGGAACTCATACATTGTTTTAACTATTTAGAGTTGTTATATACAGTCTATAAGTAGTCTATAAGTAGTCCCAAGGAGGACCTCCCTGCTCCAAGGACAATGTTAGGCCTTTCAGCCCCAGGTCCTTCACTGGGGATTTCCATTCGCTTACAGCCGACACTCTATCTACCAGGCACTGGAGAGGAGTTGCTTTACTTGACCATTCCCTCTAAATCAACCATTCACAGAGGCTAAGGCATGGGCCAGTGAAACGCTTTTAGAAAGGGAGACTCCCTCTTCTCCTGTGGCATGGTGCTATCACTCATGATTGTGGCATCTTTAGGCCTCCACATCACTACTCACATCCCACACCAGGGACATGCTCCAGGCCTGGTTTTCTTCTGAAAGATCATTGGGCCTGGTCTGCAACCCAACTTCAGTGTTCATAGGCTGCTTTTTGGTCACTCTGTTCAATTTGGCCTAATAGAAGAACAACCTTTATTATTGTCATTGTAGTTATACAACCAAAACCTCATTTGGGTAGCCCAGACCTGAGAGCCCCAAACTGCGGCATCTGTTTGCCACCATCTGTATGAAATCAAAATTTCTAATCAGTATGTCTTTGGGAGTGTGGAAGGAAACCAGAGTACCGAGAGGAAGCCCACACAAACACAGGGAGGACATACAAACTCCATGCACATGTTGTCCTTGGTTGGATGCAAACCCAGGACACAGGCACTGCAAGGCACCAGTGCTAAACACTATAGTGCTATTTAAATGCACCCCATTAGGTGGATGCTAGCATCACAATGGCATGTGTACAAATCATTCAAGGTGGCACAGTGCAGTCCTTTTTTTTTTTTTTTTTATCAGGGCACCTACTACTCCTTGCTTCTCACAAAGGAGCTGGCATTTTCCCTTGCTCTTCTTTCTCTACAGAGCAGAGCACTTTTCCTATTTGTTGTACTATAGCACCATCTAGTGGCTAGCTCTCCTCACAACAGTTCATAAAAGTTAATGTAAGGAATGGGGTCCACATCTCATGGTTTATCAAGTTGGAGATACACATGAGAGCAGCAACAGACCCTTATGTATATGTAGTATTTGGTGATGGTAGATAGTATAATGTTATCTAATAACCAAGTTCAAGCCTATAGAAACAAAGTAAAAACATGGCAAACATGACACATGTTATAGAATCCAGGTTCTGAACAAAATGAATGAGAAAAACAAATAGATATTACTTATCTGTTTCCATTAGTGTCGCTATAGGGTGGAGAGGAAAAGGCCGCAACAGGGCTCTGGTGAGGGAATTCAAAAGCCCTTTGGCCACATACGAAGGTACCAGTAGCATGCTGTGCATGGTAGGTAGGAGCTCTGTAATAGATTTAGCATTGGGCAAAGGGGCACTAAACCCCAGTGCATTTCGTGACTTGCTGATGTACAAACTTAAAGGTGTTGTGTCATCTCAGACATCGGTGGCATATCGCTCCTTTTCCAGAACAGGGCCCCCAACATGAAGGAGAGCACACCGCGCATGTGCAGAATCCTCTCCATTCACTGCTATGTGTCTTCTGAAAATAGCTGAGTGACTGTGCATGGCCATTTTCAGAACTCTTATAGTGGTGAATGGAGGTTTGCCATGCATCAGCTGGTGTTCTCCTTCACTTCTGTCCTACAAATTCAGAGGGTTTGTTTACAAAAGACATCACAACGTAACTAGCTAATATACAACTGATACACTAGGAGTGAGAGCCCTGCTCGCAAGAGCTTGCAATCTATGAGGAAATGGGGGTGACACAAAACGTAGTTGATCGTGATACGTAGTAGTCAAGCCATTATTGTACTGAAAGCAGTGGTGTAAGGACTGTGCTGTAAGTCTGTACCACAACTATCCAATAAAACCGTTGAGCTGCATCCACTGTGTATTATACCTACATTACCTTAGATACCTTCAGTCCCAATAGCCGTTACTTTAGCTTAGGTGTTCATCTAAAATGATGACATCAGAGATACTGATGTATAAAATCTGCGTGACATCACTTATTTACGGTCTATTGTACGGCGTAGACACAGTGCAGATTATTATTGCTTAGTCATAAGGAAATATTTTACAGTACAGTCCAAAGAGTAAGAACGCTCAGCCTGCTGTTTGCACACACGTCGAGCGCAGCTCCACACCCCTGCATGCACATCTGCCGGAAACAGATGTACAATCCAATGAAAACATTGGTGGCTAAGTGTGGGCACTAGCTGAGTGTCCAAGTACCGAAAGAGTCAAAGTATGTCTCTTGTCTGCACTGAGAGCAAGGCTCATGTTTTCCTCATTTTACTGGAGTCACTGACAGGCACATGGAAATTACTCAGACTAATATCCTATCTCTCTCTCTTTTTTATCTGAGTTTCGATTGGGCTGAAATCCCATTCCTTTGAAATACAGCCTGTTTCCTTTGCAGCGTGGGTTTCCCTTGGGACGTCTTGCGTAGGTGGAAGTCTACCTCTCTGGCTGCCCAGAGGAGATGTTATTAATGTCAGAGATGTGCCATCCCTGCTCCCACACAAATATCTAGCTAAAGAGGCGGGATCACCACTGCAGTAGCATAGCGAGGATCCCCATCAGGGTTGGTAATATAAGAGGAGGTCTCCAATCACTGTATGTGTATTGGAATGCAGCATCTGAGATTTATCCATCTCTGGTTCGTTTCACCTCATTTGTTTCAACCTGCCTCGGAAAACAACAACCTGGAGCTTCAGGGGTTAACTGTGTAATTAGGACATATATGTCCATATAAGGGTATACTGCACATTATTTTAGTAGCTGTCTGCATTTTAATTGGGTTTGTGGGAGGAAGGATGAGTCAGTGCAGATAAGGAGGAAGACATTTGAATGAAATACAGAAAAATAGATAGAGATGAGTAATCAAGGATACTAAAGGAAGGTTGATATAGGAATGCCTAGCCTGAAAAACACACCATGGTCATGGTAAAGAGGCTGAAGCATAAGCACAGGTCAAAATGGAATCTGAAAATACAGAGGATCCCATGCTTGGTAAACCCATTACATACAGTACATCTTATTCTTTTCATTTCCCTCTCATTTTTTTATTAATCCCATTGGCATGTACTGTCCCCTTATTATTATTGTGTTTTTGGTGGTCTTTTAATCCTCTTCAGTCCCTGCATTACACATAGCACCATTTTGCTTGGAGTGTTTCTTTAAAAATACACTTCTTTCCACATGGAGAAGCAACACAGTTATTGATAGGGTTCTTATTCTAAAAACTGTTGAATAAACCCCGGACGGGTATCCCATGCCACCCTGGAGCAATGACAGCCGAGTTCCGACTCCACAGTTGTGCCGCTATCTGCAACTTCGCCCTGCTCACGCCAGCACAGGGCCTTTATTAAGACCGGCGTCTAAAATGCCATTCTTAATAAATGTGCCCTTAAGTGCTTTAAATGGATCATTAGTTTTCCCTGTGAGTGTAATATATTAGAATATATATTAGAATACAGAAGTATGCTAATAACTTATAAATTTAAAATAAACTTTTATATTGATGGCCTATCTTCAGGATAGACCAATTAATATCTAATCTGTAGGGGACACACTCCACACCCCAGCACCACTGCCGATTGGCTCTTCTGTACAAAAGGACTGGAAAACTACTTTAAATTATAAACCTTTAATCCTTTAAAGGGGCTGACCCTCAGATTATAACTAGGCCCCTAGCATTTTTGACCTAATACAAGAATCATACTCACATGGCAGATGATTGTTGGGAGGAAAGTGTTCTCTTCCGGCAATCGTCAGATAGCTAGTGGAGGACACCTCTGCCATTACATGCCGCGATGTCCTCCGTGGCATGGGGAGGAGCGATTGTTATACCAGGGCAGCGGTGTGCTGGCTGCAGATCACTATTACACAGTGAGATCTGCCGCCGGCACCATTGTGATTTTTAAACATGTTTAAAAATCACAATTTCCTGATGATCAAGCATTTGCTTGTTCATCAGGCATTTGGAGGCAGTATTAGGGCACATTCACATGACCGTAGTGTTTTACAGTCAGCAAATTGAGGATCCGCAAAACACGGATTGCGGCCTGTGTGCTTTCCGCAAATTTGCAGACCGCACATGGCCGCTACTATCATAGAAAATGCCTATTCTTGTCCGCAATTGCGGACAAGAATAGGACATGCTCTATCTTTTTTTTGCGGGGCTGCTGAATGGACACGGTGTGCTGTCCGCATCTTTTGCGGCCCCATTGAAATGAATGGGCTCGCATCCGTTCCGCAATTTTGTGGACTCATTCATATGGTCATATGAATGAGCCTTTAGACTGTATTAGACCGTTCATAGGAACGCTCATTAGTGAACATCTGCCAGAAAATCTGGCTGTCTAATACCTGGACATATCCCCTTCTTCACCCAGGCAGCCCTTCTGAGTGGAGCATCGGAGAATTTCATGCTCCATTGCTCTCCCTTGCCCTAGGCTGTATCGCGCAGGGCAAGGGTATTTTTGTTTATATTATTACACTGCCAGACAAAGGCTTCTACCAAGTAGAGTTCCCGGTGATGTTACCGGCACTGATGGGCGGGCTTTAGCGCTGCCTTAGCCGTTTTACAGGCTAGGGCAGCATGAAAGCCCGCCCATTAGTGTCGGTGATGTCACTGGACTCACTGCTGGGTGGAAGCCTCTGCCTAGCAGAGACCCGGTACGTCACCAGATATAATGAACTAATGAAAAAGTCCTTGCCCTGTGCGATACACTGCAGGATAAGAGAGAGTATTGGAGCATAAAATACTGTGATGTTCCACTCAGAGGGACTGATTGGGTGTACCTGGGAGTGAACCTGAGAGAAAGAAGGGATATCAGAGATATTAAAGTGCACAAGAAAGGCGTGACCAGACTGGGTGAAGCAAAGAAGTCATTTTGCAAATGACTGGAGCTCCTTTAGAGGAGGGCACCACCACAGCCAACCAGTTTGCCGTCTGTGCATACTGTGTGTTGATGTGAGTGGCATTACTGAGAAACGTTTAAGTGCTGTGCCTTCCTGTGGAAAGATTCTAAATCTTTTAGTGAAGTTGTCCTGTTTCAGAACTTGTCTTAATTCTGTCTAGCCTTACTTTACACTGTGTAAGATTAAGAAATCTGCCTTGCGTCATGGACCACAGTGGCCAAACAGTTTGCAGCTTTCATTTACCAAGCAGCACCATGATCACACACTTTTTCCTACTATTTTTTAGTACATTTCCTAACATACCTGTTTTCACGTACACATCTTCTGCCAATTCTATCAGCTGCTATTATTCTATTATAAACACAGGACTTTATTCTATCATTATTCATAGCAGTAATTGCATTTCACTTTAAGCAAATACATGCAACACAAACAGACGACAGAGTAACGAAAGATGTGTGGCCTGGAGCAGAACAGCATGGCTGTGCACTAAATTAGTGCTGTCCTCATCAAGACAAATTTACCAACAATAACCTGACAAACTCCGCCATGGGCTAAGGAAATACACAGAAGAGACAGAGAAAACAGGAACATGCAAGCAACAAGCTAAGAATAATTCAGTGTATGCTATAATGATTACCCCAGTGAGCCAAAGATGAACACAATGGGATATCCCTCATGTATTAGGATATTGAAGACACAAGTAATAAGACAAAGCATTTTGCAAGTGTTTAATGTCATGGCTAAATGTGTCATTGGAGTGAACTGTATGCAAGTGAAGCCATCTCTCCATTAATCTCAACAGAGCACGCAGGTGCTCAAAATCTTTTGGATAAGCCATATATAACAGAGTCTTTTCTGCTTTGAAACTTAAAAATGACTTATTTGTGACTGTAGGGTTATGGAGTTTTTGAAAAGAAGTCTATATTGTATATAAAGATATCTCAAGTTATAATCTAGTAACAGAAACTCTTATGATCAGCACAGGGCTATTCAGTAAGGTCAACCCAGTCCTCAGCAACTCTGCAATTCTCCTTTCCAATGGGAATATATATGTTGACAATAGAGATGAGCGAACGTGCTTGTTACAAGCACTGTAGCGCTCGGCTCCCCTGCGCAATGCCCGCAGGCATTGCGGATCCGTCCTCAGCTGCATGTAAGTCAATGAGGACGGATCGTTTGGTATGACACTCATACCAAACGGATCCATCCTCCTCACCCGACTGAAAGTCAGTGGGGACGGATCCGTTTGGTATGAGTGTCATACCAAACGATCCGTCCTCATTGACTGACATGCAGCTGAGGACGGATCCGCAATGCCTGCGGGCATTTGTTCGCAGGGGAGCCTATCGCTACAGTGCTCGTAACGAGCACGTTCGCTCATCTCTAGTTGACAAGTTCTTGGTTACATGTGGAATTCAGATTGAAGACAAGAGATCCTGATCATAGATTATGCCAATGTATAGGGACATCTCAATAATGGTATTGCTGCACTGAAGGTATAATAACAGTGCAACATGAGAAAAGTCACTTAGTAAATAGAACTGTGTCTGTATCTTAGAAGAAATTCTCCACTAAAGATTTCATGGAGGAAGAAGGAGAATGGTGTGGCTTCACTTATGCAAAAGTGACTTCTACTCAAGTAACAATTGTAACTAAATTAAGAGATAAGGAAGGACCTTATTTTATGTTTTCAACTATCACTTCTATATTAAAGGTGTTTTCCAGGCTACTGATATTGAGGACCTATCCTCAGGATAGGTTATTAATATCGGATTGGTGAGGGTCCTACACTCCACTCCCCCAGCCATTCCCTGAAGTCTCCAATGCTGGAACTAGCACTTTGAATGCAACAGGAAGCACAACTCCATTCAAAGTGTAGTGGCCATGCTGGGTTACTGAAGCTACACTCCCATTGAAGTGAAGTGCAGCAACACGCTATGGCCACTACACTTTCTGGTCCATGCAAGGTGCTCGTTCCAGCACTGGAAGCAGGGGTGGATTGGCCATAGACCTTACAGGGAAGTTTTCTGGTGGGCCGATGCCCAATAGGCCACCTGAGCCCTTCTCACGGTCAGCCAGTGGAAGTTTATGGACTGTAGTATTTGGCTATGTCGGGGTGGTATAATGTGTCACAATATGGTATTGCTGGCCCTGCCATCCATCAATTTGGACCCAACTACAAAACGGGGCCACTTTTAGTATTTTTTCCAGGGCCACTTTAAGTTCCCAGTCCGTCCCTGACTGGAGGCTGCAATGAACAACTGTGGGGCAGCATGGTAGCTCGGTGGTTAGCACTAGGTTCAAATCTGGCCAAGGACAATGTCTAAATGGAGTTGGTATGAGGATAGCTCATCAATATAAGAAGCTTAGAAAACACCTTTAACCATAGCTATTGGTGAAGGTTACAGTTGCTAGGTACGATAAGGGTAATAGGAAATCTCCAAGATCCATCCAGAAGCACTTAGCTAATTAGATATCGTTAGATCATCGTTGCTAAGTCATGCGTCCTTATCCCGCTACCTTGATTGGTTCCTGCTCCCCCTTTTGAGGAATGTTCCTTCTTATCTCCTTGATACTAAGGCATTGTTGCATAGCTTGATTGATTTTGAGTGGCATACCAACCACTATTGGTCAGTCTGTATACTTGAATCCGCCACAATGATGGCATTAATGCTATGGAGAGACGTGCATCCAAAAGTGATTCATGTATTGGATTCATTTGTGAGGCCTTGAAGTTTGTACTTGCTAATAACGTTTTTCATTTTGGTGGGCACTGGTATGCCCAGCGCACTGGTACGGCGATGGACACCCTAGTGACACCGACTTTTGCTAATTTTTTTTGCCCATTTGGGAGGATCAGTATATCTACAAAACTGATAACCTATTTTTACAGTACATTAAATATTGGACCTGTTTTTTTGACAATGTCCTGCTGGTCTGGACAGGGACAGTTTATAGACTTTGTGGCTTATGTCAGTCAAAATAGCTTGAATATGCAATTTACCGTCTGATTTTAAGAAAGCTTTACCTTATGGGCAATTTATTAGGTTCCGTAGGATTAATAGCAGCTATGATGTTTTTTTTAAAGCAATCTTTAGAGCTAATAGAGAGATTACGAATCAGGGGTTACAATGAGAATTCAGTCAATTCTGAAGCATTCACACAAGCAATTAATTAAGATCGCAAAAAACTTATTTCAGGAACTAAGGTGTAGGTCAGATTCTAGATTTGTTTTTTCATTTAACCATAGCCCTTTATCAGATCGTATCAGGTGATTAGAAAAAACTGGCAATTGATACAGATAGATGAGGATTTGGCAGATCGTCCTCAACAACCCCTTGTTATTGCATTTCGCAGAAACAAGAATCTTAGAGATGAGCTAGTAGGGGAATATTTTCCTGGCAATGTTAAAAAGGATTGGCTTAGGGGATCATTACCTATAGACAACCATAAATGTGTAAACTGCTCCTTTTGCAAACAAATATGTACTGGTGAAATATTGAGATTAGGGTCTGTATCTCATGTAGCTCGCCAATTTATTACTTGTAAATCGGATTTTTTGGTTTATGTTATTTGGTGCCCTTGTAGATTTGTTTTTATATATTGGTAAGATGATCAGATCATTATGTAAGAGAATTTAGGAGCATATGCATTCTATAAAAACAGGAAAAAGATGCCTGACCCAGAATGTCTCTCATTTGCGGGATGATAATGGATCTTGCAGCCTGCTAGTGGTATGAATAGACATAAATGTCTCCTCCACTGTGAAGAAGAGTGAATCATTCGGGGGGCTCTAGGACCATGTGGTATTAATGAGAGGATTGAATTATCCTCCTTTTTATAATTTGTATAATTTTTACATGTCTGTGTATGTGTAGCTATTTCACATATGTATGAATTAATTAGGTACTGGGGATTTAAGTGGGTTCACCTTTTATCCCACCATGCCTTGAAAAAGCGTCTGTGCACGTGAAACGGCTGTAGGCTGTATCTGATTGTACTGCTTGAGCTACTCCTTAGTGCTGTTTTAATGGATTTAAATAAAATAAACTTTTATGGACTGGTGAATGCCTGGATCTGTTTTTCTCTTTCTATTGGATGAGTCATGAATTTAACAATAGAGAATAGACACTTCGAATAAGTTTCCACTTTCATGATTGTATGCAGTTTTTTAAAGCAAAAGCCAGGACTGGGTTCTAAAAGAAGTGCAGTTGAGCTCCTATACAAATGTTATCCCATGGTATTAGAATTATGTTGGAGATGTAACACTGAGGTGGGCATAATAGTTTTTATTTGGTCTACCCTTCAACCATGTTGGCAAGCATTATTTGAAATCAGGCAACTGATGTGAGAGTAGAGCCTTCTATTCAGCTTTTGTCCATGTCCCATCGTAATCATTATAAAGGGTCTTATTTGTCACTTTCCGACAGCAGCAATACCAAGGGACTGAAAATCAATGGAGGCCCAAAAATTAGGGAAAGATAGCCGATATAGACCACATACACAGAATGGAGTTGCTCACAGCAGAGGTAGATACCATTGAGTTGAACTCCTTTGGTTGCCCTGGATGTGAATGAAGACAGGCAAACTCTTTAATATTTGGTTACCTAGAGAGGACGGATTCATGTATTTCTTATTTGTTTTTGGGGCTGTAATATGTAACATAGGGACACAGTCTTTTTTTCTCTTTCCTCCCCTTCGTCCCTCCTATCCTCTATGCTAGATTCTAACTATACTCCTTCATCTTCTTTCCCTTTCTCAAGTGCTTCCCTGTCATGTTTCACCTCTCAACATGTATTTTTGGTTTTAGAATGGACCACAAAAGTTATGAGAGGTTTGTATTTTCAGTTATAAGGGTGCTACTTAGGATGATCAAAGTCAACCTGTTAAAGCTTTTGAAATTTTTTTTTTCATTTATACATAATTAATAAGACATTTTGTCTAATATATAACCTATATTGTAAACTTGGAAAACCTAAAGGCTATGGACACTTTTGGGGGCAATGTTTATAATTGCATTTTACTCATAATATTACTCTTGGTATTATTAATATGTTCATCAATTTTTCATCTAAAGCTTTCACTTTTACTACATTTACAGACTATTGCTTTTTGTTTCACACTGAATCTGTCAGGAAGCTGTTCTGATGAATCGATGTATAGTCCTTATGTTTGAACTCCTGACAACTCATAAACACTCATTTTAAGGGAACCTGTCATCTCCGAAACACCCCCTGAACTAGAGTAAGCGTTGTATAGTGTAAGTGATGCTGAATCCGAATATGTAATTTTTATCTTCATACTCACTTCCATTCAGACGCTGTGCTCCCACAAACCTGCAGTAAAATACATTCACTGGACTCTTATTTGAGTCCTCTCCATTATGTGAGTGAGCACTGGAGTCCAGTGAGTGCATTTTACTGCTGGTTTGTGGGAGCATAGTGTCAGAATGGAAATGAGTATGAAGATAAAACTTACATATTCGGATTCAGCATCACTTACACTATACACCGCTTACTCTAGTTCAGGGGGTGTTTCGGAGATGACAGGTTCCCTTTAAGCAATATTATTATCAGTTTCATAAGAATTGAGATATAATGAGTGTTTATGAGCTGTCAGGAGTTCAGACATAAGGCCTACAGATTAAGTTGTCAGAGCATCCCCTTATGGATTCAGTGTGAGGCAGAGAGCAATACTCTTTAGATGTAAAAGCTATAGAGGAAAAACTGTTAAAAAATTTAATAAAGAACAATTGAAAACATGATTTTTAGCCCAAAATGTGTAAAATGCAATGCTAAAAAAATTTCCCCTAAAGCTGTTCATAGCCTTAAAAGGCGCTGTCCACTCTTTTATAAGTGATGGCCTATCCTTAATCTTTCTTTTATACTCCATTTATAATGCATTTAGTAACATAGTAACATATGTCACCAGCTCACCACTCACCTACTAGACTCCCCAATCACAGAAGAACCCGAATAACAGTTTTAGCGAAGAGCAGAGAGTGGACGGATGATCAGGGGGTTTCTGGGCAATTACTCACCCAAGAGCACCCCTGAGAACTTAGGCAGCCTACAGCAGTGTTGCTACTAGGATTAATTTGGAGAGTGGACCCCTGAGAACTGCTATAATTTAGCCATGTATATTATATATTTCATGTGTCTGTAGATCAATTTGTATGTTTACATGACCTGCTTATTCAATTTATACTGGATGAGAGAAAACTGTAAAATATCTTTTATGTTTTTTGCATGGTTTTAAAGATTGTAACCCTGCCTCCATAGTGTATAGGATTTTGCCATTTCCAGGAGTACAATACTGAGGGACACATTATATTTGTCATTCCTTATGTTGTCATTACACAGTTAATTGCGAGCTTTTCCCTGATGAAAACGGCACAATTGTGACAATGAACGCTGGACATTCCTGTACATATTAGAGTATTTATAGATTCCATATTTAATCAATGTAACTGGTAACTGTCATGCGCTCAGGAAATGTGTTGTTGCCATGGAGATTCTGCCATTCCATATAACCTTATAATCAGTGGATTCAGCAAACATTTCAACTCGATGTACTTATACATTACCAACAATATGGGGTGGAAGTTATAAGTGATGTACCGGAATTTACACCAGACCACTCTCTTCTTGCTCAGCAAATTATGGAGTATTGCACTCTTTTTATATTGGTTATAAGGGCAACTTTCATTTGCTTACTGTTCTTGTGTTGTAGTAGAAAGGCTTCATCATTCCTATGGTCATTGCACTCATCACTTGTCAATTAGTGTCTCCACTACAAGCAGAATATGTATTTTCCACTCTTTATTCTTCCTCCCATACATGAAAAATAAGCTCGATGATGACAATCAGTATGTCTGAGATCTCACTCAAGGTATGAAAAGGCATACACCATTTACCATGCACCATTTATTTGCTACTGTAGTGTTGCTTACATAGTACTATATATACACCAATGTAAAAAATATATACACATAAAAGAGATTGATCATGGAGATCACTCATGGAACTTTAGTTGCAAGATTCCAAAAAGATCCACACATGAGAACCACATACTGATTGGCTCTGTGAACCTGTCAGGAACTTCATGCTGCCCAAACCGCAGGAAGCCTGAAATCCCAACAGGTTACCTGGTTATAAAGAGCTTTGTCATATCGGAGAAAACATATAGGGGCATTTATGAAACTGGTGTAAAGTAGAACTGGTTTAGTTGCTAATAGCAACCAATCACATTCCACCTTTCATTTTTCACAGCTCCTTTGAAAAATGAAAGGAAGAATATGATTGGTTGCTATGGGCAACTAAGCCAGTTCTACTTTACATCAGTTTAATAAATGACCCTAATAGTTTGAAAAGGAGCCAGAACAAGGAGAAAAGGCAGCGCCTAGCCGACTTCTCCACACTTGTATCAGCATGATTAACAGGTCCCTCTCTATTTGTTTCTTTATAGGGGGAGACCTGTCAATATACCCGGGAGAAGGTGGAAGGAACCCCCCAAAGACTCTTCTCCCCATCCTGGCCTATTGATGCAGCGTTTCAGAGTAAGGGCTCATGCACACGACCGTATGTATTTTGCAGTCTGCAAAAAACAGATTCACAAAAAATGCGGATGATGTCCATGTGCATTCCGTATTTTGCAGAACGGAACAGCTGGCCCCTAATAGAACAGTCCTATCCTTGTCCATAATGCAGACAATAATAGGACATGTTCTATTTCTTTGCGATACGAACATACGGAAACGGAATGCACACAGAGTAACTTTCGTTTTTTTGCGTCCCCATTGAAATGAATAGTTCTGCATACGGTCCGCAAAAAAAACGGAATGGACACGGAAAGAAAATACACTTGTGTGCATGAGCCCTAAAACATAGCTGTTTGTAATATGGTAGCCTGTGTTCAGGCAGCATAAAGTTCCTTTAAGTGCCAAAAAATCCCAGCACTACATTTAGGAACACTGAAAGTATTTGGAAAGTGTTTATTCATTTTTTTTTCTAATCCTATGGTTTATAGTAAGTTAGAAATGTTAAAAAGGGACAGCAGACGGGTGAGGTTGTGTGTACGCCATCAGTTAAATAGCCTTTTAATCAGTACCAGCAAACATGAGGCGGCAGTAGCATATCACTGGAATGATGGCTGATTTACTCCCTGCGGCTTCCAAGTTTTCTGTTAGTTGTCATGGTGACTGAGCCTCAAGAACTCCATAACAAATATGGAGAGGGGGGGCAGAGGTTTTTATGGGACAAAGGTCCTCCTGCTGTTGGAATTCAACGATTAAAATAAAACATTGTGACTGCATTGTTTTAGCTCAGGTAATCATTTCTGCTATACATGTAGGTTCAAAACACTTGAATTATCACTTTGCTTTCACAAATGAATGCATTTAGAAAGCTCCGGATGCTGCTGTAATTCATGCTTTTGGTATCATGGCAGTTATAATTTAGGCTATTTTGTGCATTTACTTCTTGTACATGAATTGTATGTAGTTGTCATGGTTATGTTCTGCTGCTAAGATAAACTAAGCTATTGACTCTCCTTTGTTCTGTAATAGTTAACCTCTCCCCTGCCGCTGCTCCTTCTCTGCTCCCTCCATGGACGTGTTATCAGCAATTTTAGCCAGGTGTAGGGTTAATGGCGCCTTTCATTTAATCAGGAGCAGTGGGGTTCATGCCGCCCAGCTGATTTTCTGCACGTACTAATACACTTGAACACCTTTCCCGAAATAATTGTTCAGCCTTTGATTGTGAGTGGTGCTAAGAATAAAATGTAAGTACTAATTCCCTGAGGCATTTATTTCCTACAAGACAACAATATTCCCTGCATTACTAAAAATACCCAAATAATGTGACCCCCCACACACTATGCTACGTACTTGCCATATCCAGGTACAAATGTATCTGTCAGGTACAAAGCATGAATAGTTTGAACAAGTTTGATGGTTTTTGTGTCAAACATACCCATTGCACTAAAATCAGGCAAGGTCCTTCAGTAATAAATGCAACTCAAAGGAAGCATTAAATGAATGTGCAAAGAACTTTGTGTGTCACCTCTCCCCTCTTGTCGTTTTTATCTGACAAAAAGAATAGTTAAAAGCCTACAGAAAGAATAAAGATGTTCTTACTTCAGCAAGTACATTAGTAATAATTCTGTAGTTGGGTGACTACTCCCACCCCACAGAATGGTGTTGCTGTCGGTGTTGAGTCACTTGAGTTAGAAATGTTCTACATTTGGACTGTTTCCTTTCATTTTAGGACAGACTGAATGGGAAAGGGTTGGTTAGCATAGGGGAGGGGGGGGGACTAGTGGCTTACAGCTGTGACTGTGATTAGTGTTGAGCAAATTGAAGTAAACAAAGTGGAATTCAATCTGAATTTCAGGAAAAATTCGATTTGCCATGAATCCGAATTTCCTTGCGTTTCATGGTAACGAATTGCCTGTTCCTAAAATGGTGGCTACATGTGAAAGTAAGAAGCCAGGGAGCGCAAGATCACCCATAATGCCATGCGGCCAGCCAATCCGCAGATAGCTATCCTCTGCGATGTCACAGCCCTATAAAAGCCTCATTCCACGCTGTCTCCACCAGTGACCTGAGCATAGGGAGAGATGCTAGGGACAATGTTTCAGAAAGCTTTAAATTGTAGAATATTGGATAGGGAGAGTGCAGGGAAAGTTTAGGGAGTTCATAGGGAGAGTTTTTAGACACTGTAGGGAGAGCGTAGAGAGACTTCAGCAGCAGTGCAGGCTCACTGTAATAACGCTGTGCATCTTGTTCACCTGCTATCTCATTCATTCTTAATCTGTCAGACTCAGTGTCAACAGGAGGTCTAATATATAGGCACGTTTACCTAGTTGATCTGCTGCCCTATTCACACTTAATCTGTTCAGTTATACATAGACTTACTGTGCATCACACTCAGTCACAACAGGTGGTCTAATATATAGGTGCATTTATCTAGTTCACTTGCTGCACTACTAATACTAATAATCTGTTCTGTTATAGATAGACACATTGATTAATAGATAAGCAATTCTATTTGGCAGTGATTCACAAATTGAGGTGATACACCTGTTTCATTCTATTGTTTATGTCGTGTCCACATTGATTAATAGGTAAGCAATTCTATTAGGCCCTGATTCAAAAATTGGGGTAATACACCTATCTCATTCTACTGTTTCTATTGTAGGGAGAGTACAGGGAGAGAGCAGGGACAGTACAGGTTGAGTATAATCACCCTGTGCATGTTGTTCACCTGTCACACCATTCATACCTAATCTGTTCTGTTATACATAGACTTACTGTGCGTCAGATCAAGTGTCAACAGGCGGTCTAATATATAGATATGTTTATCTAGCTCATCTGCTGCACCATTAAGATGTAATCTGTTCTGTTATATATAGACCTACTGTGCATCAGTCTCATTGTCAACAGGCAGTCTAATATATAGGCGTGTTTATCTAGTTCACCTGCTGCACAATTCATACATAGTCGCATTACTCATTCAGTGACTGTACACTAACGACAACAGACAGTTACCTGGGCCATCAAAAGGAACACGCAGTGGCATAAAAGTTGCTGTAGCCGGCACAAGTAGCAGCAGAAGAAGGGTTAGTGGTAGCAGCAGCCACAGCAACAGGTCAGGGCTCCCGCGGTCATACAGTGGTTGTGTTTTGACCAACAATCCAGCTGTACTGGAATGGTTGACTCACTCAAGTGAAGTCAGAAACATAGGAATCGGTGGGTTCCTCTGACACCAAACTTAGTTGGCATGGCTGAGGAACAACCTTGGTGCCCTCACCTGTCCTCGAACCGCCTCTTTCTTTTGCTACTCTTTCAGCTCGGGAAGTAATATATGCTACCGGCTCTGCTCTGATTTTCAGCGAGGACAAGCTTAGTGAGGACACTCAGCAGCTACAGGCCAGCACAGACTTGAAAGAGAGGTCCTCATCCTCTTTTAGGCATGCAACTAGCGATGATGACAGTCAGGTGGGAGATGTTGTGAGTGGCCAGGGATGTGACCACTCTCAGAGACTGGTGAAGGTGACATAAGTGACGACCAGACAGTAGTGGATAATAATGTAACCAATCGTACGTGGGAGCAAGGTGAAGAGGGGGCATCATCATCATCAGGGGGTGAGGGTTGCAGCAGGGCCCAGAGACAAAAGCAGGGTGGCAACATGCTGATAAGCCAGCAGGGTGGAAGCAGTGGGAGATCTGGAGCCAAATGTGCCTGGGGTAGACTGTCTGCTACTCAGGAGCCTACCTGCCAAGAAAACTAGTGGTGCACAGGTTCATAAAGGCAGTGGTAGGCAGACAGAATAGAGTAATGGGGGAAAAATGCCATATTCGGCAGAGTGGGAATTTTTTTGTTAGTGTGTTGGTAAGCAGGATATTTGGGCAGCAGGTGAAGCGAGGTCAGGGTGAAAATGTTGGCATCACGGCCCTGCATCAACACTTGGAGCATCACAATAAAGTGGCCTGGGAAAACTGTGGCACTAATGTAGTGGTACAGCCTGACGCAGCAACTACTGTATTTCCCAGTGGCCCGCTCCCCTTCTCCAGCAGTCAGGGCTCCTCAACCTCAGCAGAAGGAAACTGTTGTTCCTTCCCTTCATCTATTGCTCCTGTTGCTCCTCCTCCTAATACTCCTTGTCATGTGTTTCGCCAGCATGATCACCGAGGCGATTGCAAACAGACAACAGTATACGTGCACTCATCCAATGGTGCAGAAGCTGAACTTGCAACAAAAAAAAACCCTATATAGAGAGTGCGGCGTTTTACAATCAATGAAACAAAAAATAAAGCGTTGTTACGCCTCTATACGCCTTTTTCACTCTCCACCTCCCTTATCGGTGTTAAGACTTAAAGGGGTATTCTCATCTTGGACAATGGGGGCATATCGCTAGGATATGCCCCCATTGTCCTATAGGTGCGGGTCCCGCCGCTGGGACCCGCACCTATATCGAGAATTGGGCCCCCAAGTGAAGAAGTGCGCACAGCGCAAGCGCGGCCCGCTCTCCATTCACTTCTATGGGGCCGCCGCAAATAGCCGAGCGCTGGCTCGGCTATCTCCGTCGGCTCCATAGAAATGAATGGGAGCGGTGGCCGTGCATGCGCAGTGCGCTCCCATTGATTTCTATGGAGCCGACGGAGATAGCCGAGCCAGCGCTCGGCTATTTGCGGCGGCCCCATAGAAGTGAATGGAGAGCGGGCCACGCTTGCGCGGTCCACACTTCTTCACTTTGGGGGCCCCGTTCTCGATATAGGTGCGGGTCCCAGCGGCAGGACCCGCACCTATAGGACAATGGGGGCATATCCTAGCGATATGCCCCCATTGTCCAAGATGAGAATACCCCTTTAACTTTTAATAATTACTCTAATAATGACCATAACAGGTACTGAAGGTGAAAATATACAGAGTGATTAAAATTATCAGGGTTAGTGCAGCCACGTTGCCATGTTCACATAAGTGCTCCACTGTTATTGCACTATTGAGTCCTGTGTTTGCGCGCTAACACAGGAATCTATTTAGTTGACTGAATCTAAGTGTCCCTGTTATCATACATGAGGCTAGTCACTGACCCTGTCTAAAGTCAATAATCAGTAGCTGGCCCCCGACATGTTTCGCCGATTAACTCGACGTCTTCAGGGGCTAGGGCAGTCTGCTGTGCAGTGGGCGGGGACGGGCCATTATAAAGCCTCTGTTTGTGACATCAGTCATTGTAAGCCAATAGGGGCTTGTTTAGGGGTGTGCACGTCATACACCTGGGTGCAGGTACATACCTCTTTGCTGCTGGATGGGCCCGGTAATTCATTCACCTGTAACGTCCATGCGTGTTGCCCGTGACAAGATCGGGCGGCGCGCGCATGTGCGAGAAGCATCTATGTGCCAGCTCTCCCCTTGTGCGCATGTCGCTGGACTTAGATTCCAGACGTTACTTGCCCATCCATACAGCTTAGCTATATAATCAAATGACAGCTTGATAGAGCTTGTTAGTATAGTGTTAGTATCAGGAACATTATTATACTTATTATATGATCTCAGATCTAATGATACCGTCACTACATTTTTTATAATGGGCTAATATTATTTATCAATAATTCATGTATTTATTTTGAATTTTTAATTTATCAGATCAGTTTATGCTTTTAAGTATGATTCTTGGTCACAGTACTCCTACAGAATCTGCATTAAGGGTACTGAGGTCATATGATCCAAATACCATAACAATAATTATATTAATTTAAAGACTCCTATATGAACTGTCATTTTTTTATCTTACACAATCCAATCCATATTTGGCTAAATTATGATGGTCCTCACCAAAGGTTCTTTTACTTAAATTTATACTGGTTACTGAATTATTATGTCAATCTAATAGTCCCATTCCATGGTTTGGTTCCACCTTATCCCCTACTGCTCTATTCACCTCCCTATTTATTTTTAGTATCTTCTTGTTATTTTCCACATGTCTTGGTAATTTATAGTATCTTTATAATTAGATATTCCCAACATATATATTTAAATAAAAGATGAGTGGGTAAATCCCTCATTTATGCCCTTTGGGCTAAGGCTTTGTAGCCAATATATCCAACGTGTCTCCTCTTGTTGGAGTTGCCTATCATTGTCTTGGTCCTCTTCGTAATTTTTGAATGCCACATATTTTAAAATGAGCAACATTTCCTGCATGTCTATTTCGGATGTGTCTAGAGAGAGGTGTATCAGCCTCAGTAGTGACACTACTGAAATGTTTTGAAATTCGCCTTCTTAATTCTTGAATGGTTTTGCCCACGTAAATTTTTGGGCATCCACATTTTATTATATATACTACATCTGTTGATTTGCAATTAATGTATTCGCGAATTGTATATTTTTTTACTGTCAAGCGGATTTTTGAATTCTTTCAACGGGGTCATATATTTACATCTCGCATTCCCCACATGGGTACCATCCTTTTGTACTTAACCATGTTGCACATATTTTTTTTTTTATTTTGAAAATGGCTCTGTACCAGCATTTCTTTTAGATTTCTCCCCCTTCTGTATGTTATAGATGGATTTGTTGGAACTGCGTCTTTTAAATCATCATCAGTTTTTAGAATGTGCCAGTGGCGTTTCAAGATCTTGTAGATCTTATCATGTTGGATGTCGAAAGTACTTATACAACGCATCTGTTGTGGATACTGTTGTTTAAATTTGGTTGGTTGAGAACTATTGACTAGTAGAGATTTTCTATCCGTATTTTTTTGCCCGATTAGGCTCTGTGTAAACATTTTTTAGGATAACCGCGTGCTATAAATCTTTGATAGAGAAGAATACATTCCTTTTCAAAGGTCTCATCATTTGAGCAATTCCGCTTCGCTCTCAAATATTGACCAACCAGAATGCCCTTCTTTAAAGCCGGTGGATGAAAACTCCAATGTAAAAAGTTGTTGATAGAGGTAGATTTCCTGTAAACTTCTGTTGTGATGGTGCCGTCAGGCCCCAGGGCAACTGTCAGATCCAGGAAATTGATTTTTTCTTTTTGAATTTCTGCAGTAAATCTTAGTCCTATATTATTGTCATATTTCAAAATCCAGAAATAATTTTTCTGTGCCATCGCATAATATTAAAACATCATCTATGTGGCGACCCCAAAATAAAATGTGCTCAGTGTAATAAGTGAGACCTTCAGTGAAAACAAAAAGCTGAACTTGCACCTGGCCAAGTTGCTGGTACTACAGTCCCTCCCTTTTCATGTTATTGAATCTGCACCTTTCAGAGAGCTGATGGCTTGTGCCCAGCCTAGGTGGAGAGTCCCAAGCCGTCATTACTTCTCTAAAAAATCTGTACCAGCCCTGCACACTTATGTTGAGGAGAAGGTGGGCCAGTCCCTGAGTCTGTCGACGTCTGGTACAGCTCATGCCAGCGCTGACATGTGGAGCTGTAACTATGGTAAAGGACAATAAGGGCAGGCGGAGTCACACTGTGATATGGTTCCACATCATCAACCAAGAAATTGAATCCTGGAAAGAAAATTCTGTCTGCGCTGCATCAGGGAGGGCTGACCAATGCTCCCTGCATGGTGCACTTCTATAATCTCGTTGTCATATGGTTCCTTCCACCCAACTGCAAGAGATCTTGAAAATGTCAAGGAATCTGTGCAAAACCGTGCAAAACACGCCCTTCTTGATCTGCAAAGGCAGAATAGTGTTCCCCTACATCACCTCATATGTGATGTTTCCACATGTTGGAACTCCACACTCCACATGTTGAACCAACTGGATGAGCAGAGGAAACCCGTGACAGATTTCTTAATGATGCAGACAGACAGGACTACTCCCCGGTGTAGCTTTGACGTTAGACAGTGGCAGCTCAAGCGTGACACCTGCCATTTGCTCAGGCCCTTTGAGGAGGCCACTTTATTTGCCAGCTGCCATGACTCCGGGATGAATGATGTCATTCCACTCCTTCATGTTCTAAAGGGGAAGCTGATAAATCTGACTTGCGAGGGGACAAAAGACGTGGGGCCTACATCTCATGGCCACCTGAGGAGGAGGAGGAGGAGGAGGACATAAACGACCAGGAATTCTATACAGAACTAGATGGTTTATCTGCCCAAATGACAGGCAAGGTGCAGGAGGTGCATGAGGAGCTAGATGAGATGACATAAATGACACAGTTGACCTAGACAGATCGTGGCAGTATGTAGTGGAGATGGAGGCAGGGAGTCCCTTTAATTCCCTTGCGCAAATGGCAGATGCATGCTGAGTTGTTTGCGTAGTGACAGTCGAGTCGCATTATCACTATTCGGCAGAGGGATGACTACTGTCTCTCCACAATGTTAGACCCTCACTACCGGTCCTAAATGGGGGCCTTTTTTTTACACCTTCTGAAAAGGATGAAACACTCAACTACTATTGAGACATCCTTTGTAGTCGGTTTGTCACTGCCTACGTGCGCCATCACCAATTCTCATGAAAGAGGGGACCCTCTGAGTTCACGCTCCACTGCCATGACTGCTCATAGGGGAGGGCAGGTGCAGCACCAGCTCCATCAGCAGCAACTTAAGTCTTGAGTCTCGGATGAGCAGTTTTCTTCTTACGCTTACTGGAGAAACCACACAGCAGCAGCAGGACATGAACCAGCAGGTGGTGGCATACTTGGACTGCAACCTGTCACCCCATATCTTCCTCCCCACTCTGTTCTGGAGCCACTATTGTGAATCTTCATGCTGTTGCCATCCTAACCACTCTGTTTAGGGGCCATTATTATAACTCTTCGTGCTGTTTACACCGTCACCAGTTTGGCCGTGTTGACATCACCATTTAGTTTTCCATTCTTCTGATGCATCAGAAGAACAGAAAAATAGCAACAAAAAAAAAACAAAAACGTATCATGTTGTTTGAGGCCTCTAACACATGGTCAGTATTTTGCATCAGGATTTGATCACAATTTAGAAGTCAAAAGTTGGATTGGGCCCAAAACACAGAAGACATGCAAATATTTTCATTACATTTTATCTGTTTTGGACCCACTCCTATTTTACCAATACTGATGAAATACTGATGCACAAAACTGACCAAATACTGACTGTGTCATAGAGGCCATGAAATTCCTGAAAGCAGGATTTATTTTCCATCTGAATAAAACTTATATTAGGCACAAATGGTCAAAACTCATGCAAACTGAACATGAGGTCTATATCATATGGTCAGTATTTTATATCCGGATTTGGTCATGATTTGGAAGCCAAAATCAGGAGTGGGTTCAGAACAGATACAAATACTTCAATCACATTTTACCTCTGTTTTGGACCCACTCCTGTTTTGCCTTACAAATACTGATGAAATGCTGACCATATACTGATGGTTTGAAGGCTGATGCTCAAAATACAGGATCTGCTTTTTTGGGCTCTTCTTCTGACAGATCACTTATTGTGAGCCAAATTCAGGAGCCAAGCCTACGTATTAGGTATCATGAATAGATCTGCACCTGTTCTATGTTTTTGACCGACTTTGAGCTGACAATAACTAATGAGAATAATAGATCAAATAAGTGGAGTGTGAACTAAGCCTAATAGTGACGCACAGTTATTCTACAGCTAACAGAAGGGATTCAAAAGTATGTGTTTCCACTGCCACAACATGATCCCTAATACATGGACAAGCCCGTTTCATATGAAGAAGAGGCATTCTTTGTGATTGGGCTTGACTTC
Source organism: Rhinella marina (assembly GCA_900303285.1). NCBI lineage: Eukaryota > Metazoa > Chordata > Amphibia > Anura > Bufonidae > Rhinella > Rhinella marina. The sequence goes on from ONZH01023001.1 coordinate 448,658, forward strand.
ATAATAACTTAATGCAATATACTTTTATATTGTTTCAATTATTCAATTACACAGATTGGTAGAAATTATAGCGCAAATCTATAAGCAGGAATATATTTCAGTTTCTGGCTTCTGTAAGAACAATCAATTTTATTAAGAGGGGCATGTCTATTAATTATTTTGAAATATGTACCCGAATAAATTAAGAATAAATATCCTCCATAAATCTTTTATGACCTCATGGGGGCATATTATATAGCAAAATATATACAAGTCTACCGTAAGTTAAAAAAAAAAAAAAAGATTAAAAAAAATGTAAATAATTAAAAAACAGACCATCTATGCCAATCCAAACCATTACCATAACCTCCCTGTCCACCAAGACTAATCATATGACATATCAAAATAAATGAAGTAAAATAGGGAACTCAGTCTAATACTTTATATAAGTGAGAATTTAAAGAATAAAGAACTATATAAATATATATTTTTTTACTTTTTGTAAAGGGTTAACCCTAATAAAATGAAAAATAACATTTATATAAAAAGTGTATTAAAACCATATATGTCTGGAAAAAATGGCACAAATTTTTTTTTAGATAAATACAAAATTGAGTCTGTTAAACCATGTGTGCAAAAACACTAAAAGAGTCTGGTCATTTAGGAGTAAATCACTCTGTGGTTTTAGTTAATTTGGCTTTCAGGTTCAGACTGTGGTATGAGCCTCTTATACTCTATAAAGTATGCTAGAAAGTACATAACTACTTGAAGTAGTACTACTTGGGCAGTATCTGAGTCAAGATACCTTTTGAGATATGGAAGTATGGAACTGATGATATACAAAAAATATTACAATCCTTCCCAATGGTGCATCAGTTATGAGGGTACTTAGATGATTTAGAATGAGAGATATCATAAGTAAGCTTAAAGGGGGTTCTCCGGAAATTAAGAAAATGAAAATACTTAACCCTTTCATGACCGGACCTATAAAAGGCCTGAATTTCCAGGCAACTTTTTGTGATTTGGGCACATGGTGGTTTAGTGACCCTAATTTTTTTTTGTTTTGTTTGAATACGAAAATAATTTTTGCAATTTTTTTTTTACTTGACACTTAGAACTTTTTATTAGAATGTTTTTTTTAAAGATTTTTTAATATATTTTTTAGGTGTAATTTGGACGAAAACCGCTAATTCTTATAAAAAAAAGGTAATTATTTTTAATTATAGATTTTTATTTTTTAAATATTAAAACTGACACACAAATTAATTATTGCAATGGGTTCCCTATTTGATGACGATCGTTTTAATATATAACATGTATAGATTTTATTTAACGGGGCGACTATGGTGACTGTTTCCATTGGCGACTGCGTGTTTAATTTTATTATTTTTTTAAAATTTATTTTTTAACTTATATATTAATTTATTTTTTACAAATAATATGTCCACCAGTAGGTCATTAAAAGACCTCTGGAGGACATTGACTTTTTTTTTTTTAACACTTTTTTTTCCCACTGTAACTGGGGCATCAACAGGAGCCCCAGTTACAGGGGAAAACAGCCCCCTGTGGGCTCATTAGACACAGGCAGAGCTGATCAGGGTCTCCTTAGACCCTGCAGCACTGCTCAGGCCCCGAGACACCCAACGGTCACGTGACCGCCGCTTCCTTCCTGCTCCACCATGCGCCCAGGTACGTCTGTCCTCCGGCTGAGGAGAAGACAGAAGCAGTAATAAACCGCTCCTGTCTTCTCCTCAGGGTCCCCGCTCTGTCTGTGAGCTGGGACCCAACCTGCTCCTGCTAGATTGCAGGAGCAGGAGCTTTAATCCCAGCGCTGATCAGCGCTGGGATTAAAGGGCCGCCTGCAAGTGTATATATGTGCTATCTGCACGGGGCATGTACAGATAGGACGTATATACACAGATGGCGGTCGTCAAGGGGTTAAATAATACTTTATTATAAATGTATTCCCAAATACCTTTCATTAGTTATAATGGCTCATTTTGTCTAGGGAGCAATCATTAAGAGAAACAAAATGGTCGCTGTCCTATTAATACACCATTAAAAACCTATTCTAATAACACAGCAGGACAAGTTACTTCACAACACTGAGGTAAAGAGCCGCCTCATCCTCCTCTCTGCTCTGCTACAGTTTAATATGAGGTTCAGCTGAATCTCTGTAGGAATGGAGTCCACGAGGAGACATGAAGTACATAGAGGATGGTGGAGATGTGAGTAATGAGCAGCAACATTTGTCTGCAGTCTCCATTGCCACAGTCTGTCCTGCCCGTCCTCTCTGTACTTCATGTCTCCTAAAGAGCTCCTTTCCTTCAGATATTCAGCTAAAATTCTTATCATCTGTATTCAGGATCATAATCCCTGACAAGTGGGGCAGAGAGGAGGATGAGGCAGCTCTTTCGCTCGGTATTGTAAGTAATTTGTCCTGCTGTGTGATTAGGACAGGTTTTGTGTGTATTTATAGGATGGCGGCCATTTTATTTCTAATGATTGCTCCCTAGACAAAGTGAACCAATATAGCTTAATTCCCGTAGAACCCCTTTGCATCACAAGTATGGGTAGATGAACTGTCCTATCAACTGGATTCACATGCCACACATAATTAGACCCTGAGATGTGATCTCTATCATAAAGTCTTGTGGGCTATCCTTATGGAACTATCAAAATAAATACAGGAGCAGTATCTGTGTAGTATAGATAAAGTATCTGCTTTAGATTAGTCCTCCACTAAGTCAATTCACGCCTGTTGCTAGGCAAACCGTACAAATGTGTATAGCTGCAGTATAGAAAATCCTCAAGTCTCTGCTGCCTTTGCCTATAGCATTTGTAAAGAAGATTTCTCATTATTGAGTGTTATTAGATATGTTTGTAGAATAAGATGAAAAGGGATGTCATACAAGATATGACATCCCTTGCGCAAGAGGGGCTAATGAGGTGGATATATAAAGGAGGATACAGAGCCTAACTGGAAAAATACCCTGAGGAAGAACACCGTGTTGTTTGAAACGCGTAGGTTAGTAAGTTTGGCTCAATTACCTATCCGTAGCACAGGTGACGTCACCGCACGCTCTGAGTGAGCGTGAGCTACAGACAAGCAAGCGGAGCTGAGCCACCGGCCGGGGCTCGCTCCAGAAATTGAGAAAGTCCCTAGGAAGAACCGGGACCGTATCCTGAACCACCGAACACCCTGAAGACCTTGTGCATGCCACTAGAAAGGTAGGAACACATGTGTAACTAATCCAGTACGCTATGAATACAGCGTTTTGAGTGTGCGGAACATTGAGACATATGTGCTAACTACCGCTCCAGAGGTGAACTGAGTGGTATACTAAATCTTACAGAGGAAAGTTATTGAATTAAAAGTACCATCTAGGTGAATAAGGGATATCAATATACCAGTTGCGCAGTGCCATTATATAGATATATACGTATTTGGTTTTCCAGAACAGCAGGTGTGCAGTACTGCTGCGGTAACGGCAGCAACAAAAAGTGTCTCTAAAGGTAGCGCTAGTGGATAGTTTTCTGGATACATTCTCCCTAATTGTAAGCAAAAATTCGATAGCAATATAACATGAGCGACCAGTGTAGTATATAAAACTTTCTGATGCTTTAGTTTAATAACTTTTAGACACAAATAATATTGCTAAGAGCATCCAGAGTTTTGCGTATGTGGTAATAGAAATAGGTCCTTAATGTTACAAGGTCCTAGTGCTGGGGATCTTCATTCAGGCATTGCCAGAAGTTTGAACGCCTCTGTCTGGCCCCATTAACTATAATGGGGATCGGCGAAGATCTAACTGCAACCTGGTGAATATGCTGAGAATTGTCCAAAAGAAAACTGTGCAAATCAGTTTTCTTCTGGGTTGTGACCTGATCTCCACTGGTCCCCATTATAGTTGATGGGGCCAAATGGAGACGTTCAAGCTTCTGGAAATGCTGGAATACGGAAAAATACGTCAGGCTGGAACAGTCTAGTGTGAAACTAGGTTTACGTAGATGTTAACATTACATCACAAGTCTGATGACTGAATAGTAAGCTTAATATAAACATATAGTATTATTTTCCATATCTCAAAGTCACAACAAGGCATCTGTTGGTAACAGAGGGTGTTCTACAGCACCAGTGCATAGAACCAGCAGAACAGGAGGAGAACACTAGATGCTTTCCGCAGATTGCTTGTGTTCCCAGCTTGTTTCTCAAAAGAAGCACTCTGGGCTGCACCTGTAACAAAGACAACAGCATTGTTGTAATTGAGACATAAATATATTATAACTACGTGTTAAAAGTGTCTATAATTATTTTATAAAGGGATTAGATCAACACGAAAGAAGCATATTACTTATTTAGAGGCTCAGCTGGTACCAACAAAAGTGGAGCTGTAATTATTTGGAGGCTGGTTACCTCTCTGTCTGACAGGAAACAATCGGGGTTTGTTTTAGGTGCATGTTTCCTATATTCTTTACTCAGACATGCAGTGCAGATGGAGATATAGCATGTCTATCCGTCCAGCTATCTGTCCGTCCTTCTGTTTCCCGATTTTAAGACGTCCCCTATTACACAGAATGGATTTTCATCTTGCCAGACAAAAGAAATATTGAAAATCCAAACTTAAAGTGGTTGTTTGCTGCCTTCAGTTGCTAGCTACACTACCCCTGGTACAGTATAGCTATTTACTGTATGTAGCTTCCAATTAATTCAGTACTAGCTATACAAATCCACATGCAGAAAGTTCTCCCTAATGGCGGCTACATGCCGCTATAATTATAGAACTTATCAATTTAGTAAATTCTTCCCTATACACATATATTATAAAAAATTAATCAACACTGAAATTTGGACCAAAAACTAGATGGCGAACTTTTTTTTTAATCAAACTGGAGCTGCTTTAATGACTTAATAATTTTTTAAATTGTTGGGGATATTTTTTTATTTTATTCTCATGACACACTGAGCTTTATATAGGGCTTTTATATACATTTTTGTTTATTGATGGTGGTATTGCATTTTTAATGTGTACAGATAGTAAAAACACAAATGTCCATGTTTTAATTAAAGAAAATCAGCAATTTCTCTTTTTAACTAGGCATAGTGCCTGGTAGTGCCTCTCCTTGATTGACAGAGACAGAACGGACATGGAAAGAGCCCTTAGGGAAAGTGGTCCCCCCTCCCCTGCCCAACAATTGTTTTCCCTGACACCATTATTTATGTTTTTTCTATTGTCTTTTTTGGTCCTTATAGTTACAGTGGGGAAAAGTATTTAGTCAGCCACCAATTGTGCAAGTTCTCCCACTTAAGAAGAAGAGAGAGGCCTGTAATTGACATCATAGGTAGACCTCAACTATGAGAGACAAAATGAAAAAACAAATCCAGAAAATCACATTGTATGATTTTAAAAGAATTTCTTTGTAAATTATGGTGGAAAATAAGTATTTGGTCAATAACAAAAGTTCAGCTCAATACTTTGTTATATATCCTTTGTTGGCAATGACAGAGGTCAAACGTTTTCTGTAAGTCTTCACAAGGTTGGCACACACTGTTGCTGGTATGTTGGCCCTTTCCTCCATGCAGATCTCCTCTAGAGCAGTGATGTTTTGGGGCTGTCGCTGGGCAATACATACTTTCAACTCTCTCCAAAGGTTTTCTATGGGTTTGAGATCTGGAGACTGGCTAGGCCACTCCAGGACCTTGAAATGCTTCTTACGAAGCCAATCCTTCGTTGCCCTGGCGCTGTGCTTTGGATCATTGTCATACTGAAAGACCCAGCCACGTTTCATCTTCAATGCCCTTGCTGATGGAAGGAAGTTTGCATTCAAAATCTCACAATACATGGCCCCATTAATTCTTTCATGTACACGTATCAGTCGTCCTGGTCCCTTTGCAGAGAAACAGCCCCAAAGCATGATGTTGCCACCCCATGCTTCACAGTAGGTATGGTGTTCTTTGGATGCAAATCAGCCTTCACTCTCCTCCAAACACGACAAGTTGTGCTTCTACCAAACAGTTCTACTTTGGTTTCTTCTGACCATATGACATTCTCCAAATACTCTTCTGGAACATCCAAATGCTCTCTAGCAAACTTCACAAACGCCCGGATATGTACTGGGTTAAGCAGGGGGACACGTCTGACACTGCAGGATCTGAGTCCCTGGCGGCATAGTGTTTTACTGACGGTAGCCTTTGTTACGTTGGTCCCAGCTTTCTGCAGGTCATTCACTAGGTCCCCCATGTAGTTCTGGGATTTTTGCTCACAGTTCTTGTGATCATTTTGACCCCACGGGGTGAGATCTTGCATGGAGGGATAATCTCGAGGGAGATTATCAGTGGTCTTGCATGTCTTCCATTTTCTAATTAGTGCTCCCACAGTTGATTTCTTCACACCAAGCTTCTTGCCTATTGCAGATTCAGTCTTCCCAGCCGGGTGCAGGTCTACAATTTTGTTTCTGGTGTCTTTCGACAGCTCTTTGGTCTTCACCATAGTGGAGATTGGAGTGTGACTGTTTGAGGTTGTGGATAGGTGTCTTTTATACTGATAACAAGTTCAAACAGGTGCCATTACTACAGGTAATGCGTGGAAGACAGAGGAGCCTCTTAAAGAAGAAGTTACAAGTCTGTGAGAGCCAGAAATTATGCTTGTTTGTAGGTGACCAAATATTTTTCAATCATAATTTGCAAATAAATTCTTTAAAAATCAGACAATGTGATTTTCTGGATTTGTTTTGTTTGTTATGTCTCTCATAGTTTAGGTCTACCTATGATGTCAATTACAGGTCTTTCTCATCTTTTTAAGTGGGAGAATTTGCACAATTGGTGGCTGACTAAATACTTTTAAGTTAAATACTTTTAAGTTATTTTTTATTTGCTCTTTCGGTAATAAGGGTAATAGCTAATTAGCAGAGCTGAGCGGAGCAAGCGCAAGGCAAGAGCTCACATAAGACTCACTGTCCTGCTTGTTCCTGCTCTGCTACAGCCTAAAATAGCCAGACTTTAGTGGATCAGTGCTGGTACAGGCAAAAGCAGTGATGCTAAAACTTGTCCAGCGCTCAGTGCAGCCGCAGGGGAATCCGTACTCCTATACATAGCGCTGTATGGGAGCGCAGATTCTAGAGCACGATGGGCATCTCAACGTCAGGTGCTTATTTCACAGTGTTGCAAACAGTTGCAGTATTGGGCTATTACAAATAAGGAACACCTTCCCCGATCTCAGTAAGGACGCTGCTTTCCAGCCCAGAGATCACAAAACTTCTGGTTTTCACGCTCTCAGATCCTGTGGTTACATTTGGGTTAAATGTCTGAGACCAGTATTATGAAACAGCAGAAACCGGTGGCTTTGGCTATGGTGGGGAAATGGTTAAACATTTAATAGGAACTATTTTTTGTAAGGTCATATCAGCAAGTATGCCGCAGACCAAATAAACTGTTGAATCATCACTGTGTAAGGTCGCTATTTTCATCTGTAAGCGCTTAAAACAGTATATAATTTATAGATTATAAGTCATGAGTCTATTTCAGTGGTCACACTGACCTGCTTGCTGGTCTTTGTATGATGTTACATTACAAGGCTTCAGAACTATTAAGGCAACACTTTAACATTTACAAGAGAGAAAGCTCTGCTTCCGCCAAATAAAGTGTTTTACTGTCCATGACTATGGGTGAATGTATCAATGTATTCCTACGATGGGGTCTCCTCTCCCACTGGCCTCACAGATGCTTTACTCTGATTAGCCGTAGCATTAAAACCACTCACAGGTGAAGTGAATAACATTAATTATCTCGTGACAGTGGGGCTGTCAAGGGGTGGGATATATCAGGCAGCAAGGTTAATTCTTCAGGTTGTTGTGTTGCAGGCAGATACAAATGAGCAAACAAGCAAGAGCTCAAGACTAGCTGATACATGGGGAGTAAAGTCTAGATAGTCTAGTCCGAACGCACAGCTGATGTGAGCTTGAAATGCATTGGCACCTACCTAAACATTGTACAGGCCAAGTACACCCCATTATGGCAGCAGTAATAATAGCAGGATAATGCTGGCATAATAAGTCCAACCCATAAAGGCTCCACTGGACAATTTGAAACTTACAGGGAGATTTCCAACAGAAAGAGGTATTTATTCAATACTTAATTTTTTAAAGAATTTTTGGCTGTTTTTCCTTTTGGTAGTACTGTATCACTGAAAATTAAATACTAAACATTGTCCTTCTGGAGCAGTCAGCACGAATGATAAAACCTTCTATATAGATAGGTAATCCATAATCACTTTACTACTGCTGTGAGGGGAAGATGTTATATGAAGGGTAATCAAAATATTAGTAGTTGTAGAATTGGGATAACAGTATGACAACTCTACTGTTCTCTTAAGGCCTAGATATAGATGCCCATAGAAGAGCATTTCACTTCTGCTGTCCAGAAATCAAGATTCTGGTGTCAACATAAACAATAATTTCACCTGATGAACAAATATTTGCATGTTCATTGGGTGATTGGTGGCACTTTTACATTGACCAATTATAGGGAACAAATGTTCGTAAAGGGACCTGTAGACCATTCTAAATTATCTAACAAGGAGTTAGTTAAAGAAGTAGGAAATAGAATACATGGAGTGACTTCAAATATAACACAGAAAACCATCCACCCATGTTTTAATTAAAAAAGCAAAGAATAGTCACCTATAGGTTGTTCATGAGTGATAAAAATATTTTCATGGAAGTGTCCCTTTACAAGCTTTGCTGCTAACATCTTGATGCCTTAGGGTACCTTCAGAGGTCTTGTGAGAGTCCATGCTTTGACGGGTCAGTGCTGATTATGTTGAACTAGCTGGACCCACACAATATTAGACTAGGTTATAATGTTACGGCTGATTGGTGTAGTTTACACAGTATTCAATGTCATTTCTATGCTGCACAATCTGAATGACATGGTTTGTTTTATCTGTAATATGTGTCCCCCTTGGCTTAATTAACTTCTCATAATGTAATAATATAATAATGTAAAACCACGGTTAGAATTGATATTCTCTGTTTAATTACAATATACAGAATAATACCATAACAATATAGGACTATATGATAATTATAAGGGAAGATGGCAGTGAGCTAGGGTTACCTGTATGATTTCTCAAATATTCTTTTTTTCTACCAAAGTTGATAACTTTCTCTAGTGAGCAATGAACGGGTCAAGTCTGAATGTAGAGTCCTGCCTAAACATCTTGAGGCTTGGAACCGTGATAACATACCGTATGTAGAGACAATTTTAATGGTAAGACTTTGCTCAAAGGGAGTTTGTCACCTACTTTACGCATATTAAACTGTCATAATTGCCTTCTAGGTGATATAAACAGATAAATACATCATACATTTTTTTTTCAGTTTTCTGTGTATCAGATGTTGAAAAAAAACAAGTTTGATGATATACACTAATGACTTGCAAACGCCCATGTTGCAGGTGCCCATACCATCCGGAGATTGCTGTTGATCTCTCCTCCCATGTTTCCCTGTAAGACAGCCCAGTGTCCTTATGTCACGGGCTCTGCTCCCTGAAATCCCGTGCCAGCTTGTTTCACTGCCAGCCCCAGGCATGCGCAGTGAGTGGGCAGTGCACGGGGCAAGCCTGGGCCCCAGCAGAGTGAAATATGGGAGGAGAGATCAATGGCAGTCTCCAGAGGGCAAAGGCACTTGCATCAATGGGGAACGCCCGTGGCCCCCTGAAAGTCATTAGCATATATGATCAAACTTCACTTTTTCAACATCAGATACACAGAAAACAGAATGAAAGGTACGATCTGTTAACTAGTTATATCACCTACAGGGCAATGATGACAGCTCCCTTTAAATACAATTCAGTGTCTTTTTACAGGCCGTATTGGTGAACCGTAAGGTATAGCATTCTTCTCGATGCAAATTATCAAGGAAAGAATAGCTTGTAATAGAGCATGCAGTTTCTCTGTGAGAAATAAAAAAAAAAAACCTTTGTGTACAGTACCTCCTCAGTAGGAGGTCTACGGGCACAGTATATCAGGTGCACACAACACTAATCCATAAGGCTAGGACTACATGGAGATCTTGGCCATAACAGTTGTTGTACAACCAAAGACCGCTGTGTAATAGTGCAGCCAGTGAACTGAATGAGCTCACAGTGCGATTTGCATGTTGCCATAACCCCAGAATTGCAAAAAATGCAGCATTATCATAATTTTTACGATTCTGGGTTTGTAGCAACTTGGAAAACCTACTGCAACCCTATTCAGCTCAGTGACTGCACTGCTCCATGGCAATCGTTGGTCACTCAACATCTACCAAAATCAGGTGTAGCCCCAACCTGATACAGTCATGTGGACAAGCCCTTATGTTACATGTGCTTTATTATAGAGTGCCATGTTGCATTATTAAAACATATAGTCTAATAGAGCTTCAAGGGGGGAGGTTTATCAAATTTTCTCAAAATGAAAACTGGAGAGTTGCTCATACCATCAGATGTCATTCTCGAAAGGACAGTTTAAGAATGCAAGTTGTAATCTGATGAGATATAGGAAACTCTACTTATGTCAGTATTGATAATCATCTCCCAAGGTGTTCTCCACAATGATCAACAGCTTGCTATTAGGGTATGACCACTCGTGCAGCAGCTCAGAAGCAACTGTGCTGGGGAGAGAACCATGTGACCCTGCGAGCTGCACCGGTATTCATTAAAAACATGTTTTTTTTTATTGGTTGTGTGGTAACCTGCAAAGCCAATTCCTTTCCAATGCTATGTGGTCGTACCCTTATGCATGGGGGGTGGGGGGCAGTAGTAGATTAAAAGCCATCAATGAAAATGGTCCCTGTAGGAAGAAAGTATGTTATGAGAACACTCTGGTGTCATCTTTCTAATAAACCTAGATCCAGGGTTAGAAGGTATTCAGCGTTATAAATGATATAGTCATCCCACCAATGTAATTAGTATAAAAGAGAAGCTAGAAAGTAAGCTTAATATAGTTTCCTCCTACACTACACAGTATGTCATAGAACATGATGTATAGAGCTACCTGGAATAATGAAGAAAATACCGTAGAAGGGATATATACAACGCATAGTTCTTTATATCCATTGGTTAAAGGAGGCAATTTATTACAGCTCTGCCTGATAATGAATGGCTATTGTTTACACATTAATTGGAGCATTAGTCAGGTCAATTAACAAGGCGCTAAAAGTGACTTTCCTGTGGCGCAAACACATTCCTCCTTTCTAATATGTGTGTATGTGAGATGACACACTTTCCCCAGACTCATCTGCACCTGCAGAGCCCCATCCCTATCCTACTATATGACTGCAGACTGAGATACAAGCCCTGCGATTGTAGCAACAAAGAAGACACTGGCGTGATGGATGTGTTAGGATTCCCTTTGACGTCAGATGCTGGAAATCCCATTTTAATCAAGTTTGCTCGGATTATGTGTCCCTGCAGGCCAGTTAGAAAATGAAAAAGGAGGCAGAGAGGAAAGCAAACACTTTACAGGAGGAAAAAAGGCTAATCGAAGTAATATAAAATGAACACATGGGCTTGTTATGTGTAACCATTATCTCGGTTATCTGTAGCACTTGATTATGAAAATCTATAGCTGTTTTCTTAGTGCAGCATTGTAAAATATAATTTCATTCTGCACTAGAAAGTGATACATTTATTGCTAAATATCACTACGTAACTCTGGTATATGTAAAATGGATAGTAGTGTTTTTCAATGTACTTACACTACAACAGCTGTTTTATAGCCATTAATGATGATATAATCTCTGCACTGACATCCAGGACTAGAGTTCTATAGAACACCTGATCAGTGGGGGTGTCACGCTCTGGTGTGGAGGGAATAGCCACACCGAGCGTACGAGGGAAGGGAACAGACCAAAACCAGGGAAACGGTCACCTCCTGCAGGGAACCCTGAAACTAGGCCCTGACTGACTACCAGTATGAACAATCCTGGGTGGTAGGAGAGTTCATACACAGGAACCTAATAATAAATGCACCCTAAAGAACCCTGCAGCTAGTGACAAGAAAGAGTAAACCCATTCCTCCAAGAGTAAGGACGAACAGGAGACTCCAAAAGGAAAACCACAAAAGGGAAAAAGTCACTTATCTTTAAGCAGATATCGCAGCAACCGGATCTCAGCCGAGATCCACACCACACACTACTAAGTAGGCAGAAAGTATAAACCGCAAGGGATACTGGGAGAGGAAGGGGTAAATAGGAGAAAGATAATTACCACAGCGGCAACAGCTGAGGGGAAGGGGTGTGGTAACCAAACCAAGGGAAAACCATGTCAAATTATGTCACTCTTGAAAGCCGCGCAGAACGTCTGATACCAGACGCAAGCCCACTCGTGACATTACCCCCCATTTTACGGGTTACCTCCGGGTACCCAGGACCAATTTTATCAGGATGACAGCTGTGAAAGGCTTTCACCAAATGACTGGCATTCACGTCAGATGCCGGTACCCATGACCTCTCCTCAGGACCATAACCCTTCCAATGAACAAGATATTGAAGAGTCCCACGGAGAACTCGAGAATCAATGATCTTGACAATCTGGAATTCCAAATTACCATCCACCAAGACAGGCGTGGGTGGCAAGGGAGATGGCTCCAGAGGTTCAACATATCTCTTCAACGAAGATCTGTGAAACACATTATGGATTTTCAGGGCCTGAGGAAGTTCAAGACGAAATGCTACAGGATTAATAATGGCCATGATCTTATATGGGCCAATAAATCTTGGACCCAGCTTCCAAGAAGGAACTTTCAACTTAATGTTCCTAGTAGACAGCCACACAGAATCACCCACACTTAGGTCCGGACCATTCATACGTCTCCTGTCAGCCACACGTTTGTACTTGTTACCCATTTTTATCAAGTTATTTTGAATTTTTCGCCATATAGAAGACAATGATGATGAAAAACGTTCTTCCTCAGGAATACCATAAGTATCAGAACCAGAAAATGTGCCAAACTGCGGGTGAAAGCCATATGCACCAAAAAATGGTGACTTACCAGTGGAGTACTGTCTGCGATTATTCATGGCAAACTCAGCCAGAGACAAAAACGAGGACCACTCCTCCTGGTTCTCAGAGACAAAACATCTCAAGTAAGTCTCCAGACTCTGATTGGTGCGCTCAGTCTGTCCATTTGTCTGGGGATGAAAGGCAGAGGAAAAAGACAGTTGTACCCCGAATCGAGTACAGAACGCCCTCCAGAATCTGGACACAAATTCCCACGATCAGAGACCACGTCAGTGGGAATGCCATGAAGTTTCACAATGTTGTCAACAAACACTTGTGCAAGAGTTTTAGCATTGGGGAGTCCGGTTAATGCAATAAAGTGTGCCATTTTACTAAAACAATCTACAACCACCAGAATAACTGTCTTACCAGACGACTCAGGCAGATCAGTGATGAAGTCCATGGATAGGTGAGTCCATGGTCTGGACGGGATGGGTAATGGAAGTAGAGGTCCAGAAGGTCGAGTATGTGTCACCTTAGCGCGTGCACAGACACTACAGGCTGACACATAATCCTTAACACACTTACGCAGCCCTGGCCACCAGAATCTACGAGAGATGAGGTCGACAGTGGATTTACTCCCAGGGTGTCCCGCAAGCACCGAAGAATGATGCTCCTCAAACACCTTATGACGCAAATCAGAAGGAACAAACAACTTCCCAGGAGGGCAAGACTACGGCGCATCTCCCTGGGCCTCAAACACTTTAGCCTCAAGATCAGGGTAAAGAGCGGATATCACCACTCCTTCAGACAGTATAGGGCTCGGATCTTCACAATGACCACCTCCTGGAAAACTACTTGACAAGGCATCCGCCTTCACATTCTTAACTCCAGGACGATATGTGACAATGAAATAGAATCTGGTGAAGAACAAAGACCATCTGGCCTGCCTCGGATTAAGTCGTTTAGCCGACTCCAGGTAAGCCAGATTTTTGTGATCAGTGAATACTGTGATTGGGTGAATCGCCCCTTCCAACCAATGATGCCATTCCTCAAAAGCCAACTTAATGGCCAGTAACTCTCTGTTACCCACATCATAATTTCTCTCCGCCGCAGAGAGTTTTTTCGTAAAAAAAGCACATGGGCGCCATTTACCAGGTGACGGGACCTGTGATAAAACAGCTCCTACCCCCACTTCGAATGCGTCAACCTCCACAATGAAAGGTTGTGACACATCTGGCTGCACCAATATAGGGGCAGAAGAAAAGCACTCCTTCACAGCAGAAAAGGCTTGCAACGCTGCATCAGACCACACTGAGACATCCGTCCCTTTCTTAGTCATGTCAGTTAAGGGTTTAGCTATTGTTGAATAGTTCTTAATAAATTTTTGGTAATAGTTGGTGAACCCCAAAAATCGCATAAGAGCCTTCAGATTTTCAGGTCGGTCCCAGTTCAGAACAGCACCGACTTTCTCTGGATCCATACGAAAACCTGAAGATGAAAGCAAGTATCCTAAGAATTGCACCTCTTGTACAGCAAAAACACATTTCTCTAATTTTGCATACAACTTGTTATCTCTTAAGATTTGCAACACCTGCCTCACGTGATCCTGATGTGTCACAATATCTGGAGAATAGATTAGTATGTCATCCAAATACACGACTACAAACCTCCCCACAAGATGATGAAAAATGTCATTAACAAAATGCTGGAAGACAGCAGGAGCATTGGTCAACCCAAAAGGCATGACCAGGTTCTCAAAGTGGCCCTCAGGAGTGTTAAAGGCCGTCTTCCATTCATCCCCTTCTTTGATCCTGACCAGATTATATGCCCCCCTTAAAGGGAGTCTGTAACCTCATTTTCACCTATATAGCTAACAGCAGTGCCCCACAGACGATTGCATACACATCTCAGACATACCTGTGTGCACTGTGTGTATGTATTCCTCGTTCAGAAAAAGCACTTTTATTCTGCAGGAAAACAGCTCCCAAGTGCCCGGCTCTGCTGCTGCTGCTGCAAACCAGACTGGAGGGGGGGAGGGCAGCTTTAGCTGCTCATATCTTGGGATTAGTAGCAGATAGAACAATGGTTCTGACCTTCTTTGAAAGCTGACATTCCATGCTTTAAAATGATACCAAATGAAATGAAATAAAATGAAATGATTTGTATCATGATAAAATGATACAAACTGAGCATCAATCAAGTTCACCCCTGCCCCGCTGTCAATAAACACCTCAATTTTCACAACCTTTGACTCTAGCGCCACCTCGGCAGTCAGGAGAAAACGGGTACTACAGGATGAAGACAAATGCACATTTTCAGTCTCCCTACCCACCCCACCAAGACTGAGATGAGAATTCAACGCCCCCTTTTCCTTTCTCTCTTTTAGAGATTGAAAGCATGGACATACATTGATAAAGTGTCCTTTCTGACCACAGAAAAAACACACACCCTTTTTATTACCAAGATGTTTACGGGTGGAAACAGGAGTGGCTCCCCCTAATTGCATAGGTTCATCCCCTGACATCAACCTAGGGGAATATTCACCCAAAGTGTCATAGGAAGACAGTACACTATGTGATAGTACATCCTGAGAGCGGGGGCCCCTAGATCGCTCTCTCAGGCGCCTATCCATGCGCACAGCAAAAGACATAGCGGCCTCCAAAGACATAGGGGTTCCCTGAAAGGCCAAAGCGTCCTTCAGCCTTTCAGATAAACCTTGACAGAATTGGCTACGTAAAGCCGGATCGTTCCATTCAGTATTGGTCGCCCACCTCCGAAACTCAGAGCAATAAGTCTCAACCGGCCGCTCACCCTGACAAAGGTCACGTATCTGGGTCTCAGCCAGGGAGATACGATCCAGGTCATCATAGATAATCCCTAAAGCTTTGAAAAATTCATCTACTGACCGGAGAGACTGCGATCCGGTCGGCAGAGAAAAGGCCCATGACTGTGCATTCCCTTTAAGCAGCGAGATGACCACACCAACCTTCTGCTCCTCATTACCAGAAGAATGTGGATGCAGTCTGAAATACAATTTGCACGCCTCCCTAAATAGAACAAAATTATCACGTCCCCCAGAAAATCTATCCGGGAGGGGGACATTAGGCTCCAAACAGGCCTGACACTTAGCACCCCCAGAGTTGTGGATGTCAGCCACCTCCAAACTGAGTCCCTGCAGCCGTTCAGCAAGTGCAGCAATAGCATCCATGTCAGCACAAAAATGACATAAATTTTTGTTTAGGCGGTTTATAATGTCACGCTCTGGTGTGGAGGGAATAGCCACACCGAGCGTACGAGGGAAGGGAACAGACCAAAACCAGGGAAACGGTCACCTCCTGCAGGGAACCCTGAAACTAGGCCCTGACTGACTACCAGTATGAACAATCCTGGGTTGTAGGAGAGTTCATACACAGGAACCTAATAATAAATGCACCCTAAAGAACCCTGCAGCTAGTGACAAGAAAGAGTAAAACCGTTCCTCCAAGAGTAAGGACGAACAGGAGACTCCAAAAGGAAAACCACAAAAGGGAAAAAGTCACTTATCTTTAAGCAGATATCGCAGCAACCGGATCTCAGCCGAGATCCACACCACACACTACTAAGTAGGCAGAAAGTATAAACCGCAAGGGATACTGGG
This sequence comes from Rhinella marina, assembly GCA_900303285.1. Taxonomy (NCBI): domain Eukaryota; kingdom Metazoa; phylum Chordata; class Amphibia; order Anura; family Bufonidae; genus Rhinella; species Rhinella marina. Next base: position 465,256 of record ONZH01023001.1, read on the forward strand.
AGAGGAAGGGGTAAATAGGAGAAAGATAATTACCACAGCGGCAACAGCTGAGGGGAAGGGGTGTGGTAACCAAATCAAGGGAAAACCATGTCAAATTATGTCACTCTTGAAAGCCGCGCAGAACGTCTGATACCAGACGCAAGCCCACTCGTGACAGGTGGTGCACGTGTTGGACCCCGACCAATCAACTTTTGATGGCCTACACTAAAGATATTTACGGAAAAAAGGTACAAAACATCCTGCACGATATGATAGTAAAATGTGCGGACGTGCAAGGATACATTTATAAATTCACAGAAAAAAATGCACTATAACAATAGATGCAAACAACATATGGACTAAGCCCTCACTCTATTGATAAAATCTGAGACTCCCGGCCAATACATTTTGATCAAAATACATCTGTGCCCGCCTACCCAGCGCCACGATGGTCTCAGTTCAGGCCAACACTTGTAAAGAGTTAGACAAACCCTTCAAAGTAAGTGTTCATCTTTTGACGCAAAGTTCTTTTTAAATAAAAAAAAAAATCAGTGCTGATTAAAGGGGATTTCCAGGATTTTACTACTGATGACCAGCTGATCGTCGGGGTCCGACACCCGGGACCCCCGACGATCAGCTGTTTGAGAAGGTACCAGCACTCCTGTGAGCGCCGCTACCTTCTCGCAGCTTACCAAGCACAGCGCCATACATTGTACAGCGGCTGTGCTTGGTACCGTGCTCAGCCCCATTCACTTGAATGGAGCTGAGCTGCTCCTAGGCCACATGACGTCACTGGCCTAGAAAAAGCTAAGAGAAGGCTGCAGCACTCACGGGAGTGCCAGTGCTTTCTCAAACAGTTGATCGGCGGGGGTCCCAGGTGTCGGACCCCACTGATCAGATACTGATGACCTATCCCTTGGATAGGTCATCAGTAGTAAAATCCAGGAAAACCCCTATAATTTATTAATTTCTGAGCTCCAAATTCACTGCATAGTCTTACAGTGCCTTAAAAAATTATTCATGCACCTTGAACTTTTCCCCATTTTTTCACATTACACTCACAAATCTAAATGTATTTTATTGGGATTTTATGTTATAGACCAACACTAATTGCAAGTATATGTGAAGTGAAAAGAAAATGATAACTGGTTTTCAAAATTTTTAATAAATACAATTCTGGAAAGTGTGGCGTGTATTTGAATTCAGCCCCCTCCCTGTGCTCTGAAACCCCTAAATATAATCCAGTTTAACCAATTGCCTTCAGAAGTCACCTAATTAGCAAATAGAGTCCACCTGTGTGTAATTTATTATCAGTATAAATACAGCTGTTCAGTGAAGGCCTCTGAGGTTTGTTAGAGATCATTAGTGATCAAACAGCGTCACGAAAAAACAAAAAAAACACACCAGACAGGTCAGGGATAAAGTTGTGAAGAAGTGTAAAGCAGGGTTAGGTAATAAAAAAATATCCCAAGTTCTAAACATTTCATGGAGCACTGTTCAATCCATCATCCTAAAATGGAAGGAGTATGGTACGCCTGCAAACCTACCAAGACATGGCGGTCCACCGAAAAAGACAGCCCAGGCAAGGAGAGCACTAATTAAAGAAGCAACCAAGAGGCCCATGATCACTCTGGAGGAGCTGCAGAGATCCACAGCTCAGGTGGGAGAATCTGTCCTCAGGACAACTACTAGTCGTGTACTCCACAAATTCGAACTTTGTGGAGGAGTGGCAAGAAGAAAGCCATTTTTCAAACCAAGCCATAAGAAGTCGCATTTGTAGTTTGCCACAAGCCATGTAGGGGAGACAGAAAGCATGTGGAAAAAGGTGCTCTGGTCAGATGAGACCAAAGTTTAACTTTTTGGCCTAAATGCAAAACCTTATGTGTGGCGGAAAACTAGCACTGCACATCAACCTGAACACACCATTCCCACATGAAAAATGGTTTCTCCCATAGAGAATATGTGGCAAGTCTTGAAAACTGCTGTTCACTGATGTTCTCCATCCAGTCTGACTAAGCTTGAGCTATTTTTTATGGTTTTATGTTTTTTTTCTATAATTTTGAAAACCACGTATCATTTCCTTTTCACTTCACACATACTTGGTACTTTGGGATGGGCTATCACATGTAAAATGTGGAAAAGTTCAAGGGGGTTGAATACTTTTTCAAGACATTGTACATTTAAAGGCTATGGACACCTTTTTCAATTTTTTTATTTGCTTCCTAAATACACTTTGCTTTTGTAATGTATGTAAGTCCTATATCTACAGTAGTCGCTGGGGCTTGTAAATTTGACTTAAAGGGGTTGTCCGGCCTAGAAGCTGGCCGGAGTATGTTCCTAAAGAAAAAAACTCCACTCACTTCCAGCACAGTGGCTTCCAAACTGGTTGGCTAGGATCTCCTTTGGATTGTGGAAGTTACAAGGTCCCATTACCACTGCTGTCCATCGCTGGCCTCAATGGACACATGTGGCAGGATGGCAGGTGCTGAACCTATCTCCGTGTGAATCCCGGGCGACCGATCCAACATTCGAGCACCACCTGCACATTGATTCTCCTTTTTGCCATCAGTGTCTGTCAGCACAAGGGAGAAGAGATCTCTCATGGGCTGTAGTAGTGAACACAGATCACTGTCCTATAATCGATAATGGCTTGCACCTGGAGTGAGTGCACAGAATACCCATGCAATATAAATACCAACAAAAAAAAGGGTAGACGCTTAAAACATAGCTTTTACTAGATTATTAAAATGATATCGCCCTTAAAAAAAATAAATCAAAGAAATAAGTGCAAAAAATATACCAGTGCCAGTATAAAAAACTTGCAATCTTACCACTTGATGTTCTGTGGTCGAACGGTTGACCCTAATCTAGGGATACTGGGTCTCTGCCCCTAAATAAATCCCTAACAAAGTGCATTGCCACTAACTAGCGATAAAGGGAAGGGAAAAAGAACACCAGCTTAGGGCCTAACTATCTAGGGCTCTCCCTTGTAGTCCCTGCCGCAGTGTATGACTGCCCAGCAATTCGTCATGGGAAGGACAATACAAACAGAGGAAGCCCTATATGGAAACATACGTGAAAAAGGTGTGTCCCTACGCGTTTCACTGGATGGAGTTTGCCAGATCATCAGGGGACCAATACATCAGGTAACCCAGTAATGTTTTTCAATCTGGTTTCCTGTTAGTAGGGGCTGGAGGCCGCTGTATGTTTTGACAGCAGCTCAGCACCTACTGGTGGTGCATATGGCGTCCGCATGGTTAATGGCGCCATGCCGGTTTAAATGCACCATCTAAACAGTAAAGCTCCGCCCCTGCCGTGTGCAGCGTCGGGAGCGTGCCATTACATCAAGGTCGCCTACCTGTGACGAGCAATGTAAGTGCCGTGCTCCCCACCGCTCATGAATATGTAAATGAGCAAGGAGGGAGCACCGAGTTAATCCAGTGCTGCAAGAATAGCTAGGCAATGCGCATGCACGCTGGTACTCGTACGGCGCTTCATGTCAGGGAAGGCAGCCTAAAGGGAGAGGACGTTCATCCAATCAGTGAGTTAGATAACGCCCCGATCCTCCCACAAACATACGCAACTGGAAGGTTAACAGCGCTGTATGGGTAACTTTAAGGTATTTATTGCAGGTCAAGACAATAGATTAGCCAATTAGGTATCAGCTGCAATGTGAAAGAGAAGAAAAAGAGAACACACCCATCTATCGCCACATTATAGAAAATGGTATCAATAAGACTCATTGATAGATACATGGATGCGCTCACTCTGAATACTCCATATAGCGAATTATATAAATAAACACATAACAACTATGGGTGCGCACACTCAATCAGGAATGGAGTGGAGTACAGCAGGACATGTATACTAATTAATTTATTCACATAGGATACATAAAATGCAAGTACATAAAAACAAAAATGTTGAACATCAACTACTACCTAGTATTGCATATAATCCTAAGTAAAAATAGAGCCAGTTCGCTTCCAAAGGGGCTGGTAAATCAGTCCAAAATAGCTCCCAAAGGGTTAATCCAAAACAAACAGACACAGTGTTGAACTGGTTATAAATAATGTAGCATTCCACTGTCCCAGTGGTTAGAATAGGAGCAACACACTATCCACTCCTTTGAGGTAATAAATTGCTTGCCTCCATTTGAGAAACTTCTGTTTCAGGTAATAGATCTTACCAGAGTCTCTCCTCCAGACCTCGTGTCTCCCGGCGTTTTCCGCGCCGTTTGCCCAAGGTTCACAAAAACCAAAGTGAACCCCCCGGCCGCCCTATAGTGTCTGGGATCGGTTCAATATCATCCAATCTGTCCCATTATGTGGATCTAATCCTGCAACCCTATGTAAAAGATACCCCTTTGTATGTAAAGGATACAACACAAATCATAAAAATATTAGAGGAATTACATTTTGAGGACCATTGGATTATTGGGACTTTGGATGTAGGTTCGTTGTATACTGTGATAGATCATACAAAAGGTATACAATCAATTAGAACATCCCTGAGTAGAGATAATACCTTGGAAAGGGAACAGGTCCAATTTGTGTTGGATAGTATAGAATATATCCTTAACCATAATTATTTTTGGTATTTGGACAGATTTTATCTTCAGATATGTGGCACCGCCATGGGCACCAGGTTCGCCCCAAGTTATGCCAATCTTTTTTTGGTGGAATGGGAAAGTGAGATCATTCGTCCCCGACTTGGGGTGGACCTGGTGCTCTGGCGCGCTACATAGACGACATATTATTTATATGGGATAAAGGTGAAGAAAAACTCATGCAATTCTTGACAGACATTAATACGAACAACAGGAATTTAATATTTACCCCTAAGATAAGTAAAAAAGAAATAGAATTTTTGGACTTGTGTGTTACGGTTAAGGATAATAAATGTGTGTGCAGCACATACCAAAAAGATGTGGCTAGAAATAGCTATATATTATTTACTAGCTGCCATCTGCCTAGATGGCTGACCAATGTGCCAATGAGTCAGTTTCGCCGTCTCAAAAGAAATTGCACCATGGAGGAGACCTTTTTTGTAGAAGCAAATAGACTTAGGAAACAGTGTAATGATAAAGAATACCCAGAACAAATAGTAATAAGGTATTTAGAAGAAGTCAAAAAGATGGATAGAACTACCTTTTTTAATCCAGCCCTTGTAAATACGCAAGGAAATCGAGATGAGATGATTAAACTAATATTACCTTTTAGTTCGCAGTATAAAAAAGTTGAAAAAATAATTAGAACACATTGGTACCATCTATTAGATGATAAAGTGATAGGGCCTCATCTACCTAAAGTTCCATCAATTATATACACGAGAGCCCCATCATTAGGACTAAAAATTGCCCCTACAGTTGGAAGACTAAATAGGCCCATAAGTATTACCAAATGGATTGACCTGAAAGGTTTTTTCAGGTGTGGGAAGTGTTCCAACTGTAGAATAACATCAGGCAGTAAGAAAGTAGAATGGGTGTCTTCTACAAAAAATGGATAGAAATGGCAAATACGAGAGTTTTTGACCTGTAGTTCTCTTAATGTAATATATTTGATGCAGTGTACTTGTAGTAAACAATATATTGGTAGGACCAAACGTTCTCTGAAGAAGAGAATTTCAGAGCATATTAGGAATATTAAAAATGGAGTAGAAACACATACAGTATCTAGACACTTTAAAAGTGTCCATAATAAAGATCCTAGTCATCTGTTTTTTACTGCAATTGAGACAGTGTAGCCTCACTGGAGAGGGGCAACCATGTCTGCAACATGTCCCGATCAGAATCAAAGTGAATATTCGAGTTTGACACACTTGTCCCATCGGGAGTGAATGCAGATATGGAAATTTTTGGGTTTCTTTAGTGGGGTGTCTTGGGAGGATGGGGAACCCATGCTGGTATTGTTATGTTTCAGCGTGGGTTCTTCCCCTTTTCCCAAGATCCCCCACATAACCCGGTTTATCCGATCTATTTTAAAGATTTATTGCCATGACTTACTTCCATGATTTATGTTTGTGACTCCATTTTTGTGACTTCTGACATTCTGTTAATGTTTTTATATATTTATTATTTTTTACAATTGTAGTTGTATTAGATGTGATATTTATTATCAAAATATTTTTAAATAAGTGAAATATGAAAAAACGCAGAGGAACTGCATAAAAAAATGCATATAACTCCAAGAACTATTATTGAATCCAGTCCAGATTTGTATTGTAACTAAATGGTTCCCATGCTGTTTCGGGATTGGTTAACACACCATATAAAAGATGGGATAGGATTAATGAGAATTACACCTACTGATGAAGGAACCAGGGCTCCGAAACGCGTCTAGGAATTAAGGGACATTACACCAGTTGTTTTCAGGGTCCCGACCCTACGCTAATGTTGTCCCAGGAACAGGTGAACTTTTTCCAACAATATCCCACTGACCGGACAGCTTCCACAATAAAGAGAACCTTCAAGGACCTTTGAGGACCTTTCTAAGGGGTCATCTGACTTGTACACGTGATCGGAACTACCCACGTGTTTACCGACGTCACACGCTGGACCGCTCTGCGACTGGGAGCGCGGAAAACGCCGGGAGAGTAATTTATTACCTCAAAGGAGTGGATAGTGTGTTGCTCCTATTCTAACCACTCGGACAGTGGAATGCTACATTATTTATAACCAGTTCAACACTGCGTCTGTTTGTTTTGGATTAACCCTTTGGGAGCTATTTTGGACTGATTTACCAGCCCCTTTGGAAGCGAACTGGCTCTATTTTTACTTAGGATTATATGCAATACTAGGTAGTAGTTGATGTTCAACATTTTTATTTGTTTTTATGTACTTGCATTTTATGTATCCTATGTGAATAAATTAATTAGTATATACATGTCCTGCTGTACTCCACTCCATTCCTGATTGAGTGTGCGCACCTATAGTTGTTTTGTTTTGCATTTATCCTTCTGAATATAGGTGGTTCAGAGGGTGCAGCACCTCTAATCTGTCCATATTCTCGGTTGTGAGCCTCCTTTTTATATATTTATAAATAAACACATGTCAATCCAAGGCATATCCCTATAGGAAGCCACTCAGTCAAGTGTCCAACCAAGTAAGGATGGAGTGTGGCAAGAGTGGCAATAGGGGTTTGTATGTAACCATTATGTACTGAGAATAGGTAATCCCAATGTACTGAGAATAAATATTTGTACAATAAAATATACATACAAGTGATAGCAAATAATCCAGTACATATAGTATAGTGGGGGACTAGTCAGGTTCCTTAATTCAAATGATCTGAATTCGAGATTCACATTTGAAATTGAAAGGATGTCTCTCCCCTCCTAGTAGGGGGGGGCAATGGGGAGATCAGTACCACATCTATCGTAAGCCCACCTCTGCTAATTCTCTCCTCAGGTGGGACAGTTTTCATCCTCGCCCCCTTAAACAGGGTATCCCAGTAGGGCAATACCTGAGGATTAGGAGGAATTGTTCTAACCTCTCTGACTTTAAAGAGCAGGCCAGGGACCTCCGTCAGAGGTTCCAAGAAAGAGGTTACCCCGACGCTGTCTTGAGGAAGGCGTACAGGAGAGCCGTTAACTCCGATCGTAATGGACTTTTATACCCGAAAAATCAACCTGATTCTAGCAAACTGATTTGCCTTATCGCGATTTATGACGAGGCAGCAAATGAGGTTCGGCAGGTCCTTTGCAAAAATTGGGGCAAGTTGCAACTTGACCCGGATATTGGGGGAGTGATTGTGAGTACCCCACAAATCACTTATCGCCAAGGGGCGGAGCCTAAGACACATTTTGGTGCACAGCCACTACACTGAGGAACCAGAAAACCCTAGCTGGTGGTCAGAGAGGACCACTGGATGTTACCGCTGCAGTGGCCGTGTGGCCTGCCCGTACATGACGAGGGGCCGTTCGTTTGTGAGCAACAATACAGGCAAGTCCTATAAGATTAGGGACTTTGTTAATTGTCACACTAAAGGTGTCGTCTACAAGGCAACCTGCCAATGCGGACTTGAATATGTGGGTAAGACTACCAGGGAATTACGGAGGCGGGTAGGTGAGCACCTTGGGGATATTAGACACAAGAAGGACACCCCACTAGCTCAGCATGTTGTGATTCAACATGGTGGTGACCCGGGGGGCTCAGCTTTATTGGCATTGAGGTGATCCACAACAGAAGAGTCCTTCAGTGTGAGAGCTGGTGGATCTACGAATTGAAAACCTGTCACCCGTGAGGCCTCAATGAACAGTTATTTTTTGGCTGTTACATCTATATGTACTGGATTATTTGCTATCACTTGTATGTATATTTTATTGTAGAAATATTTATTCTCAGTACATTGGGATTACCTATTCTCAGTACATAATGGTTACATACATACCCCTATTGCCACTCTTGCCACACTCCATCCTTACTTGGTTGGACACTTGACTGAGTGGCTTCCTATAGGCATATGCCTTGGATTGACATGTGTTTATTTATATCATTTGCTATATGGAGTATTCAGAGTGAGCGCATCCATGTATCTATCAATGAGTCTTATTGATACCATCTTCTATAATCTGGCGATAGATGGGTGTGTTCTCTTTTTCTTCTCTTTCACATTGCTGCTGATACCTAATTGGCTAATCTATTGTCTTGACCTGCAATAAATACCTTAAAGTTACCCATACAGCGCTGTTAACCTTCCAGTTGCGTATGTTTGTGGGAGGATCGGGGCGTTATCCAACTCACTGATTGGATGAACATCCTCTCCCTTTAGGTTGCCTTCCCTGACATGAAGCTCTGTATGAGTATCAGCGCGCATGCGCATTGCCTAGCTATTCTTGTGGCGCTGGATTAACTCGGTGCTCCCTCCTCGCTCATTTACATATTCATGAGCGGTGGGGAACACGCCGCTTACATTGCCCGTCATAGGTAGGCGACCTTGATGTAATGGCACGCTCCCGATGCCGCACACAGCGGGATGCGGAGCTTTACTGATTAGATGGTGCATTTAAACTGGCATGGCGCCATTAACCATGCGGACGCCATATGCACCACCAGTAGGTGCTGAGCTGCTGTCAAAACATACAGCGGCCTCCAGCCCCTACTAACAGGAAACCAGATTGAAAAACATCACTGGGTTACCTGATGTATTGGTCCCCTAATGATCTGGCAAACTCCATCCAGTGAAACACGTAGCGACACACTTTTTTTCACGTATGTTTCTATATAGGGCTTCCTCTGTTTGTATTGTCCTTCCCATGACGAATTGCTGGGCAGTCATACACTGCGGCAGGGACTACAAGGGAGAGCCCTAGATAGTTAGGCCCTAAGCTGGTGTTCTCTTTCCCTTCCCTTTATCGCTAGTTAGTGGCAGTGCACTTTGTTAGGGATTTATTTAGGGGCAGAGACCCAGTATCCCTAGATTAGGGTCAACCATTCGACCACAGAACATCCAGTGGGAAGATTGCAAGTTTTTTATATTGGCACTGGTATATTTTTTGCACTTATTTCTTTGATTTATTTTTTTTATGGGCAATATAATTTTAATAATCTAGTTAAAGCTATGTTTTAAGCGTCTACGCTATTTTTTGTTGGTAGCTGTAGTAGTGAAACCAATGTAGGAATGAAGCTGTGCTAATGCATGAGAACTAGTGAAGGCTGCAACATCCTGGACCCTGGAATCTCACCTACAGTATGTATTACTGGAAACAAGTCCAAATAAGAAAAGTATGAACAGAGAGCAGCTGTGAACTGTACATCAGGGAGTCTGAAAATAAGTGAAGGAATTGCAGACAGTATTTGTGTTGATGACATATGAGCCCTTTCAGTGAAAATTAGAATAGTGTTAAAGAGAAATTGGGTGGATACCCAGCCATTTAGTTTTAAGATTGTAAAAAAAAAGTCTCACCTTGTGTTCCTTATATTGTGCTCCTTCCACCCAATCAGTTTTCATGAAGGAGTTTATCCAGGAAAAGTTTTGAATTAGGTGGTTACTGTCGTTTCCAGACTTTCAGTATAGCTTTGCGAGTTACTGCAACAAAGTGTAGTAGGTGTAGTAGGATAGGTCATAAATATCTGATCGGTGAGGGTCGACTCCCTGCACCCCCACCAATCATCTCTTTCTTGCAGCTTCTGACAGTTATTTAAATGGAACAGGAAGCACAGCTCCATTCAAAGTGTAGTGGCCATGCTGGGTTACTGCAGCTTAGTTCTCATTCACTTCAATGGGTGCTGAGCTGCAGTAACCCGACACAGTCACAACACTTTAAATGCTTGCTCTTCACTTTAAAGTGATTTTTCAGTGCCAGACGCTGTAGGGAAGATCTGATCAGTAGGGGTGCAGGGTGTCCAACCCCTTCCGATCAGATATTAATGACCTATTCTGAGGATAAGTCTTCAATATCAAGAGTCTGGAAAAACCCTTTAATATTGATGACCTATCCTCAGGATAGGTCATCAATATCAGATCAGTGGGGTCTGTCAGGTTATGAAGCACTTTTCCTATAGAGCTTTTGATTTGAAGAGAGTAGAAAAGTGAGTGTTAAGAAATTTCAGTTTAGAGACTGTAGGTGGGAGTTCATACAGAGATTTCTTGCAAGGATTTTAGGTGAAAAATCTGTGCCTAAATCCAGACGGAAAAAACATGCAATCCACCTCTGATGGGAAATCAGCTTACAAAGCACTTTACTTTCAGCTCAGAGTTTTAAAAAACGCAACACTGAAAAAAGAAGCAACATGTCCATTCTTGGCATGGATTTTGCACCAAACCCGCATCCTAAGTTTCCATTGAAATCGGTGGGCTCAAACCAACACCCAAAAATAGAAGGATGTGTGACATTATGAAGCGTTCTTCGCATTGGATTTTTTTCAGCAAAGAAAAACCTGTGTGAGCAGATGGTTTGGCATTTGATTTTGATCTGTGAAATATTTTATGGGTTTTGCCCCACTGAAATTGTGCAGTAATGATAAGGAGTTTAAGAATTCTCATTTCATTCCATATATACCATGTTGTGATGAACAGAGACATATTTGTTTTTTTAATGTTTTTTATTTTCTGGTTTGTTTGTTTTTTTGTATTTTCTGTATATAGGCAGTCATCTTACCTGAGCTGCTCTCTAGTGACATTCAAAAATATGCTTTACAGCAGCTATATGGACCTTAGGAACCTGTAGACCAGAGGCTACTCATTGACATCTATGGGAGAGTGTTCTAGGTAGGTCCTGTGACCTTTGAAGAGGTCATTGGGCAAGGAGGGGGAGATGTTCTCATAACCTATTGTCAATGGAGGATTCCGTGTTATCTGCTTTTTATTAATAAAAATGCTTCTTTAAAATACTACTCCTCTTCTCCCAGCTCAACCATTGTACCCTTGATTGTGCGATAGCTGTGTCGTAGCTCTTGTTTTGGAGCAGGTGAAGTCTGAACAACCAAAACTGTTTATGGTGGCTCATCCCCCAAGACCAAGGAACTTGTAGGCCGAGTAGTGAAAAAAATTATTTAGACTAGGGCATCAGTGGTCACTAGATGGAAAGGGATAAAAGGAGAGAACTAAAACTTTGAGCATGTCCAGACTGTTATTATAGGGCATCATAGACATTATAGGGAGAAGGGTATGAAGAGAGAACAACAACTTTCAGCATGTCGAGACTGTTATTATAAGGTATTAGGTAATCCCGCCCTGAACATAGAGTCTGTAAATGTTGGGCACACTGATCCTATCATGTAATGTGAACACTACATCCAGCATGGAATTAACTGCAGCTTCCTTACTAACTTTCATAATAACTGGATCAGTAAACAGAATTCTGGAAATACATTAATACTCTAGTGTAGGTGCACATGGTTGTACAGTTGCAAAAGTGGAAGGCATCCAGTACTCGTGGGAAAAAAATCCAAAAACTTTATTTAGGACACATACATTTTTCTTTAAATACAAGTCACCTACTTTTGTACCTGGAAGCCAACCCTGTTTATCTGCATTTTGGAGTACTAGATGCAGACCCATTCATTTTCATGGGGTTTGCCGTCAGCATTATATTGTGCTCAAGAATAGGCATTTTTACAATGAGGCATGCGGTATCTTATTTTGCGGATCTGCAGTTTGCAGACTGCAAAATACATATGGTCGTGTGCATGAGGCCTAAGGCTACCTTCACGTGGATCTGTGATCCGACGCTACGCTCAACCCTAGTTATAACAGAAGGACCTGTACATGGTCACATGGCCATACATGAGCAGGTCATGTTGCTGTTGAAAGACCTGTGTGCAGACAGCGAATCCAAAAGGGTGAGCCAGGAGGCAGAGGAGCCTGTATTTGGGGGGTGAGAATTTTTAGGGAGTTTATATTAAAAGATTTTGGTTTGGAATCCTGTATTTTTTGTGGTATCTAGGTGAAGATCTGTTCTGGGTAAGATCTGTTCTGGGGTCTGTATTTGTTTAGGGGGTGTCTGGTTTCAGAACGGTAATATTTTGTGGCGGTGTATTTATTCTTTGGTCTGTGGTCTATATTTATTCATATTGCTATAAGCTCTATAGGGGTAGGCAACCTGCAGGAATTCAGCTTTTGTGAAACTACAATTCCCAGCATATTCCATTTATTTCTATGAGAGTTCTGAGTAGAGCAGACCAAGTATGCATGCTGGGAGTTGTAGTTTCACAGCAGCTGAAGTGCTGCAGGTTGCTGACCCCTGCATAGAGTGTGGGGATGGCTGCAGAAGTGAGGGGCCAAAGATGTGATAAGCTGTTGTGGTGGTCTGGGCCAGATAGAGAATAAAAGGAAAGAGAATGTCCCCAATCAGAGAACACATCTCCTGAGAGTCACTGGATTTATAAAGGAGCTGTCACCTCTCCTGTCTGTTATAGTAAATTCTTGTATTTCACAAAAAGTCTCTGTGTAGCCTAGGGCATTACAACTGGACATTACCTTTGCCTTGTCAAGTGGATGGGTCCCAACAGTCTGGTACTGTTAGTGATAATTGAACAGTGTTAGTATGTACGATTTGACAAAGGGAATGGTATCTATTTCAATGCAATATAGAAAAGTTGTGTTGTCTATATACTTGGGATGGTAGGGGTTATTGGAAAGGAAGATAAGTCTCAAGAACAACCCTGGGCTTCTGATCTACTTAATCCACCACTGATGTCCACTTCTGTTTTAAGGTCTAAAATTGTGTGATGAATTTACCAATATATCTTTTTAGGTGTTGGAGATGTGTCTTTGGGGAACCGAACTCATAATCCCCTGCTTCCCTTTTTGCAATCAAAGAGGAAATAATATTAACTTTCTGTCTGCATGCAACCAACACTGGGGGGGGGGTGATGACTATATAATGATTAAAAGTTAATATTGAACTTAATCGGAGTAAGATGTTATGTCTTTCATGCACAGTAACTCCCCCTAGTGGTGGCTGAAGACAAACACTATGACCGTATAGTGGGTAGTAGGGGGCATTCAGAGCCAAATCACAGGCTGTATGGCAGTTGTGTCCCCTGCTATTAAGGTAGATATGCCACCGTTACACTGTAAGTTCAATGTGTAAAGTTGGTCATACCTAGAGTTATATATTTTGACCTAACCCAGCAACCAGGCTAACAACTCGTTAATGTAAGATTAGATCCATGTACGGGGCTGAGGGACTGAGGTGTGGGAGAAGGAACTGTCTCACAGCTTATGATTTTATGCATTCACATTACCACAAGTACTTTGAGATTCATGTGTTTTAAAACTGTTCTAAAAAGTAGTGTGTGGGCAACAAATCCTACTTAAAGCTTCATGAAGGATTGTCTACGACAATGATCAGCGATGTTTGACACTTGAATTTGGATTAGGAATATTCTTTATTGAGGTGAGTGGTTTGATTTTGCTTCACATGCAAAAAAAATTAAATTGTGTAGGCCGCCTTATAAATTCAATATAAACTTTCCACTCCAACTGAGCATTTAGGGAACTAGTATGCAATCATCTTTGGACTACACCCTTCCATCCCACACACACATATGGTCACCACTCACAGTCTTAAAGAACATTACCCTTTAAAATAATTTTAAAAAAGTTCAAATTCCTGAGTCATCCTTTTCAGCTGTTCAACTTGTTTAACCCTTTAATGACCAGTCCTGAAAAGGCCTTAATGACTAGTTGCTTTTTTGTGATTTAGCGCACATAATGGTTTAACGGTCCTAACTTTTTTATTTAATGGACTGTCAAAACAAATTTTAATGTGACATCTAGGGCATTTATTAATGTTTTTAGAGATGTTTTAAATTAATTTTCTTTTCAAATTATAGCTTTTTAATTTTTGATTATAAATTATCAAAATGAGTCCCCAATTTTATGTTGGTCATTTGGTATATCATATGTCCCCCAAGAGCTTATTATTATTATTATTATTATTATTATTATTATTTACACTTTTCCATTGTAACTAGGTTTTCCAAGCAACCCCAGTTACATTCCATTGCTTAAACAAGAGATTGCTACTCACACTCATCAGAAACTTCTCTCGTGGCAGAATACCCGGTGATCACATTATCACCAGGTCCAAAAGAGGAAGCGATATAGCCACTTTCCTCTATTCACTGCATAGCACCCATTGAGCACTATGCACAGATCACAGAAGAGGGCAGACTTGGTAATAAACTACTTCTGTCTTCTCCTCAGGGTCCCTGCACATGTTTGGCACTCCAGATTAAAGCCCAGTACCAAGCATCATACATGTACGTCGCTTGGTCATAAGGAGATAAAATTCAACAACTTTCTGGGTGACAACCTCTTTGGGGGACTACATACCGTATTTTGTTAATATACGACACATTTCTACTATGATAAAGATGACCATTACCTAGCAAGGCTCTTAAAAGTTGTATAGGAGTTCTTCCAGGAACACCTTTTTATGGGTTGTGCTGGATATTGCAGCTCAGCAAAATTTGAGTGAATTCAGCTAAATTGCAGTACCACACACAACCTGTGGACGAACACAGAAGATTTTTTTTAAATAGTCCTGTACAAAAGCTTTAAAGGAGCATTCAATCTATGAAATGAACAGTAAAACTAATCATGCCCCCACTGTGTGCCAGTCTACAGGATTTTCTGCATCATCCTGAAACAAACGGGTGCATTTATTAAGACCGGCGTTTTAGACGCTGGTCTTAATGAACCCCTATGCTGGCCTTTTCAGAACTTCGGTGGATCCTCCACTAGTTCAAAATGTAAGACAGCTTCCTAGCCATAAGATCCTGCAGTTTTCGAACTGGTCACTAAGCCTTATAATAGGCACCACTTCTTGGTCTCTACAGTGTTATCTTCTTATCTATAATTCTAATTCTGCCTGTAATGATATCACCTCTCTGTACAGATAAGACAGGATCCACCATTCACAATAGGTGATTGTCAAAGTTTATCTATTCTTTCCTTGTATAACGACCTTTGCTCTAAGTATAAGTGTGGGTCACAGAGGTGGGATCCGCACCTATCAGACATTGGTGGTATATCCTAGAGAGATTAACAAAGGACTTCCATGCATATATAGTTTTTTTAGCATTAATTTAACTCACAAGTGCACATCAGAGCAGGTGACTAAAAGAAGCTGTGAGTGGCACTGTGTTCTCTTGTGACTTATACAGGGGTGTTCTGTCTTCAGTATGCCTTCAAAAATATTTTCAACATCTGTATCTAAGTAATTCATAAGGTCTGAGAAAATGTTTATTATAAAGGCCCCATTTACTTATATATGCCTTCAGCAAGATGCGATATGCATGTCCCGGGAGACAGACTATTGGCAATGCGATAATGATCATAGCCGTCTATTATATGTGATGTTATTTCCAATGTCTATAGATACATACTGCAAAACTCAACTGAATTTTTAGAGTAAATGAAGGATACATGGCTTACATGAAGATTGACAGGGCTGAACTATATTTTATATGAAGCATTTAAGTGGGTGTTATAATATTCAGTGTGGTGAATAAGATTAGGGGACCTGCTTGTCAAGTCATTTTTTCTGCAGGTAATTCCTCACACAAATCAAATTGCTTTGTTTCCCATGTAAACAGATGTCCTTTCACGGGCACAAGCCCATCAGAAGTCGCTGAGGTGGGTGAAATCACATTTTCCACTTCATGAAGCAGAACATCTCTAGCTTCATTTTTACTACAATCCTAAAGGGCATCTTAATCAAACTTTAAAGTATCAAAACAATCTGGAACTTAATGACAAATATATATATATATATATATATATATATATATATATATATATATACACACACATTGTATATTATAAAATATGAAACAGTTGCATGGGTGTCAACAGATGTGACTGTATGAATAAATAACGCCAGTGTAACCAAAACCCTTAACAAAAAAACCAAAACCTTTGGACAAACCATCTTTATTTGGTAAAATTCAGTTTTTACAATGATAAAGGGTTGTTCACACATCAGTTATTTGATCAGTTATTTCCATCAGTTATTGTGAGCCAAAACCAGGTGCGGGTCAAAAACACAGAACAGGTGCAGATCTTTTCATTATACCCTATCTCTGTGTAGTGTCCACTCCTGGTTTTGGCTCACAATAACTGATGGAAATAACTGATCAAATAACTGATATGTGAACAACCCCTAAATAAAGTATGCACTACAGTCATAATCACAAATAAAAGTAAGACAGTATTATGTAATGCTAAGCCCACCTATAGTGTTTTAGTGTTTGTTCAAAGTTTAAAGTGTACCTGTTGTTTCAGATGAATTGTTGCACTTATCAACCTTTTTTTTGCCTCAGACTACATTTCTAATTGCCAGGTTTCCCTGAGCTGCTATGATGTCTCCCATACACTGCACACAAAGAAAAGAAGGGATGCTGCAATATCTCTCTTACATATACAGTGCTATGAAAAATAATTTGCCTCTTCCAATTTTTTCTATTTTTCCATAGTTGTCAAACTCAAAGTAGATACTACATGCTGTTTTTAACCCCTTGGCGACATTGGACGTACCGGTACGTCCTGGGCACGAGGTAGTTCGTGCTACAGGGCGTACCGGCACGTCCTGCTCAGTGCAGGGGGGGTTACATGCTGTAATGGGGGCTGTTAAAGACAGCCAGCCACCCATAGTGAAGGCCTCGGGGGGTGCCGTGCACCCCCCATAATGGCGATCGCTGTGAATGGCTGGTCTGTTCAGACTAGCCAATCACAGGATACGGGGGCTGGCTGTAAGGATCTGATCCCCCGCAGTCCGAGACTGCGGGGGATCAGATCCAGCTAAACGTAAGTAAAATTTTCCCCCGGGTGCCCCCGATCCCCCCCACCCTCCTTTCTCATATTATACTTTTTAATTAGCCCCGGGTGCCCCCCCCCCATTTTCAGGATGGCCGAGCGGTTAAAGCAGAGTGTCAGCATACAGCTGACACTCTGCTTCAAACGGCCGGCATCGCTGCTGGCAGCGATGTCGGCCGTTTAACCCCTTCCATGCCGCGGTCCATAAGGACCACGGCATGGAAGGGTTAACAGGGAGGGCACTCCCTCCCTCTCCCATCGGGCGCTGCAGCAGCGCTCCGATGGTGAGGCCAGTGAGAGGGAGAGAGCTCCCTCCCTCCCATCTGGACGCTGCTCTGCTGTGGCAGCGTCCCGATGGTTACCATGGCAACCGGACGCTTTAGTCCAGCTTGCCATGGTAGAGGTAAGCCTGTTCAAGCTCCTGCTAAAGGCAGGAGCTTGATCAGTCATACAATCAGAAAATACACTGCAGTACACTATACAGTGTACTGCAGTGTATTATATAGACATCAGATCCACTGGATCTTCAAGAACCAAGTGGGTCTGAGTCAAAAAAGTGTAAAAAAAAAGTGTTAAAAAAAAATAAAAAAGTAAAAAAAAAAGTTTAAAAAAAATCCATTTTTTTCTCCCATTTTAATTGATTAAAAATAAAGAAAACACAATACATAAACATGTTAGGTATCGCCACGTCCGTAACAACCCGCTCTATAAAAATATCACATGAGATAGCCCCCCAGGCGAATGCTGTAAAAAATGTTTTAAAAAAACTATGTCAAAATAGCCATTTTTTTCCCTCTTCTCTCACAAAAAGTGTAATAGCAGGCGATCAAAAAGGCGTATTTACCCCAAAATGGTATCAATCAAACCGCCATCTTGTCCCGCAAAAACGGTACCCTAACTGAGACAATCGCCTGAAAACTGAAAAAAATATGGCTCTCTGAAAATGGCAACACAAAAAAAATATTTTATTCTGTTCAAAAATGCATCTAATGTGTAAAACTTTCCAACAATAAAAAAGTTGGACATATTGGGTATTGCTGCATCCGTAACAACCTGCTCTATAAAAATATTAGATGAGATGGCCCCCCAGGCGAATGCTGTAAAAAATTTTTTTTAAAAAAACTATGCCAAAATAGCCATTTTTTCCCTCTTCCCCCACAAAAAGTGTAATAGTAGGCGATCAAAAAGGCGTATTTACCCCAAAATGGTATCAATCAAACCGCCATCTTGTCCCGCAAAAACAGTACCCTACCTGAGACAATCGCCTGAAAACCGAAAAAAATATAGCTCTCTGAAAATGGCAACACAAAATAAAGATTTTATTCTGTTCAAAAATGCATTTAATGTGTAAAACTTTCCAACAATAAAAAAGTTGGACATATTGGGTATCGTCGTGTCCGTAGAAACCTGCTCTATAAAAATATCACATGACTTGCCCCCTCAGGTGAATGCTGTAAAAAAATGCTAAAAAAAACTATGCCAAAACAGCTATTTTTTTCATCTTGTCTCAAAAAAAGAGTAATACCAAGCGATCAAAAAGTCTAATGCACCCCAAAATGGTACCAATGAAAACCTCACCTCATTCTGCAAAAAATGAGCCCCCACATAAGACAATAGCTCAAAAAAATAAAAATCAATGGCTCCCGCAAACCATTCCATCAAAATCTGTGTTGTAAAATCCATATGGCGCTCCTTCTGTTTTGAGTCCTGCCATGTGCCCCCACATCAGTTTACCACAACATATGGGGTGTTGCCGTATTCAGGAGAAAATGGGTAACAAATTATGGGGTGCTTTTCTCCTGTTACCCCTAATGCAAATAAAAAAAAATTGGGGCTAAAGCAACATTTTATTGGAAGAAACAAAACTTTTCATTTTCACAGCCAAGTGTTTCCAAATTCCGTAAAATGCTTAGGGGGTCAAAGTGGCCAGTACCCCCCTTAATATATTCGTTGAAGGGTGTAGTTTCCAAAATGGGGTCACTTTATGAGGGTTTCCACTGTAGGGGTACGTCAGGGTATCTCAATTACAAAATGGTGCCTAAAAACTATTCTAGCAAAATCTGCCTCCAAAATCCCTATGGCGCTCCTTTCCTTCTGACCGCTGCCACAAACCACCACATATGGGGTATTTCTGTAAACTGCAGAATCAGAGGAATGTATATTGAGGTTAAGTTTGCTGTTAACCCTTGCTGTGTTGCAAGAAAAAAATTATTAACATGAATAATCTACGAAAAAAGTGAAATTTAGAAATTTCACCTCCATTTTCCTTTAATTCTTGTGGAACAACTGAAGGGTTAACAAAGTTTGTAACAGCAGTTTTTTTTTATAATTTGAGGGGTGTAGTTTCTAAAATGGGGTCAATTATGGGGGGTTTCATTATGTAAGCCCCTCAAAATCACTTTATATATGAATTGGTGCTTAAAAAAATGGTTTTGGAAAATTTGGTGAAAATTTGAAAAATGGCTTCTAAACTTCTAAGCCTCCTAACGTCCTAAAAAAGTAAAATGACGTTTACAAAATGATGCCAACATAAAGTAGACATATGGGGAATGTAAAATAATAACTATTTTTGGAGGTATTACTATTTATTTTGAAAGTAGAGAAATTGAAATTTGGAAATTTGCTAATTTTTCCAAATTTTTGGTAAATTTGGTATTTTTTTATAAATAAAAATGAAATATTTTGCCACAAATTTACTACTGTCGTGAAGCACAATATGTGACGAGAAAACAATCTCAGAATGACCTGGATAAGTAAAAGCGTTCCAAAGTTATTACCACATAAAGTGACACATGTCAGAATTCAAAAATTTGGCCCAGACATTAAGGCCAAAATGGGCTCTGTCCTTAAGGGGTTAAATGATGATTTCATTTATTGAAAGAAAATTGCTGTTCCACCCTACCAGGCCCTATGTGAAAACAGAAACTGTCCCTTCAGGTGAGGCCGCTGCCCGCAGACCGCACGGGCGCAGGCCTCTTGATGTACTGCGCCTGCGCGGGATTTCAGCCGTGCCGGAGCTTCACTGACTCACTCAGTGAAGTGAATATTAAATAGGTGGGCGGTCCTGGGCTCCAAGGAATCGCCGAGCCCGGGCTCCTGCAACGCTTGTCAACTCCCCTTGGGCTCCTTATAGTAAGTGACTGACAGCTGCTAAAAATCGTTTTTTTTTACCTCAAAACTGCATCTATGCCCTATAACAATTACCATTTAGAACTCCATATGACTAGATGAATCCGATGGTATAAATAACTTAATTTGTAAAATGGTGGTGACAGAATCCCTTTAACTACGAAATCAATCAGTTAACCAGATTCAATTGACAACTGGGTTCAATTTCACTAGCCACGGTTAGTCATGACTAACACTCTACCTTGAATATAAACATCATTTAAATAGAACCTATCTGGCAATGTGAAGCAGGCTAAAAAAGCAATACATGAAGAGATTTTCGAGCTATCTTCAGAGCTCCCAAAGGAATGAATGGAGTGTGACCGCGCATGTACATTGCGCCCTCTGGCACATTGCAAGCTCCGTTCTAAGTATAGGTGCAGGTCCCAGAGGTGGAAACCGCACCTATCAGACATTGGAGGCATATCCTAGCTATAAGCCCCCAATGTTCAAGATGGGAATGCCCCTTTAAGACACCTGGACCACCTGATGTGAGGCACTCAGATCAGGGAAACATTATTCTTACATGAACAAGGCAAACAGAGAGCATACAAATCACAGGGAACTTCTCACACACATCTACTGAAGTCCGCAGCCAGCATACATGGGAACACGTCATCCACAGTCAGAACGTGAGAGCACAGACAGTCAGTCTACACAGCAACATGGTATCACATTGAACTGCACTGTGACACTGTGACACATAAAGTACACTGTTACTACGTGATAGGGTTACACAAATTTTTTTCCAGTTCCTTTTTATCTGCTTCAATGGCCCGCTACTCTAACCCAAGTGCAAAGGTTTATACATTTGGCTCTATATCTGACTTATTTATGATTTCCAGAGGCACTAGACAGGGCTTCCCTATGTCACCCTTAATTTTCACTTTAATAATGGAACCCTTTGCAGAATTAGGAATTCTGTATCTTCCTATAGGCCACGGGGCTCTGAATTGCCCAACATTATTCAGTATTAATGGGCTTCTGTCATTAGGAACATGGTTATTAAAGTGACTTACTGTAGACATTTGCTAATGTCAGCTTTCTATGTTCCTCCGTTTTTGTGAAAAATAAACTTTTATGTAAATGAGCCTCTAGGAGGCTCTGTTCTCCCTCCTCAACATTGTGATTGACAGAACCAGGCAGTTTTCACGTCACCCTGTCTGGCTATGTCAATCAACATGTTGAGGGCGTCAGCCAGTTTAATAACCATGTTCCTGATGACAGAAGCCCTTTAAATAACAACTAGTATTTCACAAATCATATGGAATTCATTATGGAATGGAGATCTCCCTAAAAAATAGGAACCAATTGAAAACTATATACTCTAAGACCACAAAATCCAAATACACCTTGCAGCAAGTAGAGTCTTTAGCACTTCTTCTACCATTCCACTCTCCACCATCAAACTTTTACACAAAGTGTGGCAATCTCTTAGTCTTAAAAAACACTTTTCACTCCATCCCCCTATTTTGGTACTTGAGATTGTAATTCCTGGCCTTTTATTATTTAGTCGTACCTCTGTAATTGAAAATAAAGATTTTTGGTCCAATAGTGCTATCCTTGAAGTAACCTTTGATTCTGCCCTGTCCTTCAAACCGCACATCCAAGCCCTTTCCACCACCAGCCAGGAGTCTGCAAAAATGCTTGTACATGCCCTCCTAATCTCCCTCCTACACTACTGTAAAATCCTCCTATGTGACCTCTAGCACCCTCACACCCCTCCAATCTATACTTCACTCTGCTGCCCGACTAATCCACCTCTCCCTCCATTACTCCTCTGCCTCTTCCCTCTGCCGTCCACAACCTGTCCCCTCCATGCGTCTCTGAGCTACTTTCCCGATACATCCCCCACACATAATCTCTGATCCGAAGACCTCCATCTTATCACCTCTTCCCATAATAAGATTTCTCCCATGCATCCTCTACTACTCTAAAACTTCACTACCACAACATATCAGACAGTCGCCTACACTGGAACCCTTCAAAAGAAGCCTGAAAACCCACCTCTACAGACAAGCCTACAACTACAGTGACCCTGCTGCCTCTATACATGTATGACCAGCTTTATCCTCACCTACTGTGTCCTTCTTTCCTTACTTTGTAGATTGTAAGCCCTTGTGGGCTCCGTATGTACCAGTTTGTAACTCGTCTCATTCATGTTTATTTCAATTGTTTGTATTATGTATGCGCATCCCTTGTCATACGTACTGCACCATGGCATGAATGGTGCTTTACTAATAAATAATAATAATACTACCTCCTCATTCGTGCAGCTATCAACACAGCTTTGCCTACGTAAACAAGATTTTGCTCTCAATTGTATACCTTAAAACTGTAAACAAAATCATACCTCATCTACTCTACAGAAATGGCTTACCAACACCTGAATAGACCTAAAGAGTTTAATCTTCTGTTAAAAGCTTTTGAACACTCCTTCTCTGGACCGGCTCCATCAAGTTAAATCCAACTGGGAACATTGTCTAAAGATAAAAATGTCTAAAGTACAATGGGATTATGAGCTATTTTCCATTTGGAGAAGTAGTGAAAAATATTTTACAGGTGTTAACTCACTCCCTATACATTGGCAAAGACATGCCCAGACACCTTTAATCTATGCTGCAAGTGAAACTCCCACTGGTACTTTACACCATGTATGGGCACAGTCTGATATAATTCTTAAAGGGGTTGTCCGAGTTATGACAAAAAATATATAGCACTGTAAATCTGATGGGCAGCAATATATAACTAAGTTAAGCAAGTTTTAGGCAAAAAAAAATCCATATTTCCTAATTTCCCTGGTTCTCTTCTGGTCTTTGTTTACATGCAATAACAACAATCTCAGCCCCTCCCCCTTTCCCCCCCTTCTCTGCAAAGGGAATGAATACAAGTGCTGAGTGACATGTCTGCCTGCTGGAATACTCAGCAGCAAGTTGTATGTGCAGGACTACAAGTCCCAGCTGTACAATGACACCTGTTCTCCCTACCTGTTCTTGTACAATACAATTCCTCTATAGCTCCTTGCCCAGCATTTGTCTCCTCTCACTGCTGCAGCTACTGTTTGTTCTAAAGCCTTGAGCCCTCAGTGTGTTCTGGCTGAAGGGGTTAATGTTTTATCTGAAGGAAACCAGGGAGAGAAGATAGCAGGAGCCCGGCAAAGAAAGGGGGCGTGGCCAGTGACGTCTCGTGTACAGACTGTTATCTGAACTCTGAGGCTTGTGAACGAAACATCACAGAGCAGAGAGATAAGGTGACATCACAGGTCATGTGACCCTCAGTCAACTCTGAGAAACCAGCAGCTTTAGAAGCAGAAAGTATATGGGAAAGTTGTTATACTTGACAAGTTAGTAACATATAAAGAACAAAAAAATAACTCGGACAACCCCTTTAACTTGTGGAAATAGATTTTCCTACTCCTTACAGATATCTGTGGATTCCCTACACATACTAGTTCATCCCTAGCTCTCCTCTCAATTGGATATGATTTCTCAAATCCTCACATCACCATAATTAACTACTTTTGTATAATCACTAGAAAGAAGATTGCCTCAAATTGGAAAACCATACAAACCCTATCTATTCAAGATATGGTCAAGGGAGTTAATGATAACTGTTGGTTCTAAAAGATGTTCACCTTGACCCTAAGCCAATCTGACGTATTTAATACCTGGGTAGCCCACAAGTATAACTGTCTTGTATGATTTTCTCAGGCAAGTGTTACTCTTTTGCCATTTATTTTACCTATTAATTTTGTCTATATAGATATGTATATTGTTAGACTATCACTCTGTTCATTGAAACTATTCAATAAAAATGTAGGCCCTCATTTGTCAAGACCCGCATGTGCTGGTCTTGATAGGGCCTGAGATGATGGAGGGAGCTTTTTATTTATGAAGAGGCGGAAGCCTCATCCTAAATTAAATGACTCCTCCGGCAGTCCCTGTGCCAAAATGTAATCTACTCCAGCTCGTAGGTGGCATAGATTTCAATCATTATTTACAGCCATTATCTTCAAATAGAAGAAACTTGGTGAACCTTCCCAGGAGTAGTTGACCTAGCACAATTTCAACAATAATGCCTTGATGATTCATCCAGGAGAACCCAGATGAGCAGCTAAAGAACTTACAGGCCTCATTTGCCTCAGTTAAAGTTAATGTACACAATTCCACATTAAGAAAAACCCTGGGTAAAAATGGCATTCATGTGAGAGTTGCAAGGCATAAACCATTGCTAAACAAAAGGACCTCAAGTGAAACTTTCTGGAAGATATGAGTCACAAAGTTAAGACCGCATTTTACCATATGAACATTCAGTCAACAGTCAAACATAATGGTGGTAGTGTGAAGATCAAGAAATGTTTTGCTTCTGCAGGACTTGGAAGACTTATTATAATTGTTGGAACCGCAAATTTTGCTCTCTCTATGAGAAAATCCTGATGTATACTGCCCACCCATGACCTAAACCACATGTGTAGTTTGGTTATGCGACAGGACAATGATCTGCATACAAGCAGATCTAGCTCTAAATGGCATAAAAGAAACAAAATAAGGGGGTTCTGGAGTGGTCAAGTCAAAGTCTAGGCTTGAATTCCATTGTCATGATGTGGCAACAAGATCATAATTAGACAGTGCATGCTCAAAAACCCTCCAACGTATATTCTTCCACAGCAATGAAGAAGATTAATCGCAAGTTATCGCAAATATTTGATTGCAGTTGTTACTGCTAAGAGTGACACAACCAGCTATTGGGTTTAGAAGGACAATTACTTTTTCAAGTAGGTGATATAGGTTTTGAACACATATGTATGATTACACTATTAGTATAATATACTATAATAAGTCATTAAAAAATAGATCATTTAAAAGTTGCTTTGTGAGTTTTCACGTTTGTCTTTATTTTATATTAAAATTATTTGGATGATCAGAAACGTTTAAATGTTACAAACTAGCAGGATTTATAGGATTGTAAAAAAAGGAGCAGCAGCAACATGAAGGACATCAGTACAATACATCTGTACTGAGCAGTGTAGCTGTGAATTCAATGCTGGGGTGACACAGTAATGGTATGTTCACAACTAGCAAAAATTCTGCAAATGTTACATCTGGATTTGTTGTCGGAAAATCCACAATGGAACATATCTGCAGGAAAGGGGATGACATTTTAGCAAATCGCATTCATGTGATGTAGAAAAAAAAAAGATCTTTAGGGCAGATTTTAAATCCACATCATGTAAGAGAGGAAAGGAGGTCAGACTTTACCAAATTATCTTTTTGGCCAGTGCGTGGTATACATGGAGCAAGGAAAACAGTCAGATGTGGGTGTATCTTGGACAATGGATTTTACTGGTCTCATGTAGAACAACAACTTTAACAGACTGACAAGAGGAAACAGGCTTAGTGGTTACAGGAATCTCAGATAAGACAACAAACTTGGTAGTTACAGTCTCACATGGGTCAACAAGAATATAGCTACAACAGTCTTTTAATGAGGGCATAGTCTTAGTGGAAAAAGGTGGCAAATAAACAGGCTCTTTAAGAGGCAACAATCTGCATTCAGATGCAGCAAATTTTGTTGCAGAAAATTCTTCCACTGAAAATCAGTTTCATTTATCTGAATGGGGTTGTTTTACCCCCTTCGCAATAGAATGCCCGCTTAGTGCCCCCTTCATAGTTGTGATGCCCCTTTGTGCTCCCAAATAGTAGTCATGCTCCCTTAGTGCTCACACATATAATGCCCCCTTAGTACCCAAACACAGTAGAATGTCCCCTCAGTACCTTCACACAGTAGTTATGCCCCCTTTGTACTCCTACAAACTAGTCATGCCCTCATAATGTCCACACACAGTAGAATGCCCTCTTAGTGCCCGAACTTGGTAGTTATGCTCACTAAGGGCGCCCATACAGTAATGATGCCCCCTTAGGGCTTCCACACATTAAAATGTCCACTTAGGGCCCCTACACAGTACTTATGACCTCTTAGTGCCCCCACACAGTAAAATGCCTCCTTAGTGCCCTACACTGTAGTTATTCCCCCTTAGTACCCCACTTACAGTAGTGAAGCCCCTGTAGTGTTCATAAAATATAAAAGTGATACTCGCCTATCTCATACCCCTGATGAACAGAGCACAGCAGCAGGCACAATGTAGTGATGTAATTGCACCGGTTGAGCAAAAGCAGGAGGATGATCCTTGGCCATTGCGCTAACCAATTTAGACCAGCAGGAATGATAATCTCACTGCTTTGTGCCTGCTGCTGGGGAGAGCACTGGCCAGGGAATGAGGCCTGGAGCCATAATGAATGACAGACACTAGCAAAACATGTCAAGTGAGGTAGCACTTGGTTTATGTTTTAAGTTCATCTAGAGGCTCTGTGTACTAATCTAAGTGTAGTGACAGGGGCTGTAGACACAGTCACAATCTAACTCAAATACCTTCTGCTGCTACTGTCAGATGGCAGAGTGTTTGAGATATATATATATATATATATATATATATATATATATATATATATATATACTAGTTGTTAGACTCTTCTGGGATTGTTACTTTTTACTTCAATAAAAGTGATGTTTTAATCATACACATATCTGTACATAATAGTCATAATCACTATTAGATGGAGTGGGAAGTGTGGGTAGTGGCAAAATGGTGTGGGATTAAATATATTTTTTGTTAATGTTTTTCTAAAATAAACCATATTTGTTCTAGGCGATATTGCATTGAAACACACCATACAGAAGTGGCACAACTTAAGTCAACCACGGAAATAGTCTGTGTTTCTTTTTCTATGCGTCAGTTTCAATGCAAAGAAAAGGGAAATGCCTAACAATAAGATTTAAATCAACAGCTTTCACCCCAGATGAATTTTCTGACAGCAAAGTGCTAGATCTGTTGGATTTCAAAGATGTGGAACCGCATGACATCAACAGTGAGCAATTAAAACTGTTACCATTCAACACATTTCCCTTCCCAGCTGCTAGAAAATGGCACCTTTTCACTAGTGCCTGACATTTGCAGTTCTTTCCATGTCATTCCCAGATATTTTTAGGTTCTTTTTGTGGAGGAGTCATGGATAATTAGTGTGTGCAAAGACCAACATATATTAAACACTTTAGAGGAAAAAAACAGAAGAATGTGAAAGTATAACATTAATAACTCCGTAACAGAACTTGGGAATATTTACAGAAGGCTGCCGCCTGTAGCTGCAGTGTGGGTGGTACACTTAGCCTCCCTCTAATCATCTAGCCAGGGAGACACAACCTTAGCCAAAATACCTACATCATAAGTCGAAGTATTGGAAGATGCCTCATTTCACTGTTTCTAGTGACATCTTCACAGGGATTTCTCTGTTGCTTGATTTTTTTTATATCCTTCCGTTTTCTGAATTTCACAATGCAGTTCTGTTGTTTATATTTTCACATGGATTTTATACCTCAGCGCATAAACATTTACTATATCCAACTGAGATCTCACAACTCAGTCAATGCTTATATTTGACTAGGTGGGCCAGACCCACCTTGGAGTAGAGAATACCTCGCAGGGGCTCAGGCGACACTGTCTTTCTGACAAACTAAGTAGGAGGAGTTGCTTGCATGGAAAGAACTGTGGTGCAGCAGCAAAGTCTGGCTGTTAGATAGTGTTACTTCATCATGATATGAGACAGTGCTCTGCCAGGAAAGGCAGAGGAGAAATAAAGATGGCTGCCCTTGTTTCCATAGTGAGCTGTGCTGCTGTCCTGCTTATCAGCGCTCAAAAGATGATTAGATGGAACCACATATAAGCACACCAATGGGGCACCATGACAGGCAGAAAGTGTGGCTTATGCTGCATGTAAGGTACTCATCTCCCTGCTGGGGTTGGGCATAAAACAGAGCCTGCTACAGCAGCTACTGCAGCAAAGGAGTAGACAAGAGCCTGCTCCAAGAAAACAGGGAGCAAATAGAGGCAGAGTTCCCAACTGGAGACTTTGAGCAGAAGCCACAGTGACCAGAGAGAAATGACTGCAGAACTGATGCTGAAAATGCAGATAAGATAGCCACGGATGTGTGATGATGATGATGATGATGATGATGATGATGATGAATAGCCTGAAGTCTAGGTCTAATAATCAGGCTGCATACCAGGCCTACGGTGATGACCAAAGTGGCTGGTGAGAAAGTAGGTGCCCAGCAAAAGAGCCAGTAGGGTTGGAGACACTGGGGCGGAAGATGAGCCAATGCTCTGGTCCATATGTCAGCCCCTGGAAACAGTGGAGCAGTGGTTGGAGTAATGCCCCAGGCAAATGTCAGTACTACAAGTGGAGAGGAAACCCCAAGCTAGGCATCTGACATTAAAAAAGGCATTGTCTGCTTCTTTGTGTTTCTTGACATGCATAAAATGCCTGCTCAGCCAGTCAATTGACCACTGTGATGACCAGTCTCAGGTAGTGGTAGGCTGTGTAGGTTGTCTTTCCATTTCCTTTGTGTCGAGATTGGACTCTGAAGTGGAGACCATTGGTGACCCAGTAAGCATCCGGGCACTGGTGGGGGATCGGTGAGTTGAGCAATGTTTCTTTAACTTTTTAAAGCTCATTCTGCCCCTTTTCTAAAAACTATTATTACATCAAGTGCAGTGACTGGGTTTGGCGTGGCCCCAACAGTATGCTGGATCCCCCGGACACCTGCTCTCCAGAAGGGATACTAAGGCATGGCACACCCCAATGGGAAATCAGTCCAGAAAGTCAGGGTCTGCAGTTAACCAGTGTGCTTCTTTACTGGAGGAATTCAGGTGCAAAACAATACAGGCAAGGCTGGTTTATCCAGTCTCCTTTGTGGCAAAAGAAGGGTTTGATGCTAAGGTAAGGCCTGAGCTAGCTGTCCCTCTCTCTTCAGAAGGCTGGTACTCTTGTCAATGGCCCACGATCTGTAGCTCAGTAGTCCTTGGTCACAGGGTTGGTGACCCATGGTCTGTGGCTCAGCGTCCCCATCTCAGCATCTTCTTCTGGTCACTCATGCAGGCTGGCAGAGTCTTCCCTTCCAAGCACTAGTCCCTAACTGCAGAACACTAAGGGCTCTGACTGCTGTCCTTATATACCATTTCTAGCTAGACTGGAACCTTCTAGTTAGAGGGGTGGAGTGGAGAAACTCAGCACAAACAGATACATTGTAACACTTTCTGTCTCTCTTAGACTTACATTAGAGCTTCAATGATACTCAATGGCAATGACACAGCAGTTTTTCCAGACAAAAACAAGTTTCCAGACATAACAACATAGCTAAATCAAATATTCAAAAGGTCAGACTCTCTGGTTTTGGTGGTAAACAAGTCTGGCTTTTTCCCTCCAAAACATGCTCTTTTTTAAACTCTATGGCAGCTGCGGAAAATTACCAGCTTCTCATTCAAAGTCCTAACAGTCTCTCAGTGTTCATTAACCCTTTCCACAAAGCCTTGCAAATAGGGTGCAAATGAACAGGAACATATCACAACATACATATAAAATGCAGTAACACAGTAATAAACAGTATAAGGTAACCCTTTCAAGAGAAATAAAATAAGAAGTTTTAACTTTGTATAGGGTAAATAGGCAAATGTCCACAAATGTACAAAGGTCAAAGTACCCCCTGCTCCAGGGCACTACACAAACAACGCCTTTAATTATACCATATACAATATTGGTTATATATATTGTATATAATTTGTCAGTCTCATTCTATTTAATAAGTAGATTTGTGCAATAAGAAGAAAAAAACATGACAAGCAGGTGAAACCTCTGCATATTTGTGGTTATGAATATTCAGTATAGCATATCTAAGCTTTCCTATAGCCTCAGGTTTCTTAATGTGAGAGCAGGGGTGCTCACTCTGTGACTACAGTTTGTGACAGCTCCTTTCCTGGATAAATAGGGAGACAGGCATTTCTGCTGTGTGGGAATGAAAACTGAGAAGTGCTCTGATTTTGCTTTGACACATTTCACCTATTTCAGGAATATACCTCACAGTTTATGAGGAAACAGGAGTTCATTATTTCTCATTGAGATGCTGGAAGGTCTGTGTGACATTTCTGAGGTACCACACCTTTCTCCTGGGATTGATGACTAATTCTGTCCTGTGGTGTCTCTATGCCTATAAACAATTTGATCACAACCACCAAATCTAAAATTAAAAAGGTTTGCATGTACATGTGACTATATATGTGTCCATGCATATGTGTTTGAAAGACATTGCCATACTTCTTAAGTACCTGAAAGAGGAAAGAGGGACAGCATGTGCTAAGTGTGCACTAGTAACCCATCCTTTATCTTTATGAATTTACTGCTATACTGTTATACATTGCCTGGATAAATAGTGCTGTACATTAGGGAGGTAAATAGTTCACAAGTTGCCAAACAGCCCTATATACCACAAATCTGGCATATGTTGTGCCCAGCTAGTGCCAAAGATACATATTTCGTACCACCAGAGCTCCATTAAGCCACACAGTACAGGTGCATCTCAATAAATTAGAGTATCATCGAAAAGTTGATGTATTTCAGTAACTTAATTCAAAAAGTAAAACTCATATATTCTATAGATTCACCACACACACAGTGATTGTTGGAAATTGGCCGCAGCAATACAAAACTTCTTGAGACGACTTCTTCTTGAGAAGATTCTTTCGTTTATTCAGAAACAAGAACAGCAAGACAGCGTTGAAATAAATATAAAAATCAGGCAGAATATGGCATGAGGTAGATGGATGTGTGGAGCAGCAGTAGAAAAATGGCAGTGCTGAGCCTGTGTGTCCCCAAACATGGTATTTTATACCCCATAGAACAAAGGAATACTTAGCATTATAATACAGGTTTGCCGCAGTGTACCGCAATCTATAGGAGTGAATAGTGACACACCTAAATTACATAATTGCGTATATAAGTTACACCTCCAACATCAATATGCATAAGGAAGACTTCCGCCTCTTTACACTTCATGATCGTTAATTGGCTAAGATTTTTCTAACACGTATGAGAATGAATATCTAATGTATCTTTAACCTTTGATCCCTCGTCTTCTGATTCCATTATCCTTGAAAGTGTTTGTTTGCCATAAACTAAAGAAGCTGACAAGTGTCCACTAACCAAGTATCTCAAATAAGCTATGGAGGACATAAATATGTCACTAAGACTCCATGATCTCATAACTAGCTCTTTCTATACAGAAAGCATAAGTTTTAATTGATCACCTCAGGACTTCTATTTCCTTAGCAACAGTACATCAGTATTCAAGGTGACTCTTTAGCTAAGCTTTAAGATAGAAATATAAGATGTCTGACTAAGACAACATGGCGGACATTCAGATCTAATCCTGATTCTCAAACAGTGATCTTTTTCAAGTGTTTATTTCTTTTAATGTCGATGAGTATGGCTTACAGCTAATGAAAGTCCAAAGGTCAGTATCTCAGAAAATTAGATTATTATATAACACCAATTAAAAATGATTTTTAATACAGAAATGATGGTCTGCTGAAAAGTATTTACAGTATATCCATTCTATACTTGGTCAGGGATTCTTTTGCATGAATTACTGCATCGATGCAGAATGGGCTGTGGCACTGCGGCACTCAGGACGGCAGTACAATTGGATCGAACACACTGCAAGATATGTAGGACCTATGATGACATCACAGGTCATGTGATCAGTGCCGTCCAATCCTGCACTGGTCACATGACTGTGACATCATCGCAGGTCCTTTTCAACCCTTGTCTTCTAAACTGAAGAGGAGAATTGTGGGGAAGAAGCTGCAGTGAGCTCTGCTACATCAGAAGAGGTAAGTGAAGGGAGAAACAGAGGGATGCTGGGAGTGGTGGTTATTTAACTGGGACTGTATGTTAGGGCAGAAGGGAGGGATGTTATCATGGGACTGTGTGTTGGAGGTGACTTGGTCAGGGTTCCGTTAGGGTACTTTCTTAACACCTGCGGCAAGGGACTCACAGCATGTTGTACTTTTGTTCCAGCCACCTCTCGGATCCGTGTCCCGCCCCATTACAGTGAATGGGACTGGAGCGTAGTTCTGGCCCCACACGTGCCCCTGCGGCAGCACGGATCCCGCTGGAAAAGCCTGCCAGAGTCCCCTGCCGCAGGTGTGAAACTAGCATTAGGCTACTTTCACACTTATGTTTGCAGGATCCGTTAGTGAGATCCGTCACAGTATCTCATAAATGGTCCAAAACTGATCAGTTTTGTCCTAATGCATTCTGAATGGAAAAGGATCCGTTCAGAATGCATCAGTTTTGCTTCAGTTCAGTCAGCATTCCGTTTTGGAGGCAGACACTAAAACGCTGCTTGCTGCGTTTTGGTGTCCGCATGAAGAAACTGATCCAAACTGGCTATTTAAAAGATAATACAGCCAGATCCATTCAGAACGGATGCAGACGGTTGTATTATCATGACGGATCCAGCAAAAACGCTGGTGTGAAAGTAGCCTTATTTACATTGGACTGTGGCGTGGAGTGATGATATTTACATGGGACTGTATTTTGAGGGGGCTGTAGATAGAGAGGGATGTTATTTACATGGGACTGTATATTGGAGGAGGCTGGAGAGATGGTGTGATTTCCACAGGAGGGAAATAGCTTTATTTACATGGGACTGTATGGCGAAGAGGCTGAGGAATTATAATTTCTGAGGACACTAAAGGGAGGAATATAACTACAGCGGGCACTTCAGGGTGAGCATTATAACAGTAGGCGGAGCAATATAAATACTGGGGGCACTGAAGGGGTATTATAAATCCAGGAGACATTAGGCGTTCTTATTACTACTGGGGGCTTTATAGGAGGGACTTATAGATCCGCCTTATTTCTACTAAGAGCAC
This sequence comes from Rhinella marina, assembly GCA_900303285.1. Taxonomy (NCBI): domain Eukaryota; kingdom Metazoa; phylum Chordata; class Amphibia; order Anura; family Bufonidae; genus Rhinella; species Rhinella marina. The sequence continues at coordinate 498,496 of ONZH01023001.1, forward strand.
TATGGAGGGGGCCTTATTACTACTGAGGGCTCTGTACAGAGCTTTATTACCACTGGGGGAATAATAGGGGGCCTTATTACTACTGGGAGCTCAGTAAGGGTATTATTAATACTGGAGGACTTTTCTACTAATGGGGACAATCTTGGGGAGCATTATCAGTGCTGGGGTCACTGTAGGGTGCAGTGTTACTAATGAGGGAATTACTATTGGTAGGACTATTACAATGGGGGGCAGTATTATTTCCCCAGGATAGTACTTGCAGGTTTTGGGGGGCACAGTGAACAGCAGAATAAGGCTATTGGGACTCCAGGTTGGGGGATGATGATAAAAATGTGAGGAAGCTAAGATGTCCGTGTGTCACACTCTGCAGAGACGAGGAGCGGCTGAGAGATGTTGTCCGGGCCGAATGGAGAAGATGATGACAGAGAAGATCTACATCAGAGGAGACGTCACCTGCAGGCCCTGGATGTAAGGTATGTTCTCCTGTATAGCAGGGGTGGGGCGAGGGTCGACATAGAGAATTGGGCCATATTCATTGGGGCTTGGGCCCCGGATCTTTTGAGACCCTAGCAACGCCCCTGGCTGACTGACCCCCCGTTTTTTTCTTTGAAGGTCATACATAAGTTAAGGTCAGGTGAGTTTGCTGGCCAATCAAGCACAGTGATACTGTGGTTATTAAACCAGGTATTGGTACTTTTAACAGTATGGGCAGGTGCCAAGTCTTGCTAGAAAATGAAATCAGCATCTCCATAAAGCTTGTCAGCAGAGGGAAGCTGGAGGTGCTGTAAAAGTTCCTGGTAGATGGAAGCACTGACTTTGGACTTGATATAACACAGTGGACCAACACTAACCGATGACATGGCTCCCCAAACCATCACTGGCTGTGAAAACTTCACACTAGACCTCAAGCAGCTTGGATTGAGTACCTCTCCACTCTTCCTCCAGACTCTGGGACCTTGATTTCCAAATGAAATGCAAAATTTACTTTCATATGAAAACAAGTGCCGGGTCCTCCAGAAAATGTGACAGATACACTTTTTGTAGCTGTATTCTATTATGGGACCTCCTTCCATCAAATCAAAATGTCCCTATAGGGTATTTAACTCAGGGAATTGTTATTTCCAAAGAATTCCACCATATCTGTGCTTTACCCAGGGAGTGCACCATAGTATCAATGTGCTTGCTTGGCCAGCAAACTCTCCATTGGGCATTGTCAAGAGGAAGATGAGAAACACCAGACCCAACAATGCAGACGAGCTGAAGGATGTTATCAAAGCAACCTGGGCTTCCATAACACCTCAGCAGTGTCACAGGCTGATCACCTCCATGCCACGCCGCATTGATGCAGTGACTTAGGGTTGTTACGATACCAGAATTTTGAGTTCGATACCGATACGTACAAAAGTATCACGATACTCGATACTGATACGATACCTCGCCAAAATAAAGAAGAACCTATTAATGCCACCCTGGCCCTTATCTGTGCGCCCCTCACCCCCCCCCCCAGACCTTGCTTTTGACCCTGCTCTGTGCACCACCCTGGCCCTTTCAATGCAGCCCCTGGCTCTTATCTGCGCCCCTTTGGCTGTGCCTACCTGGCCCCTGTCTGCACCCCTGGGATCTGGCCCTTGTCTTTGTACGCCTCTTCCTGGTCTGCGCCCCTGGGCCCTTATCTGTGCCCCACTCCCTCTTTGTCTGTGCCTCTCTGGTTGTCGTCTCTGCTGCCCCCTGTGTGCGCCACCCTGGCCCTTATCTGTGCACCCCTCACCCCCCCTTCCCCCCCCCAGGACCTTGCTTGTGACCCTGCCCCTTACCCCTTATCTGTGCGCCACTGGCCCTTTTCAGTGTAGCCCCTAGCCTTATCTTGGTCCCCCCAGGCCTTGTTTGCACAGGTGTACTGTGACATCACTGTGTTTATTATCCCTGTACTGTGACATCACTGTGTTTATTATCCCTGTACAGTGACATCACTGTGTTTATTATCCTGTACAGTGACATCGTTGTGTGTATTATCCCTGTACGGTCGGTGACATCACTGTGTTTATTATCTCTGTACGGTGACATCACTGTGTTTATTATCTCTGTACAGTGACATCGCTGTGTGTATTATCCCAGTGCAGGAAGAGGTAAGTGGTCCGTGTTTGTGTGTTTGTTTTCTATTTTTCAGGGTCGTGAATGCAGAGGACTACGTCGGATTCGGTGGACTACGTCGGACCAGCTCTTTTTTTTTTTTTTTTAAATAAAATGGTCAAACAGGGGTCTGGGGGAGTGTTTATTTCAATAAAATGTTTTATACTTGTGTGTGTGTATTTTTTTTTTACAATACTACAGTTTTAGTAATCACGGCTATCTACAGACGGCCCTGATTACTAATACTGGGCTTAGTGCTTGCCGGTATGGCAGGCCAGCACTAACCCCAACATCTATTACCTCGGCACCCACCGCCACCAGGGGTGCCGGGAAGAGCCGGGTACCCGCAGGACCGGACCTTCTAAATTGAGGGTCTGGCTCTGGGGCGGCTGCAGGCTGGTACCATTAGGCTGGGAAGGGCCAATAACCGTGTCCCTTCCCACCCTGGTAGTGCCAGGCTGCCGCTGCTGGTTGTATCTGGCTGGTGAAGGAAAAAAGGGGGGACCCCCACGCCTTTTTTTTTTAAATAATGAAATTTTTGAAAAAAAAATGGCGTGGGGTCCCCCCTTTTTTCCTTCACCAGCCAGATACAACCAGCAGCGGCAGCCTGGCACTACCAGGGTGGGAAGGGACACGGTTATTGGCCCTTCCCAGCCTAATGGTACCAGCCTGCAGCCGCCCCAGAGCCAGACCCTCAATTTAGAAGGTCCGGTCCTGCGGGTACCCGGCTCTTCCCGGCACCTGGTGGCGGTGGGTGCCGAGGTAATAGATGTTGGGGTTAGTGCTGGCCTGCCATACCGGCAAGCACTAAGCCCAGTATTAGTAATCAGGGCCGTCAGTAGATAGCCGTGATTACTAAAACTGTAGTATTGTAAAAAAAAATACACACACACAAGTATAAAACATTTTATTGAAATAAACACTCCCCAGACCCCTGTTTGACCATTTTATTTAAAAAAAAAAAAAAAGCTGGTCCGACGTAGTCCACCGAATCCGACGTAGTCCTCTGCATTCACGACCCTGAAAAATAGAAAACAAACACACAAACACGGACTACTTACCTCTTCCTGCAGTGGGATAATACACACATCGATGTCACTGTACAGAGATAATAAACACAGTGATGTCACCGTACAGAGATAATAAATATCAGATCAACACATTGTGCCCCCATCAGACCTCAGGTCAGCGTCTTGTGCCCCCATCAGACCTCAGGTCAGCCTCTTGTGCCCCCATCAGACCTCAGGTCAGCCTCTGTGCCCCATCAGACCTCAGGTCAGCCTCCTTGTGCCCCCATCAGACCTCAGGTCAGCCTCTTGTGCCCCCATCAGACCTCAGGTCAGCCTCTTGTGCCCCCATCAGACCTCAGGTCAGCCTCTTGTGCCCCATCAGACCTCAGGTCAGCCTCTTGTGCCCCCATCAGACCTCAGGTCAGCCTCTTGTGCCCCCATCAGACCTCAGGTCAGCCTCTTGTGCCCCCATCAGACCTCAGGTCAGCCTCTTGTGCCCCCATCAGACCTGCCTCTTGTGCCCCCATCAGGTCAGTGTCTTGTGCCCCCCTCAGACCTCAGGTCAGTGTCTTGTGCCCCCCTCAGACCTCAAGTCAGTGTCTTGTGCCCCCGTCAGACCTCAGATCAGCCCACCCAGCCACTTTAAAAAAATCATACTTACCTGTTCTGGCCGCCGCCGCTGTCCTCAGGTTCCCCACTCCACTCTCTTGCCTGCCGGCGCTCACTATGACCTGACGCTGCGTCAGGTCATAGTGCGCGTCAGGGAAGACGGTGGAGCGCGGAACCAGTGAGGACAGCGGCGGCCAGAACAGGTAAGTATGATTTTTTTTTTTAAGTGGCTGGGACCTGGGTGGGCTGATCTGAGGGGGGTGCGGGGGCCCTGGCAGCGCGGCAGCACGGCAGCCCGATATTAGAACATGGGGCAACGCATGATGCGCGCGCCATGTTCTAAGTATCGGACTGCAAGAAAACTCGGTATCGAGCTTCGGTACCGCACTAGGTACCGAAACCGTACCGAGTTTTCGATATATCGTGCAACCCTACAGTGACTCATGCAAAAGGAGCACCATCCAAGTAATGAGTGCATATACTCTACATACTTTTCAGTCGGCCAACATTTCTGTATTAAAAATCATTTTTTAATTGGTCTTATATAATATTCTAATTTTCTGAGATACACACCTTTGGATTTTCATTAACTGTAAGCAATAATCATCAACATTAAAAGAAATAAATACTAGATCACTCTGTGTGTAAATAATCTATAGAATATATGAGTTTCACTTGTTGAATTTAATTACTGAAATAAATTAACTTTTCGATTATTTTCGAAGTTATTGAGATGCACCTGAACCAGTTTCATACTTTGCCTACATGGAACAATATAATTCCCTGATAGCAGTACATTCATACTAGTTGTACCTAAAGCAAATGAAGGCTCAAATAGTGCAAATCCCCCAACACCTTGTGAAAATCTGCCTTAGGTGTGTGTTTGGTTGGGATGCTGCGTCATCAGACCCAGCCGTGGCATCCAAACATATGGTGAGGGGGCAGTGCGGTATCATGTAAAGGGTATAAAGGGGGTATGACCTATCTTAAAATGGGTGTGTGTTTATCCTTAAAGCAATGTTCCTCCTGTGATCTCTGCCAAAAAGTTTGCAAGTATGACATAGTGCCACAGTACCTAGTATCCCATAACCCCATGGTGCTGACATATGACAAGGTGATGCTTATAGCTTGCACTATACAATTGCAGTACTCCAAATGAGATGTGAAATTATGTTTCATGCCATATGCTCAGGGGCGGATTGGGAATTAAAAGTGGCCCTGGAAAAAAAAAAAAAGTGGCCCCAAATTGTGGGCGGGCCAAGATTGAGAGAGGCGGGGCCAGAAATACCATAGAGGGAGCATTATATCATGTCCTCCCCTTGCCCTCCAGTAATGCCCCCCACCCCAGTAATATTCCTATAGCGGCCATAGTAATGCTCCCACCCCCAGTAATGTCAATATAGAGCCCCCAGTAATGCACCCTGGCCCCAGTAATGTCCTTATAGCTCTCCCAGTAATGCCCCTCTGCCCCAGTAATACCACCCCCCCACCCCAGTAATGTCACTATAAAGCCCCCAGTAATGCTGCCCTGCTTCCAGTAATGTCACTATACAGGCCCCAGTAATGCCCCCCACCCCAGTAATATTCCTATAGCGGCCATAGTAATGCTCCCACCCCCAGTAATGTCAATATAGAGCCCCAGTAATGCACCCTGGCCCCAGTAATGTCCTTATAGCTCTCCCAGTAATGCCCCTCTGCCCCAGTAATACCACCCCACCCCCACCCCAGTAATGTCACTATAAAGCCCCCAGTAATGCCGTCCTGCTTCCAGTAATGTCACTATACAAGCCCCAGTAATGCCCCCTTCCCCCAGTAATGTCACTATAGCATCCCCATTAATGCCCCCTGCTCCCAGTTATGTCACTATAGAGCCCCCAGTAATTTCCCCTCTGCTCCCAGTAATGTTACTATAGAGTCCCCAGTAATTTCCCTTCTGTCCCCAGTAATGCCCCCCTGCCCCCAGTAATGTCCCTCCCTGCCCCAGTAATGTACAGTGGACACTTAAATGTGCCCTGACCCCTTATTGTTAATGGCTGGCAAAAAACAAACAAACAAAAAAACTTACCTTTGTGTGCAGACCTGGAGCAGCCTCTTCTGGCCTGTGTCCTGGAGCAGGAGGGATAGGGGTGATGACACAGCGTCAGTCGCGCTGACGCTGGGAGTGGGAGGAGCCACAGGTCCTTTCCCATCTGAAGAGGATAGTGAGCTCTCTCCTGCTGTCGGGTGTTAAAGGACCTGACAGCAGGAGGTACAGGGGTGAGTACATTATGAGAGGCAGGGGCTGCACAATAGGGAATGATAAGAAGATCACAGGAGGGCCAGCGGCGGCCGCCGCCCTCTGTACAATACACATTGCAATACAATACACATTGCGGGCCAGCAGCTGCCCTGCTACGATCTCATTATCATGACATTGTTATGATAATGAGATAGTAGGGCTGCTGGTGGCCGCAATGTGTATTGTAATGTGTATTGTAGTGAGGGCGGCGGCCGCTGCTGACACCGGCCCACAGCATACTTTAGGCAATCGGCCCACCGGGAAGTGTCCCGGTGGGGTACATTGCCAATCCGCCCCTGCATATGCTTCCAATGATATGGTGTGGTTAGCATTAGGAATAGAACTTACCATTCAATTCCTCCCTTCTTGGTAGGAGTGAGCTGGTTCTACTTCCTGTCAGGAGGAATTCTAGAGAGTTCTAGGGAGAGCTAGCCTAGCAAGCCTGTAGTGAGGGGGCACATCTATCTGCTCCTGATCCAAGGGCCTTGGTACTAAAGATACAGCGAGTTTGTGAAGACCACTACTCCAAGGAGACAGCAGAATCGCAGGCCACTGAAGATCTGTAAGCCAAAACGTTTAAAGTCAGCAGAGTGATCACCACTACAGCTTTACAGACACTGCTGCAAGGTGAGGGTTAACGCATTAAGACACCCATCACCACAGTTCAGGGATGGCATACTCACAATCCTGCATCACAAAAGTGGACACCTATAGCCACAAGTGCCAGTTTATTGTTGTTAGCGAAGGGAAATCAGGAGAGAGAGGACTATTTTAGAGTTCTATTGTCTGCCATCTTGCCTGGCTCCTCAAGGGGTTGCTGCACAATGCATACATAGTACAAATAGTGCCCAATTAAAGGCATAGAGTTCCCATCTGTCAAACAATACTCCAAGTGCCCACACAATTATAGAGTGTCTCCATAAAGCGAGATTGTGTCCACATAGTGCTAGAAAGGGTTTACAGTGTCATGCTTTGCTGAAATAGTCATACCGTCCTTACAGAGTAACATTCAGTGCCCACGTAGAGACATTTATTGGTAGCACAGTGCCACATAGCCACAGTCATACAGTCCCCAAATATACTGTCTTTCCGAACAGTTATCAGAAATTTCAGTGTACAATACGTTGCCCACAGAAATAGTGCACATGGTCCAAGTGATGCAGTCACCAGTCACAGACAAAGCAGACACAACTTACCTTTCCGTCATTCTGTTCAGGAGAGTCATGATGCCCTCTGGACTAAAGCTAGTGGTGTCTCATTGACCTTACTAGCTTAACTATAGAAAAAGGTTTAGCGTCTAAAAGATGTTCACAGCTGTCAGGACCACCAGGACAGGAGGGCAGTAGTGGTGACATTCAGAACCGTTGTATCCACTAATCCACTAGATAACACAGTGAGATCTACAGGAGATGCAACCATCACAGTTTATATTGCATTTGTCCAATCCAGTAAAATTAAAGTTTATTTTTTTTTTTACAAGACTGTAATGATAACGTTTTCCAAACTGTGAGAAGACCTTAAACTGTTCCTCCTGCAATTATTATCAGTAATATTCTTTGTCGAATCACCTTGCATACATAATTGATATGGCTCACTGGTGGTACTGTTGGTATGAGCGTCTAAAATTGTAAAAGTAAAACATAAGTACCGTCATACTGAAAATATGCCATTGAACCATAGTGTAAATATGTCACCCTTCATCCATTATGTTTCATTTCACCGAGGATATAAATGGGATCTAGAAGTGTCCATTGCCATGGTTACAAGTGTTGCGCAAAGTAGCATGGAAAACAAGGAAATCAACTACTACTTGATCTTAAAGAGTGCTGGTGATGGAAAATCAAGAAGACACAAATGCTATGCACAGTGCTATGGAAAAGTATTCGCCCAATGCGCCCTATTATTACATGTTTATCACACTATAGAGATTTATCAAACTGGTGTAACGGAAAACTGGCTTAGTTGCCCATAGCAACCAATCAGATTTCACCTTTCATTTTTCACAGTTCATTTGGAAAATAAAAGGATCAATCTGATTGGTTACTATGGGCAACTAAGTCAGTTTTCCTTTGCATCGGTTTTGACTGCATTTATATACATATTATTGAAGTTTCTATGAATGATCTAGTTCTCACATATCTACCCTTAGATCCAAATGGATTATACTTGGAATAAAGGTGAATGGTTGGGAAGGGCCTGAGAAAAATATTTCCAAGAATGCAGAGAAAACACATCCAAGATGCTACATAAAACAGTGTCACCACACACTATTACAGTACCCCTAAACAATGACAGCCACATTACCCCCAAAACAGCGTGTCATCCAATGAGCCCCTACACCAGTGACAGCTGCAGTGTGTCTTTTTGTGTCTAGAGTAAATCAAAAACAGCATTGTACAACAAGGAAATCATATTTTCCAAAGGAGAAAAATATTTGTGAAATGGCTCTGCGGGGTGAAAAAAAGGCATACTAACTTCAATAATCCACTCATACCCCACACAAGAGGCAGAAGAGGAGAGACAAGAGTGGCTACGGATCTTACAGGTGGCGAGCTAGGCGAGCTAGACTAGCTGAAGGACCCGCCCGGGTATATTTAATTTATTTCTTTTACTGTTTGTGTGTGTGTGTGTCGTTAAAAGATATCGAGAGTTCCCTCTACAGTCCAATAAATTCAGTAAATGAAAGAAAGAGCGGCACTCACCGTAAAAAGTTGAAGGCTTTATTTCATGTCCGGCAAATACATACAAGTATGGGGGCGGATGGCAAACACCTCCTGCATGCTGCAAGCGACGGCCGTTTCGCGCACACTGCGCTTCGTCAGGCTCTGCACATCACATCAGCTGTGACCTCTCACCTTTTTAAACCCACTCTAAACGCCCTCACATGCGCAGCAGTGTAATCAAAGGGAGATTCATTATACATGCATTTAAACAATACAAAAAAACACACATTATTTATAAAAACACGCTCAAATCGTTTTTATCATTGAGCCCTAATGCTCCTAAAGCTTCTGATTTCATAATCCACCTAGATTCTTTTCTAAGCAAAAATCTGTGTCTGTCACCCCCATGAGGTTGTGCAGGCACAGTTTCTAGTCCGATAAATTTCAAAACTTCTGGGTTGCTATCATGGTCTAGCCTGACATGTTCAATCAAACGCGGACATCCTTTTCCTGTGGTTATTGATGAAAAATGTTCTCTGAACCTTTCATGAAGGGGCCTAATAGTTTTACCAATATAAACCTACCGCAAGTACAATATACCATATATATGACATATTTGGTTTTACATGTGATCAGCTCCCTGATCCTATGTTCTAACCCACCTACTTTAACATATTTTAATTGGCCGTTGTACTTGCAGTGTGAACAGTGACCACATCTATAGTTACCTCTAGGTGGCAGTGCATCTAGCCATGTACCAACTCTATTCTCCTTAAATCTGCTGTTCACTAGTTTATCCCGTAAAGTAGAAGTTCTTCTAAAAGATATCAGGGGTTTTGGGTCAATTAGTTCTTTAAGCTGTTCATCTCCCAACAGTATGTCCCAATTTTCCCTTATGATGCGTTTAATTTTATCTGCCATAGGGCTGTACCTGAATGAAAAAGGGCAAATACTTGTTCTGCCTCTGTATTTCTTCCTAGTATTGCCTGATTTGGCCAGGAGATCCTCCCTCTTTATTTGCATCACCTTATTAAGGGATCCTTCTAACATACTCTCCCCCAGAGTATGTTAGAAGGATCCCTTAATAAGGTGATGCAAATAAAGAGGGAGGATCTCCTGGCCAAATCAGGCAATACTAGGAAGAAATACAGAGGCAGAACAAGTATTTGCCCTTTTTCATTCAGGTACAGCCCTATGGCAGATAAAATTAAACGCATCATAAGGGAAAATTGGGACATACTGTTGGGAGATGAACAGCTTAAAGAACTAATTGACCCAAAACCCCTGATATCTTTTAGAAGAACTTCTACTTTACGGGATAAACTAGTGGAACAGCAGATTTAAGGAGAATAGAGTTGGTACATGGCTAGATGCACTGCCACCTAGAGGTAACTATAGATGTGGTCACTGTTCACACTGCAAGTACAACGGCCAATTAAAATATGTTAAAGTAGGTGGGTTAGAACATAGGATCAGGGAGCTGATCACATGTAAAACCAAATATGTCATATATATGGTATATTGTACTTGCGGTAGGTTTTATATTGGTAAAACTATTAGGCCCCTTCATGAAAGGTTCAGAGAACATTTTTCATCAATAACCACAGGAAAAGGATGTCCGCGTTTGATTGAACATGTCAGGCTAGACCATGATAGCAACCCAGAAGTTTTGAAATTTATCGGACTAGAAACTGTGCCTGCACAACCTCATGGGGGTGACAGACACAGATTTTTGCTTAGAAAAGAATCTAGGTGGATTATGAAATCAGAAGCTTTAGGAGCATTAGGGCTCAATGATAAAAACGATTTGAGCGTGTTTTTATAAATAATGTGTGTTTTTTTGTATTGTTTAAATGCATGTATAATGAATCTCCCTTTGATTACACTGCTGCGCATGTGAGGGCGTTTAGAGTGGGTTTAAAAAGGTGAGAGGTCACAGCTGATGTGATGTGCAGAGCCTGACGAAGCGCAGTGTGCGCGAAACGGCCGTCGCTTGCAGCATGCAGGAGGTGTTTGCCATCCGCCCCCATACTTGTATGTATTTGCCGGACATGAAATAAAGCCTTCAACTTTTTACGGTGAGTGCCGCTCTTTCTTTCATTTACTGAATTTATTGGATTGCAAAAGGACTTGCTGTTTGAGAGCTGAGCACCACCGTTGTGGAGATCGACACCCGGTATTCAGGTGGATCCTGCTGTAGGGTTGAGGAGTAGTGCCATCCCGTTCTTATTACTTCATATGTGGTTCCCTCTACAGTGCCTGCCCCTTTAACAGTGATCTCTACAGTGGCCCGCCCCTTTAACAGTGACCTCTACAGTGGCCAGCCCCTTTAACAGTGACCTCTACAGCGACCCGCCCCTTTAACAGAGACCTCTACAGCGGACCGCCCCTTTAACAGTGAACTCTACAGCGGCCCGCCCCTTTAACAGTGACCTCTACAGCAGCCCCCCCCCCATTTAACAGTGACTTCTACAGCAGCCCGCCCCTTTAACAGTGATCTCTACAGCAGCCTACCCCTTCAACAGTGACCTCTACAGCAGCCTGCCCCTTTAACAGTGACCTCTACAGCTGCCCACCCCTTTAACAGTGACCTCTACAGAAGCCCGCCTCTTTAACTGTGACCTCCACAGCAGCTAGAGTGGCCACTGTCTTCACCCCAGAAAGCCAGACCTCACCGGCCATTCCCCCAAATGTGAAACAGCGCCCCCAGTTCCCATGAAGACACATCACTAAACATGAGGCCACACCCCCCCCCTGGCTTTGTGAAGACATGGAGGAGAAGCTGTCTGAGTGTGAGCTACTGAAAGGGTGGACATCCCTGTGTCTGTCCAGGCACTGCGTCGGACGGAGAACAGGTAGCCAGAAAACTGGACTGTCCAGCCTAAAGCCGGACATCTGGCCACCCTAACATCAGCCTGCCCCTAGGGTGGCCAGAGGTCTTGTTTTATGCTGGACGGTCCGGCTTTCAGACTCCCTGTCCTCTGTCATGCGCAGTGCCTGGATGAACACAGCAGCAGCACTCTCAGCAGCAGCACTGTGCAGTCTGAGCAATGAGCTGCAGGGAGAAAGTCACCCTTCCCCCACCCCTGCAGCTGACAGAAGGTGATTTTTACCAATATTTTTAATCTCGGTCAAATGCAGCATGGAAGGGGCGTGGCCTGACTGAGTCAGGGGCGTGACTTAGTGGGATCTGGGGGGTGGTGCTTTTAAGTCCTTCTTTTGACGGTGGCCAGAATTACAGGTCGATGCCTGATTTAGGAGGAAGGTGGGTAGCAGTGGAAGAAAACATCTTTTATTACTACTGAACAGTAAATATGTAAAATTTACATTATATGAGGTAATGATTGATGATGAGTTAGTCTAAAACATAAGTTATAGTTATGGTAACTGGGAATACCCATTTGACATTGTCATCCACAGTGCTCTGCCTCTTTAATGCAGACCTAAAGCAGTGAACTGGCTAGGTTGTCATAGAAACCTGATGTGTGCCTGTGAGCTTCTATTTGCTGATAAGGGTCATGTGACCAGGCTACTATTGGCTAATGCATTTTTTTTTTTAATATCTCAGGAACGGTACGTCCTGGAGAGATGAAAACTGTTCTAAAACCTTCCCGGACACCTGATGTACATGTGTGCCAAATTTTGTGATTGTAGCTGCAGCGGTGCGGATTCCTTTAGCGGACATACACACACACACACACATACACTCAGCTTTATATATTAGATATAAATAAATAAATAATACATTTTTTGGAATAAAGACTTTTTAGCTAATGTCCTCAGCCTACCTCAGTAAATACAAGCTTCATATTTGCCTGCTCCCGCCACTCCACCCCTCTGCGCTTGCTTCCACATGACCATGTTCTGGTCCCCAGACTCTTTGCATCCACCGCTGCATGGGCATGGTCAGATGTTCTGCTGCAGCCAATAAATGTCTTTAGCTGTGATGTGCCACTTCATTGTGCCATGTCAGTGCTCATATCGGAGCATATGACCGTGCCCATGCAGTGGTGAACTTAAACAGTTTGGGGATCAGGACAAGGACATGTGGGTGACAATTACAGGTAAAGATCTACAGCAGAAAGGACACCCTCTGAGCTGCCAGCCTGAAGGGAATCTAGCAGAGCAATTGGAGCAATGAATGTGGAAATCTCTGGATCCATGTGAGGTACAGGGCTGGTTCTGGCTTTGTTAGAAAAAGATTTTCATGTACTTTATGATTATCACTTTTACAACAATCATGGCGCAATCCTTTTAAAGCTCCAGGGTTTTATTGATGCTGCTGGCTTCCAATGTAAGAGATCTGGAGTCCTGTGAGATGACCATGTTTTTTTTTTGTCTATTATCCTTTAAATGAAGATTTATCTTCTCTCCAGTTACCTTTTATAGGATTGATGTTACTGCTCAGTGCTCAACATACTGTACCTTAATGAGCTATTTGAGTGATAACTATTTCATCCTCTAGATGGCAGCCTTGACATTATGCCCTTGCTTGACACCTACAAATAAGAGTCATAAACTATGATGCGCTTCATAATCTACACTAGGAGTTATTTATTCCTCTATTGCTTATTTTTTGAAACCTTTTCTCATATTATACAAATTAATATTACCATGAAGGTTTAATTTAACATCATTAATGAGTTATAGTCTAGAATTTTCCACCGGTGACATAATATACAAGAAATCACAGTTAGCTATATGCTAAATTAGACCAATAATTGGAAATTTTCATGCTAATAATTCAGTGAACCACAAGATAAAAAGAGGAAGAAATGTGCTTAGTTTCATAACCAGAAAATGACCTTTACTTTACCCCCAATATTCAATGGACAAGAACTATGGGGGCGTTTATTATGGTATTTACACCACTATTGTGGCGTTAAAAAGTCGCAAATTGTGGCGCATGCCAAGTGGTCAGAAAAGGGACATGGTGAAAGGCCTGCACCTCTGCATAAATTTGGTGCATCCTCCGGCTGTGCTGGAGGTATCAAGACCAGAGATGTAAATGCCAGTCTTGATAAATGTCTTCGCATATGTCCCTAAAATGTTCTCTTTCGTCATATTAAAAATGTATGCAGTTCTTTCTAATTAGAAGAAAGCTCTCAAGCTCCCCCCCTAGGAACAGTGACTCCGTTTTTCCAAACAGTTGAATGGAAATAATCTCAGGGTGGCCATCAGGCACATACAGATAGCACTGCCCTCAGGAACTTTACTATTTTGCCACTTGCCCCCACAGAATGACATAAAATTTTGCTTTGCTTAGATTTGTACAGCTATTTTTCATCCAGTATTTAGGTCAATCTAATCAGTATAAAAATGTAAGTATGCAGTGAGCGTCCCCTAGTGGTGGCTGCAGGGATAAAGAATTTAATAATTTAACTCTATGGTTGTGTGAAGAAAGCAGGAGATTAGTAGCTCCGATATAAGGTGAGATTTTTTTGTACTTGCACTCATTATAATAGGGTATTTTTTGTACTGGCATATATAGTAAGGGAGTACTTTTTGTACTGGCACACATTATAAGGGGATATTTTTTTACTAAGGACAATATCTACTGTGCATGGAGTTTGTATGTTCTCCTTGTGTTTGTGTGGGTCTCCTCCGGGTACTCTGGTTTCCTCCCACACTCCATAGACATACTGATAGGGAACTTAGATTGTAAGCACCACTGAGGACAGCAAGTGATGATAATTTCTGTAAAGCGTTGCAGAATATGTTGCAAAAGATGTGTTTTTGCGGGTTGATTTGTATATTTCAATACTACCACTTTGGGACACATATAACTTAATTACAAAATTTTATTAATTGCCAACCAGACATTGTTTATTGACTTTTTCGTTACTGCACCATTCACCTGGCTGTATTAATAAAATATAACCTTTATTCTGCAGGTCAGTAACCTTACATAAATACCAAATGTATGTAGTTCTTTTAACTACTGTATTACTACTTTTGCGCCATAAAGCACTTTTTTGTCAAAAAAATTTTTTGTTTGGTGTCATATTCTGAGAGCCATAACTTTTTAATGTTTCCATCGACCAAACTATGTGATGTTTTTTTTTTTCATTTTTCATAATCAAACATTTTTGTGAATTTTATTTGTATTGATTTTTTAACTTCTTTTGGTCTTAGTTAGGGGACTTGAACATGCAATCTTCTGATTGCTGATATAATACACTGCAATACATAAGTATTGCAGTGTACTATGGCTTTCAGCATAACTCTGACAGTCACTCTATTATGCCCTTTGACAAACCGCTTAGATGTCATGGTCCCTACTGACTGCGCATCTAGTGAGTTAAACAGTTGAGATCCGAGTTATCTTCGCCATCGCAACAGAGTGTCAGCTATATGTCACAGCTGACATCTGTTGCTAATGTTTCCAGCTCACCTCCTGAGTTCACACCATCACTGCACTGTACATGTACGGCACAGCAGTCGAAGGATTTAAAGGAGTTGTCGGGGGTCAGAAAAAAAGTCTACTTATTACCAGAAACAGTTCCAATTGTGTCAGTGAGCCCTGTGTCTGGTATTGCAGCCTTGTCCATTTCACTTGAGTTGGGATTAGCTACAATACCAGACATAGGCTATGGACCAGAATGGTGCTGTTTTTGGATTTAAAAAAAAAAGTAGACAGTTTCTTTCTAATCCTGCACAGTCCTGTGTCAACTGTGCACAAATGGTTAAGAGTTGTATATTGTAAAAATGTAGACATATATAAAATGTGTGCAAAATATTCAGAAGCAGGCTGATATACAATGCATTACTGAATAAGAATTGTCTTAGCTGAAATACATCTGCACAGCTTGTCATATAGAATAATATATCTGTCATGCTGAACAGGGTGCCCTATCTGCAGGCAGCATGTTAAGGGGCAGACTGATATATCATTTTGAGGCTAAGGATTTTGGATACCTTGTAATTTATTGATTTACAGCAAATCCCTGCTCACTAGGGGTTTAGCAGTCTGGGAAATAGTCAATGATTGGCAGCTGTCCCTGTTAGAAGGAGCTCCGCTTCTCCTGTTCTATAAAGGCAGCATACTCCACATAACTGGATGCTTTTCTTTTCTCTACAATGGTCTTTTTATTTATTGAATCATAAAATAAACAATTTATAACATGTTCAATTACAGAATAAAGGAAAATATACATGACAGTCATAACTTCCTAACGGCACTAGCTGGAGAAATTCACTTTTTGGCATGTCTTCAAACGTCAAACATTTTCAGGAGAAGACAAGGAAAGCAGTTCACGTACATTTATAATTATAGCACAAAGACAGAAATAATAAATTGAAGGAAGCTGGGCATAAGAATAATTATATATTGCTCATCATTACGTCCCTACAAAAACAGCCGACATGGTCAGTCACTAAACTACTTTGGCCTGAGGAAGGGCTGTCTTTATGCCTGGAACGTTGCCAAAAATTGTATATGGATGTGCTCGGCTGAAAAATAAAATTCACATGTTCACTGCATAAGTGGAGTGCTGTCTTTCCTTTTCTACATTGAAGATATTGGCTCGGAGGTGGAGCTAGAGCCAGAACTGGACTTGCACCCACGACTAGCCAACTAGTGGTAGACTGCTATAACCCCCCTTTGTGTTTAGACCTACAAAAACCTACAAAAACAGCATGCTAAACAATATGCTCCTATCACTTTTACAGATATAAAAATTTAAAAAATTATATATATATATATATATATATATATATATATATAGTGGGGAAAATAAGTATTTCATACACTGGCGATTTTGTTTTCTCACTTGCAAAGAATGGAGAGGTCTGCAATTTTTATCGTAGGTATGCTTCAGACAGAATCTAAAAAAAAATTTCAGAAAATCACATTGTATGATTTTTAAATAATCAATTTGCATTTTATTGCATGAAATAAGTATTTGATACAATAGAAAAACAGAACTTAATATTTGGTACAGAAACCTTTGTTTGCAATTACAGAGGTCAGATGTTTTCTGTAGTTTTTGACCAAGTTTGCACTTCAGCAGGGATTTTGGCCCAGTCCTCCATACAGATCTTCCAGGTTTCGGGCCTGTCGCTGGGCTACATTGAGATTCAGCTCCCTTCAAAGATTTTCGATTGGGTTCAGGTCTGGAGACAGGCTAGGCCATTCCAGGACCTTGAAATGCTTCTTACATTAATTACTTAATTCCTTAGTTGCCCTGGCTGTGTGTTTCGGGTTATGCTGGAAGTCCCAGCCACAACCCTTCTTCCGTGTTCTTAATGAGGGAAGGAGGTTGTTGGCCAAAATCTTGCGATACATGGCCCCATCCATTCTCCCTTTAATACGGTGCAGTCATCCTGCTCCCTTTGCAAATGCTTGTTTGCGATTATGTGGCCAACCATCGGCCACTGAAATACAGCCCTTAGCTCTAAGTCTGGAGGAGCATAGACAATCATTTACAAAAATGGACACCCATGAAGATATGCCTGGTTCCCCACTCGGGGTGCACCACCAATGAGGTGTTCGCCTCAAGCAGCACCAGGTAGGGGCAAGAGGGGGCAGCGGAAGGGCCGTGGGCATTGAGCACTTTCATTGTGGAAAAGGGGTTAGGTTAAGAAATTGGCATTGGGGGAGGGACACCATTTTAATTTTTGCCTCAGGCAGCAGAAAGGCTAGGTGCACTCCTGTTCCCCACTGGTACCATCCAATTGTTGTGGTTCTAAGCAGTGAGAAAAGCAATACTGTCTACCATCATAAAATAACATATTATCAGGTTATTTTTACCTTTTATTTTTTATGTGTCTAACCATGCTAAAAGTATACAAGTATACAAATTTTAGACTATTCACAAGAGTAATCCTATTATCACTACAAAACAAATGAAGTGACAAATGACAGAATATTGCTAGAGGCCTGTGTATAATCATGCCGATAGAGGCAATGTCCCCAGCAATATTTTCCCAGCATTTTCAGCCAATAGTTGAAATGCGCAGCAATTTTCTCAGTAAGAGGCACATTACTAAGTATGTGTTCACATCATATTTCTATCATTCATTTTGCAGATTCATTTAACAGATGACCTAAAACACTTACAAATGAGTGCCAATGGAAGAGCATTTGTTTGCATTCATTTTATATAGACATCATTGTAAAAAAAGACAGTCATCGTTGTCTGTTTTTTCTGCAAACCACAAAAATTGAGTATACCAAGCTTTTGTGTTTAGCAAGAAAAACAGATTGATATATATATATATATATATATATATATATATTAATGCTGATGTCTATGTAAGTTCGCTTACACACAGTCAGCGTTTGATCAGTGATTTCCATCAGTGATTGTGAGGTAAAACCAGGTAAGGGCCTTTTCTCTGAGTAGGCCCCACACCTGAATAACAATCAGTTATAGAAATCATTGACCACACACAGACTGAAAGTGGTCTAAAATTGATGTAGTTGGCTAACCTTCATTTAGTGTCTCCTTGTATGCTATTATTGGGCATCTGTTTAAATACATAAAATTATAGTATAAAATAAATATGGTCCTTCCCTGCTATGGAAGGTATAGTGGCAGTGTCTCGCTGAGACCTGCATGTAATGTCTCCCTCACAGCTTGCCATGCAAGTCCACGATGATGCAAGCAACACCAAGAAGTTGAGTCAAGACTCCCACGGTGCATCTTTGGCACACACCCAGGCTTTTCAATTTCTCAGACAGGGCACTTGCTTAGCTTTGACAAAAAGGCCAACCCTTGAACAGAATTCCTGTTATGAGGTTCAATGGGGCCTGCTAACACCCATGTGTTTTCAC
Source organism: Rhinella marina (assembly GCA_900303285.1). Classification (NCBI taxonomy): domain Eukaryota; kingdom Metazoa; phylum Chordata; class Amphibia; order Anura; family Bufonidae; genus Rhinella; species Rhinella marina. The sequence continues at coordinate 516,964 of ONZH01023001.1, forward strand.
ACTTCTATGGACCATTCACGTGATTCTCCTCACCAGTGGCATAGCATGAGTTGGCAGCACCCGGGACCAGCCAAGTATTGCACCACCTTAATCCATGACACATGATGACTGCTGCCTCTGCAAAACTGCTTCCTTTATTCACCACATGGTGCTCATTGAGCTCAATGCACCGAGGAAAGGAGACAGAAGAAGTGGTAATTAACCGCTTCTGTCTTCTTCTCAAGGTCGCTCACAGATGGAGACCTCATCTGCTAGATCCCCTTGGCAGCAGTATGGTCCCCTGAAAATCTCTCCCCCACTGGCAGCAATAACGTCCCCATACTGTATGTCTCACCTTTCTTGGGGACTTGCAGAACAGGAGCAGTGAAGCTGGATTGAAAGTGCTTCTCTTGCAGTTCTGGTAGAAGCTAGAACGGCGAGTATAAAAGGAGGCATGACATCACTATTCACATCTCGCTGATGGTCACATGGGTCTAAGTCAGAAATGCTCAAACTGTGGCCCTGCAGCTGTTGTAAAACTACAACTCCCATCATGCCCTGTTGTAAGTTGATAGCTGTAGGCTGTCTGAGCATGCTGGGAGTTGTAGTTTTGTAACAGCTGGAGGTAGCTGGAGATAGGTAAAGTGCGTAAGTGCTTCCTTTAACTTTAATGCGGCTGTGTGGGTCACAGTTTAGAGGTTAATGGGTTGGTGGTTAGTGCTTTAGGGTTCAGCCTAGATTACCTACTCCAGAGGGAGGACCTCCTTTTAACCACTTCATTCTAGTCTGATAGAATGGAATGGGTAAAACCAAGTGTGGTGTCACAAGTCACATGATCATGGGAACGTGGTCCGAGATATAAATTTATACCTCATAGCTCACATATCGTACACTGCTGTATATATCAGACCTCTTTTTTAGATCTGCATTGTTAAATTTACAATACCGATCGAGAAAGTGTTTGTCTTGTTCCTATCTGTATATTTGACCCCACCTTGTATATTATTTCATTATTTGATGAAATTTGAATTTTAGAAGTTTCTATATTCAGATAATTTTTGCGTAATTGTGCACTAAGAAAACTATTAAAGGAAACCTGTCATCTCCAAAACACCCCCTGAACTAGAGTAAGCGGTGTATAGTGTAAGTGATGCTGAATCCAAATATGTAATTTTTATCTTCATACTCACTTCCATTCCGACACTGTGCTCCCACAAACCTGCAGTAAAATGCACTCACTGGACTCCAGTGCTCACTCACATAATGGAGAGGACTCAAAGAGTCCTCTCAATGCATTTTACTGCTGGTTTGTGGGAGCACAGCGTCTGAATGGAAGTGAGTATGAAGATAAAACTTACATATTTGGATTCAGCATCACTTAAACTATACAACACTTACTCTAGTTCAGGGGGTGTTTCGGAGATGACAGGTTCCCTTTAAAGTGTATAAATATGCAGGAAAAATGTATCTTTTACATAATGAACCCTCTGGACTGCCCCTCTTTGACAGTCCAAAAAGTTGGGAGATATGCTATATATCTGTACCCACTGCATCTATTGTACAGTATAATACATGCGGTGTGTACAGATATAGTATATACAGCAGTGTACTGATATGTGAGGTAGAAGGTAAAATAGATGCAGTGTGTAAAAATATATTGTATATACAGCATTGTACTGATATGTGAGGTACAAGGTATAATATGTGTAGTGTGTACAGATATAAAGCATATACAGCAGTGTACTGATTAGTAAGGTACAAGGTATAATAGATGCAGTATGTACAGATATAAAGTATATACAGCAGTGTACTGATTAGTAAGGTACAAGGTATAATAGATGCATTATGTACAGATATATAGTATATCCAGCAGTATACTGATATGTAAGGTATGAGGTATAATAGATGCAGAGGGTACAGCTTTATCAGTACACTGCTGTGCATACTATATATCTGTACACACTGCTTCTATTGTAGCTCGTACCTCACATATCAGTACACTGCTGTGTATACTATATATCTGTACCCACTGCATTTATTCTACCTCATACCTGATGTATCTGTACGCTGCTGTATGTGCTATATGTCAGTTACAAGGTATAATAGATGCAGTGGGTACAGATGTATGTGGAAACTTATACATTATAGTTACTGTGCAAGATACAAGAGGTATTGGGGGTTGTAGTTAGGGTTAAGGTTACAATTAAAGTTAGGGTTACTGTTAGGAGCCGTTCAGATGGCCGTGGTGTTGCGGAGCTGCAAAAATGCTGATCTTCAAAACCACGGATGCCGACCAGTGTGTGTTCCGCAATTTGCGGAACACACATGGCTGGCACTCCATACAAAATGTCTATTCTTGTCTGCTATTGCGGACAAGAATAGGACATGTTCTATATTTATGTAAATAGGCCCTTACGGTTATTATTAGGTTCTGGGGTCAGTATTAGTGTTACTGTTAATAGTAGGGTTGGGGCACATGGGGAGGACCTCCTTTTACTCACTCCTTCCTAGTCTCAACCCTGCAGTTCTTCTATACTCAGTGGGTAAAGGACCTTTGATGATGTAATCACAGATCCTGCAGCTGCATCCTCCAAACCTAGGAACTACACCATTGTCAGTGCAGTTCCTTTACTCTTCTACATGGCAGGACTGGTGATAACTTTATCATAGGTCATTTAGCTTTCTAAGACCCTGAACTGCACTAAGGATTTATTATTCAAATCATCAGTGCAGTTAATGTAAACTGACGTTTGGCGCCCGGGGCAGCAGCAACCCTGCCCCCCCTTCATGCTACACTACTGCTCCTCACCAATTATGGCACCAGGGGCTGAACTTCCCCAGTGCCATGTTGGATAGGAATGTCCGAAAGAATCAGAGTGCCACCATGTCTTAATATATTACCCATAATTGGTCCCCTTCTCAATACCTATGACAAAGGGGAAATCTATTAAGAGAACACACAATAATAAAGGACACTGTGCCATAGTTCTTGGGGCATGCAGAAGCAGGAACAGTCCTAACAAGACTCAGGTGAGAGTCCATGTACCATTTATACAGGTTTATATAGTAGGCCAGATGGCAACTGACATTGTATACTGCTATTACAAAAACAATTCTTAGTAGAGGAATGGTATATTGTCACTTCTAAATTTTAATGGGAAAATTCTAGTAGTGAGAGCAAATCCTTTCCTCTTGAAAATTCTTCATTGGTCTTTCTGATGGCATTAATTACTAAGAAGTAAAAAGAAAGTAAAGTTGGATTTTATATTTGTTTGCTATAGAGAAACACCGTGAATTAAGTTAACCACAATACAACAGAAACTGGAATGCATAAATCAGTGTTTACTGTTACATTTCCACATATTTTATCATTTATTTGTGCTTTTAGTCAAGGACACAGTGTTTGGCGCTCTATGAAAGAAAGACATTAGTCTTCAGGTTCATCGCCAGATTTGCATGTAATATCATGAATGAAAACTGTCACAGTGTTTGCTAGAAGGTGGTAAAATGAATGCTTTTCACAAGCTTCAAAGGTCAAAATATAAAAATGTGGGGAAGCAAGGGTAAACGTGGGAAAAGATACTTGCTATTTAAAAAGCGTTCAATAACGATATATTGTAGTATAGTAAAAGAGCCCAAAACAATTAACATAATTATGTCGTCTTATAATTTGGCAGAATTTTAAAGGGAACTTGTCACTATATTATATACACCTATTGCATGTTAAATTGTGGATGGTACCACCCAGTGGTGTAACTCCAATGGAGGCAGACCACGCAGCTGCTATGGGGCTTCTTGAGGAGGGAGGACCCACAGCTCCCATCCAGAGTCCCTGTCATCAGTGCTGTGTGAAGGCTCAGAAAGCGAAAGGACCTGTGATGAGGTCATCACAAGTCCTGCACCATCTAGTAAAGGAGCTGCACAGAGAATTATGTAGTTCCAAGATTAGGAAGGCGCAACTGCCAGGACCTGTGATAACACCATCCTCATCATCACGGTCCTGCACCATCTAGTAACAGAACTGCACAGAGAATGGTGTAGTTCCTACGTTAAGAAGGTGCAGCTGGCAGGACCAATGACAAAATGGAGAAGAACTGCAAGAGAAGCCCTCTACCGAGACTTAAATGGAGTGGGTAAAAGGAGATTCTTCCCATGTGCCTCCCAGTCCTTTTTTTACTCAGTAGTCGTCTCTCATACCTCAGAAAAGTGCCACATTGTAACTGAAAAGTACCTCATATCTCACTCATATACAGCACTGCAGATAACTACAACCTCCAATACCTTAAGTACTTCATACAGTGATCATAATATACAGGCAATGCAGTACATGGGTGCATTCTTAAGGATGGAGGGGGGGGTTATAGTCACATTTAATGTAAACATTAGCCAGGAATTCTAATTGGCCTGCCTGTTTATGTTAGATTTAAGTACAACCCTCATCGTATTTCATTTAGATGAATTTATTAGAATGGTAAGGGTCTCACCACTAGGACCCCATGGATGACGAGAATGGGGGCCCCATATGCCTAAAATGAACAGTGAGGCTGGTTGAGCATGCACACTGCCGCTTCATTCATTCCCCCATAGAGAGAATGTTCTTGACATCAGTAGGAGTCTGAAAGGTCCAGGATATCCCTTTAAGGAACTACAATAAAACATATAAACATATTCTATATGTAAGCAAAATAATATATAGGTGACAGTGTCCTTTTAATTCCATTTGAAAAGCATAATAGTTATTCATGGTTAGAACTGATGTGCAGTGACTGGTTTGATCCTTCTGACCACAGACTGAAACCAGTAATTACGAATCTAATCTCGTATTTGTTACCAATCTTTGACACTAGCTATTAGCTTAATGCTTTTCAGCATCTGCTAGTCCTTCCATCTACTACATTGTATTTAAAGACAAACCATCTTTAGTGCTTCAGTGCTGAAATTCCAGGATGAATACAAAGTATGACTCAACATGTGCTCCATATGAAATATGCTTATAAAGTATATGTTACTTAATGTCATGTCAGAAGCCCTGGACCAAGTACAAACTGATGTTGAGATAGTAATCAATGGGCTCTGCCGTAAAACAGCTCGACTACTTAAATAGCAACTGGAGCCTTGTGAAACTTGAATCCTGGCACAGATCCCAACTGTCACTCTTAGGGGCTGTTCAGACGGCCGTGTTGTTGAGGATCCGCAATAATGCGGATCCGCAAAAACACGGATGCCGACCAGTGTGTGTTCTGCAATATGCGAAACACACATGGCCAGCACCCCATACAAAATGCCTATTCTTGTCCGCAATTGCGGACAAGAATAGGACATGTTCTATCTTTTTTTGCGGAGCTGCAGCACGGAGCCATCTAATGCCGTCCTTTGAAATGAATGGGGCTGCATCTATTACGCAATTTTGTTTCGCAAATTCGTTTGAATGGGCCCTTTCTCATATACAACTCTTAGAAGGGTTGATTCATACAACCACACTCCCACTGTCCTTGAAACATGGCCGCGTGTCGGCTGCTGATCCAAGACCAAGTGCAGCTCCCAAACTACCTGCATCATAATTTATGATACAGTCAGTTCATATCTGATCGCTAATATGATGATGTATACAATAGACCCATGATCAGATACGTACTGACTGTATCATAAATTACTATGATGCAGTCAGTTCAGGTCAGCGGAAATGCAGTCAGTCCAAGAGATGCGTCCAACATATGGCCCGTGTTTCCCAGACAGAGCATGATCATGTTAATCATCCCGTCTCAGTCAGGTAAGCAAGTTTCAGTCAGGTAAGCAACTGTGACATCATATATGGGTTTCAAACAGGTAAGCTGTTGTGACATTACAACTCTGTTCCTGACAGGTAATCTATTGTGACATCACAACTAAGTTCCTGACAGGTAAGCTGTTGTGATATTACAACTGTGTTCCTGACAGGTAAGCTGTTGTGACATCACAACTGTATTCCTGACAGGTAAGCTGTTGTGACATCACAACTGTGTTCCTGACAGGTAAGCTGTTGTGACATCACAACTGTGTTCCTGACAAGTAAGCTGTTGTGACATCACAACTGTGTTCCTGACAGGTAATCTGTTGTGACATCACAACTGTGTTCCTGACAGGTAATCTGTTGTGACATCACAACTGTGTTTCTGACAGGTAAGCTGTTGTGACATCACAACTGTGTTCCTGACAAGTAAGCTGTTGGGCCATCACAACTGTATTCCTGACAAGTAAGCTGTTGTGACATCACAACTGTGTTCCTGACAGGTAAGTTATCTTACAATGAGTTCATTTTTGTCAAGTTTGCTGTAATGACATCATAAATTTCAACAAGGTAACTACTGTCTCATCACAGGTGATTTTCAGTAAGGTGAGCTGTTGTGATATCACAAATGAGTTTCTGCTGCTGTGACATCATAACTGTCTCAGGTAGCTACTGTGCCATTACAAATGTGCTTGACTGTTTGAAGCTGCTGTGATATCACAAGTGAGTTTCAGTCAGGTAATCTATAGTAATATCACACTTACGTTTCCATCAGAAAACTAGTGTGATATCACAATTGTGTAAGACAGGCAACCACTCTGATGTTACAGAAGTATTTTCTGGAGGTGCTCTGACATTCCAAGTCAGTTTCAGTAATATAATATAAGCTATCATGACATCACAAATATTAATTATTGTGTGCATTGCTTTAAAGGGGTTCTGTAGTTTTTTCAAACTGATGATCTATCCTCTGGATAGATCATCAGCATCTGATCGGCGGGGGTCCGACACCCAGGACCCCCGCCGATCAGCTGTTTGAGAAGGCAGCGGCGCTGCAGGAGCGCCGCGGCCTTCTCTGTGTTTACCGCAGGCCAGTGACGTCACGACTAGTATCACTGGCCTGGGCGGAGCTAAGCTCTGTTCACATGAATGGAGCTTAGCCCCGCCCAGGCCAGTGATACTAGTCGTGACGTCACTGGGCCTGCGGTAAACACAGAGAAGGCCGCGGCGCTCCTGCAGCGCCGCTGCCATCTCAAACAGCTGATCGGCGGGGGTCCCGGGTGTCGGACCCCCGCCGATCAGATGCTGATGATCTATCCAGAGGATAGATCATCAGTTTGAAAAAACTGCAGAACCCCTTTAAGCCAGTGATTTCCATCAGTGCTTGTGAGCCAAAACCAGGACTGGAACCTTCACAGACATAAGGTATAAGGGAAAGATCTGCTCCTGTTCTGTGTTTAGAGCCACACCTGGTTTTGGCTGACAATCACTGATGGAAATCACTGACCAAACAGTGACGTGTGAATGAGGCATTATTTAGATATTTTTCCTTATGACGTCATCGCGCCGCCTGAGCTGTACAGCGCGGGACACAGGCCGAAAGAGGCCTGCATCGCATTGCTGCCAGCTCCATGGAGGTAAGTATTAGTGTTTATTTTTATTTTTTTTATTGTAGCAGTCACGGACCAGAGCTCTATTGGGGGCACTGGGGGCATTTTTAGGGGCACAGGGGGGCACTGGGGCATTTTTACTGGCACATGAGGGCATTTTTACTGGCACTGGGGCATTTTTCTGGCACATGGGGGCACTGGGGCATTTCTTACTGGCACATGGGGACACTGGGGGCATTTCTTACTGGCACATGATTTTGGGGGGGATTCAATGGGGGGAACTTCTGGCGCATTATTGGGGCGTTTCTTACTGGCACATAATTTGGGGGGCATCTATGCGTGGGGAGCACTTCTTACTGGCACATTATTGGGGTGAAATTTTGGGGGCACTTCTGACACATTATTGGGGTACTTCTTACTGGCACATTATTGGGGCGCACTATGGGGGCACTTCTTACTGGCACATTGGAAGCATTATTACTTCTGGGGCACAGTGGGGACATTAGTACTGTTGGGAGCACTATTACTAACAAGTGCACTCTGGCAGAGAATTATTAGTTGGGACTTTGGGGGGCACAATTACTGTGGGGGGCACTATTACTGTGGGGGGCACCCTGGCACAGTATCAGCGCAGTTATTTCTGGGGCACGTTATGTTCACACTATTACGGGACACTATTTGCTGGGCGCAGTTATTTTAGGACACTGTGTGCCAATAATTATTGAAGGGCACTATCTGTGTGGTACTAGTGGCACAGTACTGGGGTTGGTAGGATTATTTGTCCAGAAGATGGGAGGATGATGGAAAAGTAGTAAACTAAGATTTTTTTCTGTCAAACTGCAGAGATGAGAAATGGCTGAAAAATGGCGTCTGGTCTGAAAGGAGAAAATGAGGAAAGAGAAGATCTACATTAGAGGAGACGTCACTGAATGTACAAGGTATGAGGCGCTGTATTATACTGGATGTAAGAAGGTATGTGCGCTATATTAGGCTACATTCACACGAACGGTGTGTTTTGCAGTCTGCAAATTGCGGATCCGCAAAAAAAGGATGATGTTCCGTATGGCCTCCCTTTCTTTTTTTTTGCAGATCCACTGTAACAATGCCTATCCTTGTCCGCAAAACGGACAAAAATAGGAATGGACATACAGATGCGGACAGCACACAGTGTTCATTTAAGTGAATGGGTCCGCATCTGAGCCGCAAAATATGCAGATCGGAGGCCGTGTGAATGTAGCCTTACCCTGTATGTTCTGTAGTGATATACGTAATGTTAGGAGGGAAAAGGTTAGGGTGAGAATTTGGCAAGGGGGGCGGGGGTTCAATTTTTGACTTGGACGGCAGAAAAGCTAGGTGCACCAGTGCTGAGGGAAGGAGGGGGGGGGGGGGGGCCAAGCTGAACTCTGGCACCAGGGCCCATGAGCCTTTAGCTACGCCCCTGGATGGGAGAGATCTCTGTACTGACCCCTGATATATTTATACATAGTTATTAGATCTCCCCTCAGTCGTCTTTTTCTAAACTGAATAACCCTAATTTTGATAATCTTTCTGGGTACTGTGGTCCACCCATTCCAGTTATTTCTTTAGTTGCCCTCCTCTGAACCCTCTCCAGCTCTGCTATTTCTGCCTTGTGAAGTGGCAGTGATAAATTGCCTTACTACTTTATGTTTATGGAAACCGAGAGAGTTTTGTTGTGACAGTGCTTTATAACAGAGGTCCCAGGAAAACAGGATTCATATACCAGAGGGAGTGTTTGTGACAAATATTTTTCTTGTTGGATTAGCTGTTTAATCTTTTTTTCTTATTTTTGGTTGACATATTGGGTGGCTTCAGAACCAATTATTAGTTTTCCATAGGATTATGGCCTCAAGTTTCAATATTTTTAAGTTACAATGGCTGTCCTGGAGCCTAATAATTTTGTAACTCGAGGGACCAGAAGTATGGCTAATAAATGATAATAAAGATGAAGAAAATATATCATAAGCTATAACTCATCTCTGGTACAAATCACCGACTAATTATTGTAATAATTTCATTTCATATAATGTGGGCCCCCCTGTCAGCCAGCATTCCCGCGTAAGAAACTCTCATTTTGGGACCCCTACATCAGTCATATTTGGTATCAGAATAATCAGCCTGATGAAATATGCATGATTAAAACATGTTGGGGCCCAAAAATCCATTAGTGTGGATGGGAAGACATGTTTTAGTGATATTTTATGCTTGCCTGCCGAGGGATAGGAGTGGAGCATGCACCCATAATGAAGGTCTTCCCAGAAGGCTGGGCCAAGGATGGGAAAGAGATTCCTCTCAGCATCACCCTCTGCCAAAGGGGTATAAAAATGTGGGATTTGGAACTTTTCATTGACACAATTTGGGGATCCGATCAACATTTGGTTGTGTCCCAAGAACCAGAGACTCTGATCACACAATTCGTTGAGTAGTAACCTTTCTATTTTTATCCTTTTATTTTTATAACTGTTTAACGCACGTTTGTGTATGTCTCTCATTTCTTTTAATTTTTAGAAGCAAGTATTGTACCCTTTTTAGTACATTAAAGCACATTAATGGTTTTGCCTTGTGCCCTGACTGAGCCCAAGTGTATGAGTGCAGTTTGCATTACCGTGTATTAGCTAGAAGTGTGGCCTGTGCTACTGTGAGCCTGCTTGCGATTGAGGCACTGTGGGGTTTTCTATGAGCCCCTAATTAATTGGTATATTCATTGAAATGTCATAGATGGCAGCGTTTTGGGGTGCATGAAAAGCTGTGTGTGTGGGGTGTGCTGTAAGCTTAATCTGAGGCCTGTGTGTAAGGGCATGAGAGATTGAGTGTGTAAAATAGATCGGTCCTTAGCAGTCACGTGAGAAATGCCGTCGGCACTGCTTCAAGTGTGATATGCACAACCACCATACCGGGCCTCAAGCGTGTGTGTCAGTTCATGGTGCTCTGCCCACCAATAGATCCACTTAAACATCCAAAAATGTAGATGAAGAATAGGGCGACACTCACCAAAGTTACTTTCTGCAGCTTTATTCATCCATATATATATTAAATTGGGGCGATGCGGGTACAGCACAGCAAGACAGGTAACAGCTGTTTAGCGCGTACTACGCTTCCTCAGACCGTGCGTGGTGACGCTGGCATGCCCACGTCTTATGCATACACGCCTACGTCATCGCCATGGTTACAAGACATACATACAAGACATACATAACAATTTGCAAATTTCCAAATTTCTATTTCTCTACTTTTAAAATACATAGTAATACCTCCAAAAATAGTTATTACTTTACATTCCCCATATGTCTACTTCAGGTTTGGATCATTTTGAAAATGACATTTTATTTTTTTGGAACGTTAGAAGGCTTAGAAGTTTAGAACCAAATCTTGAAATTTTTCACAAAATTTCCAAAACCCACTTTTTAAGGACCAGTTCAGGTCTGAAGTCACTTTGTGGCGCTTACATAATAGAAACCACCCAAAAATGACCATATTTTAGAAACTACACCCCTCAAGGTATTCAAAACTGATTTTACAAACTTTGTTAACCCTTTAGGTGTTCCACAAGAATTAAAGGAAAATGTAGATTAAATTTCTGAATTTAACTTTTTGGGCAGATTTTCCATATAAATAATTTTTTCCCATTAACAAAGCAGGGGTTAACGGCCAAACAAAGCTCAATATTTATTACCCTCATTCTGTAGTTTACAGAAATGTCCCATTTGTGATCGTAAACTGCTGTACGGGCACACGGCAGGGCACAGAAGGAAAGGAATGCCATATGGTTTTTAGAGGGAAGATTTCACTGGAAAAAATTTAAGTTGTCATGTCACATTTGAAGACCCCCTGATGGACCCCTAGAGTAGAAACTCCAAAAAAGTGACCCCATTTTGGAATCTACGGGATAAGTTGGCAGTTTTGTTACTACTATTTTAGGGTATGAACGATTTTTGGTTGCTCTATATTATACTTTTTGTGAGGCAAGGTAACAAAAAATAGCTGTTTTGGCATGGTTTTTATTTTTTGTTATTTACAACGTTCATCTAACAGGTTAGATCATGTGATATTTTTATAGAGCAGGTCGTTACAGATGCGGCAATATCTAATATGTATCCTTTTTATTTATTTAAGTTTTACACAATTATATTTTTGAAACACAAAAAAATCATGTTTTAGTGTTATGGGCTCATTTTTTGCAGGATGAGGTGATGGTTAGATTGGTACTATTTTGGGGGTCATAAACCTTTTTGAACACTTGGTGTTGCACTTTTAGCGATGCAAGATGACAAAAAAATGGCTTTTTTGACACGGTTTTTATTTTATTTTTTTTACTGTGTTCACCTGATGGGTTAGATCATGTGAGATTTTTATAGAGCAGGTTGTTACGGACGTGGCAATACCTAACATGTATACTTTTTTTTATTTATTTAAGTTTTATCATCGTGTTTTAGTGTCTCCATAGTCTGAGAGCTGTAGTTTTTTTTTATTTTTTGGGCGATTGTCTCAGGTAGGGGCTAGTTTTTTGTGGGATGAGATGACGGTTTGATTGGTATTATTTTTGGAGGCATACGCCTTTTTGATCGCTTGGTATTACATTTTTTTGTGATGAAAGGTGACAAAAAATGTCTTTTTTAGCACAGTTTTGTTTTTTGTTTTTTTTACAATGTTGATGGGGGGGGGGGGGTGGATCATGTCATATTTTTATAGAGCAGGTTGTTACGAATACGGCTATACCTAATATGTATATTCTTTACTTTGATTTTTTTTATTGTTAAAAAACTTTTTTTTTTCACTTTTGACTTATGTCCCACTATGGGACTTCAACATTTCAGGGTCTGATCCCTGTTTCAATACAGCACAATACATCTGTATTGTGCTGTATTGAACTGTCAGTGTCTGGCGCTGTGGCTGGATCTCCTGGGCTTCCGTAGCTGGCAGTCCCGATGCCTGTGCAAGGCATCGGGGCTGCCATAGCAACCATTGCCCCCACCGCCGCACGGGGACCCGATGGAGTTGTTCAAGCTGCCGCAAACCACCTGTATGCCGCGGTCAGCGTGACCGCGGCATACAGGGGGTTAATCCGTCAGCATCAGTGATAACACCGATGCTGGCGGATACAGCAGAGGCCCCTGCTGCGGATTGCGGCAGCGCGTGTCGGGCAGCCGGTTAACCCTAGGACGAGAATGCTCGCCCTAACGCCTTAAGTACCGGCCATTTAGGAGGAGCATTCTTGTCCTAGGTCGGCAAGGAGTTAAATGAACACTGCAAGGTCATTTTTATCATTGCCATCGCATTCGTTTTAATAATCCAGGAAGCCTCCTTCTGCAACAAAATGTGATTCCTATCTTCCCCTCTCTCAGGCAAATCTACTACTTCTATACCGGCACATTTTAATACATAATTTCTCCCTTCGTGTGCCCATGTATATGTTCAATCAATCTGGGGGCTCCTATGTGTGTCTTTATGGACCTCCTATGCTCACTTAATCTAATATATAAACATCTAATAGTTTTCCCTATGTAACACCTCCCACAGGGACAAATAATAACATAAACAACATATTGAGTCCTACAAAAGATAAACTGCTTTACAGTATGGTCTATTCCTCCTATCTTGAGATATCTGGACTTCTGGACAAATCTACACATGGAGCAATGCCCACAACTGAACTTTCCTTTAACACTGGACCTTCCTAGCCAATTTACATCTTCGTCCTGAAACATACCCGTCACTAAAGTATCCCTAATAGTTCTGCTTCTCCTAAAGCTGACAATAGGTCTAAACTGTGTTCTTTCTTTCAGGGACTCATCTTGTGCCAGTACATGCCAGTTATTCAAGATTGCTTTTTTAATGGCAGTCGCCATAGGACTAAAGTTAAATGTGAATACTGATCTAATCTGACCATTGCGTTTAGTATTAGAGTTTCCACTTCTCTCATGTCTGGATACCTTTACATATGCAGAATCTATCAACTCTTCGGGATATCCTCTCTAATAGTCGTCTTTTTAAATCTTTAGATTGTTCCCTAAACTCCTCGTTATCTGACACAATCCTTCTTGTTCACATAAACTGCCCATACGGTACTGTTGATTTAACATGGGGCGAATGGAAGCTACCATGGTACAATAGGGAATTTGTGGAAGTAGGTTACACAGTGGTACAAATCTTATTATTACATATCTGCACCTTCACATCCAGGAACTCCAATTCCTCTGTATCTATCTTACTCGTGAACTGCATGTTCATTTGATTATTCCTGTTCAAATATTCCACAAATTCCTCAAATTGCACAATGGTACCTGTCCAAACAATAAATACATCTTCGATAAATCTAAAAAAAAAAAACCTTAATGTAGGAGACAAAAGGGTTATCCACCGTAAATACATATTTCTCTTCAAAAACTTCTAAAAACAGAGTTGCAAATGTACATGTAACAGGGGTCCCCATGGCAGTGCCAGTCTCTTGCTTATACCATTTTTTCCCAAAACTAAAAGCATTATCGGTCAAAATAACCTGTAATGCCTCTGCAACAAAATTCACATACATGTCAGACTTATTCAGTTTTTCTAGGATACTGCGGATACACTGCACCCCCAATTCCTGCAGTATTCTCGTATACAGGCTCTCGACGTCTATAGATGCCAAAAAAATCCATCTTGCCACTCAACTCCCTTCACTGCTTTCAAAAAAATCACTTGTATCCTTGAGATATGAAACAACCCCTTTTAATAAAGGATGTAGTAGCCAATCTACATATTGTGACAGGGGCTCAGTAACTGAGGCAATCCCCATCACAATCGGATGTCCAGGTGGGTAGACAAGTGACTTGTGCACTTTGGGTAAAAAGTACCATACTGGTTTAATAGGGAATTGGGGGTATAGTCTCCCCGCAGTCCTACTAGATAATACACCCATCTCAGTATACTTCCACAATAACGATCTCAATTGACTCTGATATCTATACGTCGGATTTGCTGCTAAAGGCATATAAACCTCTCTATTATTCAATTGTCTTTCTGCTTCTTGAACATAATATTCTTTATGCATAACCACTATATTCCCACCCTTGTCGGCCGGCTTCACCACCAGATGCTTTTGTCTACTCAACCATCTCAAAGCTTTTTTCTCTTTTTCACTTAAATTACTCTCTACTTGTGGATATATGAGAGCTTTAACCTCTTTCAGTACCTGCTTTTGAAAAACATCAAGGTTACTGCCGGCCGGCAAAGGTGGGGAAAACGTGGACTTTCATAAAGGGCATATCATCCTGTAATTCTGCAGCATTACCCATAGGGGGACAGCTCTGTAATTCCAATAGGGTATCCATAATATATTCATCTTGTTGATCAACACTTGCACCCACAGAGAAACCTAGTCTCCCTACTCTGCTCGGTAACTCACCCTCTTTCGTTTCAGGTACACAATTGTTACAACCCTGAAAATGCCTAAACAGATTATGCTTTCTAATCGACTTATATAAATCCACCTCAAACTGCACCTCATCAAATTCTCCTGTAATACTATAATTCAAACCTTTGATAGAAGTGATAAGCAAGCATTGCTGAAAGAAAACTGTGTCAAGTTAATAACGTTATAGCCTAAGGGTAGTTCTTGTACTTCACCAACATCCACGACTATTGTCTCCAAGACACTTGCTTCCTCTTGTAACCGCCCATGCGATTTCTTCCTTCTCGACGTCCTCCCCCTTCGCGTTCTTCTCCTAAAGGGGAGACCAATTGCATCAGTTTGAAAGAATGCTCCAAATGTAGCGTTTTCCATTGTTGTTCAAACTCAAAATCATCTTGAAACTGAGATATCTCTTTAACCCCTTCCCGACCAGCGCCGTGTACATGTATGGCGCTGCGGGAAGTGACTTCACCGAAAAGTGACTTTCACCGGCATCGCTGACCACCGCACATGCGATGCGGGCGGTGGGAAGGAGTGTCCATCGGGTCCCAGCGCTGCTGTGAAGGGGACCCGTTGGCTTAGATGGCAGCCGGATGCCTTCCTTAGGCATCCGGCTGCCATCTACGGAAGCCTGTGAGATCCAGCCCCCTGGATCTCACAGACAGAAGGCTGTAGGTGTATTACATTGAGTAATACACTTATAGCAAATGCATTACAATACAGAAGTATTATAATGCATTGTAAAAGGGATCAAAAAGGGGATTAAAAAAGTGTAAAAAAAGAAAGTGAAAAAAGTGAAAAAAAGAAAGTTTTACAAAAAAAAGTTTCAAGTTAAAAAACAACAAACGTCCTTTTCACAAAATAAAGTTAAAAAAAATGTAAAAAATAGGAAAAAAAGAAAAATAGACATATTAGGTATTGTCGCATCCATATCGACTCTATAAAAATATTACATGATCCACCCCGCCAGGTGAACTCAGTAAAAAAAAAATAAAAGAAACTGCCAAAACAGCCATTTTTTGGTCACCTTCCCTTACAAAAAGTGTAATAGCAGGCGATCAAAAAAGCATATGTACCCCAAAGTGGTACCAATCAAACCGTCATCTTGTTCTGCAAAAAATGAGACCCTACCTAAGACAATTGCCAGAAAAATTTAAAAAATATGGCTCTCAGAAAATGGCAACACAAAAAAAAGATTTTATTCTGTTCAAAATTAAATCTAATGTTTAAGATTTAACAAAAATAAAAAAAGTAGACATATTGGGTATCGCCGCGTCCGTAACAACCTGCACTATAAAAATATTACATGAGATGGCCCCCCAGGTGAATGCTGCAAAAAAAAAAAAAAAAAAAACTAGGACAAAACAGCCATTTTTTTTCCTCTTGCCTCACAAAAAGTGTAATACCACGCGATCAAAAAAACATATGTACCCCAAAATGGTACCAATCAAAACTTCATCTCATCCTCCAGAAATTGATACCCTACCTAAGACAATCGCCCAAAAAATAAAAAAAATATGGCTCTCTGAAAATGGCAGCACAAAAACAAGATTTAATTCTGTTCAAAAATGCAGCTAATGTGTAAAATTTAACAAAAATAAAAATGGTATTGCCGAGTCCATAACAACCTGCTCTATAAAAATATCACATGATTTTCCCCCTCAGGTGAATGCTGTAAAAAATGTTTGAAAAAAACTATGCCAAAACAGGTAGTTTTTTTACCTTGACTCACAAAAAGTGTAATACCAAGCGATCAAAAAGTCTTATGTACCCCAAAATGGTACCAATGAAAACGTCACCTCATCCCGCAAAAAATTAGCCCCCACATAAGACAATAACTCAAATCAATGGCTCCCGCAAACCAATCCATCAAAATCTGTGCTGCAAAATCCATATGGCGCTCCTTCTGTTCTGAGTCCTGCCATGTGCCCCCACAGCAGTTTACCTCCAAATTATGGGGTGCTTTTCTACTGTTACCCCTTGTGAAAATGAAAAATTTGGGGCTAAAGCAACATTTTATTGGAAGAAATGAAACTTTTCATTTTCACAGCCAAGTGTTTCCAAATTTCGTAAAACGCTTAGGGGGTCAAAGTGGTCAGTACCCCTCTTAATATATTCTTTGAAAGGTGTAGTTTCCAAAACGGGGTCACTTTTTGAGGGTTTCCACTGTAGGGGTACGTCAGGGTCTCTCAATTACAAAATGGTGCCTAAAAACCATTCTAGCAAAATCTGCCTCCAAAATCCATATGGCGCTCCTTTCCTTCTGACCACTGCCACAAACCCATAGAGACGTTTACCACCACATATGGGGTATTTCTGTAAACTGCAAAATCAGAGCAATGTATATTGTGGTTTAGTTTGCTGTTAACCCTTGCTGTGTTGCAAGAAAAAAATTATTAACATGAATAATCTACCAAAAAAGTGAAATTTTTAAATTTCACCTCTATTTTCCTTTAATTCTTGTGGAACACCTCAAGGATTAACAAAGTTTGTAACATCATTTTTTTTTATAATTTGAGGTGTGTAGTTTCTAAAATGGGGTCATTTATGGGTGGTTTCCATTACGTAAGCCCCTCAAAATCACTTTATAACTGAATTGGTGCTCAAAAAATGGTTTGGGAAATTTTGTTGAAAATTTGAAAAATGGCTTCTAAACTTCTAAGCCTTCTAACGTCCTAAAAAAGTAAAATGACATTTATAAAATGATGCCAACATAAAGTAGACATATGGGGAATGTAAAATAATAACTATTTTTGGAGGTATTACTATGTATTTTAAAAGTAGAGAAATTGAAATTTGGAAATTTGCAAATTTTTCCTAATTTTGGTAAATTTGGTATTTTTTTTTTTAAATAAAAATGAAATATTTTGCCACAAATTTACTACGTGGTGAAGCACAATATGTGATGAGAAAACAATCTCAGAATGGCCTGGATAAGTAAGAGCGTTTCAAAGTTATTACCACATAAAGTGACACATGTCAGATTTGCAAAAAATGGCCTGGTCAGGAAGGTGAAAACAGGCCCGGGGTTGTTAGTAGAAATAAGTAGGTTCTATAAGTCCCTCCTGTAGAGCCTCCAGTAGTAATAAGAACGCCTATAATGTCCCCCTGGATTTATAATACCCCAGTATTTATACTGCCCCCTACTGTCATAATGCTCACCCTGAATTGCCCCCAGTATTTTAATGCCCCTGCAGTGCCCCTGTAGTTATATTCCTCCCTCCACCATACAGTCCCATGTAAATAACATCACTTCCCTACCTTCAGCCCCTCCAATATATAGTCCCATGTAAATAACACTATTTCCCTCCCACCGCCATAGAGTCCCATGTAAATAACATACCATCTCTCCAGCCCCCTCCAATATACATTTCCATGTATATAACATCACCTCCTCCCCAGCCGCCTTCAACATACAGTCCCAAGTAAATAATATCACTCCCCCAGCCGCCTCCAACATGCAATCCCATGTAAACATCAACCCCTCAACATTCAGTATCATGTAAATAACATCACTTCCTCCCACAGCCACCATCAACATACAGTCCCATGTAAATAATATCACTGCCTTCCCCTGCCCCCTCCGACATGCAGTCACATGTAAATAACACCACTCCCTCCCACAGCCTCCTCCAACATACAGCCCCATGTAAATAACATAATCCTCTCCCACAGCCGCCTTCAACATACAGTCCCATGTAAATAACATCACTCCCTCCCACAGCAGCCTTCAACATACAGTCCTATGTAAATAATATTACTCCCTCCCCCAGCCCCCTCCAACATACAATCCCATGTAAATAACATTACCCTGCCCCAGCCCCCTCCAACATTCAGTCCCATGTAAATAACATCACTCCCTCTTACAGCCACCATCAACATACAGTACCATGTAAATAACATGACTCCCTCCCAGCCCCCTCCAATACACAGTTTCTTGTAAATAACATCCATCCCTTCAGCCCTAACATACACTCCCAGTTAAATGACTACAACTCCCAGCATTCCTCTGCCTCTCCCTTCACTTACCTCTCCTTATGTAGCAGACATCCCCATAGCTTCTTCCCCATGGACGTCTCTTCACTGCTGTCCTCTCTGCACTGGTCATATGATGATGACATCATCGCAGATCCTTCTCAACCTCTGCCTGTTTTACTGGTCACATGACCTGTGATGTCACCGGTCATGTGACCAGTAAAACAGGCCGTCCTGAGGATGGCAGTACAATTGTATATAGCTGGCAGGCAGGACATTCGGGGCCTGGGACAAAACATCAGGGGCCCAGGCCCCGAATGTTTTAGCCTAGCAACATCCCTGGTAGGGACCTACTCAAAAGAGACCACTGTGATGTTGTGAGTCGGAATATGCATTTTGATCAAAAAATATATTTAGTGCCTTGTGTACAGTTTATTAATTATGCTGAGAAGCAAAAATGTGTATTACTTTGGTAAACTGCTGTGGCACCACAACTAGGTTTAAGCTAAGGTCACATCTGCACTGGATGTTTCATTAGGAGTCTATGTCACAGATTCTGGCAAGAAAAGCAGCGGAAAATATGCATTGGCCGGGTCTGGGGTGGCCAACGAGCCCAAGCAGCTCCCACAGTTATGTTGTCCACCATCCAGACACAATTGCCACCTTAATTACACACCCCTGTCTCTGCCTGGGCCATATCCAGGCACTGAGCTGCAGTAAATTTGGTGGCACGGCGCCCATTACGTGGACTGCCATTAACAGCCAGCCACCATCGCCTTCATTTGCAATGGTGTCGTAGACTGCTATGGACTGGAACCGTATCATCTTTATCAACAAAACAGGTTCTGTTAGGAATCTGACAACGTTCAGGTTCGAGTATGGAGGCCTTTTGGTGAGCCCCTCAATCCTGCCTTTGCTGTGGAGAGACACACTGCCCCAACTGTTGGTGTGATGATCTGGGGAGCCATCGCATACAACAGTCAGTTACTAGTAGTGATACGAGGGACGCAAACAGCTCAGTGATATGAACAGGACATCCTGCAGCCACATGTGTTACCTCTCATAGGGCTTCTAACTGGCAGTTTTCAGCAGGATAATGTTCTCCCACACACAGCAAGAGTTTTCCAGGAATGTCTCCTCCAGATTACAACATTTCCTTGGCCTACTCGGTCTCCAGATCTATTGCCAATTGAACATTTATGGAACCAGCTTGGACATTAGCTTGAGCAACCTATGAGTAAGCAGGATCGACAGGCCCCACTGCAACATCTGTGGGCAAATGTGTCACAGGATACCATAGAGAACCTGTATATCTCCATGTCCAATCATACTGTCACGCTCTGGTGTGGGGGGGGGGAATATCCCACACCAAGCGCAGGAGGAAGAGGGGGGGGGGAGGAAATGGGATTAGGCCTGGAAGAGTAAAGGTAGATGGTCACCTCCTATACAAACCCTGACTCCAGTCCTGCCCTTCTAACAGTATGAACAGGCCTAGAAGGTAGGCGAGTTCATACGCTGGAAACCTGGGACCCTAACTGTCCCTGAAGGACCCTGAAGCCAGTGACAGTAATGAGACAAACCGTTCCACCACCAACCTGGACGAACAGTAGTCTCCCCTCAGGCCCAAACATCAAAACACTGGGAAGATATACACAAATAAACGAAAGGGAAGGAAGGCACTTAGCTTTCCTGAAGATTGTGTCAGCAATGGGATCTCCACAGAGAAACACACACCAAACGACCACAGACACCACAGAAAATATAAACCGCACAGCATGGTGAGGGAACCAACACTAAATAGACAAAGATAATTACAAAGATACCAACACCTGAAGGGGGAGGGTGTGGTGAATGTCAGCAACAACAAAACAATCAAAGGAGAACCTGTCAGCTTAACCCATGGGTTGCCAATCTGACAGACCTCCTGATACCTGTCACAGGAATGTCCGTGACACATATCTTATCTTGTGTCCAGGCTAGAGGCGGCCCAACAGGGTTCTAGAGCCTCCTTTCAACTGTACAGTTTTCCTCAATAAATGTATCCTATGCTCAAAAGTATTGTATTCATGTGAAAAAAAACAACTTTGAAAATGTCTCTGATGTCAAAACCAGGTACGTCATGGATACATTGTGGCGTCGGTCTGCCTGAAGGAAGTCAAGAGTCCTGACATCAGCGCTGCCTGTGCAGAAGACTTCCATGCACTGCTGCGGTACAGGTACGTGTAGTGAGCACTTGAAGCCAAAATGGATACACCTTCGCTCACCGCACTGTATTGCGGTAGTGCATGGAACTCTTCTGTGTAGACATGAGATTTCGCTGGGCCAATGTTAGGAAACAAAGGGGAAGTGTGGGAGAGGCAGAGGGGAGGTCGTAGAGAACAAGAAAATGACTCCTGACTCCCCTCAGGCAGAATAATGCCTGATGACTCCATGAGGTACCCGATCACAACGTCAGGTACATTTTTCAAAGTTGTTTTTTTTTACATGAATACAATACTTTTGAGCATAGACAAAGACAGTTTAGGAATGATCGGAGGATGCACATTAAGAATATTTAATCAGCTCTGTATGTCAATCCTGATGACAGGCTCCCTTTAGTACTGTAATTACTTACATTTCTCATCATTACAGTCAGACATAGAAAGTTTCATTCAATTCCAACAACTCCTTCTTGGTGCATTATTTTTTTGTCTATGAGAGTATAAATCAATGTAAAATAAGAGAAATGTTAATCTCTGGAGATGATGAGCAGTGTTCACTTCTGCAATCTGATAAATGTGTCAGTGCTTAATTATGTAAGTCCTGGCAGAACACTCCTCAGCTCAGGAACAGAAATAGTAACATTTCAAAGGAGCATGTTCAGAGATGTAGTGCACCGTGTAAAGCAGTGAGCAACAAAATGCTTGTGAAGCATAAGTATGCAGAGTAAAAAATGAGCTGCCCTAATAATAAACACACTACTGGTCACTTATTATAGAAACACAAATTAGAGATTTCAAATAGATCCAGTTGCTTTATGATCAAAGCTGAGCCATATCATGTTACATATTTGTTAATAGGGGAGAGACTGTGAAGGTTGGGAAGACACAGAATAACACACACACAATGTAGTATGAATTACTGAATCTTACTTATAGTTGTACCCATCTACAGAATGACATGATACAGAATATTTGTTATGAGGCCTTTGGAACACATCACTGTGATTATTCATTAGAAAGTAATTAATATTATTCTCTGTACATGACTGTCGCATCACATAGAGTGTCACTCAATATTTTGTAGCGCTCCGGGCAAGTACTGATAAACGTCACCAGTACTCTAGGATGTAAAGGACATACAATCTGCAGCACTGTAAAAATACTACTAAAAAATAAAAATGGTCTAAACATTCTTTTTAAAAAAAAAGTGTATTAATATGGTGTAAAGATACACTCAGAGTTGATGAAACTGTCTGCACACGCATACCCTCAGCTACTAATTTGATAGTCTTAATAATCCAAATTAATTTTGAAGAGGGAAATTCCTGACCAGTGACCATTAAAGCATTTATCATGTAGAGAAAGTTAATACAAGCCACTTACTAATATATTGTGATTGTCCATATTGCCCTCTTTGCTGTCTGGATTCATTTTTCCATCACATTATATACTGCTTGTATCCAGGGGTAATGACCACCATGTTATCCATCAGTGGTGGTCGTGCTTGTACTCTATAGGAAAAAGCTCCAGCCTATGCGCACTCCCATGGTCCTGGCCATCAGAGAGGCCAGCGCTTGTTCCTATAGTGTGCCAGCACAGCCACCACTGCTGGATTGTAGGGTGGTCATAATCCCTGCATACGAGTAGTGTATAATGTGATGGAAAAATGAATCAAGCCAACAAAGTAAAATGTGAATGGGACTAAAGACTTCCCGAATGCATTGTATATAATTGAATTTATTTATTTTACTTACCTATATAGCACTGACATATTCCGCAAGGCTTTACAGACATTATCAATACTGCTCGCCATCTAAATTCCCTATCAGCATGTCATTGGAGTGTGGGAGGAAACCCACACAAACACAGGGAGAACATACAAACTCCATGCAGATATTGTCCTTGGATGGATTCAAACGCAGGACCCCAGTGCTGCAAGGTACCAGTGCTAACCACTGAGCTACTGTGCTAATCTAATATGCTTTAAACTATTTCTTTCAAAGGGGAACTGCTGTTAATCTGTCTAAAATAAAATAAAAAACTGTCAGGAAAAAGCAGGGGAGAAAAGGGATAAGTATTGTTTATTTTGTTATTTTAGCCCATTTCCATCAGGGGCCCAAATTTGTATTTAACTTGGACAAGTCCTTTAAGTTTATTTTTTACAGTGATTTAGATCATTCTGTTTTGTCAACATATTTGTTTTTTAAAAATGTATTGGACATTGTAGCTATCATTGTACAACTCTTCGGCAAATTGATCCCCTTCTACTGCTAGGGGGCAGCATTTCTACATGTCATTCGTTGTAGTTACATCCAGGCCACACACAGACATGCAAGTGGTGGGCTGATGTACTGGCTCCAAGCAATTAACTCACTCAACAGTTGCATGCACATACCAGTGCAGTCATGGAATCAACAGATTTGAATGATATGAATACGTGGGATTTCAATGACTCAACTTGACTTAAAATTTAACTGAAGTCATTTAACAAACATGTACTGTCATAAAACAAAATACAGATTTAACGCCACAACTGGATCTGACCACACAGATACAATAATGCCGTTTGGATCAATTTGCTTTATCTATCTAAATACAGGGGCTTTGAATTAATTGCATACACCTCTCATAGCATAGTAATAACATCGTTCCCATTAGGGACGATCATTCAACTGAATTAGGCTGCTACCACACTATGACCCTAAGTCATCGTCTGCTGCTGCGGTCTTGACGCCATGATGACATGCCTCCTCAGAATGAAATCTATGGCAGCTCAGTTTCTGGTTTAAATAATGATGAATAAGCCAGGTCAGATGACTCGGCCCATACCCTGACATTGTCACTCCCCCTTTTTTGTACAATTGGCAAGAGCGGTGTAGAATGCTAATTGCGACTAGAAAAGTGGCAATTGCATTGAAATGTTATGGCATTATGCCTCATGTATATTACTTAGTTCTATACCTTCTTTTTGTACTTGAGGACGTGGCTAGATTCATTCCAAGCATGCTGTACGTTGTCTATTGTTAGACACTGCTGACATTTTTTACATATTTTGTAGTGTAGTGTTTTATTCAGATTAATTATACAATAAACATGTGATTTGATGACAGTGATTACTTCATTCATTGCGTTGATATTTTGCAAGGTTTTTTTTGAAAGCGTGTTTGTGGTTAAGTTTTTTAGTCACATAATGTTTTTCCTATATATAAGACTATGGTAAAACATTTGAAAAGATGTAATACTCAGAGCATTCCGCAAAAAAAAAAAAAAAAAATGCCAAGGGAGCAAGACCTTTTTGCAGCAGTCACTAGGCTAGGCTGCCGCTCTCACATGACACCCAGGCTACTAATCTAAAAGGTAAAGATTGGCATAAGGCCACTTAACCCCTTACATGCTGTGGTCAATAATGACTATGGAACTAGAGGGAGGGGACTCCCTCTGTCTCCCATGGATACCCCGCAATCTCTCAAATACAGATGTATTTACATGGCAGCCTAATGAAGGCCCCAGGCCTGCATGCAGTATATCCGTATCAAGCCACCTCTGTGGCGCAGCCTGCTGGTGACTGTCAGTATAGCACTAGTCCCACAAAGGGACTGTAAAAGTCCCTTTGTGGGACTAATGAATAGTTAAAAAAAAGTTCAAGTTTTATTAAATAAAAAAAAAATCTCCAAATTAAAACTACATCTTTTTGCATTGTAAAAGAAAGTTGAAAAAAATTGCAAAAATAAAATGCTCACCACATAATGATCCACACCCCACAATTATCATGTAATTTATCCTGTATGGTGAATGCCTATAAAAGAAAAACAAAACAATGCCAGAATTGCTGTTTTTGACTATTTGGAAAAAAAAAAAACAGTCTTGCACCTCAAAATGATACCAATGAAAACTACAAGTCATCCTGCAAAAATCAAGCCCTCACACAGCTCTGTAGAAAGAAAAAGAAAAAAGTTATGGGTCTTGTGATGCGGCAATGCAAAAACATTTTCTTTTCTTTTTTTTTTAATTTTTTTTGTGCAAAAGTAGCAAAATTTAAAAAATAAAACTATAGGTATTTGGCATTGTTGTAATCATTTTGATCCAGAGTTGTAAGTTATAATCTTATTTATGCCAAAAAATAAACACCACAAAATTTATAAAGTAGCATCATTGTGGTGCTATTGCTGTTTTTCCCCAATGCCCCCAAAAAATAGTTAATAAAAGTTAATCAGTAAGTTATGTGGATATCAAAATGGTGCCACTAAAAACTACAACTTGTCCCACAAAAAAACAAGGCCTGGAACAACTACATTGACAGAGAAATTTAAAAGTAATAGCTCTTGGAAGGCGACAATGAAAAACTGAAAACAATTGCTTGGTCACTAAAACCCAAAACAGGCTGGTCACTAAGGCGATAATTAATGTGCATTGCAGCTTCTTTGCTAGCCTTTTAGCAGACTAAAAGAGGGTCAGAAACGTATGGTTCTGTCCTACAACTATTACATAGTACCCAACAAGCATACAGTTACAGTGTCTCAGAGGACACAAACTTTGTCAAGTTCTAGTCAAGATTGTGGCACATGGAAATGTGAGGCATGGAGTTTGGAGGTTACTAGTTCCAGTGGCACAGTCTATGTCAGAGACTCTTCTGGTAGAAATTTTACCATGCCATTTGGGTCAGGTTCGGTCAGGTACAGCATAAGATCCAGTTGGTTCCCTGTGGTACAACCAAACTGGTTATTGAAATAACAGCCAGTTTGCCCAACTGAGGGAAGCAGTTGACAATCCAGTCCTGCTGGATGCAGCATGTCTACACCACTTCCTAATAGAGATGAGCGAATCATCCAAAATTTGCTTCGCCGAATATTCGTCAAATTTTTCAAAAGATTCGTACCTCATACGAATCTATTTGGTGAAGCTGCGTACGAATCATACGTTATTATGTGGTGTTTTGCGAACATTTGTGCACTAATAATGAACGTACAGTTGTTAAAGGTATGCAACTTATGTGAACACGTATGCATGAGTGCGCAAATTGCGTATGAAAATGACAGGCTTTGCTGGAGCGGAATGGTGGAGCAGGAGGAAAGCTCTGAGTCTAACCCCTGGCTACATGATACTGTATCAGCAGATCACAGCAGATCATTCGGCTGTGATTGAGATGAGTGTGCCATCCACTCCACTATGTCATCCACTTTCTCCTCCACTACAATTTTGCGCCTATGTGGGTTAGCCTGGTGGAACAGTGGCCAACTATTCCGAATTCTACAAGTAGACGCTCCGGCTACAGGTCCTTTGGCACTGCTGCCCTGTGCCACCTTCTCCTGTTTTTTGGAGCTCGAGGTCTGGCTGGAACCCTTTTGCTTTTCCATGCCAGACATTTTTCACTTGACTGTGGCCCTGCAGCTGGTCTTTGTCTTTCTCCCTGTCTCTCTCCCTATCTCTCCCCCTGTGTCTCTCCCTGCCTGATTAATTACTAGCCTTGCACTGGCCCTGCAGTATCCCTGATATGTGTAATATGGATTCCCAGAACAATTACACCCTAATTTTAACAAAACAGTTCTCTGTATCTCAGAACTTCACAGACAGTGCTTCTGCTCGTCTCAGTAGTCACAGCACAACTGATGCGTCACTGGCTTACCGAGCCTGAGACAATCAGAGAAAGCCCTTCCCACTAGGTCATGTGACCGCTTTCTTCCTGGGCTTTATGCTGCATGAATAACGAACAGTAAAAGTTTGCTAATTAACTGAATTCGTACGCATCAGCATATAAAGTAACTTATACGTAACATTAGCGTAGAATTTATCAGACAAGTACGTAGTGAATGCGTAGAAAGCTTTAAGAACATTTTCGAATCTAACGAGGGGCCATCCTCTGCGTCTGGAGGAAAGAAGGTTTGTACACAAACATAGAAGATGATTCTTTACGGTAAGAGCAGTGAGACTATGGAACTCTCTGCCTGAGGAGGTGGTGATGATAAGTTCACTAAAAGAGTTCAAGAGAGGCCTGGATGTATTTTTGGAGGGTAATAATATTACAGGTTATAGTTACTAGAGAGGGCTCGTTGATCCAGGGAGTAATTCTGATTGCCTGATTGGAGTCGGGAAGGAATTTTTTTCCCTAAAGTGGGGAAAATTGGCTTCTACCTCACAGGGGTTTTTTGCCTTCCTCTGGATCAACTTATAGGAAAACAGGCTAAACTGGATGGACAGATGTCTTTTTTCGGCCTTATAAACTATGTTACTATGTTACTAACAAAGCGAATCTCAAAAAATCCGGATTCGCTTCCCAGCGGAAAATTTCCAAGATTCGTATCGAATCTACGAAGCAGCGAATAGATTCGCTCATCTCTACTTCCTAATGAGCTCTGGTCCCCTACTCTCCACTACCATCTCCACAACTGAATGAGTAGACAACATACAGTACCTAACTATACTGTCTCCCCCGTCAGTGTAATATGGTTATTTAACTTCCTTAGGAAGCACCAACATACATTATCATCATGGGAGAACATACAAACTTCATGCAAATGTTGTCCTTGGTCAGATTTGAATATACGATTCCAGTTCTAACTACTGAGCCACTGCGCTGTCCTCTGTGATTCCTGACAAGTGACAACCCTAGCTCCACTCCTGTGGCTGACAATGACCTTGAGAACTGACGAACAGCAAATCTCTCAGGCTCTGTCCTGTGGCCTCTTCCTAACCCATCAGAGCTCTCCTAACTCTTATCAGTGACACTCCACAATCCACCTGCTTCCACACTGATGGTCTCTCCTCACAACATGGCCAGGTGCTCTCTGACCCCATCATAGGAGTTTACACCTCAGGTTGTGCCCTGTACACACGTTTGTCTCACACCAGCCTCTTACATACTGACAACTCGTCACCTCACCGGCCATGTCCCCTCAGATGTCTACTATGTTCCCTTTATAGCAACCTGCCCACTCACTGTATACTTGATCCCCTTCTCTATAGTCACATTCTAACTGATACAGGATATTCACCAAAAACTGTTCTAACTTTTTCACTCTTCAGTCCTAAACAGGAAAAAACTTCTGGCATATAATCATCCACTTAACACCACAGAGACATAAAAGAAGGACATGGGGCTTCAACATAATCCCTCACCAACTGGCATATGACCTACAGTTTTGGTTTACGTAATAAAAATAAAGCATAATAAATCACTTTAAGGCCACATACACATTTTTGTGCCGAAGAAGCTAAGTAAATGACATTTTCTATCAGTAAATTGAAATGTGGTGCAGATTTTGAAATCCATAGGATGACAATTGTGCAGATTGTCAGTGTAGATTTAACCCATTGCAATGCAAAGAGTAAAATCTGGAGGAGCCATTCCAAGTAAAGATCCTCCACAAAATCCTCACATAACACATGGAGGTTTTGGTTGTAAATTCAAGGAAAAGAAGTAAAATCTGTGCTGAAAATCCTTCTACATTACATTGCCCTGCATGTATCCTTAGAGTGCATCCACATGGGACACATATAACGCAGGTTTTATGTGCATGGATGACACCTTTGCCACTGCCTATTCCTGTCAATCAAAGCAGCAAGGGAGGGGATGGGCACAAAAAGGAGTGGAACATGAGTGCAACAAGAGCAGTGGTGAAGCACTCATTGCACCAAATGTTTAATTTGCATATTAAGAAAAAGTATCGTATCTAAGGAATGTAAAAAAAAAAAAAACAAAAACAGCGCTTTATTCGTGTGAATCACAGCTATGTTTCTATGCAAACAGTTTAATAGGGAGGTCACTAGTGGCAAATTCCCTTTAAATTATGAATATAAATTATGAGTGGTATTAAGGACATACACTGCGAAGATAAAACTGGTAAGACTCTTCCCTACCTGTGAAATATTGTTCGTACTGCATTGTGAAAGACTTTAGCAGGTGTAAAGTGCAGAGTGTGGGAAGTGAAACGCTCTGGCTTATCTACATCATTAGCTCTTCTCTTACTTGCTAATGACTCGGCTTGGCTTTGTGTACAGAGTGCCTGTGCAGATTACAGCTGATGTAAAGAGCTGTGACAAGTAGTTCGAGAGTACTCAAGCTGCCATAGCTCCCATCATCACTGCACAGCAGCTGCTTTCTGCTCCCCATTCACCGATACTCACCGATACTCTCTGGGTAGACTCCACAAGCTGATCTTCCAGGGATGGGCAAATTTTAGCTGAAGGACAGCACACAGCACTGACCCATGAGTAGTAAAAATCAGGGCCACCTCAAGGTCTGAGTGGGTCCTCAAGCAATAGAGCCTGGTGGGCCCCCTTTAATCCTACCCTATTTAATCCAGGGGATTCCTTCACACACCTGAAGGAGCAGAGAAAGAAGCAAGTATGTGTGTTCATCTTGGCACTTTGTCAGCACGTTTGTCCACCTATGTACATTTGCTGTGGTGGACACAAAAAAAGCTGTTCAATAGAGACAGCAAAGGGTACTTGACATAAGAAATGTGTGCCAAACACCGGCCACAGCAGGTACCTGCCTTAGTGAATAATGGGCTGAGAAATCTCATTTCTGTGTTGAAGGACCAGGAAGCAGAGACCAGTGGAGGACCCAAGGATCTTCATAATGGGAGTGGTGGGTGTTGGGTGAGGAAAATATGTTTTTTTCTTTTTGACCTTTGTTTTTATTTTATTCTTTTTTTTAAATCCCTGCCTGACAATTCATGTGACTTACTACAGAGAAAATGTACAAAAAAAGAGC
Source organism: Rhinella marina (assembly GCA_900303285.1). NCBI lineage: Eukaryota > Metazoa > Chordata > Amphibia > Anura > Bufonidae > Rhinella > Rhinella marina. The sequence goes on from ONZH01023001.1 coordinate 546,617, forward strand.
AATTTCAACATTTTTATTCCAGTTACGATCACTATAATATCATAGCATTATTGTACAGGTTATTAAAGTTATCAAGATACTAACTATGTCTGTGTTAATTACTGTTATTGATGTTTATTGAAATAATTTATTAACATTGTGTTCATTGTAATTTTACTTTTTCAAAAATGAAAACTTTGCTGGAAAAATAATATTTTTTGGTCCCATTAGGTGAGTTTTACAAAGTGCAAGTGGGCCCAGCATGTGCCCATGCCTGCCATGTGCTAAGGCTGGACCTATTGTATACTACTAAAACATTTTAAGTGACTTGGGCACTTTATATGTTATCAGTACAGAAAAGGGACACTAGGGATATTGTCAAATTACTAATAAACAGCTTTCCCATCCAAGTCCTCTCTCCAGACAACCCTTATCCCCATGTCAATACTGTCTGATGGAAGGTATATGACATATGACCATCAGACCTCCCACTAAAATGAACTGCATCTGTGCCAGTTTCCCTGCTGGATCCAAGTCCTGAATGAGAAAGGAAGCTAGCACAGACACAGTTCATTACAAAGGGAGACGCCGATTGCCAGGGATGTGTCATGTGCCCCTCCATCAGAAGATTGGTGGAGCTATCTGGAGAGAGGATTTGGATGGAAAAGGGGCGATAAAAGAAATTGCAGAAAACCTTCTGAAGATTATATGATCTGCTACCCAGGAATGATGATTTTGGGTGCTGGCAGAAGGACACAATCACCTGGTGTGCGAGAGTTTGCTCTTTCATTGGGTGATCGTCAGTACCTTTTACACAGCCCAGTAATTGGAACAAGCATTTCTACAAACGCTCTTCCCAGATAACTCTCCTGATTATTGGTCTGTTTAAAAGGACTTTAAGTTGCTTATAGCTCCATTACTTACTGTCCTGATAATATTTAGGATGGCCAACCTCTTTAATGTTTACATACCCAGAACATTCCTGCACCCTAAATACTCACAGATTGGGCGATTTTTTTTATTAAACCATAATAATATTGCTGTCTAAAAACTGAAGAAGCTGAAATATGCGTAATCCACATTCATGTACGTATTGATGGAATCCTTGCATCACTTCTTTCCATGTGTGCAGAACTTCCGTGTTACAATTGCATCATGCTCGGCTCTCATGTAAAACAGTTTAGATTATTAATTCTATATAAAGCAGATGTTGACTGCTCAGGAGGGCTACAGTTGTTATTCAGAGAGTGGATGTGGAGCCACTGTGCCAAACAACAGATTTGACTTAGGGCTAAACCTACAGGCGTTATGTTCTTAGTTCCCTGATAGTCAACCTTCAACCACTATACAGGGATCTGGACTTTGATGCAGGGAATGCTCCAGGCCACTTTGTCTTGGAGTAGTCTTTGTGTGCTTGGCTGCTGACCAATGGGGGGGTCAAGAGACAGCGATAGTACTGAAGGGAAAGGCAAAACAGGCCAAGGTCAGGGCAGGCAGAGTACGTTCAAATCCATGAAACAGCCCAGTGGTCAGGGTCCACAGAGAAGGGTCAGGCAGCAGAAAAATAGCTGAAGCCAGAGAAGGACACATGGAACTCTGGGGGCTTGCCCTGCTACTGATGCAGCAACTCTCTGCTTGCAACAGGCACAGCCACCAGATCACTCACAGTTTTCTACCTTCGCTAGTAGTAAGTACCCTGCCAGATTCTTCCCCCTTCTTCATGGCAGACACTGGAGTTCTCCCTGCTCACATAGGCCTGTCCTGGGTGGTGCCTAATTTATTAAGAAGTGCCTCTTAACCCATTAGAGGACCCTGCGTTTTTCTATAAAAAGAAGACAGAAGCGTTGCTAAGGCACAAAATGGGCCACTTCAGAGCTATTTTTGTAATAGAAATGTACGATTTTAGTAATTAAAGTATATTACAAAAATGGCTAGTATCACTGCCTCTACCCATTACAAAAAAAAAAAAAAAAGGAACAGTTACACTTTAAAGTGCTGATTTCTGACATACTTGTACGGCGGAGGCTGCAAAGGGGTTAATAAATTAGGTACATCTCACTCCAGTGCATAGGGAATAAAGACTGGCACATAAAACAGCAGTCTTGATAACTTCTCTTATAATATACTGTGGGGAGATTTATTAAAACTGGTGTAAAGTAAAACTGGCTGAGTTACCCATAGCAACCAATCAGATTCCACCTTTCATTTTTCAGAGCTCCTTTGGAAAATGAAATGTGAAATCTGACTAGTTGCTATGGGCAACTAAGACAGTTTTCACTTACACTAGTTTTGATAAATCTCCCCCTGTATGTTTTGCTATAATTTTCAAATAACTAAAGTGTCAACTACTATGCTATTAAACAATATTCCAACTACTTACTGTGACATTGCATAATTTAGTCTATTCAGTATCACATAAAAAAATACAGAACTAAACAAGGCAAATTAAGAAAAAACAATTATTTATTGAAAGAAAAGTGAATGACACAATTTTCTCCTGTAAGCAAATTACCATTGAAGAAACTTTTTTTTAGAATACATCCACATTAAATTTGATTGATGGGTGAAAGTTGTTGAAACTGCTATAGAAGACTGCAGGCGTTTTTCTCTCCCTTTCCTATTATAATCATGTCATAAACAGATACCTTCGCTATCAAGAAAACGCAGAGAAATGGGCTCAATCATGTTCGCTCAGGTGCCATGAAAGTGAATGCTATATTTAAGATTAAGGGCCGGATGTACTTCTTAAGCAACACAATTATCTACCAAAGAAATGGTGATTAGTGCAGCAGACTATCTGTCACCAAGAATTATCAGCGTGTTTAGGTCTTTGCTTCATTCACCATATACCACAAAAGAAACTCAACAATAGCCACAAGCATGAAGAAGTGGATACCTTAAATTAATAGGACGACACCCTTATAAAATTTGTACAAGACAGTCAACATGAAAAAATAATAGCTACAAGTGTGACATAGGCAATTGTATGGATTATACCAGATACAACAACAGCAGAAATACTACTACATATATTGACAAACCTGGTAGTTCAGTTAAAGGGAATGTGTCATCTATAATCCTATAATGGCACATATCCTCTTCTAACCTGATTTTATTTTATGATTGTAGATTTTTGTATTCTGGTTTCTGAATGAGATTATGGGGAAGCCATTTTGTCTGAGCTGTCTATGGTATCCCCTGAACTGCCTATGAGTCGTGTATGATATCACTGCCAGGGGATGTGCCTAACTTATGACAAGGCACAAGCCCCATCATAAATTAGGCGCATCCTCCAAGCAGTCCGTAAACTTAAAGCATGGAGTTGTCGTAGATTTCTATATATATATATATATTACACACGTATATAGCGCTACTATATTTCACAGTGCTTTTGCAGACATTAGCATCAGGCTGTCCCCAATCTAAGGTTCTTTGGAGTGTGGGAGGAAACCAGAGCACTCGGAGGAAACCCACGCAAACACGGGGAGAACATACAAACTCCATGCAGATGTTGTCCTCGGTCAGATTCAAACCCAGGACTCCAGCACTACAAGGCACCAGTATTAACCACTGAGCCGCCATGCTGCCCTACTTCTACTTCTGTGTCCGAAAACCGGCATAAAAGAAGATAATAAAATGATAAACCAAATAGAGAAGGAAAAAGCCAATTCAAATGAAGAGTGTATAAAGATCCCGATAATAACACAATACAGTGAAAGGGAAGGCCTACTAAAACGCATTATTAGAAAACATTGGGATATATTAAAACAAGATAAAATAATTGGTGAAAAAATCTCAGAACATCCCATTTTTATTTTCAAAAAAGCAAGGAACCTTTCCAACTTAGTGGCCCCATCCATAAAATCAAATCCCTGCATAAATGAGAATAAAAAGCAATACAGGCCCAAAAAGGTTTTTTTTTCTATGTAAGATGTGCATAAATTGCCGAATAACTAAACAAAAGGAACAGATCCTAGAAATAAATAATGGCATAGATATATTTAAGATAGAGAGCCATCTTACATGTAACACTAATGGGGTAATTTATTATATTAGATGTCCATGTGGTAAATTATACATCGGAAGGACAAAGAGACCCCTAAAACTAGAATTAGAGAACACATCAGAAACATTCAAAAGAAATATGAGGGCCACTCTCTATCTAGCCATTTCATGAGATATCATGGTGGTAAACCACAAGGGATTTCATTTGGCGGCATAGAAAAAGTAAAATATATAGATAGAGAAGGAAAAAAAATCCTGAACCTCCAAACAAGGCCAATACCAGGAGAAGGGGAACCTATTTAAGTCCAAGAGGGAGAGAGATTAGTTATCCCTGACGAAGGAATACGCTTATTCCGAAACGCGTCGGATGAATCTTGGTCCCTACAGGCACCCTTACCCAGCCTGTGACGTCACACTGAAGCTTCTCCTTGGTAACAGCCAGCAGAGTTTCCCACGTGCATGCTCGCTTCCAGCCGGAGCAGCGCGCTTACCGTGGATGCACTCAGAAGAGGTACGCAGGAACAACGCACCCTACCAATACTAGGACACAGGATTGCTTCCCTGTTTTAAAACTCCAACACAGGTACTTTTTTATCTATTTATCTAGTTCACAATTGAACGACAGCAAATGACTTTGTGATCTTTTCTTTGGCCTGAGATACACTGCCAACATTGTGACCGCCTCTTTGGCCTGAATTTTTGATTATTTGGAAAGATAGTGCCATTCACCAGCGCAGATACTTACCTCTTATATATCACTTGTATTTATACATTTAGTGAGTGCGGGTGACCTCACTTTTAGCTATCTTGCAGCGGGTCCCAAAACCACCATTTCCCTATCCCTTTTTTGTTGTTGTTTTTTTTTTTTTTTTGGGACAAGGCACTTTTTACAACGATAGCGCAGGTGATACCTTTATTTATTTTGCACACTCAGGAACTGATTCTTATGAACTGGACCAGGGGCGTAGCTAGAAGTGACTGGGCCCCACAGCACCCCCGCCACACTTCGCAACTCCATTCTTCCATACAAACCTCAGTCCTTTGACTAGTCAAAATGGCAGACGGGGGGGAAGGGGGTTCACAGGTCAGAGCCGACGGGGCACAGACAAAGGCCATGGGGGCACAGACAAGGGCCAGGGGCATAGACAGAGGCCAGGGGAACACAGGCCAGGGATGGGGGGCACAGACAAGGGCCAGGTAGGTGCAGACAGGGGCGAGGGAGGCACAGGCCATTGCCATGGGGGGTGCATACAAGGGCCAGGGGGACACAGGCCAGGGCCAGGGGGTGCAGATAAGGGCCAGGGAAGCACAGGCCAGGGGGGGCACAGACAGGGTCCAGGGGGGTACAGAGAAGGGCCAGGGGCTGCATACAGGGTCCGGGGGGTACAGGGGGGCACAGACAGGGGCCAGGGGGGTGCAGACAGGGGCCAGGGGAGCACAGGCCAGGGCCAAGGGGTTGCAGACAAGGGCTGGGGGTGCAGACAGGGGGCAGGGAGGCACAGGCCATTGCCAGGTGGGTGCATACAGGGGCCGGGGGAGCACAGGCCAGGGCCAGGGAGGTCCAGGCTAGGTGGCACAGGCAGGGGGGTACAGACAGGGGCCAGGGGGGTGCAGACAGGGGCCAGGGGGGTGCAGACAGGGGCCAGGGGGGCACAGGCCATTGCCAGGGGCGTGCATACAGGGGCCGGGGGAGCACAGGCCAGGGCCAGGGGGGTGCAGATAAGGGCCAGTGGGGCGAGATAAGGGCCATGGGGGGCACAGGCAGTGCAAACATACCTTAAAAGCTGAGTGATGTGCACTTGCTGCTGTCATGCTGCTCCTCTAGCTTGCCGCTCTTCCTCTCTCACTCGAGCCACACTCTCCAGTCCGGACAAGAGCTTAGAAGTTAGTAGACGGGCTTAATTAGCATAGCGCACTAGTGGATGGCGCCGAGCACTATGCTGAAAGAAACCTGCAGTAAGAAGAATCACTGGGGGGTGGGAGAGGGTTGGGGGGGCGGAGTAATAGGGGGGGGGAGTAGTTACGCCACTGAACTGGATCAATGTTCTCTTGTAATGATCCTAAGGTCAAGCTCCCATTCTGTGAAGACCTCTCTACCTTCTGGGCAAATGTCATGCAGAATTTTTATATGGTATATTCTGTTACCCTCCTGTGGGATCTTAAGATCTGTTTACTTGGTCTGGTGGAGGACCTACCCTTGGATGCCTATCATAAAATAGCAGGGAAACAGAAAGGAATATAAAGATAAGGTGAACGCGTTATTAATGTTTAAGAAGGTAATTTATTGAAAAACAAAACAGGGAGCTCATTGTAAATTTTAAAGGTTAGGGTCTCCATGGTTGGACTCTCCAGACATGGCTGCTAGTAGTCTGTTACATAATAAGATGCTGCCTCTTGAAATACTTGCCAGCACTCCCTGATAATGGCTAATGTGTAATATATATTTTGCTGCTCTGTATGTAAATCTGAGTGGCTGTATTGTTGGGCTTTTATATGTTGGGTCTTTTATATATGATACGTCGGATTAATTTGAGAGGTTTTCCACTTTAAAAATCAACTAAGTGACTAATGAAGTTATTCAACGAAGTCTCACGCGACTTCGCAAATAACTGACTTTGGCTCATTGGAGCCGGCACATTTTAATATTGAGAGATCTTGTACAGCATTAATCCGAAGTTTTGAACAAAGCGACTTCGGATGTAGTAGCCAATGCTTGCCTTGCTAATCTTTAGTGGCAAGGCCTGTTTAAGAGCATTCCTGTAATTAAATCAAAACGTAGTAAAGGTTATCATAGATAAAAAGCAGTTCCTCTGGTTTGACATTTTTTTCCCCCCTCAAATTACAGGTAACACTAGTCAATATAGTGAGGTGATTTATCAAAACTGGAGTTCCCATACGCCAGTCTTGATCTCCTTGAGCTGGAATAAGATGCACCTAATTCATAAATAAATTAGGTGCATCTCTGCCCTTACTTGCACCAGAAACTCAGGTCTACACTAGCTAGAAGCTGACGCAGACTTGAGCTATAACTTGTTATCGTATATCCTCGCTAAGGACCGCCCCTCATGTTAAGCTCACCCCTTTTCTCAACCCTTTTGAAAAGTGGCAGAACCTCTCAAAGTCACAAATTATTTAGCAAATATGGCGTGTGCTATAATCTATAATCTATGACTTTTTTACACCACTGTTGTGGTGTAAACGCTTTGATAAATCCCCCAGATTGTGTTTTTTAGCTGTAGCTCTACCTTGATACAATGGAATTACTAAAAATATCTTGCACAAAAAGAAAAAAACTTTTTTGGCTATTTATAAAACACATTTGCTTTCTTTAGTAGACCTCTGTCTCTTGCAGCAGAAGAAAGGAAATTGCAACGTCCAATGTATACTAACATGTACATTTTTCCATTACACTTTGCAAGGAAGTAACCAGCGATGACACAAATTCAAATACTCAGAGCAGTGAGTTTCACTTCCTCATGGGTCGTAATAGTGGAACATACTAAACTAAACCATGATGCTGTAATAGCAGAAAATAACGACCAATTCAAATTAGTTCGTGACATAGATCTCAGTCTGGTTTAAATATAGACATTGGATGATTACACTGTGCAGTAATGTTTAAGGCTTGGAGGAATTTTTTTTTAAAATGTACTTTACACTAAATGATTCTAAAGTAAAAAGTATAAAATAGGATGTAGGTCAAGAAAAGACATTGGTGTCTTCTAAGAAGAGTTAAGACTTTTCAGCACCAGTGGTTGGTTGCAATGATGCTTCATGAGGAGCTGTGTCTTCAGTACAGAAAAGCCTCAGTAATCCAGGAACATATTACATAAATGGTGGCTTGTCATAGAGAAGCACTGTAAACCATTTGACTGTATTAATTTTAGCCATCAGCAATCTGTATCCTCAAGTACAAATGTATCACAGAAATGGATAACATGGATGGATCACAGTTGATAAGCCCCTTATATTTGAACTGAGATGTACTTTTGCCAAATTACATGGTTTATTGAGGAAGGGGAAGCCTGCCAATGATCAGATAAATCATACCCCAAATCCTGTTCTCAGCCACTTGATGAGCGTTTGTCAGGTGCTCAACAAATGTTTTCCACATATGGATTTCTGCAGCTTTTATGAAGATGGAAGCAATTTCTTGCCCAGTGAAGGCCCAGGCATCCTTAGATGCAATAAATCAAATAACTTTCTTGTAATGGTGACCATTTATAACCTGAGAGTGTGGTAGACAATGGGTTCATCCAAGAATGATCAGGAATGATCAGGAATATGATGTATTATACTGTCTCACTTGCCTATATGATAGTGTCATTGTTACAGTGTGTTATCGCATTATTATTCAAAGTATTTGTGAAGCTGATGGTGCTATATACCGTAAATAATAATAGCAATGTCCTAAGATATTTAATCCATTCAATAGCCAAAACTATCCAAAGTCACTAAATGTTGGGGAATTTTTTATGAAATGCTTTTACGCAAATTTTTTAAATTTTTATTAAGTTTAAATTACCTGTGCGCCTAGACCATGTGACTGATAAAAGTGATATTACATAGCCTAGGCTAAGCTGCAAGAAGGCCGCGGCACTACTCGGAGTGCCAGTGACTTCTCAAACAGCTGATTGGCGGGGGTCCCGGGTGTCAAACCCCACTGATCAGATTCTGATGAACTAATCAGAGGATAGTTATGAGTTAAAGTGTCTCGGAAAACCCCTTTAAAGTTTACCTGTACTTTGAATGTGTCATAGTGACACATCAAAGGTTTTGATAGGTGGGGGTCTGAGTGCTAAGACCCCCACCGATTGGTAGAACAAGGAGAGAGAAGCAGTTGCGTAAAACGTTCTCTCCTCACTGCAGGAAAAGGACTGGAGACAGCTCCATAGACTTTCTATTGAACCCGTTTCCTGCAGATAGAGAGAGAAAGCACTATGTGAGAGCTTCTCTCTCCTCATTCCAGCAATTGGTGGGGGGGTCTCAGCACTAAGCCGATCGATCAAATCCTTTGATGTGTCACTATGACATATAAAAAGTACAGGTAAACTTTAAGAAAAAAGCAGTATATCATTATCAGGAGTGAGCATCAAATTTAGATGAAGGAATGTCAATGGCTTGTACAAAGCCAGGACAGTAATATGTACCAAAGTATAACTAGTCTTAAAACCAAACAGGAAAGCACAGGAAATATAGGCAAAATGAACACATTATAAAGAAAAAGAGGATATAAATGTGCTGTTTTATGTATATAACTCATGAAATTTCACTTGCAAAGCACACATTCTGTATTTCTGTCCATAAAAACAAAGAAAAAAGCCTTCCCTTTACTCTAGATCCTATCAAAATAGAACCCAAATATTCACTGTAACTTGTACAAAGTAAAGTTAGAAAGTGAGACTTTTTCAAAGTCAAATAGAAACTGAAGCCATAGGTTTCACAGTTGGAAAAATCAATTAGCGGCATAGGAAAAAACAATACTAAAATTAGACACAAATCATGGTCGGGCAAATTCAACCAGTCAGTCCTCAGTATATAAAGGCAAATAGCAGTGCTCAATATCTATACCAATCAGCCTACAAGTCTGCAATCTTCCAATTTTCACAGCAAGATACAAGTGAGGCATGAAGCAGCACATTAGTTCGTTCTGTCAGTAGCAGTACCCATACAAACTAAAAGAAAATGTACAGCAATTAAAGTGCATCTAGGCTGCAAAGGCTCCTATTAAACAAGTTCCTTGAGAATCGGACATGCAATGAAATGTATTCAGGGTACGTGTAGGCTACTTTAAAAAAAAATTTTTTATTTTTTTTGCATTGTGTTACTGTTTGCAGATACTCATGGAAACTGTGATAGAAGAGACACTTAGCACTTCCTCTGTCACCACTAACCACAACATTAACTAAGACCACAGCACTTGTTTTTCTCAAGTGACACAGCTTTGTGGAAATAGATCTGTCGTGGAAAAAGTATTTTTTTAGCTTTTCTAAAAAAAAAAAAAAGAGAGAAATTTATTTATAGGAAAAGGAAACAGTGATGTTCAGACTTTCCATTTATTGTAAAGCATTCAAAAAGATCAAAAATACATATAGACCACATAGTTTTCATGTGATATAAATAGAAATTAAAGCACTGAACACCAATGTGACATAGTAAACAGAATCGTCAAGGCACGTGTTGCTACAGGTTTCCAGACTACTTATTGCAGGTGCCTTTGAATAGCCTTAAGGTATGGCCACACGGTCAAGTTTCTGGATGCAGTTTTTGAAGCCAAAATCCGGAGTGGATCATAAAAGGAAAGAAAGTATAAAAGATAAATAAAACTGCTCATTTTTTAATTCACTTCTGGTTTTGGCTTCCAAAAACTGCATCAATAAAACATACCATGTGGCCGTACCCTTATACCGAGTAAGGCTACTTTCACACTAGTGTATTGAGATCCGTCATAGAGTCTCAATACTGGAAAAAAACGCTTCTGTTTTGTCCCCATTCAATGTCAATGGCGACAAAACGTAACTGAACAGAACGGAGTGATCCAAAATGCATTCCGTTCTGTTTGGTTGCATTCTCATACTGGAGAGCAAACCACAGCACGCTGCGGTTTTCTTTCCGTCATGGGATGCGGATCAAGACGGATCCGTCATGACCCACAATGCAAGTTTTCTCTGATACAATAGAAAACAGATCCGTCCCCCATTGACTATCAATGGAGTTCATGACGGATCAGTCTTGGCAATGTTAAAGATAATACAATCGGATCCATTCATAACGGATGCAGACCGTTGTATTATCAGTAACGGAAGCGTTTTTGCTGAACCCTGCCTGATCCAGCAAAAACGCTAGTGTGAAAGTAGCCTAATGCAATCTCATAAGGCCACTTTTAGACGAGCGAGTGTCACGCTGCAGACTCACAGCGCAGCACCCGTCCTGAACTTCCAGCACTGCCGGGGTCGCATAGCATTATATTGATTTATGATGCTATGTAACCCTTACAGTTCTGGAATGTATTGGACAACACTGACATAATGCGGTCAGTGTTATCCTATACATTCCAGACCTCTAAGGGTTACATATCATAAAATCAATATAATGCAATGCGAATTAAGTGGATGTGATGCTGTGGAGGTCAATGCTAAGGGGGTGGGCCGCTGTAGAGGTCACTGTTAAGGCATACCTCCCAACTTTTGAAAATCGCAAAGAGGGACAATATGTGTAGCGTGAATCGCTGTAGTTTTTTCATACTATGCCACGCCTCTAACTCTGCCCAAAATTACTGACTCCGTCACAACTGCAGTAGCTGGGGATCGGTTAGGTGAGTACAAGTTCCTTTATTTTTTTTACGGCAAGTGGAGCCCCTGGGACAATTTTTTTCTTGCACTTCAATATCCATTTAAATATTAGCAGATAAATTATAGATATTTTAAGGTCCAAATTGCACCAAATAACGAAGTTATGGTCTAATATAAAGGTAGAAACCATACAGACACTTTAGTAAGGAGCAATTTAGTAAATTTATTAATGCACATTTATGTATTCATTCAAAAAGAAGGACATTTAAGGATCAAAGAGGGACAGAGGGATTTGGGTCAAAAAGAGGGACACTGAGGAAGGATGGTTAAGGGAAAGGGTACTGTGGAGGTCACTGTTAAGGGGGCAGGCTGCTGTGGAGGTCACAGTTAAGGGGGTGGGTCACTGTGGAGGTCAATGTTTAGAGGGCGGGGTGCTATTGAGCTCATAGTTAAGGGGGTGATGCACTGCGGAGGTCACTGTTAAGGGGGCGGGCCATTGTGAAGGGCAATGTTAAGGGGGCAAGGTCCTGTGTGGGTAACTGTTAAGGGGATGGGGCACTGTAGAGGTCAGTGTTAAGGGGGTGGAGCACTGTGGAGGTCACTGCTATGGGGGACACTGTGGATATCTTTTATTCACACACATAAACATTAAATGAAATAGTTGAAGTATACCTGTGCGAAACCGGGTCATTCTGCTAGTAATTTTAGAATTGGAGGGACACATACTAATTAGACTGAAGTCATCTATGTCCATATCATTTCCTGTTCCCATTGTCAGCTTTCACTGCATGACATAGCGCACTTCTCTTCATGTATTGGTTGCATTATATCTCCATTAGTATAATGGTGCTGATTATACCCCATCACATGGCCTGCAGCAATCCTAAGTCAAATTGAATTGTGGTTAATTGTTAGACTCATTAAATCTTTTTAATGATATGATGCAAGGGTAACATCACAATGCACAGGTCTGTGTCTGCATAGGGTTGGGCCAGGATCTGTCCTAGTATACTTAGTGCACCAACGTGTCTAAGCACGAAGCATACTATTATACCTTCCAGTTGCTTGCTATTAAGAGATACAAGTGAAAATAACTATTGTTTTCCTTGTCTAGTGATGCATGACTTATAACCAAAGTATTTAAAGAAGAGGAATAACATCGGAAGAAATTAAAGCAATTGATATCCGTTTAATGGCCGCAAGTAGGCCATTACAGCACCTTTGTCATAATAATAAAATTGCAGGACTACAACCAATGTTTTTGCAGACCAAGCTTTGTATATAACATATAATTTGCAGATGACAAAGCAAAGGGAAAAAAATTACAAGAGTAGGGCCCATTCACACAACCGTGTGAATGGGTCCGCATCTATTCCACAATATTGCGGAATAGATGCAGCCCCATTCACTTCTATGAGAGCGGGCAGCCGCGGCTCCACATAAAAAAATAGAACATGTCCTATACTTGTCCGCAACAGTGGACAAGTATAGGCATTTTCAATGGGGCGCCCGGCCATGTGTTCCAAACGTTGCGGAACACACACCGGGCAGCACCCGTAGTATTGCGGGTCCGCATTCTTGTTTAATGTGTAAAAATGATTCATTTATATGCATTCGACGCCAAGGTATACACATTCACAATGGGCTGAGTGAGAACATCTGATGGGCCAAGTATTTGGATAGTGCTTTGTATATCTCAAAAACTTGAACATTGGAATTTTCAGCAAATTTACGACAATGGTAATAATCAAACACTTTAAGGCAGGTATTCCCATTTCAGACAAGGGGGGCATATCGCTAGGATAGGCCAATGTCTTATAGGTGCGGGTCCCACCCTTATCTGGTAAACAGAGCCTTAAAAGTCACGGCGGGCGCACAGCGCATGCGTTGCCGCCCTCCATTAATTTTTATGGAGCCGCCAAAAATAGCCGAACGCTATAGAAATGAATGGGAGTGGTGGCTCTACAAGTGAGGTGAACCCTCCATGATTTTCAAAGCTCTGTTTACGACCAGAGGTGAGACCCGCACCTATGAGACAATGGGGGCATATCCTAGCGATAGCAATATAAAGTCTTTTGTTTCAGAAATACTTTACCATTCTGCCACTCAACCATTTTTCTATTCCAGACCATTCTGCCGTTCTTTCATTCTACATCTTACTTTCGTGAGTCTGCAATAAAACATGTCAATTCTTTCCCAAGAAGAATTGTTTCAAGAATCTTCTACAGCTGCGGGTAGAGTCAAACAGCCTCTTCAGTGATGTGTGCAGGCACGCTGTGTGACCATTGAAGCATAGAGCTACAACAGAACAGCTGATCTGCAGGGTTGTAGGACCTTGGCCCATTGAATAGTGGTGGCCTCTTCCGAGACAACCTTTGTAATAGTGCATTCACACTGTGTTTGCAGGTTATGTCTGGCATATGGGCTGGGTAAACACATAAAGCATGTTATACTTTTATTTTAGCATGAGAGTCTTGGGATTAGGGATGAGCGAATCGACTTCGGATGCTTCATCCGAAGTCGATTTGCATAAAACTTTGAATACTGTACGGAGCAAGCTCTCTATACAGTATTAGAATGTATTGGCTCCGATTAGCTGAGGTTATTATTTTGCAAAGTCTCACGAGACTTCGGGTAATAACTTTGTAAATTAATTTCTACAGTAAAAAAACATTTCCCAAACTCAGGTTCGGTTCTAAGGTACCACCTGGAACTGAACCCGAGTTCGGTACAAAGGTTTTTTAGAGTACAAATTAATTTACGAAGTTATTACCAGAAGTCTCGCGAGATTTCGTGAAGTAATAACTTTGGCTCATCGGAGCCAATACATTCTAATACTGTATGGAGCGCTCGCTCGTTTCATGCGAATAGACTTCGGATGAAGCATCCGAAGTTGATTTGCTCATCCCTACTTGGGATGTGTCGTAGGTATACATCAATGTATACTTTTGACATACTGTGAATGAACCCTAGTTCAGCTGGTCAAAGTTCTGCAGTGTCACTGTGACTTTTACATATTCTTTTATATAGAGCTTTAACATTTTATTCTTTTTCAGTTTTACAGTTTTACAACGGATTTAACGTTATATATGATAAAAGTCCGGAAATGTAGATTTAAAAAAAAAAAAATCTCAGAAAGCAAACCCGCCACCCCTGTAGAACAGTAATGTGTAATTATACATGGGTTAGAAGCAGTACTGAAGAACACTGCATGATCTACTCGCAGGCCAATTTCAACAGCATGTAGCTTGGTAGTCAGCCAAGTATACACCATATTTAGAAAGAACTTCCTGGTGAGGACACTGTGTGTAAAAGAAGAAGTTGGGTGCAGCACAGAACAGCCGGCTGGATTGGCAGCATTGACTTTGAGGTTACAAAACAGCGTGACGTGCCGTAGAGTGTGAAAGACTAAAATAAACACAGATCTTTCCAGCTTTACTGAGAAAACCGCTAACTGCTCCATGTCTGAAAACTACAGGAGCTTTACTCTCAAGGTTGCTTGTAATATTGTATAAATATGACCCTTGCATTTTTATAATGTTCTTTTAAACAAAAAATTGTAACCTTTTTGGCTGCCTAGGGAGTGAAGTTAAATAATCAGCAAAACATGTTGTCTACAGAAGTCACACAAAATGAATTACCTATGTCGGACAAGGGTTACTATCCTTATCTTAGTAGACAGCCTCTACCACAATGTAACTAATGTAAACATGATGCTTGGAGATATTAAAGCAGACCTAAACCTTTGGTGAAACCATGATGGTGGAACCATCTTCACAGAGTGCTATGCACAGTCTGGTTCAGCCTTTCCAATGTACAGATCCCATATACTTTCTGTGGATCCGTACTCCACAACGTGGAGACTTTGAACAGAGTTGATGAAACCTGAGAAGTGCTGCTGCACCATCATTGTTTCACCCAAGGTGTAGGTCCCCTTTAAATAGGGTTTCTTGTCATTAATAAAGGTGGCCAAAGTGCTCCAAATGGTTTAAATTAAAGGGGTTGTCTCATTTCAGTAAGTGACATTTATCATGCAGAGAAAGTTATTACAAGCCACTTACTAATGTATTGTGATTGTCCATACTGCCTCCTTTGCTGGCTGGATTCATTTTTCCATCACATTATACACTATTTGTATCCATGGTTACAGACCACCCTGCAATCCATCAGAGGTGGCCGTGCTTGCACAATATAGGAAAAAGCACTATCCTATGTCCGTTCCCATGGTCCTGGCCACCAGTGTGCAAGAACGACCACCGCTGATGGATTGCAGGGTGATCTGTAACTATGGAAACAAGCAGTGTATAATGTGATGGAAAAATGAATCCAGTCAGCAAAGGAAGCAATATGGATAATAACAATACATTAGTAAGTGGCTAGTATTAACTTTCTCTACATGATAAACGGCACTTACTGAAGTGAGACAACCCTTTTAACATAAGATACCACATTCAACTTGTAAAATGTGCGGCATTACACGTCACTTGTTCCCAGGACCCCTGCTTGACGTTCCCCTTCTCCATCAAAGAACTTCAATGGCGAGACGTTATGTGCTGGCCAGCAGGAAGTTATAAAAGACCGTACAGTGCGTTCTTTGCAGTGGCGTTTTAAGACAGTTCCTGACGTTTTCTGTCCCTTGTTTTCACATCTCTATATGAAAAAAATGTCTGGAAAAAAAAAAAGTTTGACTAAAAAAAAACGCCAACCCAATTTCGGCAACTGCAAATCAGTTCCAGTCAACTGAATGGGGCTTGCCACCAAAACAACCCCGTTCACGTGAACAGAACTGATTTTCAGTCGCAGAAATTTCTGTGACAAACACTGCTGTGTGTTAAAGGGGTTCTCTCACTCTAGTAAATTGCTTTTATCAGGTAGACGATGTTAATAAAAGCTGGATTCATTTTTCCATCACATTATACACTGCTCATTTCCATGGTTACAACCACCCAGCAATCCAGCAGCAGTGGCCGTGCTTGCACACTATAGAAAAAAGCGCTGGCCACTCTAGTGGCCAAGACCGTCATCATCCATTCAGGTTCTGCAGTAGGCATAGCACAGTGTTCAGCCACAGGTCAGATGTGAGCAGAAATGCCAGTTAGGGTCCATTCACACTACCGTAATCGTTTTGCACTCCGCAAAACATGGATGCCAGCCACATACATCACACATTTTGTGGTCCTGCACATTCTGCTTTTTCTTCCCTTGGGGCACACCCTGAAGTCAGGGCTTCTGCTTGATGGTAGTTGAGGTGCCCTTGGTGCTATGAATATTGTATGTGTGTATGGTAGGAGATGCAGGTGCTGTGGCCGGCAAATAGTGCTGGAGCAGTTTTGGACTGGGTTGTCCACTAGTAAAATTTATTCTGGGGGCTTCAAGCAAATACTACCGATTACCATCCTGCAGCTACCGCTGTGTAATGGGTGTTCCTGTAGTGACAGAGGCAGTTCCCTGGGGAAAGAGGATACTGGCTGACCTGCTTCTTACCTGGAAGTCATCTCAGCCACCTGATAGTGTCTATAATAATAAACTAAGTATTTATATCGAGTTTTTATATGGACATAGGCTGGTTGAGGTGCTGCATGCTTCCTATGTATATGTAGTGCAGTCAGTGTACTGTACAATGTGCCACTTGTGCAGGGGGTGAAGGACTAGGGGCCCACCTTGCTCATGGGGGATTCACCTATTTACCTGTGGGCCAGTTCGAGTCTGTGCTGGAGTCAGTAACCAAGCCAGTTGTAGAAAATGAACAAGTCTCTATTTAGTGCAGAATGGAAGTTGTAGTACATCCAACAGTATCAACACACAGTTCCAAACAAGTCTCAGTGCAAATGATCCAAGATAGCAATGTATGGTTATAGGCCAGGATGGGGATTGTAGTACTCTTCCCTCAATCTCACCAAAGTCTCTTTCTGTGCAGAATATAAGGCTGGAAATATTATTTTTGCAATGGTGACTGTAATTCCCAGCTGAAGGGGATGGGATTAAGAAAGGTGGGCCAGGTGTCCAAGTGTGGAGGGTGTTTTAACAATGTTCTTCTCACTGCAGCAAAGTCTCTATCAGCCTTAGGGCTCATGCACACGGCAATTGCCCGGCCGTGGCTGTATTGCGGCCCGCATACTGCGGGTCTGCAATACACAGGCACCGTCCGTGTGCACCCTGCATCACAGATCGCGGACCCATTCACTTGAATGGGTCCGCAATCCCGGAAATGCAGAACGGAGGCACGGATCGGAACACCACGGAAGCACTACAGAGTACTTCCATGGTGTTTCTGGCCGTGCCTCTGCACCACAAAAAAGTAGTGCGGACCATGGGATGCGGATCGTGGACCCCATTCAAGTGAAAGGGTCCGCGATCCGAATGAGGTGGCCCCACAGTCAATGCCCATGCATTGTGGACCTCAATTTGGGGTCCACAGCACGGGCACTGACGGCACACGTTCGTGTGCATAAGCCCTAAGGGCCAGTTCACATGGCTGATTTTTTAAAAACATGCTTTAAAAAAAACAAAAAAACAGCGGGGAATCCATGTGTCTTTTTTCTGTGTGGTTTTTGACGTGTTTTAATGAGATTTTTGACACTTTTTTTTTTTAAATCAATGGGAGTTCACTTTAATACAAAGCTGCATTTTCAGCTTAAGGTTTTTGAAGCAGATCTGCACCAAAAAAAAATGTGTCGAAAAAAAAAGCAAAAAAAACAAGGACATAAAGAGAGCTGTTTTTTTCAGCTTCCTATTGATTTCAATGGGAGATTCAGTGCTGATTCTGCCCCAATTTAGGACACGCTGCTTTTTTTTTTCCACGTGTGCTGCTTCCCATTGAAGTGAATCGGAGGCAGTTTTGAGGCATTTTTTGTAGCTGATTTTGAGGCAGAAGCTCTCCAAAATTAGCGCCACAAATTCATTTTGAACTGGCCCTTAAAGGGGTTATCCTATGACTGATGCAAAAAATTAAAATCAGACATCATATAGTACATGACAACCTTTCTAACAAAGCTAGAACCAGCCCTGTACATCACATGGATCCAGAGATCTCCCCATTCATTGCTCTGCTAGATTTATATCAAGCTCAAGGGGAGCGTCTTTTCTACTGTAGCTAAGGGGGCGTGTCCATGCTCTCCCTATCACAGCTCAGGAGGCAGTTGAAGGACGAAACTGAGCATGTGCGGCCTTCTCGGTGACTGACTCCGGCCTTGTAAATTCTGGACTTCCTAGTTCTTTCTTTTCTCTTTTTCTGGAGTACTGTGAAATAGAGATGGTTTTATCTCTGAAAGTTTCTCAGAGATATGAGTCTCTGGGTTGAAGGCTTAGGCCCCTTTCACACCCGCGGCACGGGGCTCCGGCAGGCTGTTCCGTGGGTGAACAGCCCACCGGATCCGTGCTGCCGCAGGTGCACGTGTGGGGTTGGAACTACGCTCCGGTCCTCTTCACTGTAATGGGGGCGGACCGCGGATCCGGCCACAGCATGGCAACCCCTGCCGAGAGGTGGCCGGAACGAAAATACAACATGGGACGACACATTTCGTGCATATTGCACTTCATCAAACCCACTGATGAAGTGCAATATGCGCAAAACGCATCCCCTCAAGGGGAGGTTTAGAGTTTTTAATCTGACCTGTATAAAACGTATCTTTTAACTCAAGGTGCTGGATCCATCAAAATTTGGAATTGAAGGTGTACCATCATATGTCTGATTTCATATGCATGTGTACAGTGTTTTTTTTTCACACAGTAAAAATTTATAACATGGACATAATCTGCACCTACAGAGTCCAATATAGTCTTTATGTCAATCTTTGGACAATGTGTATGAGCCCTCAGTGTGTATGAGCCCTTATGAGACTTCCCAACTGTCACTGGCCTCTACAGAAGACTTTTTTCTGATACTTTTTGTTTCTGACTCAGCACCGCAATGCACTAACTTCTGAATTCATACCTTGTAAATATTGTGATTCAGATTAAACAGTTGATTACGACTATTTTGCCTAAATGTGTGTACTGGTGTCCATTTATAAGGAAGAGAACACTAAAAATGCGCTTCCACGACTGCTTTCACATAAACAGGAAATTAGTTCATCTACAGTATATGTGGGCTGTATACAGCTACATGACTCACATGCTCAGTACTATACTGTATGTATACAGTATTATTTACTAACAGTGTCACTGCACAAAGCATTGAATCATTAGCTCATAAAATTACATAATCCATGCTTGAAGATAAGTTTAAAAAAAAAAAGTTTAAAAAATTAAAAATAAAATAAATAACCGATACATTGGGGGGAATTTATCATAGACCAGCATTCGACGTTGATAGGCACCTTATCATATATTAGGTGCATTCCGTGCACCTAAACTTAAATCTACACCAGCCAGCAGTCTTCTTTTACGCCAGTACACTACTGCATAGCAACTGCCCCAAACACACCAATAAACAGGAGAGAATGCTGCAGAAGCAAAAAAAAAAAGCTGCTGGTCATAACAATATCCTCAGGCTACAGGTACATGACAGTGAAGAAAAAACTCCCATTAAAAGCGGTTAAACTGTCGGGTTTTTCATGGATGCCTTTCTGAAAAACGGCCATTAAAAACTGCTCCCTTGACTATGGGTGCTGTCGGGCTGTAAAACCCAAGTTTGGGATCAGGCGACGGTTGTGTTAGGGCTCATTCAGACGGCCGTATGTTGTCCGCAAAAATGCGGATCAGTTTTTTTGCGGATTACATACTGACCCATTCACTTCTATGGGCCCATTTCTTCCATTCCATGACTCGGCAAAACAAATGAAACATGTCCTATAGGCCCCATTCACACGACCGCAATATTGTGGAATAGATGCAGCCCCATCCACCTCTATGGAGCGGGGAGCCGCCGCACGGAGCTAGCTCCGTGCTGCGGCTCCGATGAAGGATGTCCTATACTTGTCCGTACGCACCGACAAGTATAGGCATTTTGAATGGGGCCGCCTGGCGTGTGTTCCGAGCGTGCGGAACACACGCCGGGTGGCCCCCGTATTATTGAGGGTCCGCAATAATGCGGACACGCAATAATACGGCCGTCTGAATGGGGTCATACTTGTCAGTGAAAATCAGGACATGGCCCCATTGAAGTTTATGGGTCCGCAAAAATATGGAATGCAATCATTTTTTTTTGCGGACATGCTGAACTGTCCGCAAAAAAACGGATCCGTATTTTTGCGGACATCATACGGCCGTCTGAATCAGCCCTTCAAGTACAGAGGCCATGTAGTGAGCACTTCAATCCTGCCTTTGCTGTGGAGTGACACACTGCCCCAACTGTCGGTGTGATGATCAGAGAATCCATGATATATGACAGCTCAGCGATATGTGCCGGACATCCTGCGGCCACATGTGTTACCTCTCATGGCAGGGCTTCGGCAACCTATCCTGATTAGAGGTAGCCCATGAGATTACTAGAGCCTCCTATCAATTGTATAGTTTTCCCCATTAATCTTATCCTTTCCCTCTAATGTTGTAATCGCTTACATATCCAGGGCCGGATTATAACTGGAGCATTTGGAGCTACTGCTCCAGGCCCCGGCTCCAATGATTTCAGGGGGGCCCCGCGCCCCTGGTGCCGCCCCCCGCTGCCGGTGGTACAGTGCAGCACAGGAGCTTTGCGCTCCCGTGCTCCGCTGTCTCCTATCTCACTGGCTACTTCCGCCAGTGAGATAGTCGCATCCGTCTGACCCGGGTTACCGCAGCCCCGGATAGGCCAGAGCCTATCCGGAGCTGCGGGCAACAGAGCAGACGGACGCGATGACGTCATCGCGTCCGCTTGACCCGACATATATGACCCAAGACATGAAGAGGAAAGAAGATGTCATTGGGTAAGTATTTTTTTTTTTTATTATATATTTTTATTATATATGTATATATAGCACCCTGCTATATATTTTTATTGGGAGGTCCTGGCTATATATATATATATATATATATATATACATATGGGGGGGGGGCTGTTTGAAAGGAAGGCCTGGCTATATATAAATATATGTATGGGGGGGGGGTTGAAAGGAGGCCCTGGCCATATATATATATATATATATATATATATATATATATATATGTATAGGGGGGCTGTTTGAAAGGAAGGCCTGGCTATATATAAATATATATTCTTGAGCATCTTTTCTTAAAAGTTAATGTTCCATTCCTCTGTTATTCCTCTTACTTTTTATATAAATAGTCAACTGGCTGTTTCCAGTTGGGGTGCGTCTTTTCAGTCTGTCAGCACTGATTGGACAGTATCAGCGACCTCCACCCACCCAACTGGTAACATCTCGTTGATATTTTTTCAAAGGCTATATTCAGATCACTATTAGCTCTTCACTGGGCTTTCCATTCAAGGGTTACATTTAAATTCTTGAAACTGGATTCAAACATAACCCTCAACGGAACTTTGTTACATTGTTCTGGAGGGCCTCGCGTAAGTGGCGGCGAGGGGGAGCCCCATCATAAATTTTGTGCTCCATACTGCTGGTAGCCTTAATCTGGCCCTGTACATATCTCATCATTACATTTCAAAAACTCTCCTTCTTGGTGCACTATTTGTTTTTGTTAATCAATATATATATATATATATATATATATATATATATATATATATATACATACACACACATATATACAGTACAGACCAAAAGTTTGGACACACCTTCTCATTTAAAGAGTTTTCTGTATTTTCATGGTGTGTACCTGCACAGTCTGAACATGGCAGCACTGATTGGATAGAGTCAGTCTGTGCAGGTACACACCCCAACTGGTCACCTCTCCTCTGTTCCTTTACTAAAGACAAATAGCAATTCATTCATAACTTCTAGCGCAAGTAATACAGGAATGGCACAACATACAGACATAAGAGTAGATGTTCCAGAATTGTTAGTACGTGGGGAATGCATGAAGCTATTAAAACAGGCATGTCAGGAGTGGTGAAAGGTCCTCTCTAAGCTGATAAGTCACATGAATGTCTGTCTGTACATATAGGAACTAGTAGGCTTTTTAGTTTTACTTAGTTAACGGAAAATAAGGCTACACATTGAGGAAAGGATTCCAAGTTACTTATGTGGGTTTTAAAGAGGACTCCCTATCTATCCAGACACATGCATCTAGTAAATAGTTGTGTCCCCCATAATAAAATAATTCTGGAACCTTACGCTATCAAAATCGTGCTAACAATAGCAGACTGTGTAGTGACAGATCCATTTGACTAAGGACTCATGCATATGGCCGTATGTATTTTGCGGGTAGCAAAATCGTATCCACAAAGAATACGGATGACGTCCGTGTGCATTCTGTATTTTGTGGAACGGAACAGCTGGCCCCTAACAGAACAGTCTTATCCTTGTCCATAATGCGGACAATAATAGGACATGTTCTATTTTTTTGTGGAACGAACATACAGACATACGGAAACGGAATACGCACGGAGTAACTTCCATTTTTTTGCAGACCCATTGAAATGAATGGTTCTGCATATGGTGCACAAAAAAAAAACAAAAAAAAAAACACGGAACGGACACGGAAAGAAAATATGTCCGTGTGCATGAGCCCTAAGGGAATGGTAACATCCTGTTGTCAATTTACTCATAACTTGACAGGTGGAATAAGAGAGGAATGGAACAAAGCAGAGTTATAAGAAACTATATTCCAGAATTGTTATTTAACGTGGAATTATTTACAAAAAGCAGACATGCCAGAAGTGGTAACTTTATAACGTATCACCAATATTTGCCTTTTAACAATTAAAACTATAGACTGTTACACATTCTTGCGTGAGCTGCTGCTCTGTGAACAGTCCAAAGATTTTCTTTATGGCCGAGGGCAAACGTGACTGATTAGAAGCAGATTTGCTGTTGCGGGTTTTCATGCATTGTACAGTACCAGCAAAGTGGAATTCTCATCCACATGCAGTGTAAAATAATAATAATTATAAAAAATAAAAACATGAAAAAAAACTAGTATTGTGAATTTGAAATCTGCACCACGTCAGTGGATTTCTTGTACTTTCACCCTTCTCAGTGCAGAAGGTGAAATCTGCTGGCTTTTCCGCAGCAAAATCCGCAGGCAATGTGTGCGGCTTTGCTTCTGTTTTTGTGCGTTTTTTCAGTCAGAAAATGACCTATTGATGTCAACAGTATAATGAGCATGCTCTGTGACATTTGCATAGATCATAATCCTGGGGGTTATGAGAGCTGTGTCTGTCACCTATTATCAGTTATAGGCCCTGTGTTATCTGCCTCCAGGTGTTACCTTCCATTGTAATCCTGCCTGTGAAGCGAGGAAGATGACTCCAGTCCGCATAAATAAATCCTCCTGTCCTACTTTTCTCCCGAATTGCGGTCCGTAGCACAGTGAAAGTCTACGTATCCGCAAAAAATGCGGAAGACATGCGGAAAGGCATCCTCATGTCATCCATATTTGCAGATTCCGTTCCAGGAGGGGTGAAAAAAAAAGATGTTATTCATGACATATGGATACATCCTTTCCGTTTTTTACGGAAAAACGGAACAGATGTCCTGGAAAAACTGAGGTTTTTGCGGAACAACGGATCCGCAAAAAACTGACCGTTTTCCAGGATGTGCACAAATACGGACGTGTGAATGGAGCCTTAATGTGTTTGTTCATACATCATTGATTTTCCGCTGACACCTGAAAAAAAAAATCAGGGAGACATGCATTACTTTGGTCTGTAATGTAGACCGAACACGCCCTTTGCAGTCTATGGGTTTGTGAAAAACCACTGACACAACACACATGGCATCCAGATTCAGTCAGTGGTTTATGCACCATTGGTAGGAGATGCTCTGAAAATTAACTTTCGGCTGAGCAGTGTCTGTAAAATACCGATGACACACAGACTCTTCACGGATGTAACATGGACGGATTTTCCACAGACCTCAAACAAACACGCATATGGTCCGCAAAAAAAAAAATAAAAAAATGGAACTGAGATGGAAAGAAAATACATTTGTGTGCATGAGCCCTACCTTGTATTACATATAATACCGTGCATCTGACCTTTCATTTTTGCCTCATCCCAAGCACTGTGGAGAAGTGGGTCCGAATACATAAGGGGAACAAGTCTAGCCATTATATTGATAAGGGGGCCTCAGGACACGTGAAGGCAGCTGTGGCGGGTGAATATTCAAATTAAAACTCCCAATTTTTTAAAAGTTTTGTAAGTTGTTAAAATATTTTGGGGGATGGGTGATTTTCTGCACATTTATTTTACAGGAAGCCATCTCTTTACCGTTTTTTGGTTGCATTTTAACCCTTTATAATGGCTTACCACCTATACATCATTAAATAATTTAGCCAGTGTTTATGGCTATACTGCTTCATAAAAGATACATTAAAGCTTCCTGATGTTCTCTTAAATCATTAAAGCGTAGGAAAGTACCCTGCAGCAAAAGGGAACAAGGACACTCGAAAAGAGCAGCAGGCACAGCAAAGATTATTAGCATGAAGTAGAGTCATTTTGCAGAAGCCCTTACAGTTCAGGTTCCTCACCCCTTGAATTTGCATGTGGCCTTTGTTAATGGAAACTAAGGATAACACTATGTGGCAGTTATATGCCTACAGCCAGCAATATACACGAGACTGAAATCTGACAAACGGCGAATGGTTTGGATGGTTGTGTGATATAATTATTTTATGTTGCATGCCTATCATCTGAAAAAGCTGGCTGCTCACATGGCTGTTTTCTCTCGGGGGGCATTTGTGGTCCGCAGCAGTAAGTGTGTGCCATTGCCGACATACAGTCAGTTATGTCTTTTTCTAAAATATTGTATGGTAATTGTTTATAAAGGTGGTCTAATTCTGCTGCTTGTAACTTTGTAGGGCAGGGGTCAGCAGCTTCCAACTGTGGTGAAACTACAACTCCCAGCATGCTCCTTTGACTTTTGTGGGAGTTGAGAACAACCAAACAAGCGTGCATTCTGGGAGTTGTAGTTTCAGCACAGCTGGAGTGCTGGAGGTTACTGATCCCTGAACAATCCTTCAGACTAGGGATGAGCAAATCGACTTCAGATGAAAGATCAGAAGTCGATTTTCATAAAAGTTCGTTAGAATACTGTACGGAGCGAGCACTCCGTACAGTGCTAGAATGTATTGGCTCCGATGAGCCGAAGTTATTGTTCGCAAAGTCTTGCTTCTAGACTTCGGGTAATAACTTCAGAAATTAAATTTCTACTGTAAAAAACCTTTTACCGAACTTGGTTTCAGTTCCAAGTGGCACCTGATGCAGAGGTCCCCACCGTGTAGTACCTTGTGAGCCCCGTTCAACTGAATGACAAATATTAAATGTGAAAACAAGAGAAATCTTTAAATTGAAAACA
Source organism: Rhinella marina (assembly GCA_900303285.1). Taxonomy (NCBI): domain Eukaryota; kingdom Metazoa; phylum Chordata; class Amphibia; order Anura; family Bufonidae; genus Rhinella; species Rhinella marina. Next base: position 572,247 of record ONZH01023001.1, read on the forward strand.
TTTGAAAATATTCTAATTTTGACAAACTGATAGTATAACATTCAAATCGGTGCAGATCAGAGGGTTACATCATTGTGGATGTCCCATTGTATCCACTACATATTGTGGCGGCTCAGGGCTCCTAAGGGATTATGAGTCACTGACTACGGACGACTTAGCATGCTGTGAATATCTAGTAAGATATTAAAACATATTTTATCATCTCTATTGTAGTACTATTGGTGTGTCACTTCTAAAAAGCCATCAAGTAACCACTTTGGGAATGCCATAGATATTATCTGCTCATTAAACAAGGATCTGTAACCGCTCCTGACATGTCTGCACTCTCCATGTAATAACAATTCTGGAAAATCTATTCTTAGAACTTTATGATGTGCCATTATTTTATTATTCCTGCTAGAAATTCTAAACTAATTCCTAGCAGTTTGCAATGAAGGTCCAAATGGGTGTTACCTGCTGGGGTTTGAGGGGGAGGATGGTCCCTACACAGTCTGACATTACCCAATCAGATCTACCAGTGGTAGACTGTGTAGGAACACACCCTCAACTGGTAACACCCAGCTGGACCTTCACTGCAAACCGCAAGTAATTCATTCATAACTTTTAGCAGGAATAATAAAGGAATGGCACATCATAGAGTCGTAAGAATTATTATTACAAGAAGCATGCAAGTAGTTTCTGAGACAGACATGTCAGGAAAGGTTACAGGTCCTCTTTAAAGCTCCTGGTCCCAATGCAAGATCTGTAACAAGACCCTTTGCCTGCCACGTCCTACTGTATTTATAATACTGGTTATGTAACAGAAGATCATTCAGGTCCTCTCAGACTCTAGGACCCAGGTGTGACTACTGCCTCTACAACCCCTTTAATTAAACCTTTGTTGTCCATATCAATGCAATAAACTATATGTGGATCGCACAGTACATATTGAATTTTGACACGGAAAATAACTTGCTAATTTATAACTTAACTATTTAGTATATCTCATATAACTTTCAGGGATACACTCCAGCAATAACCTCCATATAAAGAAGGGATTGTCCTGCTCATATCACTAATATATATATATATAGTGTAAGGGATCGCTCTTTCTCTCGGGGGTAGCAACCACAAATCTTCCAAACAGTAGGGGTTTTCAAGTCCAACACAAGCTTTATTTTAGACTTAGACACAGCACAAAAACATAGCCAAACAAACACCTGCCCGTCTGGGCTCTAACAAGTCATACATAGTAAAAGGATTTGCTACTAGTGTCTTGGTGCCAGATACTACAGAGGTCTTGTGGAGCTGTTTTGGAAGATGAGAGGGACCTAAATAAAAATCCCCAGACAAATTTAAAGGTGCTTCCGGTCATCCAACACCTGGCACACACCATGCCATACACAGTATAGCATCTGTGACTGGTATTGCAGCCCAGATCCATTCACTAGAATGACGCTGAACTGCACATAGTCCATGTGACTGATGAACACACCCTAGGAAGATAGTTGATCGGCTGGGGTGCAGGGAGTTGGGACCATCAGATATTAATGACCTATCCTGAAGATAGGCCATCAGTACTGAACTCCCAGAAAAACCATTTAATGGACACAGTTAAGAAGAAACAGATCATGTTTTGTAATATCAGAGTATCACTTTGCGAGGACGCTGAAAGATTTTATATTTTATGTGTTTACCACTTGTACGCTTGTGAGTATATTAAAAATACATTAAAGGGTTTCTGTCACCAGTTTTTTCGGTATGAATCAGGCTGACATTAGAGATGTGCTAATGTCACCTGATTCCAAATATATATCTGTTTTATTTACTGGTGCCCCCATTTTTATATAAAATGAACTTTTATTTTATGCTAATAAGGCTCCTAGGTGCAAGGGGCGTTACCCCTGCTCCTAGAGGCTCTGTTGATTGACAGGACCAGGCAGAGAAGAAACACTCAATTCACCATAGCTTTTAAGGACCTTCAATGATGTCATGACCATGTGATCAGTCACATGGTTTAGGAGGAGACTGTTTGTGTGATCCTAACCATGTGACTGATCACATGGTCATGACATCATTGAAGGTCCTTAAAATCTATGGTGAACTGAGTGTTTCTTCTCTGCCTGGTCCTGTCAATCAACAGAGCCTCTAGGAGCAGAGGTAACGCCCCTTGCACCTAGGAGCCTTATTAGCATAAAATAAAAGTTCATTTTATATAAAAATGGGGGCACCAGTAAATAAAACAGATATATATTTGGAATCAGGTGACATTAGCACATCTCTAATGTCAGCCTGATTCATACCGAAAAAACTGGTGACAGAAACCCTTTAAGTTCAGTGTTGAAGGTCCTTCACTATCTGGTGCTTTGCATTTTTGATAGGTATTACAGACTTAAGCTGACCTAATTCTGCCGCTTATACGTGTTGGCCATGTGAATAGTATCCATTGAAATTTCCTTGAGAAAGTCTGGGAATCGACTATTTGTTGAAAACGCAGCGCGATCCTGATTTTATCCTGCGCCCGTGCGGTCTGCGGGCAACGGCCTCAGAGAAGGTGCTGCGCATGCGCGGGATTACAACGCTGACGGAGCTTCACTGCTGGAAGCAGTGAAGTGAATATTAATGAGGTGGGCGGTCCTGGGCTCCAACTGTCTCGGCGAGCCCGGGCTCGAACGTGGCTGGGCACATCCCCTTGGGCTCCTTATGTGAGTGATTGACACATTATAAAAAACGTTTTTTCAGCATTACATCTACTACTAGGAACTGTAATAATAACATTTTTGAATTCAACATGCTCAGCTGAATCCAGTAGTGCCATTAACCTTTATATGCAAAACTGTGCTGACAGAATCCCTTTAATCATTTAGCTATAATAGCCTGTCTACATTCAGTGCACTGCCTGTGCTGTTCATAGTCCGCCCTGCGCTGATGAATGTCAGGCAAAGTCTAAGGCATATTGGTACATCATAGACTTTTTCCAGGGTGCGGGTGCCCACAGAAAGGGCTCTGAGTGCCCCCTCTGGCACCCGTGCCAAAGGTTCGCCACCACTGCCCTAGAAAATCCACCACTACTGGATTCAGTTCAGTGGCTGCAATCTGTGGTCACGCAACGCGTGTTATGGCCAGGATTGCCACATACAATGTATACAGAAATACTGGTTTTGATTTCAGGTATACTGTATGTCCCGAAGAGTAAAACATTTCCAGCAGGTTATAGTGCTGATAAGAGTCAGTGTGCTACAACGATTACACTGACACAGTAGAAAAGCTTTCCCACAGTGGGATCTGATAAGCAGACTTTACTGTGAACTCTGCCCATCTGCCTTCTAGTAGCACACAGTGCATCAGGGCTGCCTGCATTCTCCTCCTCCGCTCGCTGCTCATAGCCGGTATGGGGAGTCCTGGCAGCATGCTACCTAGATGAAGAGTGACGGAAATAAGGAGTTTCGGGCTGGCCACGTTGCCTAAATTATGTAATGAGAGCAGCAATTCTCCCCAGACTGCGGGGGAACCACACATAGAAAGGCAGCAGAAAGGAGGCGGCAGGGAAACACGCATGTGCACTGAGATCTCAATGCGTCTTTATGCTGAGGCTGGCTGTGAGCCAAGTGAGGTGCTCTCCTCCAATGCAGTAGCTATGAGGCGTCAGATACACACTGTGGTCTCCTACTATCATCCTTTACTCTAATGTATAGCATGCACTGCAAGAAAAAAAAAAAAATGAGGTGACTCCCAGGTATTGCTACACTAATGATCTGCAATAATACATAAAGCTGCAGGACATTTGTGTTCTGTTGGAAGCTCCATCCACCCACTCAGCTGCACATGAAAGGCACCCCTCTTTCCCAAGATGGTTTGGTCCTTTCTAGTGTGACTTCTTATAGCTGAATCCCTGGGAATCTGAATCCAGTTCAGAGAGGGAGGGGGCAGCAGAGAGCTGGAGAGATTCCTAGCATCTTGTATCATCAGGAATTTCCCTTTCATAGCACAATGCAGTCATTTAGACTCCTACAGTGAATGAGATGAAAGCAAACATACAGTAGGTCACAAAACACAAAGAAGTGCCAGCACTCCTACCCACCATCGAGTTATTGTCCTCTGGGAGATTTTTTTTAAATGTTATCTTATAAAGAGCGGAACCAATAGGGTGATCTAGAAGAAGCTGGAAATTAGGTCACTGGTTTATAACTGCATACAGATTGCAATGATGGGTGGAGAAGAAGGATCTTATACTATATACTAGCCTTGCTCCTGCACTAGGTTGCTTGAAAACATAGCATCATCTAGGCTTGATTTTTAAAAATATATGTTTGTAGAAATCAACATTTCCTCATGCACACTGCTGTACTATGGATCTGTGTTGCATCTATACCGCACTATAGCCTACTAGGGGATTATACTGTACATCTGTGTGCCTCTTGTTTTATATGGTAAGCTTGATCACATGGTGATTTACCCCTTAAAATAATTGGTGATTTATGAAAATTGGCTTAATTTCCCATAGTAACCAGATTCCACCTTTCATTTTCCAAAGCAACTTTGAAAAATGAAAAGTACAGGGGCGGACTGGGAACTTAAAGTGACCCTGGAAAAAAAACAAAAGTGCCCCCCCCCCCATGTTGTAGGCGGATCTAAATTGAAATAAGATGGAGCAACACAAGTAGGCGAGGCCATCAATACCGTACTGCAGCACAAAATACTGGTCCAGTAGAACAATATATCAAAGTGCAGCACAAAATATGACTCCAGCAGAACCAAATACCATAGTGTAGCACAAAATACTGGCACCCTCTCCACAGTGCTCAACAGTATCACCATCCTGAGGACAGTGATACAGTTGAATTCAGGAGAGCACCTACAGCCGCTGGCCCAGTACCTAATGCTTCCAGCATTAATTATCATCAGAACATTATGTACCTTGCTGGTGGCTTCTTCAGAAGGCTCTGGCAACCCCTGGAGCACTGGCTCACAGGGAAATTTCCCTGTATGGTCTTTAGACAGTCTGTCCCTGGAAAAGTGACCATGACTGGCTCAGGACAACCCGACTTTACCAGGATCGTCTTGAAAAATTAAAGGGGTTGTCTCACTTCAACAAATGGCATTTATCATGTAGAGAAAGTTCATACAAGGCACTTACTAATGTATTGTAATTACCGATATTGTCTCCTTTGCTGGCTAGGTTAATTTTTTTATCACATTATACACTGCTCGTTTCCATGGTTACATACAACCCTGCAATCCAGCAGCGGTGGTCGTGCTTGTATACTATATTAAAAAATGCTGGACTCTGTGCACTCCCGCAATCCTGGCCATCATAGAGACGTGCATTTTTTTTCCTATACTGTGCACGCACAGCCACCACTGCTGGATTGCGGGGTGGTCATAACCATAGAAATGAGAAAAATGAATCCAGCCAGCAAAGGAGGCAATATGGATAATAACAACACATTAGTAAGTGCTTTGTATTAACCTTCTCTACATGAGAAATGCCATTTGTTGAAGTGAGACAACCCCTTTAGGAACTATCCCTGCAAATTCAGGACTGTGCATATAGTAACATAGTTTATAAGGCCGAAAAAAGACATCTGTCCATCCAGTTCGGCCTGTTTTCCTATAAGTTGATCCAGAGGAAGGCAAAAAAAACCCCTGTGAGGTAGAAGCCAATTTTCCCCACTTTAGGGGAAAAAAATTCCTTCCCGACTCCAATCAGTCAATCAGAATTACTCCCTGGATCAACGACCCATCTCTAGTAACTATAACCTGTAATATTATTACCCTCCAGAATTACATCCAGGCCTCTCTTGAACTCTTTTAGTGAACTTACCATCACCACCTCCTCAGGCAGAGAGTTCCATAGTCTCACTGCTCTTACCATAAAGAATCCTCTTCTATGCTTGTGTACAAACCTTCTTTCCTCCAGACGCAGAGGATGTTCCCTCATCACAGTCACAGTCCTGGGGATAAATAGATCATGGGAGAGATCTCTGTACTGACCCCTGATATATTTATACATAGTTATTAGATCTCCCCTCAGTCGTCTTTTTTCTAAAGTGAATAACCCTAATTTTGATAATCTTTCTGGGTACTGTAGTCCACCCATTCCAGTTATTACTTTAGTTGCCCTGTAAAGTGGCAGGACTAGGTTCTCATCACGGGCATCTATGCCTCTTTTGATACAACCCATTATCTTATTGGCCTTGGCAGCAGCTGTCTGACACTGGTTTCTGCAGCTTAGTTTGCTGTTCACTAAAATTCCTAGGTCCTTTTCCATGTCAGAGTTACCCAATATTTTACCATTTAGTATGTACTGGTGACTTGCATTATTCCTTCCCATATGCATAACTTTACATTTGTCAGTGTTAAACCTCATCTGCCACTTCTCTGCCCAAGCCTTCAGTCTATCCAGATCCATCTATAGCAGTGCACTGTCCTCCTCTGTGTTAATTACTTTACACAGTTTAGTGTCATCTGCAAAAATTGATATTTTACTGTGCAAGCCTTCTACAAGATCATTAATAAATATATTGAAGAGAATAGGGCCCAATACTGACCCCTGTGGTACCCCACTAGTGACAGTGACACAATCTGAGTATGTACCATTAATAACCACCCTCTGTTTTCTATCACTGAGCCAGTTACTTACCCACATACAGCCATTTTCTCCCAGGCCAAGCATTCTCATTTTATATACTAACCTTTTATGTGGTACAGTGTCAAATGCTTTGGAGAAGTCCAGATATACGACATCCATTGATTCGCTGCGGTCTAGTCTAGAACTTACCTCCTCATAGAAACTGATTAAATTGGTTTGACATGACCGATCCCTCATGAAGCCATGCTGATATGGAGTAATTTGCTTATTTTCATTGAGGTACTCCAAGATAGCATCTCTTAGAAAACCCTCAAACAGTTTACCCACGACAGATGTTAAACTTACCGGCCTATAGTTCCCGGGCTCTGTTTTTGGACCCTTTTTGAATATTGGCACCACATTTGCTATGTGCCAATCCTGTGGAACACTCCCTGTCAGTATAGAGTCCTTAAATATCAGAAATAAGGGTCTAGCGATGACATTACTTAATTCTCTTAGGATACGTGGGTGTATGCCATCCGGTCCTGGCGATTTGTCTATTTTAATCTTTTTAAGACACAGCTCTACTTCTTCCTGGGTCACACAGGGCACTATTAATGGGGAATTTACTTTTATATTCTGCATTTCATCTGACAGTTTATTTTCCTCAGTGAATACAGTGGAGAAAAAGATATTTAGTAGCTTTGCTTTCTCCTCATCGCTCTCTGCAACTCCCCCCCTCATTACTCTGTAAGGGGCCAACACCTTCAGGTTTATACTTTTTACCATTTATATAATTAAAGAACATTTTAGGGTTAGTTTTACTCTCTTTGGCGATTAATCTCTCGGTCTCTAGTTTGGCTGTTTTTATTTGTCTTTTACAAATTCTATTTTTTTCCTTATAGTTTTTCAATGCTTCCTCGCTCCCCTCCTGTTTTAGTGATTTAAATGCTTTCTGTTTGTCATTTATTGCTTTCTTTACAGTTCTATTTATCCACATTGGTTTTTTCTTGTTCCTTAACCTTTTATTCCCATAAGGTATGTACCTCTCAGAATAAGATATTAGGATGTTTTTAAAAATATCCCATTTTGTGGCTGTATTTTTATTTTTGAGGACTTTGTCCCAGTTAGTTAGGCCTATGGCCTCTCTTAGTTGGCTAAATTTAGCTTTTTTGTTCATGGAAACATCATTATTGCTTTCCACAGCTCATGGGGCCTGCAGATTGTGAAAGGAGAAAAACTATGTATGCCTTCATTTGAAATCAGAGGAATTACGAGGTAGAACATGACCTAAAAGAAGCCTACAGGCGTTGTACTACAGCTCCATACAACTTGGAAGCTGCACGGAGTATACTTATGTGCAGAGGCTCTACAGGGTAAGAGATTTCTTGCAAAAAGAACAGTGATAAGGAGTCAAGTGCATCCAATAGCACCCTACACACTATGTACTCAAGCTATATTCTTATGGCACACAGTGGATCTACAGCTTTGAAAATGTCAGTGATTACACTTCCCGTAATCAGGATGTGTTTTAGCGATTAGTGCAGTTTTCAATGAAACATCAAGTCATGTAGTGTTACGAATGTGAGGACTAGGGCTCGCTGTATAACAGCCTGAAAGTGCAGAGTCATTCTAAGACACAGGAAATAGAAGCATACACTTCACAAGCTGCAGGTAACTTTGCTCTATCTCAATGAATCCAGAAAATGCTGAAGCAACTGTCGCCAATGTGGAACTGGAAATTGGGTTAATGACGCTGCAGAGGCTTTTCATGACTGTTATTCAATAGCAAATGTCATAACAAGCTGCACAAAACAACTCTCCTGGGCATGCCAAGTGCCAGTCTAACCTAAGGGTGTTGTGACTGCTGCTGGACCTTGAGTCACATTCCAAGAAAACCAACACATCCAGTCATTCTACAAATTGATGCCATGTACATATCTCCCATTCTGTTCATATTTCTTGTGACAGATTATTCAGCAACTGAGATTCGTTCAGTTTTATAGCTTTGGAGACAGCGGTTCAATTTTTTAGATTAGAAAATCGTATGCATATCATTCATTTCATTGCTTTGCTGACTGTGATAGCCTGTAGAATATTTTAAGTGACACTATGCGGTTTCTCGTAAGATAGCCATGTGTGTATAATATAACCAGTTGTACCAGTATCGCAGGGCAACTAGACATTTGCAATATAACTATACAGTAAGCGATTACTAGAACAGCACAGTTTAGCATGTGGGAAAGTAATGGAAAGTGCATGATAGTAAGTCACACCAAAGTGCGGAAGCAGAAATCCGTATTTAGTATAGCACATGCGCAATCTTATATCTCAGTCCCTTAGTAAGCGAAGACATTTCTGTTCATTCTACAGCAGGGATGCCCAACCTGCGACCCTCCAGCTGTAGCAAAACTACAACTCCCAGTATTCCTAGACAACCCTACAGCTATTAGGGCATGTTGGGAATTGTAGTTTTGCAATAGCTGGAGGGCAGGGTTGACAACCGTCCAATTTCTTGACAGCCCATAAAAATAGACAACCCTTTTACTAGGTCTGTGAAAAAAAGGTGGTGCCAACTCTTAAAAATAAAAAAATTGCCTCGCCTTGTAAGGTCATACAGCCATTTTATGACTGCTTTCCATTAAGTAAAAGCCCCTATGGTAATTAGAAACCATATATTGGACCTTCAAATGTAATAGCATTAGAATATTCATTTAGATAGAACCAATAATTCCACATGAATGTGAAACATGACTCAGCACTGCTCTTCTCCAAGTGGTCATGAATAAAAGTAAATTTTGGTAGATCCTCAGCCTCACTTAGCAACCACTCGGTCTCATGTAATGGAACTGTAATATAGCTTAATCACAGAAACATACTGTACTTATCGCAGATGGGGAAAAAAATCTGAATGTGGAAACTGCATGTTTCCATATACCGTATCTCCCAGTGTCTCATTCCCTGGGTTTGATAATATTTTTCACTCATTATACATAACGATACTAAACAATGGTTTCAGTTTTGCATGGATTCAAGGACTGTAAGAGATCCACACCCAATGGAAAGAATAAGACTGTAGACTAATCTTGTCTGCATGGCATTTCTATTTTGTAGACATATGACACATACTGTATCTGCATCATACATATGACACATACTGTATCTGCATCATCTGCATGCTCTTATGGGCTTGAGCTGAACTATACTGCAGTGATCTGCACATGCTGAAGGCATATATGCTGAGCCCAAAAGGGTTATCTAGGATTTAGAAAGAAAAAAAAATGCTTTTATTCAGAAAATAGAGTCTCACCTGTCCACAGGCTGTGTGCGGTATTGCAGCTCAACCCTATTCAATTTTGTAGAGTTGAACTGCAAAGTTAGACCAGGTAGGGTGCTGGAAAAATAAGGCCATAGTTTTCTAATCCTGGACAACTCCTTTAAGAACAACTCTTTTTAGGATCAGCTTGCAACCTATAATTGGGAAGGTTTCTAAGATATCGGAGGAGATTTATCAAAACCAGTGTAAAGGAAAACTGGTTAGTTGAACACAGCAAGCCATCTGCTTTCACCTTTCATTTTTCACAGCTCCTTTGGAAAATATAAGGTTGAATCTGATTGGTTGCTATGGGCAACTAAATGTTTTTCCTTGTTTTGATAAATCTCCCCCATGGAGTTCAAATTAGTGGGGTTCTACAGAATTAGAAAAACATGGCTAACTTACAGAAATAGCAGCACACCTGTCCACATTTATTTACTTCAATGGAGCTGAGGCCGCTGTGCTCACCACAACACCACTCTTGAAACACCTGATCTAGGCAGTGCAAAGAGTATGACCCCCACTATTCAGAAATTGATAACCTGTCCTTGTATGCCCAGAAAACCCCTTTAAGTATAAGGGTTTAAAGGGGTATTCCCATCTCACAAAAGTAATTTGTATAGTTAGATATACCCATACCAATATTATTACTAATAGAATGTATTTATATAAAATGTACCATTTAGAAGATTTCCCTATTTGTATCTCCATTGTCCCACACACATCAGTCAGGCCGTTGCCCCTAGTTACGACCACCGTGGCCATGTAGTAGTGGTGGCCAGCTTGCTCCTTTGCAAACCCGCTGTGAGGTAACTGCTGTATTGTGAACGTACATTGAATCAGCATGCGGAGACACAGCTTAGGGTACTTTCACATCTGCGTTTTGGACGCTACCAGTCCTAAATACAATGCTCAGGATCCGTCCAAAGCACAGACTTTATAAACGGATCCTGCTCCATAGAGATGAATTGATCTTGGAACAGGATCCGTTTCTCTGCGTTTTGAAAGCGCAGACAAAAATGCTACAACCCTAAGATGTGTCTCCTCATGCTCATGCAATGTGCATTCACAATACAGCAGTTACCTCAGAGTGGTTTTGAACAAGAGCAAGCGGGCCACCACTACTACATGGCCGCGGTGGCCGTAACTAGGGGCAACGGCCTGACTGATGTGTGTGGGACAATGGATATACAAATAGGGAAATCTTCTAAACGGTACATTTTATATAAATACATTCTATTAGTAATAATATTGGTATTGCTATATCTAACTATACAAACTACATTTCTGAGATGGGAATACCCCTTTAAATAGATCGAACAATGGGGGAAATTTATGAAATCTGGTGCAGAGAGAAATTGGAGAAGTCACCCATTGTAACCATTGGGTTATTGCTTTCATTTTCCAAAGAGTTTCTGAAGAATGAAAAATGCTATCTGATAGGTTGCTATGGACTTCTACTATCATCCAGTTTTTGGTTGCAGATGTCCTTCAGTTAGCAATGGAACTGAGGCTGAAAAAGGATAGATCTCAAAACATAAATCCTCAAATACTTGTAAGAATTCTAAGTTGACAAATGGTGAGCAGCCAAACATGCAAGACAACCATAGAAATGGTCCGAGCTAAAAGTGTGTGCTAGGAAGAGCAGGAAACACTTATATGGGGGCTACGGCCTCATGTCTAGAATTGTCAGTATGAAGATAAAGTTCATAATTCAGTCATTGAAAATAGTACTGTTTTGGGTCACATAATATGGTGAAGAATAGATGTATCCTTCAAGTTTAACTAGGACTTTTACTTAACCCTGTTGTTCTTCTAACATGAAAAGGCTAGGGCTGCACGGTGATGTGTCGCATGACATGTTATGCAATATCTCTTTATGGTGCTGCAATGCGACACACTGCAATAGTCGCAAAAAATCCAGACATGATGGATTTTGTGCCACAAGACACGTGCGACATTCACTCTACTAACTTCAATAAGTCACACACAACACGTTAGCCCTAGCGTAACAGGTGTTGGCCATCATGTGCCAAGACTGTGAAAAGTGTAAGGAAGTACGCAGATGCTGCAAGTTGTCTCCTGTACAAGATATTTCTTATACAATGTGAGACGGTTTTATTCAGATGCCACTCAGCCGATACATTTTATCCGAGAAAAACAAAATGACATCTAGACAACCATTTTTATATGGATGGTTCCCATAGTGTTTATACATGCGCGGTACACATAAACATGGTACTTGCAAACTGCTATTGTTATATAATGTTATTTAATAGGTCATTACATTGTAATTAGAGATGAGCGAGCAGTGCTCGTTACGAGCACTGTAACGCTCGGGTCCCGTGTGCAATGCCCACAGGCATTGCGGATCCGTCCTCATCTGCATGTAAGTCAATGAGGACGGATCGTTTGGTATGACACTCATACCAAACGGTTCTGTCCTCACCCGTCTTAAAGTCAGTGGGGACGGAACCGTTTGGTATAAGTGTGATACCAAACGATCCGTCCTCATTGACTTACATGCAGATGAGGACGGATCCGCAATGCCTGCGGGCATTGCACACGGGACCCGAGCGTTACAGTGCTCGTAACGAGCACTGCTCGCTCATCTCTAATTGTAATGTTCCCAGTATAGTCCTGTATGGATCTGTCAGGGTTAACAATCCTGACTATGTCCCTGCAGGAAGCTAGGAGATGGGACTTAGCTCTGCCCCTAGTTCAGTCTAGAGGTAACTAAGGATGTGAGAGTACTCGGCCCGAGTCCCAGAGAATCACTTTCTCAGAAGGTATTTGCATCAAGCATGCCATTTCTGCAGTACTCCAGGAAAACAGAGAAAGAAGGTCCAGAATCTGTATGGCCAAACAGTGGAGTCACAGGGCGATTTGTTGTTTATGCTTGATAAAGATTTTGCCGCAGTGAGAGGGACATTGATAACATACACACCCTTCACACTTTGACACAGTCCTGGCCATCCGTATCTCAATCCTGTACCCCTCAGCTGGGAATGACAGTAAAGCTGGCAAAAATGTTATTACCAGCATTAGATTCTTTGGAAAGAAACTTTGCAAAGATAGAAGGAAGGAGTACTACAATCCCCATTCTGGTCTATATCTATACACTGCCATCTCCGAAGATTTGCACTGTGAATTATTTGGAACCATGTTTTGATACCACTGGATGTACTACAACTCCCAGTTTGCACTTTAGTAAAGAGATACATTTACTTTCTACAATTGACCTGATGACTGACTCTGGCATCATACACAGGCCACTGCACCTACATGCACTGCCTTGCGCTCATGCCCCAACTACCATAAGGCAGGAACCCCAATATCAGGGTGTGGACCAAGGGGAGAAAGGGTGCACCATCCTATCATCGCCCAGTTCTAGGGAGCAACGGTGTGAGGATCACCACTATGAATTATTGAAGTATTGCAGCCAAAGCCACTACTACAACTCCCATCCTCCTCAGCTTCCCAAAAGTGTATGTTCAAGGTGAACCCTCTAGATGAAGAAAGACTTCATAATAAAAAAAAACAAAAAAAAACCTGCAGAGCAACTTACGTAACATGCTAATTTTTCACAACGTATATCAGAAAGGAAAACGTTGCACACCATATCCAATTCATAGCACGATAAATTTAATATATATATTTCAAAGCTAGCATACTCATGGGTACTTCATCCAATATACATACATGAAGAATGATGTATGATTTGCAATAAATTGTTCCATTTGAAGATGTTGGCAAAAATTTGCTTTTTGGCTACAAGAACAAAGTCCAGTTCAATTTGAATCTCAGCCTGAGTCTAGCAGTGGATCCTGTACCAGGATAAAAATGTATGCGGCTCCTGCTGGATGTAACTCAACATGGTCTCTAACATTGATATGGTATACTGTATAATTCTTAGTGTTCTCCCCATAGAAACCATTGCAGCCTATAGGATACACACAACATCTATAATTTATATCTCCGTTATATAGCTACAAATGTGGGAAAAATATGGATGAAAAGCATAGTATAGATCTATGAAGATCAGAATCAGCAGGCTAAGATCAATTTCGATTCCGCTAGGACCATGCAAAGTGCACTTGTGTTGCTAGGGTTCAATGGACAAAGATATACAGTACAGTAAGCTCCCTTATTTAAAAAAATGCAAACGTGCAGGAAGGTCATTGGTTCCTATGTGATCCTTGACTCTGACTGTACCCCACTTGATGGTGAAGCAAAAGACAGACACAGGAGAGATCAACAGAACTTTAGGAAAGTGTCACGGTCATTCCTGCAACACGTTGCAGAAAGTCGTCTAGGCTTGCACGTGACATAATCTGACATGTTTTCCTTTTTGTGTTGTTGCTGTTTACCATACCCCATTCCCCTCAGATGTTGTGGCTGTGGTAATTGTCATTCCTCTATTTATTCCTGCTTCTACCACAGTTACTTGCGGTTTATAGTTTCTCTGGACAATCTGGTGGATTGGTGTGGTTCTCTCCTGAGATCCGGTTGCTTCCATTTCTTCTTAAAGATAAGTGCCCACTTTCCCTTTTTGTTTACCCTGCTTTTGCCGGTTGTGTTATTTGGCCTTTTGGAGACTCCTGTTTGTCCTTCCTTTTGGAGGAACAGGTAGACTCAGCCCTGTCAGTAGCTGCAGGGTCCTATAGGGTCAGTTTGGTTTAGGTTCCTGTGTATGAACTCGCCTACATTTGAGGCCTGTTCATACTGTAAGTCAGTCAGGATTGATGTCAGGGTTTCTGGCAGGAGGTGACCTTTTCCCTTTACTTGTTTCCTGACCTCATCCCCTTCCCTCCTACGCTTGGTGTGGTTTTCCCCTCCACACTAGAGCGTGACAGAAAGGCTTTCAACTTGGTGGTTACAGTTTCAATTAGTCACACAGTTTGAGGGTGCAGTCTCGAATGGGCATACAACTTGGCAACGCAATCTATATTCGGGTGGCTTTGCATCACGTTTTTGCCATCTGTTTAAAGTAGAAGATAGAAAAAAAAAGATACAAAAGCGTAGCACATCATGCAGTCCAGTAAAAAAAATAAAACAATTATGGTGAATGGATGCCACTGTATGGAATCAGTCTGAGGCAGACTTTTTTTTTGTATATGTTAATCGGATAGCAAAAACTTGAACCCAGCCTTACACTCACAAAACATCTCATGCTACAAGTCTATATAGGTCCTGGGCGGCCTGGTACTGCTTCAGTCTCTGGTCACACTTTCAGGCTGGGGTGGAACAGCTACCACCTGTCTTGGTACAGGAATGCACTGGAAGTGGTTAGCAACCTCTTGTAAGATAAACAGGGCCTATTCCACAAAGTACTCCCCCCGTATGCCCAACTTTCAGCACCAGTCCAGTAGGATGAAGGTCCTGGAAGAGGTAGACAACTGCTTTGCAGAATTCTCAATATGATATGCTGGTAGGGCTCCATTCTTCTCCACAGATCCAACCAGGTTCATGTCCACACAGGGCAAACACTGAAGATCTTCGGCTGTGGATTTGTGTGCGGCAGTGTTATACAGTAACAGCAAAGTGGATCCCTATGCGGCAGACACAACCCGCAGCATGTCAATTGTCCCATCAGCAACACCCATTTTGGGTATGTTTTTTGCGGTGGCAGTTTTCATCTCAATCGGCTTAGGAAAATCCACAGCATGTGAAAGGGTATTCCCATCTTATAGCATATCATTAGGCCATAAATGACTGATAGGTGCACGTCCCAATACTGGGATCCCCTCCTATGTCCAGAAATGGAATCTGAGAGCAAGCTGCACGTATGCAGCTTCCATCCATTCATTGCTGTGGGACTTTGTTTGGAAGTCCCGTCGTAGTGTAGAAGGGTGAAAGCACTTGCACTCCATTCACTGCTATGGTTATTCAAAAATAGCAGTGTAAGCTTGCTCTAACATGTTCAGAAGTCCCATAACAGTGAATGGCAAGTACGATACGCATGCACGGTGTGCTTTCTGTTCTCTTAAAGGGGTTATCCCATGACTAATGTAAAAAATAAAAATCAGACCTCATATAGTACATGACAATCTCTTTCTAACAAAGCTTGAACCAGCCCTGTACCTCACATGGATCCAGAGATCTCCACATTCATTACTCTGCTAGATTTATATCCAGCTGACAGCTCAAGGGGAGTGTCTTTTCTGCTGAAGCTAAGGGGGCGTGTCTCAGCTCCTCCTATCACAGCTCAGGAGGCAGTTGAAGGATGAAACTGAGCATGTGTGGCCACCTCAGTGAGCAGGCCAAAGAAATAAGAACAAACAACAGGTGGCGCTATACAAATAGATTTTATTGAATAAACCACTGGCTATAATAATGTTTTAGTTACACGTAATTACAAAAGTATTCACATCCAGCTGCTGGAGAATAATTTTTGTTAGACAACCCCTTTAAGGACCCTGTTCTTGACATAGAAGGGGGTCCCAGAGGTGGGCTCCACACCTATCGATATGCCATAAATGCCCCAAATGGGAATTCCACAACATAATATTGAAACATAGAATAAGTGACTATTTCACTACACTGGCGTGTTCACAATTCCCTGCAGAACAATACATGGGGGGGGGGGGGGGTAATGTAAGAATATTCTGCACCAGTGTTTGTGGTGTTGAAAAGTCACAAATTTTGTGACAATTGAAGTTTCATTACTTTTTGGCTTTTTCAGACACCTTCCAAAAATTGGGAGGAAGGAGACGGGCCAGGGGCGGGAGCTCATTTAACAGCATTGCACAGGAAGACATTGCACTGGCTGGAGTAGATTTCTGTTCTGGTGGCTCTTAATAAATTGGTTAGATTTTCCACCAGAAGGGTTTTTACCAAGCCCGGCATGTGATACACTGGTGATTAGTAAATGACCCCTAAGGTGTCTGTTCATTCACACTATTTTGTAAAGGATGCAGTATCGCCCCTCTTACAAACACATACTATACAGTATTTTTTCCATACCACAAAAAATATATAACGGTCTAACCAAAGGAGACTTTTTAGGGTCTGAATGTGAACAGTGGCTTCAGAGAAGCTTCATTTTGCTTCAAGTAGTCACTGAGGGAGAAGCAGTTTTTGGGACAGGGGCATGCCTGCAGTGAGGGGCACTTTCTGGGCACCCTGTGCTATGCCAGTTCATGTTAAGCTCACCGCCAATTTCTGCAGCAGCTTCACACAGAGAAGCTCTAGGAAACGTGGCTGCGGTTGATAAATATGGCGGCATTGTACAGATAATCTGCTTGAGGAGCCGCCGGTACTGTATCCAGCTGTCCACAGCGCCGCGCACTGCCCGCACTGACTGGCATGAGGGCTGCTGCTGGCAGACAGCCTGGGATGCCCCTGGAGTCTCGGCGCTGTCACTGCAGCCTCCAGCCCGCCGTTGTTTCCAGGCTCCAGCACCTCATCAGCACTTTTTTTTTTCCATGTGAAACAGAAAGGGAGAGGGCGCTTAGCCGGAAAGCCCTTAAAAGGAGCAGGAAGGAACCCCGCCGGAACCGTGCCTTACATGGTCATCTCCTTACATGGACTCACCGGCCGGGATTTCCGGAAGGTGGCGGGGGAGGCGGGGAGGAGGTGGTGCCCGTGTACCCGCTGCCGGGTTCCGCTGCCCGGTGACCGGGAGCCCCCATGCCTGGCCCTCTGTACCATAACGGGTGCCCTGTGCAGGGATCTCCCCGGCCAGGGATTGCCTCTAGCTGCCAGCTATTCCATAGGAATACACGGAGTTCCATCCTCAGTCTTCCCCCTTCCTAGTCGACGTCACGGGTCCTCCGGCTTCCCTCCAAATAAGGGCTTCCTGCATTCCATATATGGCCATGTACGTCACGGAGTGGGCCGGCACAGACGGCTACGAACCCTTTATATAGGAGCGGATTCCGGGGAGCCGCGAGAGATTCCAGCAGGCAGGACTGGGGGAGCCGTGCGGGGGCAGCGACTGCAGAACCGGCGACAACCCCAGAAGCAGCCGCCAGCAACTAAGAGCACAACAACAATACTCATTATCAGCACCATTCCCATAACACACAGTGAACCCAGTCCACAGCCCCAGAGCCGGGGAGAGACGAGCTGTCCTCCCCCAGTGTGCATGCAGAGGCAGCTTCTCTAGGGAACCCCGAGGACCTCATGGCAGCTGCCAAAGCAGAGATGCTCATCTCACCTCTGCAGATCTCTGACCCATTCGGTTCCTTCCCTCATTCTCCCACCATGGATAACTACCCTAAACTGGAAGAGATGATGCTGCTCAACTCAGGGGGATCCCAGTTCCTGGGCGCTACAGTCCCCGAGGGCAGCGGATTCAACTCCCCCGGGGAGGGGACCGAGAATTTCGACCACCTAGCAGCAGGTAAGCAGCAGCATGGCATGGCCACCTGTCAGATCAGCACATCTGCATAGTAATGCGTGGCCATTCCTCTGGGATGGATGGATGTTTTTCTGCATGTGATGTGGGAGCAGGGCTTGTGCACTGAATACTAATACCGGAGCAGGGAATTCTGTCACCTGCGTCAGATCATGCAGAGGCTTTGTGCACAGGGCCTTCCAGGAATATGGCAGTGCATGTCAGTGAGGATGCTCCTCTGTTGTGTCTACCTAGAGCTGTCAGGCTTGTGTGTATCCATGTATCCCTGCATATCCATGGCTTTGTCATATCTAATCAAAGCATTTCTTTATTGCAGATGCCTTCTCTGAAATGTCTCTGAATGCTGAGAAGTCTGTCATCGAGACTAGCTATGCCAACCATACCACCAGGCTGCCATCTCTGACCTACACTGGTCGTTTCTCCCTGGAGCCTGCACCTAACAGTAGTAACACCTTATGGCCAGAGCCTCTCTTCAGCCTTGTCAGTGGACTGGTGGGAATGGCAAATGCACCCACCACCTCAACACCTTCATCATCACCCTCCTCAGCATCATCTTCTTCTTCCCAGAGTCCTCCTCTTAGCTGCTCAGTTCAGTCAAGTGACAGCAGCCCAATCTATTCTGCAGCACCAACATTTCCTAACTCAAGCACAGACATCTTCCCTGACCAGTCATCTCAGTCTTTTCAGAATGCTTCTACTTCTTCAATTCAGTATCCACCCCCTGCATATCCAGTGACAAAGACCAGTTTCCAGGTGCCAATGATCCCAGACTACCTGTTTCCACAGCAACAGGGAGATGTCAGCCTGGTAACTCCAGAGCAGAAACCTTTCCAAGCAATTGAAAGCAGACCCCACCAGCCTTCTCTCACGCCCCTTTCTACCATCAAGGCCTTTGCTACACAGACTGTTTCCCAAGAACTCAAGAGTATCAGTAACAGTACTTATCAATCTCAGCTCATCAAGCCAAGCAGGATGAGGAAATACCCCAATCGCCCCAGTAAGACCCCTCCTCATGAGAGGCCTTATGCTTGTCCCGTTGAGTCTTGTGACAGAAGGTTCTCCAGGTCTGATGAACTGACAAGGCACATCCGAATCCACACTGGCCAAAAGCCCTTCCAGTGTCGTATCTGCATGAGGAATTTCAGCAGAAGTGACCATTTAACAACTCATATCCGTACACATACAGGGGAGAAGCCATTTGCCTGTGACATTTGTGGTAGGAAATTTGCAAGAAGTGATGAGAGAAAGAGGCACACTAAAATTCATTTGAGGCAAAAGGACAAAAAGAGCGATAAAGCAACACCAGTCTCTGTTGCTTCTCCTATTTCTTCCTACTCCCCATCAGCTTCAACATCTTACCCATCTCCAGTGCCAACCTCTTACTCCTCCCCAGTGTCTTCTTCCTACCCCTCGCCAGTCCACAGTTCTTTCCCATCTCCTTCCACAGCAGTTACCTACCCATCTGTTACCACCACCTTCCAGGTTCAAGGCATTACTAGCTTCCCATCTTCAATTGTCACCAACTCCTTCAGTTCTCCTGTGTCCTCAGCACTTTCTGATATGTCAGTAACATATTCTCCCAGGACAATTGAAATCTGTTGAGAATATGATAGGACATGTGCAAAAAAAATGAATAGGCACAAACTGAAGACTTCCAAAGCTTGGTCTCGGAATGGGAAGTTATTGATGACAGACTTGCCTAAAGCAAAAAGAAAGGCCATTATAAACCGATAAGCTTCAAATGCCTAAGAAACTGCCATTTTAATTTCCCATTGTTTTCAAAGACTTGATTTGCATGAATAATTGAAATAATTTCAACATGATCCTTTTAAAGATCAACTTTTATTTGCATAAAGGGATTTTTACTCTATACATAATGTATATTGTATACGTGCAGAGTTTTTGTTTACGTTTTTTATGCTTTTTTTGTTTGTTTTTTTAATTTGGTACTCTTGATGTGATTTTTATTTTTTGCCCCTTTGCATATTCATGTGGTATTATTTGAAATGAATAGGGACGCCGTCTGTAAATGGTATCTAGTGATAATGCTACCATGGCTTCGACTTCTTTGAGGATCAGCACTTATGTATTCGAGCATGTGTAAAAGTAATGTTCCGTTTAGCCTTTTTCCGTCATTATTTTTCTTTTGCTTTTGTAAATATCATCAGATGGTACTCTCTCACATAACGTCAGAAAAAAAAAGTTTTATCTAGTTTCCAGTAACTTGGTGCCTTTTTGTGAAGCCTTTGCTGATGTCTTGACACGTGCATTTGCGTGTATTGATGCATTGCATCTAGCCTTAAGGTGAAAGGGAAATTCTTCAAAGAATGTATTAAAGACCTGAAAAGGTACAGAGAGGAAACTGAAGCACAGCTTCATTTATGTAGAATGTAAGCAAAAATCTCAAAAGTCTATTTTTGTAATTGAAATGTAAATTTATAAATATATATTCAACAGATGGAATGTTGTAGTTACCTACTGAGTAGGCATGGATTTTGTATGTTATAAACATGCAGTTCATTATTTTGTGGTTTTTATTTTTACTTTATATTTGTGTTTGTTTAAACAAAGTGACTGTTTGGCTTAAAACACATTGAATGCGCTTTACTGCCAATGGGATATTTGGTGTACAACATATCCTCAGAAAAAATAAAATATCGAAAATATTTTATTTCCTTTAGTCAATGTGTTTTATTGTTTTGAGTATGTTCTGTTTCCGGAGGATCCGGGGTTCCTGATGCCTTCAAATAACCATTTGGGGCCCAAACAGATGGATGATGACGTTCAAGGGTTAATATGAAGGTTGCATGTATGTGATGGTGGTACAGCAGAACTGCACTGGTGTCCACTCAGCAGTATATTGATTTCATCTGGGATCTAAGGAGATAGGACAAATCCTAGGCCTTCCTCATGCACAGGATCTAGAGGTCGACGAAGTGCAAGTCTTATCTAGACCAAGCTGCATTATCTTATTACATTTAAAGCTAAAGGCATTGGATATGGTGGCACTTTGCAGTAGGTCTGACATTCACTATTGCCCCTATTGACAAGTAAACCCATATTTGAAGCAATCTGTCACTGCGATGCAGAACTATTACATAACTAGTACTTCAGATAGGGAGTCTAGATGACTATCTTTTATTTTCTTACGCCCCCCCCCCAGTTCAGACTGCTGTGCCATTCTCACACAATATAAAATGCCTGACTCAACTGATAAATGTGTACCCAGCCTTACATTGTGCTAGATAAGTACAATATAAGACACTGGACCTCAAGTCATACAATGCATCAACTTCACTACTGACAGATTTTGGAACTTCATTCAATTTGTTAGGGAGCTGAATTCAGTCTTCTGTTCACTGTTATCAGCCTTGTCAAGAGGATGGTTGTAGTGACAGGAAAATCCCTGCTTCTCTAGTTTGCAGAATATCCAGAAACACATATACTACTATGGGAGTGCTGCAGAATTTATATGATGAAAAAATTGTGCAGCACTCCTGTAGTAGTTCAAATGTGTTTTCCTTTAGGTTCCTTTCATACTGGCTGCAGCAGGAGAACAGCCGTGCTACCGCAAGTCCACCATGCCACCGGAGGTCCGCTCCGGCCCCATTCACTATAATGGGGGCGGGCCGGAGATCCAGACGCAGCATGGCAAACAAGCCGAGAGGCAGCCGGACAAAAAACGCAGTGTGTGAAAGTAGCCTTATTCACCAGAAAGCACGTTTCAGTCCTCTTTCTGGGACTATTTTTAAGTTCGAAAATAACCCAGGAAAAGGACCGAAGCATTGCACTATTCTGGTCAATAAAGGACAACACATTTGAACTACTACGGGAGTGCTGAAGAATTTCTTCATTGTATTGCTCTGGATTAACGTTATATCCACGTCTGCTTGCACACCATCTTTTTGATACTTTTGTGCTGCTTGAACTCTGATTTTGTGCTGCTTGATTTCTATATATTAGCAATTAGCTTTTATTAATCGTTTCTTTTAAAACATCTTTAGATAACCACATTGTTCAAGAGATGTTAGCAATGACCAGTAATCACAATATCGTCAACTATGTAGACACTCCCTGAAGTTAAAGGGGTTGTCCAGGTTCAGATCTGAACCCCAACATATCCTCTTTTTTTCCCCTCACTCAGCCCCTCTGACCTGAGTACTGGAGCATTACATGCTCTGATGCTCTCCCTTGCCCCGTGCTGTATCGCGCAGGTCAGAGGCTTTCTTTTGTTTGTTTTTACACTGCTAGGCGGTGGCTTCTGCCTAGCAGTGTTCCTGCTTACCCATGGAGAGCCCGGTATGTTACTGGATCTGCAGAAAAAGCCCCATGAAATGCTCCGATGCTCATGTCAGAGGGGCTGAGTGGGGGAAGAAGGGGGATCTAGGTCTGAACCCGGACAACCCCTTTAAATGATGTGGAAGTGTAACTTACCAGAATTTGGAGGAGGGTTACAATTATTAACATTTAATGGTGCCATGCACACATCCGTTTTTAGCACATCTCACTGCAGTCCTTTACTTGTCTGTATTTGCAGATGAGAATAACCCTCTACATTGATGGGCATGAGATAAAAACGGAGTACCCATTTTTTGGGAATTCTGTATGAGGCCTAAAATATACATAAAATATTACATAACATATTATAGGTTAGCAAATTACTATAACAATGAGGTCCCCAGTAAATTGCAATGCTAGTCAAAATAAAAATAATGCTCAGTACAATAAACACTATGGGGGGAATTTATCATCAGGGTTTTTTTAAGTCAGTTTTCCTTGAATCTTGATTGCCATAGTTTGCACCAAATGTCTCAAGGGTCACACATTGTTTGATAAATTTGGAGCATTGGGAAACATAACACTGAGGTCTTACTCCAATTTTGGACACCAACCCCATAATGGAGTAAGGTTGCGCTTTTTTTGCCATTTTTTATTTTTTTTTAAATCATAGTTGATAAACTTGCACGCACCTAATTAATGTAGCTAATCATGCCTAATTTGCCACCCATTTTTTCAAAAATGCCAAGAGCAGTGTACCAATTGCAAAAGTAGCAAATTTGTGCACAAAAATATTGTGAGACAAAATTTCTTCTGCAAAATACTGCCACAAATGGCATGAAAAATGGCCAATTATATATAAAATCCAGAGCTGCAGTAGAAAATTGTCCAACACATTCACTTATATTCATGATGACTATTCACACAAACGATTTCCAGAGAAATTACAACACTACCAAGAAATTACTGCTACCAGCCCCTCAATATAAAATTATTATAAATGCTATGTTTCTAGTGTCTTCCATGCGATGGATGATTGGGCTTCTGGAAATATAATCAATGTTCCTATACTATTACAATGATGCCCCACCACTTTTTTTCACCAGATGATGTTTCCCTGAAGAGTTCACAGGGGCTTCTACGTCACAGGGGTTTTTTTGCCTTCCTCTGGATCAGCTTGCAGGATCACAGGCCAAACTGGATGGACAGATGTCTTTTTTCGGCCTTATAAACTATGTTACTATGTTACATAATTTTGCAGTGTACCTCAAATTAGAGACTAACTTGATATTTTAACCTGAATGGCCCAAATTGTAACATATAATATATGGTTACTTAACATAGGGGGTCGTTTATCAAACTGGTGTAAAGTAGAACTGGCTTAGTTACCCATAGCAACCAATCAGATTCCACCTTTCATTTTTCACAGCTCCTTTGGAAAATTAAAGGAGGAATCTGATTGGTTGCTATGGGTAACTAAGCCAGTTCTACTTTACACCAGTTTGATAAATCTCCCCCATAGTCTTTTCCCACTGAGTTTATATCTACTCATGTAATAACAGGCTACTTTAACTTAAAGGGGTTGTCTCACTTCAGCAAATGGCATGTTTCATGTAGAAAAAGTTAATACAAGGCACTTTCTAATGCATTGCTATTGTCTATTTTGCCTCCTTTGCTGGCTGGATTCATTTTTCCAACTCATTATACACTTCTAATATGCAGTGGTTATGACCACCCTGCAATCCAGTACTTGCACATTGTAGGTTAAAGCACTGATCTGTGCTCTCTTCTGTGGTCTCAGCCACCAGAAAGACCGATACTTATTTCTATAGTACAGGGGTAGGGAACCTCCGGCTCTCCAGCTGTTGTGAAACTACAACTCCCAGCAAGCATACTCGCTCTGCTCTTCTAAGAACTCTCATAGAAATGAATGAAGCATGCTGGGAATTGTAGTTTCACAACAGCTGGAGAGCCGGAGGTTCCCTACCCCTGCATAGTATGAAAGCATGGCCACCACTGAAACTTGCGAAGCTTATTTGCGATTTTACCACTGGTAAATTGCAACTTTTGTCTCAGACTCGGGAGGTTTTGGTCATTGTTTTGTTTTTGTTGAATGACAATTTACTGACAAAATCCTGCTGTTTAGCTCATTTATATCATCCTGTTTTAATACTTCCGACAGAAATGTGAATTTTTGACAAAATGTTGCATCTTTCTGCCTGAATGCGACTTTTTGCACAAAACATCACCACATAAGCTGGCTTAATTGTCTGCAACAATTTGAGCCATTTCTGCCGATAAGAGGATGATAAATGAGGCGTAATATGCGCCAATTTGATAGCCCCGCCCACTTTGACATTTATAACTTATTTCTGGCTAGATGCATTCTTTATGGTGAAAATTCTGGAGAAAGCAGTTGATATATTTGGTGCAAATTAAAACGCCATTCTTTTTAGCGCATTTTATGCCATAATTCTGGAGCAACATGCTTAGTAAATGTCCCCCTTTAGATTCTGCCAGTGCTTGTACTTTAAAGTAGCATGGATGGCAGTAAAATTCAGAGCGGAACTGCTCATAAGGTAATTTATGCCAATAATGAATGAAGCATGGTTTATTTTAAATTATCAAATGGCTTCATGGTTCCCGGTATGCTAATAGCAATGTCATTATGTATTAAAATCCTAATTACATATCATTTTAAACAGAGGCAAATGACTTCTATACTCTGTGACTCACCTGTTCTCGAGTAAAGATGACCTTAAGTCCTATGTAGCATCTTAAATGACACGTGTCTCTATTAGTGCTCTGATCACTGAATGAATTGATGGCAGTGTTTTTTTTTTAATAAAAAATACAATTATTATTTTTTGTTTTTGTTTTAAAGGGGTTGTCTCACTTCAGCAAATTGCATTTATCATGTAGAGAAAGTTGATACAATACGTACTAATGTATTGTGACTAGCCTATGTACGCTCTCATGGTCCTGGCCACCACAGAGGCTGGCGCTTTTTTCTATAGTGTACATGCATGACCACCACTGATGGATTGCAGGGTGGTCGTAACCATGGAAACTAGCAGTATATAATGTGATGGAAAAATGAATCCAGCCAGCAAAGGAAGCAATATGGATAATCACAATACATTAGTAAGTGGCATGTAGTACCTTCATCTACATGATAAATGCCACGTGCTGAAGTGAGACAACCCCTTTAACTAAACAACACATCAGTCTGCTTGAATGGAGATCTGTAAAGCTCTACAGGGAAGCTTACATGAACAAAGTGACTTCTGGAGGAACACTACATTTTTGTAATGACATCTTGTTTTTGTTTCCTAGTTACTAATTTTACCCTTCACATTGTTGGTTTTGATGTCTGTGTTCCATTTTGGTATTTACTTTGCTGGATTCTATAGCAGAGGGTCCCAAAGAAACGTTTGTCATATAAAGAAAGTTGCAGATGAAAATATGGACCCAGTGGGATCGCATTTTTGTCATATTGGCCTCACATCGACTTCAGATTAGACTGTGTGGTTGCGGGCTTAAAGAAGACCTGTAACCAATCCTGGCATGTCTGCTTTAGTGACTACTTGCATTCACTGTGTAATATCAATTCTTATGACTGTATGTTGTAACATTCCTTTATTATTTCTCCTAGAAATTTTAAATGAATAACTAGCATTTTGCAATGAAGTTCCCTGCACACTCTGACATTATCCAATCAGTGCATCCAGTGTCAGACTGTGCAGGGACACACACCCAACTAATAACACCTATTTGTTAGCAATTCATTCATAACTTCTAGCAGGAATAATAAAGGAATGGTACAACATACGAATAGAATAGGTACAACATAAGAATAGATGTCATCGTTATCTGATCAGTCGGGATCTGATTCCTGGCACTCCCACCAATCAATTGCTTGAAAAGGCTGCGGCGCTCCAGTGAACCCCACAGTCTCCTTGTTTACCCTAGCCCAGTGACGTCACGTTCATCAGTGACATGGCCTAGGCACAGATCAGTCCTATTTAAATGAGTTGCGATGTCATGAAACAGCTGCTATCCAATGGATGGCGTCATCTTGTACAACTTCCAGAAGGCCAAAGCGCTCACCAGAGCACCAATGCCTCTTCAAACAGCTGATCGGTGGGGGAACCAGGAGTCAAAAACCCACCAGTCAGATACTGCTGACCTATCCTGAGCATAGGTCATCAGTATAAAATGCTCAGAAAACCCCTTTAAGCACTACAGATAACCATCTACTGTGTATGGAGACCTCCTGACTCTCTCCTCGACTGCAGATAGTGTAAGGATCAAGCAGTTGGGGAGATAAGCCTCTGCTAGACAAGCCTGCCAGCGGATTTTTCCCCTCTCCTCATTCAGGACACATGCATGCTGAACCGTAGGGTTGGAACAGATAGCTGTGGCCAAACAAGCATTTGACCAACATTTATCCCATGTGTAGGGCCAGCCATACTCTTAATGATAAATGACCCCAACAGGATAACATGTAGATGAAAAAAAATGTGGAGGCCCTTGGCCTGATTTCCAAGGGCGGAAGACAGCACTGATAACTGAATTATTTTACTAGGGAGATGGAATTACAGGCTTGTCAAGTAATAGTTAGACTAATAAGGCAGGAAAATCAATGCTGCTGCTATCTGTAACCCAATGAGCGCCAATTTCTGTACTTAGAAGTGTTCAGTGTTTCTTCTCAACATGATAATGACTCATCTGCAATATAAAAAAACTGTTTTATGTTAACTGACGGCTTTTAAAGATTATGTATTTTTAAGCATTTTAGACATCTGTTATTTTCATTAGTGATGAGTAATATGTGTTATTTCACAAAAAGAGTAGTGGATCCAGATTGTAGATTTCCAGAAAAAGCCAGGAGAGAATTAAAACTAATATTTTATACTTAAATGGAGTTATCTGGGACCTAAAAAAGAAAAACAAACGTTCGGTCTAAAACCTTAAGAGACATTATCCGGTATCCTTTGTCACATTTTGGCATTGTTGTGCAAACCCCATTCTCCTGGCTTTTACCACTGCCAAACTTCTGGGGTCTGGGTGGTTCAAAGATGCAGCAGCTACACTTCCCATAATGCAGCATGTTGCCGTTTCAGCCCCAACAGTATCCACCCAGTATACCTCTTACTCAGCCACAAACCCTGCCATTAGGCTTCTGATGTTCAGCTTCCCCTTTCACAAGACCCTACCGCACACCATCCAGCTTGTAAGCTGTTTACTCCAGACCCACTGTAATGTGACCTAGTACCACATCCATTCAGCAACTGATTCTGTTACAGGGCATGATGGTAGGTATGGACGTGATATCAGCGGTAGTTGGGAGATATGCTAAAGATGGGACCAAGTGACCTGTCCTGCTGATCTGGAAAATTACAGGGTTTCTAAAGCACAGGTACAATGCAAAGTTTATTGTATTGGCAAATTTTACTCAATGCAGTAAAGACGTTTAGTCCAAGATAACCCCTTTAAAGGGGCTCTGTCAGCAGTTTTGACCATGCTAAACTGCTGACTGCACTAAGTAGAATCCAGGTAAAGCAGTAAAAACATACTTTTTGTGGAGCTTCTGTTATCAGGAGTAGTGTGACTAAGTTTTTATTCTGCCAGATTCAGGTGGAGCTTCACTGTGTGGGTGTTCTCTGCACTGAGCTTCTTCACAGCCCCACCCTTGTGCTTTGAGTGACAGTTGTACTGGTCTCCTAGTTGGATGCTACAGCTGTCACTCCGAGCTGAGGGGAAGGAATATGAAGCAGCTGAAGGCAGAGTGTACTTTACAGTGAAGCTCTGCTTCCTGTACACTTGCAGGAGCAGACTGTGTCAGACTGGGGTTCCCTGGGCCCACCAGGGGAAATCATTCATGGGGCCCAACCGCTACATCATCAATAAAATGTAGTACATTTTGATTAAAAGACACAAACCCTAGGGACTGGCTCCAAAAGCAGCTCCAAATGTTTTTTTTTCTCCCGGGACTTTGGAGCCTGAGCACACCAGAGGATCCTCTAGTACTTTGGTGGACCAGTCTTACGCTGGGAAAAGAATCTGGCAGAATAAAACTTCATATTCAAATTACTCCTGATAACAAAATCTCATCAGAAATGTCCCCATATGCTGCCATATTATCTAGTTTCATTTGTACTATACATACAGTTTTAGGATTTGTAAATGAATCCATGATAAAATACTTGCACTTCTTGTATTACCAATTATATTATAAGTATGGTCTCCAGTTGGATAGTCACATGCACTGCTCCAGCCAATGACAGTCTACAGCAGTGACAAGCTGCTAGTTGCCACATCACATCACAGCTAAAGCCAGTCATTGGCTGGAGTGGTGCATGTAACCATGTTCAGTTGCTATGGCCTTTGAAGACTGAGGCCTGTCATAGCGAAGTTCCTTGATAGGAGCGCACTGAATCTCCCATAGATTGTAATGTTAAATCATTGCAGTCTATGGGAGAAGAGATCAGATGACTGCATGTTAAAGTCCCCTATGGGGACTTAAGTAAAAAAAGCAAAAAAAATATAAAAATCCAAATCAGCCCATTTAAAAAATTTAAAAAATAAAAAATATACAATAAATAAAGATCATTGGCATCACTATGTCATCAACTGCCCAGGCTATTAAAATATAAAAATATTTATCCCATATAGTAAACAGTATAACAGAAAAAAAGTCAACATCAAAATGATTTGCCGTTTTTGTTCACTTCACCTCCCCCAAAAAATAGAAAACAAAACTAATCAAAAACTCATACACACTCCAAAATGGTATCAATAAAAAAGACCCACAAAAATTAGCCTTTACATAGATGTAAATACTGTATATAAAAGTTATGGGGGTCAGAGTATGGCTTTATAAAGAGAAAATATTAGGTATCGCCGCATCCGTATCGACCGGCTCTATAAAAATATCACATGATCCACCCCGCCAGGTGAACGCAGTAAAAAAACAAACAAACAAAAAACAGTGCCAAAACAGCTATTTTTTGGTCACCTTCCCTTGCAAAAAGTGTAATAGCAGGCGATCAAAAAGGCATATTTACCCCAAAATGGTACCAATCAAACCATCATCTCGTCCCGCAGAAATTTAGACCCTACCTGAGACAATCGCCCAAAAAATTAAAAAAAATATGGCTCTCAGAAAATAGCAACACAAAAATGCATCTAATGTGTAAAACTTTCCAAAAATAAAAATGTTAGACATATTGGGTATCGCCGCGTCAGTAACAACCTGCTCGATAAAAATATTACATGAGATGGCCCTCCCCAGGTGAATGCTGTAAAAAATTTTTTTTTAAAAACTATGCCAAAACAGCCCTTTTTTCCATCTTGCCTCACAAAAAGTGTAATAGCAGGCGATCAAAGAGGCGTATTTAACCCAAAATGGTACCAATCAAACCATCATCTCGTCCTGCAAAAAATGAGACCCTACCTAAGACAATCGGCAGAAAAATAAAAAAAATATGGCTCTCAGAAAATGGCAAAACAAAAGAAAGATGTTATTCTGTTCAAAAATAAATCTAATGTCTAAAATTTAACAAAAATAAAAATGGTAGACATATTGGGTATTGCCACGTCCGTAACAACCAGCTCTATAAAAATATCACATGATTGTATCACATGATGATGCCCCCTCAGGTGAATTCTGTAAAAAAAAATTTAAAAAATACTATGCCAAAACAGCATTTTCACCTTGACTCACAAAAAGTGTAATACCAAGCGATCAAAAAGTCTTATGTACCCCAAAATGGTACCAATGAAAACGTCACCTCATCCAGCAAAAAATGAGCCCCCAAATAAGACAATAATTCAAAAAAATAAAAATCAATGGCACCCACAAACCAATCCATCAAAATCTGGGCTGCAAAATCCATATGGCGCTCCTTCTGTTCTAAGGTCCTGCCATGTGCCCCCACAGCAGTTTACCACCACATATGGGGTGTTGCCGTATTCAGGAGAAAATGGGTAAGGAATTATGGGGTGCTTTTCTCCTGTTACCCCTTGTGAAAATGAAAAATATGGGGCTAAAGCAACATTTTATTTGAAGAAATGAAACTTTTCATTTTCACAGCCAAGTGTTTCCAAATTCCGTAAAACGCTTAGGGGGTCAAAGTGGCCAGTACCCCCTTAATATACTCTTTGAAGGCTGTAGTTTCCAAAATGGGATCACTTTTTGAGGGTTTCCACTGTAGGGGTACGTCAGGGTCTCTCAATTACAAAATGGTACCTAAAAACCATTCTAGCAAAATCTGCCTCCAAAATCCGTATGGCGCTTCTTTCCTTCTGACCACTGCCACAAACCCATAGAGACGTTTACCACCACATATGGGGTATTAAGTAGAGAAATTGAAATTCGGAAATTTGCACATTTTTCAAAATTTTTGGTAAATTTGGTATATTTTCATAAATAAAAATGAAATATTTTGCCACAAATTTACTATTGTCGTGAAGCACAATATGTGACAAGAAAACAATCTCAGAATGGCTTGGATAAGTAAAAGCATTCCAACGTTATTACCACATAAAGTGACACATGTCAGATTTGCAAAAAATGGCATGGAAGGTGAAAACAGGCCCGGGGTTGAAGGGGTTAAGGGGATTATCCAAATCACAAACAAATTCCTAAATACATAGTTTAGAAGGAGCTTTGGATAGACTTGAAATTCTGATCTCCCTAGATGAAGTTCACCTTACCTGGATTTAATTGTGTTTATGAAAGAGTGACATTACAATTGTAGTTTCATGTATTGCTTACATTTTCTTAAAGGACATCTGTCATCAGATTTGTACCTATGAAACTGGCTGACCTGTTACATGTGCACTTGGCAGCTGAAGGCATCTGTGTTGGTCCCATGTTCATATGTGCCCGCATTGCTGAGAAAAATTATATTTTAATATATGCAAATGCACGCCACAGTTCTGGCAGAAAACTTTGTCTTAAGGTAGTCTAAGAACAGTTGGTGTAGAGGTAAACAAAAGTGATTTTCCCTGCACCCCATTTATCATCCAGCCTGAACCACTGTGACAAACCTGGTGCAGGTCTAGACAGCCTAGATTTAAGCCACATACAGAATTAGTAAATCTGAGCCTTTATTCTTATTTATACCTTATCCCACAAAGGATCCTTGGACAAATATGTGATTCATTTGTGTGTGGATACAAAAACTAGCTTGTGTGATTGGCTTTGTGGAAAACAAAGATGAAGTATTTTTCTTAGCTTCAGAGAATTCAGTGACAGAAAATGTGAACAAGCAAGTTTATACACTTGTCACATGTACCAGTTCTTACCTACACTCCAGCTCATATTAGGACCTGAAATATTTTTGGTGGTCATCTTTCCTGTAGCTTTTCACTCAAAAAAGGTGTTAAAGGAGAAAAAAACACACTTGTCCATGGGTTCTTGCAGCTCAACTCCTGAAGGGAATGGGGCTGAACTGCAATACAACACACAACATGTGGACATATTGCAATTTTTGGAACATAGCAGTCATGTTTTTCTTATTTCGTACAATCCCTGTACACCCAACAGCCTACCTGGCATCCATCGTGGGATCCTGACACTGAAGCACTGGCAGTGCTGGGTTAAAGGAACTCATGTGTTCCATTGAAGGGGATCTAAACCTTTGCTGAAACCATGGAGGTAGAACAGCAGTTGTGAAAGTGCTCTGCACCTTTGGGTTTCATCCGCTTTGCTTGGCTTTTCCAGCATGCGGCATATGGATCTCTTTCTATGAATAAGGATATTTTCTTTGAATCTGTACTCTGGATGCTGGAAAAGCGGAACAGTTTGCATGCCCTCTTCCCAGAATTCCAGAGGAGCATAGCCTGGCCTATAAGACTCCTCACACCATTTGAGAGATATTGTATTCTCCAAATCCTGACCTAGGCCTCTCACCCAATTAAGCCAATATTCTCTGCCCTGATGAGGGGCAATTACCCCAAAAACTAGTCTGCAGATGAGGTGCTGGCTTAATCATTATCCATGTCATGTCTCAAGGCCTCTTATAAGATCGAACATTGACTTATAGGGTAGCTACCTTATATCTGGTGGCATTAGAGACAGCGCTTGCTAAGAGCTCATTTGCATACCATCTTCCCAGTAAAGGTTTAATTACCTTTACTGGGAAGATGGTCAGAACAATTCAGTAGCTTTGATTTCTCCTGTGGACACACAGCATTATAAATCATTATAATGCTGTGCCATCCTGTCAGAGGAGTGGAATATCATGATGGGAAATCATGATGACACACATAGTGAGTTTGTCACATTGAACTTGATTGTCTTAGTTAGGCCTTAAAGTGTAATTGCCATTTCATTTCAGAACAATTCAGTAGCTTTGATTTCTCCTGTGGACACAGAGGAGTGGAGGTCAGAACGGGAAATCATGATGACACACATAGTGAGTTTGTCACATTGAACCTGCTTGTCTTAGTTAGGCCTTAAAGTGTAATTGCCATTTCATTTTATATCCCCTAATAGTATAGTACACCCTGCTGTATAAGTGCTTTTGTGCTTTAAAATTTGATCATTTTCAGTTTTACCTGCTAATAACCCCACAGATGCATGCTACTTTCCCATTCAGCTGCTCTCTTCTCAGGCTGTTGCCATGTGCAGGTCGTCTTCTCTATCTCATAACAGGAGATGGATCTGGGGGGGAGCTTAGCCCTGAGAACCTGGAGCTGGGCTGAGGCAGAAAGTGTAGGGGGAGGGCTGCTTTACAGGCTGATATCTCCTAAATGGTACCAGCTAGAAACATGCAACTTGGCTTGTTTGAAAGAGGACAGTCCAAGCTTTCACTCAAGACCACTGTTAGAAATTGAGAATAATAGTGAGTAAAATCTGCTTATACTTACATTTTCAGCTTCATTCACAGCATCCCGGTTTCTATGAGTGATATCTCCCCCTGTACTGAACAGATTTATGTCATTTGGTATTGTCTTAAAGCCTGAAATGTCAGCTTTAAGACTATACAAAGCCCATATTTCTAGCTGGTACCAAACCAAAGATATGAGCAGCTAAAGCAGCACACCCTCCCTGTCAGTGTGGAAGATAATGAGTGACAAGTGACTATTAAGAGGTTAATACAAATGCTCACTGATTTCATGTAATGCAGGGCTTGTCTCTGGTTATCTGTATGTGAGAGGATAAAAACTGCTCTGGGATAGTGGGGAAGTTATCTGCATTCTGATTGGTCCTGCTAGTTCATGTGAGGAGAGCAAAGGCTTATGGGAAATGAGGGAAATATAGGATGGCCTCAAGGACAGGGCAAACATCACCACAGGAAGTGCAGCAGTGGCCATTTTAGGAAGATGCTGAAATAGAGGCACAGAGAAATAGGGTTGCTAAGGGCTGAATACAGACATCAGAAAGATAAAATTAACTGAAAAATACAGCTTCATGAATATCTGCCCTTCAGCATCACATATGTTAGGAATTTCATTTTTGGTAGTGAAATGGCAGTTACACTTTAAAAGAAACAGGCTTGGCAGTATTAAAATCTGTGTGATTCTCTCCACATTCATGTTCACAGTCCTCAGGCGTGGCACTTGCTCGGCCACAGCTTTCTACAGACCCTGACTGCCTTTAGTTATCACAGTCTGGTACATCACTATCTAATCAGGATTTTCACTATGAGGCAACCTGGCTGGTCTATTGCTCTTCAACTTGCTTGTCACAGGACCTCTAAACACTCACTGATGTGAAGTGGAGGCACTATGGGCGTCAGCCCTGGCGCATCCCTTCACTCTGCCGGGGATGCGCCTTCTTCAACCTCTATCTAGGTGCCTAGGGTATGCACCAATTGACGAGCATCACTCACCCCACTTGCTATCTGCTATGCAGTACAGCTGTTCATCTGTATACCGGCAGCTGTGGTATTCTGCCATGAGGTTGTCTTAAAGGGAGTCTTTCACCTGTTTTTCACCAATATAAGTAAGAGCACTGCCCCATAGAAGATTGCAGACACATCCCAGCCATACCTGTGTGCACTTTGTGTCTGTATTACATGTCCAGGAAAAGCACTTTTATTCTGCAGGAAAACATCTCCCAAGTGCCCAGCTCTGCTGCTGCAAGTGCCCAAAGCAAACCAGACTGAAGAGGGGAGGGCTGCTTTAGCTGCTCATATCTTGGGTTTGGTAGCAGATAGAAAAGAGCTTTCAAATGATAACAAAATCACAGCATTATATCCAGTATATCAGAATATATAGCTGTTAGAAATCGAATCAGGAGAGAAAGCTGTTTTTAGTTTCACTTTCAGCTGGGCACTTGGGAGCTGTTTTCCTGCAGAATAAAAGTGCTTTTCCTGGACACGCCCCTTTCTCGGACGTGTCCCGCAACGTGTGCTGTGTACTGACCTCCCGGCACTAAACGGGAGTTACATAGCATTATACTGATTTATGATGCTATGTAACCCTTACAGTTCTGGAATGTGTTGGATAACGCTGTCAGCATTATCCAACACATTCCAGAACTGTAAGGGTTACATAGCATCATAAATCAGTATAATGCTATGTAACTCCCGTTCAGTGCCGAAAGGTACACAGCACACATTGTGGGAGACGTCCGAGTCTCCCGCTCGTGTGAAAGGGGCCTAATACACAAAGTGCACACAGGTATGGCTGGGATGTGTCTGCAATCTTCTGTGGGGCAGTGCTCTTAGGTGAAAAACAGGTGAAAAACTCCTTTTAAGCACTTTCATTTATACATTACAGAAATAGGCTACACAGCACAGTGGTGTCCTAGGTGTATCCCCAATGTTGACCTCTACTTCAGCCCTTAATTACATGCAAATGCCAACATTATGAAGTGCAGTCTCTCAGTATTTATGCCTCATTCACACTTCAGTGTTTTGGTCAGTGTTTTCCATCAGTGATTTTGAGCCAAAACCAGGGGCGGCTCTAAACACAGAACAGGTGCAGATCTTTCCCTTATACCTTATGTCTGTGATGACCCATAACGACAAAACGGAAACCGGATAACTGTTAAAGGATATATTTTCTTGTAAGAGACAAGTTGAGCAATTTCGACTGTCTAGCAGTAAAGCGTGAGGTCTAACCAAGCAGGTCCTCATATCTCAGCTACCTGGTCTGATGTATGGTGTGACAAAGCTAGGGTGAAGGATACTGAGTTAACCACAGCCTCACCTGGATTTTCAGGTTTTGAGTGGAGTTGGTTTTTAACTAAATTCTGACTGCACCTTAAGTAGTTAACAATAGTAAAGAATGCATCTAGGGAATCAAACAATGCTCACAATGTTGTTTCAGCATTTTTTGCTAAAATGATAGGAAACTATTCTATACAAAAAAATGAATCAAACCCACGGGCATAAAACAGCGCACTATGGTAAGTATCAGATATACCGAACCTTACAATTCTGAGGAAAATAAGATAAATAATAAAATGCAGCACCTAGTAGGTGGGAAGCCTAGTAGATAGCCTTCACATTTATTCCTTTTAGCAAACAAAGGAAGAAAACAATCATTTCACATGGTAAATGTCAGCCAATGTACTGCTAGTACCATGTGGAGATCCCACTCTTGGTAAGATCGTCATCAGAATCTTAGCAACACCTTACAATAGTTGAGAAAAAATCCTCACCATAAAAATGTTACTGGATTGGCATTATACGGCTTAGAAAAATGTGTGTAGAAGGCACATCCGATACGTACGGTTTAACAGTACCAGCAAAGTGGAGGAGATTTTAAGACATCATTTCCTCAGAATAAATAAATTGACTGGCTGTGACAGCAGTGATCTGCAGTGGAATTTCTGCTGCAGAAAATCCGTACTGTGTGGACGTATCTTTTGGTCTGGCTAGAAAATCCATTTTCAAATATCATATATAACATTCCTTAATGGGGGGAGGAAAGGTCTATTGATTAGCTACAGCGGAGTGCTGTGCATTACATGGACAACCCAGTGTTTCCAATGGCCATTGTGTAACACTTCATCTCTCCTTCGGTGGTACTTCAGGAGAACTGAGCACTTGTCTCCAGGTTCCTTCATAGAATACAGCTGGTTGCTGCACAGCTTATTATGGTGGAACACTTTTAACAAATATGGATAGTCCAAACCAAAACCCCTTCAAGGCCCCTTTAAAGAAAGTGATTATCCAGGATATTATTACAATCACAACATTTCTGTTTCTTGAGCCACAATTCTAACAAATATATATTACTGGCCTGGTTGCTGTTTCCCCTGGGACCCACTCCTATGTCCCAAATAGTCCCGAAATGAACGAAGAGCACACTGCGCATGCGCAGCATCCTCTTTATTGACTGCTATGGTACTGGTTAGGCTATTTTCATAAGGCCTCATTCACACGTCCATATAATGTGTCCGCATCCTTTCCGCAATTGTGGACAATTATGCGGATAGGATGCGGATCCATTCATTTCAATGGGTCCCAAAAAAATGCGCACAGTACACCGTGTGGTGTCCGCATCCGTGTGTCCGTTCCGACTGTCCGCATAAAGAAATCCTCCTGTCCTACTTTTTTCCCGAATTGCGGTCCATAGCACAATGAAAGTCTATGGATCTGCAAAAAATGCGGAAGACATGCGGAAAGGCATCCTCATGTCATCCGTATTTGCGGATTCCGTTCCAGGAGGGGAGAAAAAAAAAGAAAAGGTACAGATGTTATTCATCCTTCAAAAACAGATGACATATGGATACATCCTTTCCGTTTTTTACGGAAAAATGGAACGGATGTCCTGGAAAAACTGAGTTTTTTGCCGAACAACGGATCCGCAAAAAACTGACCATTTTCCAGGATGTGCACAAATACGGATGTGTGAATGAGGCCTAAGTCCCATAGTGGAGAATGAAAAGGCTTGGGCTACAAAGTGACTCTGCATGGCCAAAGATCGCTGTGCTGCACCGTCTGAGTCGCAAATATTGCAGGTGAATACGGTTGAACTTTACCACTGCCGTGATTCGACAACTGCAAAAACACTGTTGAATATTTTTTTACTCTGGGGTCGCGATAATCTGTGAGTCACGTTGCGATCCCACTCAGTTCCTCTGCGTCCAAAGGCTGCACTGCTACAAGAAGATCTTTGGTTGCGCAACGCTTGTCACGTCCAAAGTCGTTACCTAGCCCCAGCCATTAACAAACAGCAACCAGGTAGCACTTTATTTCATTAGAAAACAGTCTGCACCCGGGGCTTCTGGCAGAACTTCAGCAGTGGCTCAGCCGTGTGGTAGACACATTATGGAAGTCTGGGGATATTTTGTATACTGTAGTACTGAGAAGTACCATCAACTATGCTTTTTAGTACAGTTAGGGCTGAGGGAGGGAATCCTAGGTAAACGCACACAATTTTTGCTTTCTCTGTCATTATGTATTTAGCCCATTCTTTCCATGTTTTTTTATTTTAATTTTTGAATTACTGTAAAATAAAAAGACATTAACGCTCCAAAAACAGCACTTAGTCTTCAGGCTCATGCACATAAGCAATTTTCATGTGCAGGTGTTTAAAAATGACAGCAACCACAATAAAAACTGGCCCATTAAAGTCATTTATGCACACTGGAATTATTTTTATCATGCAAGTTTGCTGTGCGTGAAAAAAAATGCAGCATGTTCTGTCTTTTGCATTTTTCATGCAAAGACCCTATAGAATTAATGGGTCACTGTGTTGCTTCTTCATGGGGGACTCGCCCATTCAAGTCAATGGGTCAGTGCAAAAAACCTGAAGCACACTGAAGGATGGTCCGTCTTTCACTGATGGTTAGTTGGAGATTCTGGTATATTCTGGTACAGAATACAGTTCTGATCAATCGCAGTGAGTGGCAGGTTAACATCTACATTTGGTGATTTATAGGTGAAGTTTTCTTCAAAGTTATTCTCTTTCCAGTTCAGACCACCATGATGACTTCTCCTGGCCACAACTTGTCTATGCAAAGTTTGCTGCCCAGAGGTCTTCGGCTTCACACTTTACCAACACATCTGCACCATATGTACCAACACAAATATACTAAAGATAGTGCCACATAATGCCTCATGCTTTGTGACCCCTGTATATAGGGCCAGGTTGTTTGCCCCTTTTACATAGTGCGTCATGCTCTGTGCCCTGTGTAAACATACTCACCTGTAACTGGTCCCGCGATGCGCCGTTTGTGTCACAAAAGTCACTGAATGTCAAGGCAGCGAGGTAATTGTCCCCTGGGAGCCCAAAACCTGCAATGCAATACAATGCTGGTGTCCGTGATTTGCTGTCAACAACACAGACGTCACACGGGCGTATGAATACGGCCTTAACAATAGTTTTCCACTGATAAAACTTGTGTGAGTTTAAAGGGTCACCAAGTTTGCAAGAGCCTTTTGATATATCATAGAGGCATATCAAAAGTTTTGATTAGTGGAGGTCTGAGTGCTGAGACCACCCATCGATAGCTAAAATGAAGATATCGCATATGAAAAGTCTTTTGAAAACTCAGTGACCCTTTAAAGGTGTTTTTCGAGATACTGATAACCAATTGTCAACAGAGGGACCCCCGCTGATCATCTGTTTTGAGAAGGTATTGATGCTCCTGTGAGAGCTGCGGCCTTCTCTGTTCTTACCAAGCACAGCGCCGTACATTGTATTTCGGCCTTGCCTGGTATCGCATTCAGCCCCATTCACTTCTATGGGCTGAGCGCAATACCAAGCACAGCCACTATACAATGTTCGGGGCTGTGCTTGGTGAGCTATGACAAAGACACAGCGATCACAGAAGTCCCCGTACCTTCCAGGGTTGCCAACCGTCCAGAAATTTCTGGACAGTCCGTAAAAATAGGTGACTTTTTTCCTGTGTCCATGAAAAAAAATATATGTGTCCGCGATTTTTTTGAGGCTGGTGATACCTGACTAGATTATTTTGGTGGTAATTATCATCATTTTTCAGCTCACAGTAAATGCTGGTGATAAGTTCTTATCAGTATACTGAGCTATAGACATGGATTACTTATAATCTTTATCATTATTTTTGGTTTTCCAAACTGTCCATAAAAAAATATTGTCTGTCCGTGATTTTTGGATAAGTTGTCCAGAAAAAAGAAAAATTCTGGTTGGCAACCCTGGTACCTTCTCAAGACAGCTGATCATTGGGAGTCCCAGTTGTCGGACTCCTACCGATGAGATACTGATGACCAATCCTGAGAATAGGTCTTCAGTATCAAAATATCAGAAAACCCCTTTAATATTGCTTGTGTGCATGAGCCTCTAGGGCAAGGATCAGCAACCTTCAGCACGCCAGTTGGTGTGAAACTACAACTCCCAGCATGCACACTTACTCTATTATTCTTGTAACTCCCATAGAAGAGAAAAGAGAATTCTGGGAGTTGTAGTTTCAGAACAGCTGGAGTGCCGGAGGTTGCTGATAGGGCCTCATTTATCAAAATTAACAGGAACATCACCAAATAATCACAGTACAGCATTCTTTTTTTAAAGCAGTTTGCAAAATCAAAGATGATGTTTGAGTATTTAAAGGGTTTTTTTGGGGACTCAAGTATTATTAGACTAAGTCACCAATAAGTACTGGATAGGATAAGTTGCCCATAGCAACCAATCAGATCCCAGCTCTTATATGTCCAGTGCCATTTAGAAAATGGAAGAGATGATGTGACTGGCTGCTATAATATCACCTCTGGGATGTGATTGGCTGCGCTGTGCAGTAGTTTGTATCTCCCGTGCTGTCACTACACGTATATTACTACAGCCATATGCATATTACACGCAGGTGCTGTCTGCACACTCCTGTCAGCACTAGCTCCATAGATATGCTGCAGCCTGCCAGTGTAAAAATAATTACTGTCATCTGATCCATTTCACCCAGAGCCAACAGCCAGCGGAAATGTCACTCCCTCATTCCAGACAGGAACTGCCAGCCCTGCTCCTTATAGGGCGCTTCCTGGCCGCCATGGACGGAACTTCCGCAGCCCATACATGGAGCGGACTTCCCTCGCACTTGGCTCCCAGAGCAGAGGTTACACACAACGGCCGCGTATGACACGTCCCCTGTGCTGAGCGGCTGCCAAACTGCAGTGTGTACAATGTGTAGGAGCTGCCGTAATAACACGGGCTTCCTCACAGCCCGGAATTCTCCTTCTGTACTCTGCACAGCCCTGTCCGCTAGGATTTTACACGGGGACAAACTAATACTGGTCCACAGTTCAAGACATTTATGAGGCTTCTTTATCTGCAAGAAAAGTTGCATATCATTCAGTTTTTGTTGGAAAAAACGGAAATTTCCAGTAATGTTTGCCTCATGTTTGCACCATTTCGCCCACAAAAAGAAAGTATGATAATAAATGAATAGTACACCATGCCAGGGCTGACATGTGGGAAAATTATTAAAGGGGTCATCCAGCTTTTTAACGTTTTTTGGCGCCAGGGTTGTCAACTGATAGTGTGCAAAAATAAGCAACTTTTTTCCTGTGTCCATGAAAAAAATAGAAGTGTCTGTGATTTTTTTAGGCTGGTGGTACCTGACTAGATTATTTTGGTGGTAATTAGGGATAAGCGAATTGACTTCGGATGTTTCATCCGAAGTCGATTCGCATAAATTTCGTTGTAATACTATACGGATCCGGCTCTGTACAGTATTAGAATGTGTTGGCTCCGATGAGCTGACGTTATTACTTTGCGAAGTTGAGCCAGATTCATGAATTAATTATTACTGTAAAAAAACCTTGATACCGAACTCGGGTTCTGTTCCAAGTGGTACCTTGGAACCGAACCCAAGTTTGGTATCAAGGTTTTTTTACAGTAATAATTAATTGTCCAGCATAGAAGGTAGAAAGTACACTAAATCTAGAGAAGGAATTCTCAGAGCCTCTTTCATATAAGACATTTACTAAGCATGTTGCACCAGAATTATGGTGTAAAATGCGCCAAAAACAATGGCATTTTTATTTGTGCCAAATATGTTTTCTCCAGAATTTTTACCATAAAGAATGCATCACACGAGGAATGAGTTATAAATGTCAGTGGGCGGGGCTATCAAATTGGCGCATATTACATAGCATTTATCATCCTCTTATCGGGAAAAATGGCTCAAATTGTTGCAGAAGATGCATTTATGGCAGAAAGATGTGACTTTTTGTCAAAAAGTCGCATTTATGAAAAGAAAACCAACTCGTGGGAACAAGTGATAGGTAAGTAATAAAACAGGATAATAAAAATGAGCTAAACAGGGTTTTGTCAGTTAATTCACATTCAACAAAAATGTTCCGAGTCTAAGACCAAAGTCACAATTTACCAGTGGAAATGTTGCAAATATGCTTCAAAAGTCGCAAGTGTGGTCTGACAGGGTAGGCATTTCTGCTTTAAAAAGTTTCATTTTTGTGCTATTGGCATTAAAATGTTGTATATCAAGAGAAATAGGTGAATAATAAAGTTTATATTTAAAAAAAATCACATTTTAAAAGTGACGTGCGCCTTGTGATATATGAGATGAAACAAATCACCACTTGTTTTAGTTTTGTTTTTTCTGTTCATGGAAGAACAAGAAATGTGAAAAATGTAGTGCATTGGATCCACATAGTGCTAATGTGAAGCCCTGCCTACTTTTCTGTCACATGTCAAAATATGGTTTTTGGGGCAAACACAAACATATATGTCCAAAAATGTCTATTGTTCGATCACATTATTACTTCACACCTGCATTCATCTATCTTCTAGCAAACAGTCCTTATCACAGTTCAATGTTCATATTATCCTTAAAGAAGAACTCCCACAAAATTTTTTATTCTCTGACCTGTTAGAAAGGTGCATGATGTAATCTATAGTGAATGCAATCTTCTCATCAGAGACGGCATTTCTGAGTTATCCCCTCTCTTCTAATTGTAGTTGGGTCATGTGACCAACTCCCTGACCTCCAACTGACCCAGGACAGAAAGCCAGTAACTGCTCTATTCATTCCTATGAGACTGAAAGTGAGGCTCCCATAGGAATGCATAGAAAATTAGACTTCCTGTCCACACATAAGATGCTGTGTCAGTTGGTGGGTCTGATTGCTGGTCACATGACACAGATGAGAAACATCAGGGAGATATAACTCACAAATACAGACACTAGTAAGAGAATGACATTCACTACAGATTATATTATGTAAATTTTTAGCAGGACATGGAATAAAAATTTTTGCAGGAGTTCTTCTTTGAGATTCTGGTTCCTGGCTCTTTCTCCATATTTCTGCTCTTCTGTAAACTGTCTTGTCAGAAACCTATGACAAAAACGCAGTTTTACATTCAAGAGGTTGTCTGCTTTAGAAAATACCCTAATCTTCTTATCAGCATTAAAGGTCCTATGTCATCTCAGTCTTTGATGGCATATCACTAGGATATGCCAACAAAGTCAGACAGGTGCAGGTCCCACCTCCGAGATTCGCACCTGTCTCCAGAAATGGCTCATAAAAGAGAAGGAGAATAAACCTCACTCTGTGGGGTTAGATAGAGGGATGGGGCTCCCCTGGTCCCCCTGTCCTACAATCCAATTGGTTGCCGTGCAGCCTGGGGCCTTGTGAAGGTTTCCAAGCCTGTCATGGCTTAGTGCCAGTAAAGCCGTGCCTGAGGCACAGCTTCACAGGCAGAATCAAATAGACCACAATAGTATTTTATTGCGGTCTATGGGATAAGAGTGCAAAGATCACATGTTGAAGTCCCCTAATGAGACTAAAAATTACTGTGTAGAAGGAAATAAAAGTTAAAAAAAAAACACAAAAATATAAAAAATTAAAATCACCTCCCTTTCTCAATTTTACATATTAAAAAATCAACAATAAAACAAATAAACTATGGCTGTGTCCGGAAAAAATTCAAACTATGAAAATATAAAAGATATTTTCTTGCAAGGTAACTGCCCTACATGCAACATCACGCTGCCAGTGTCAAGTCCTGCACCTGGCTACAGCGGCCCGCACACCACCAGCGAGAGTGGTCCAGTTAGTGCACACTGTAACACCCTGTAGGGCCATCCGTGATGTTCAGGGACAAACTCATTACAAGCACAATGGCAGCAATGTGGGGAGGTAGTGGCCAGTCCGCACAAGCCACTATATTCAGGGCCCAGGACAAAACATCCAAGGCTCTTCCGGCTATATGAGCAGAAAGCTTCGAATTATGGCTCTTGGAAGCCGGAGAAGGAAAAAAGAAAATTAGGCCGTGTCCCAAAAGAGTTAAACCCAAAAAGTTCTATTATAGTCACATCCTTTCACAAAACATTATTCCAATAGCCTTCTGGCTTGTCCAGGTGACCGTTAGCAAACTGCAGACCGGCAGCAATGATCTTTTTGGAGAGCAGCCGCTTTCTCCTTCGTTAATGAGGCACAGACCCAAGTTCAGCTTTGAAGTTTGAAACAGTGAAGTATGCGCAGAACTGAACTATAACGTCACAGGCACAAGACTAAAGCCTCATTCACACGTCAGTGTTTTTCACGGTCGTGTGCTGTACATGTTCTCCATGGACAGCACACGTCCCCATTCATGCAGATAGCACGTATATACACGTGCAGGCGGCCCTTTAATCTCAGCGCAGATCAGCGCTGGGATTAAAGCTCTTGCTCCTGCAGTCTAGCAGGAGCAGGTCGGGTCCCGGCTCACAGACAGAGTGGGGACCCTGAGGAGAAGACAGGAGCGGTTTATTACCGCTTCTGTCTTCTCAGCCGGAGGACAGACGTACCTGGGCGTATGGTGGAGCAGGAAGGAAGCGGCAGGGGGCTGTTTTCCCCTGTAACTGGGGCTCCTGTGGATACAGTGGGAAAAAAAAGTGTTAAAAAAAAAAAAAGTCAATGTCCTCCAGAGGTCTTTTAATGAACTCCTGGGGGACATATTA
Organism: Rhinella marina; assembly: GCA_900303285.1. NCBI lineage: Eukaryota > Metazoa > Chordata > Amphibia > Anura > Bufonidae > Rhinella > Rhinella marina. The sequence goes on from ONZH01023001.1 coordinate 616,596, forward strand.
TTTGTCAAAAATAAATAAATATATAAGTGAAAAAAATTTTTTTTAAAAAACAAAAAACACGCAGTCGCCAACGGAAACAGTCACCATAGTCGCCCCGTTCAATAAAATCTATACATGTTATATATCAAAACGATCGTCATCAAATAGGGAACCCATTGCAATAATTAATTTGTGTGTCAGTTTTAATATTTAAAAAATAAAAATCTATAATTAAAAATAATTACTTTTTTAAATAAGAATTAGTGGTTTTAGTCCAAATTACACCTAAAAAAATATAAAAAATCTTTAAAAAAACATTCTAATAAAAAGTCCTAAGTGTCAAGTAAAAAGAAATTGCAAAAATGTTTTCGTATTCAAACAAAAAAAAAATTAGGGTCACTAAACCACCATGTGCCCAAATCACAAAAAGTTGCCTGGACATTCAGGCCTTTTATAGGTCCGGTCATGAAAGGGTTAAAAAACAAGCTATGTGGACAGAAAAAAAAAAAAGTTATGGCTCCAGGAAGGCAGGCAGTGAAAAACAAAAACAGAAAATTGCCCAGAGCTGAAAGGGTTAAAAGGTTGCTCTGAAGGATTTTATGTTCCTTAGCCTCCTGTTCCTCTGCACTGCTGTGGTGTTTGGATGGAGGGGGAAAGCTAACCTCTGTTGCGTGTACCCATGTCTTATGGAGTGTGACAGGGATCATGATGTACTTTGGTAAAGTGAGGAAAGCAGGGAGACTAAACAGAATGTGCAGTTCTCTTTGGCGTACAGTGCAGCACCAGGAGTCTCATGTGAAGCTGCGGTTGGAAGTAATATTTGCTATGCATGGTCACACAACAAAGTATTGACATATCGAGGACATAACGGAGTCTTATCAAATTGATAAGAATTCAGCTTAAAGCGAGTCTATCACCTCCAACAAGCCCTAATTAGTACAGTAATTCATGCATAGAACACCTGCCACTGACTTCTAATCAGTAATTTGTGTGTCAATACGCACCCGCATTTTCCCGCTGTGCATCTGCATACCAGCAATAGAATGCATTGAGAGGACTCCTGTGCATTCGCACATACTGGAGAGGACTCCAGAAGAATACATATTACTGAGTCAATGGCAGGTGTTCTAAACATGTGTTATTGTACTTAATAGGGCTTGCCAAAGGCGATAGATTTTCTTTAAGTTGAATTTGATAAGACCTCTTTGTGTCCTTGATAAGTAAAAACTTGGTTGTGTAACAGATTCCCTTTAACGGGAATGTGTCATTAGTTTTATGCTAAAACACTAGGATGACTGATGGCCTCTTCCTATAGCGATCCTCAACATGGATCCAGATTATCCAGATCTCATAAATATTAGGACTTCATGGCACGTGATTGTATTGACTGGACTCCAGTGCTTGGCTGATCCAGCATTTTATTTAGGGTCACTAGGATAGGCTTCCTTCAGAAAGAGCAGCATAAAACTGACGGCAAATCAGTTGATCACTCTGGAGTGCAGAGATACAGACTACAGATCCAACCATCAGACAGCTCCTCTGATGGATTTCACTGTGAGAAAACAGCAGCCTGCGTTGTATGTGAAAAGGTGTAGCCTGCAGAGGTCTAATATAGAAATTATGGATATTTTTATAAGCATAAAATACGTACAATGCAGTACTACAAAAAATCCTTCCTTATGCACAGTCGGTCTACCTAATGCTACTTTCACACTTGCGGTAGCCTTTTCCAGCAGGCTGTTCCGGAGCCTGCCGGATCCGTGCTACCGCTAGTCCACTGTGCCACCGGAGGTCTGCTCCGGCTCTATTCACTGCAATGGGGGTGGGCCGGACACCTCTCAGCATGTTTGCCTTGCTGTGGCCGGACCTCCGGCCTGCCCCCCATTACAGTGAATGGGGCCAAAGCGGACTTCCAGCTGCACAGTGGACTAGCAGTAGCACTGATTCGGCAGGCTGTTCCCCCACCAGAGCAGCCTGCTGGAAAAAGGCTACCACAAGTGTGAAAGTAGCCTGAGGCTTCATTCACATCTCCATTTGGTAAATCTGGTAGACTGTTCCGGCAGAGGAACAGACTACTGTAGTTACCGTATCCGGCATAGCCAGACACTTCCAGATGCCCATTCACCATAAAGGGATCTGTTGACTTTCCGACAGATAAATACTGCTGCATGTAGCGGTATTTTTCTGGCAGAAAGACATCATTTAAGCCATAAAACCGCCAGATCCCATTATAGTGAATGGGAATTCGCCAATGCCGGATACGGTAAATCCTCTGCCGGAACAAATAACCGGATTTATCAAACGGATGTGTGAACCTAGCCTTATAATTTGTAGAGTTGGAAAAAGCTGAGTGAAGGCACGCTGCATCTCCTGTCACTCCATGGAGACTGACAACCATCTGGGTAAAAACTGGTATTTGCATCTGCTCTTTCACTTCATTAACTGGGGCCCAAACGTCTGATAACCCCCTTAATGTGTACTGATTATATGATGTAGCAGTGTGGTGCCATTAAATCAATGTATTTATCATTTTAATTGTCTGATTTGCATTTTGTTACAGAATTAATGAGATTCATGTACAGTATGTATCCGCGGGGAACCCCTTGAAATATTGTGTAAAATGCTTATGACAAAGTTCTAAATAGGAGCAAATAATGATGTGACAAGTGAAGTGGGTGATATGGAATGGTACAGAGGAAATTGATGTTTCAGAGCAGCTAGAGCAACTGTAATAAAATAAATATGTCAGCCAGAAATAGACATTTATCATCAGATTCAGCCAAAAAAAAATTTGACATTATATATTTTTTCTTTTTTTGGTAATTGCTACAATTACCTTTCAATCTTTGTCACTATAGCAACAGGGAGCAATGGTGCCACCTACTGTTAGACAGAAGTACTGCAATAATTCATTAGTCAATCCTGCAGAGGTTAACTGCCTCGGAATTAAACATTTGCCCCTGAGTCAGGTCAAAGACATGTTGCTATAGGTAGTTCACAGCTCAGCAACCAGAAGCAGAGTTGATGATAAAGGAAGTGAATGGAGAAGGATCTGCCATAGGGATCACTAAATAATCCTGCCTTTATTGTCTTAGAATACAGAACAGTCTGTACCGTGTGCAGCAGTGATTTTTATCTGAAAACTTATACTGCGTTCACCAGGATGCAAATGCAACTCTCAGCAGTAGGCAATGTACCTGAGTAAAGTAGCTGGCTTTCAATCATTTTTATGTTAGCTTCTTCTGTTGGGTCTGCTGCTTGGGAGTAATTCAAGTCCTAGTCCACACCTTAACGCCTGAGCCTGAACTTGACAATCTATCATATTTGACAGAATGTCATACTCCTGCTGTTGTCATGTGGAGTCCTTTTATTAGAAAATTCAGCTCAAATCAGCTTGCCATTTATTTATATTACTGATCTTTTGTGATGGCGGAGATTACATTTGTTGCCATGGCAACTTAACTCTAGTACCGTACATAAAGCTGTGTCGAACCGACTCCCCCACCTGGCTCAGAAAATGGAGCAATGAAATAACTGACATGGAATGTAACCTATACAGATAAGAGCTCAGATCATGTATCAATAATGTCAGAGGGACAAGTGGCAGTGCAGTATACCGTTATTAAAAAGGGCATCCACCTAAACAGCGTCTTCTAAAGTGTCCTAAAAAAATAACTCAAGATGATGGTGATGTTAAAGTGCTATCAAATGAACCCATTACCTCTAAATTAAGGAGCTGCAAGGCTCTGTGTGGTATATGGAGTCCCAAGGCAAAAAAAAAAGTATTCTGCACGGTGTCCTTTTTTTCTACTAGTCCTCTGCATTGGAAAGCACAGTCTGCTGCACTTTGTATACAGGTACCTATGTTGGGTAAATGGAGCCCTACGTTTTACATTTAACGTATATATTGTAAGCCTTTTCTGGTGTATACACAGAGTACAATGCATTTTGTAAGTCTTCAGAGTAAGCCCTTTCACATTTTGTCGTGTCCTTTTGCTCAAATAATCAAGTTTTCCCCCATCATTCTGCACAAGGACTCTGGTTGGTGCCTAGATGCAGAATGATGGGCTGTGATGGCCATTTTCAGAACCATTGCAGACTATGGGGCTATTCACCATTAATGGTAAGGGAACAGTAGCCATCAAAAAAAGGACATGTCCTACCTTTCACAGCTAGACGGACCCTATTGAAATCAATGGGACCATTTTTAATGACCGCTCTGATAGGAGTGCACTTGTCTAACAGCCATTAAAACAGGTACACTAGTGAAAAATGGCCTTTCAGGGGATAAAAAATAATAATAATACTCACCTCATCCATTTGCACATGCTGGGACTCACTCCTCACAGGATGCAGAAGGAGCTGACGTTCCCAGCGAGGTGACATCAGTGTTTTTGTCTGCTCATTCACAACTGATATAATAAAATTGATGTACTATAGCAACGTCAAAAGAAAGATGCTTACAATAAAGAAAACATAAACATAGATATTTCACTTCTCAAAAATGATGCCACCTTCTCCAAGTAGCTTTCACATCAGTCCTGTGTGATAGGCAGTGTGCTCTGTTTATCCGTAGTGAAAGCCACTGGATTGATATAGCAGAAGATGGCATTAAACAGTTTTTTGGTTGTAGTAACATTGCAGCATCATTTTTTTGTGGTACGGTATTTCTTTGTATAAGTTTAATGGACATAAGTGACATTTCTGACCACCTGCTCCAATGTACATTGGAAACGCATACGTGGGGTGGTTATTCATTTTTGCTTAGTGTTGTAAACAAAAAAACATAATCTGAATACAAACTCATTCTCTTTGGCCAGTGTATTTCGTGGCCCATAAATTAGTGTAATCTACAGATACAAATGTACTTTAGTAATGAAGGATGTAAAAATAGACACAGGTCCAAGGCAGAACAAGAGCCTATGGCCATGCCACAGATAAAAGGCTTGATCCTAGGATTACAACACTCACTGGCACCTGTATCAATGAAGTATAACTGGCATTGGGCAGGGTCTGGTCAGGACCATATCATAAATAATTAGCAGTAATGTTTAGCTGGATATTACAATAGCCATGTGGTTAATAGGTCTGAAATGTGTGCGATATGAAATGAAAACCCAGGCTGATGTCCTACCACTCATATTATAAGCTCCAACAAGGCAGCAGGTTTACAACAAATATACTGTCACACATACATTGTGGGGGAGATTCATCAAAACTGGTGTAAAGTAGAACTGGCTAAGTTGCCCATAGCAACCAATTAGATCCCACCTTTCATTTTGCAGAGCTCCTTTGGAAAATAAAAGGTGTAATCTGATTGGTTACTATGGGCAACTAAGCCAGTTTTCCTTTCCACCAGTGTTGATGAATCTCCCCTATGTGTACTGTGACACAATTTTGATGTATACTTTCTGCATTTTAAGATATCTGCTTATTGTCCTCACCCCTGCGCCCGTCACACGACCACGACAGACCTATCGGCCGCTTTCACATGAGCGAGTTGCACCATCCGGACTCGGTGCGTGAGTATAACAGAGCACCCGGCCTGACCTTCTAGCACTGCAGGATCGCATAGCATTGTATTGATTTAGGATGCTATGTAAGTAACCCTTAGGCCCCATTCAGATGGCCGTATTTTTGCGGCTCCACATTATTGCGGACCCGCAATAATACGGGGGCTGCCTGGCGTGTGTTCCGCACACTCGGAACACACGCCGGGCGTCCCCATTCAAAATGCCTATACTTGTCCGTGCTCCCCGCTCCATAGAGGTGAATGGGGCTTATATTGCGGAATAGATACAGCCCCATTCACACGGTCGTGTGAATGGGGCCTTACAGTTCTGGAATGTATTAGATAACAGTGACAGCATTATGGCAGTGTTATCCAATACATTCCAGAACTGTAAGGGTTAATAATGCTATGCGACCCTGCAGTGCTAGAAGGTCAGGCCGGGTGCTCTGTTATACTAACGCACCGAGTCCGGACGGTGCAACTCGCTCATGTGAAAGCGGCCATCTACTTGAAGTAAACAATGGATGTTCCTATTGTATGACAGCAAGCAGAAGAAATCTGGAAACAGCGAGGAATTTTTCTACAAAGTATATTGGAACATTGTATAACCTTTCATCATATAATGAATTATGTATGTTTTCGGAAATAAGAATACCCCTTTAAGTAACACGCACATTCTCCATGCATGTAAATGAGAGAACACACTTTCTTGACTTCTATTTTATGTACAGTTTTCCCTGAAGCCTCAAAAATGAAGACATGTTACAATTCTATATTTACTGTTCTACCATCTTTTCCTGGTAACAAAGGCCAAGGTATAATTAATCAAGATGGCACGAAGAGTAAATGCCGCCTTTATTTCATGTTGACTACCTCTGTACAGCACTGTGTAGTACTAGAGAATGGGTGGAGGGGAGACTGAAGCAGATCTCTGAAATTCCAGCATCCACCAGAGACATGCAGAGGGTCTAGAGAAAAGCACAGCTAAGCATTGCTAGCAGGAATTCTGCAAGATGCTGGAGAATGACCTAGATCTACATTTCCCACGTGTGACTCTGGCATAGGATCATAGCACGCTATACTCTTTGTGTAGTCTTGGCTTATTACTTATATGAACATTCTTATACCCATATTTTATACCCTCTAGGCTGTAAGACTAGGTTCACACACTGAGGTTGTGTTTTTGACAGCAGAGGCTGTGTATGCAATACTGGTCAATGGGATCTTACAGAATTTCCATTTATACATTACACTTTTTTCTAGTATTGCAGCCCCTAAACCAGGCTAAGCTCTCAATGTGATATTTCCTCCCCAGTTTGGATCTCTTGTTGCAAATAAGTACATTTTCAAAGCTAAGACAACCCTTCAGGAAGCCAAGTGCACCCCTATAATAGTATATTACTATACACAGTCATGCACAAGAACTGGGAGCCCTGCATTGGTTCAGATTTTGATACATACACAGCTATAAAATAAATGAATTTAAAGGGAACCTGTCACCTGTACTATGCTGCCCCTCACTGAGACTTGCTGTCCCTGTCTCCTGACCATGACTGGTGTATTCTTTCCTTCTACGCATAGGAAAGAAACCTGCTAGTCATGGTCAGGAGGAGAGAGTCAACAAGTCTCATCAGACTCATCTCTGTCCAGCACTAGCACGCTCTGTGAGGTTCTACATGTTAGTCCTATATAAGTACTGACTGCCAGCTTAAATCAGATCCATGAAATCTGTGGGTCTGCCACCATACAATGCTGGCCAGGGTGGTCTGGCTGCCAATTCTGTCAGAGAATGCCGGGAATCGTCTGGACACAAACTGCAGCGTGCAGCAGTTTTTCTCTGGCCAATTCTCGCCATTTTTGCTGGATTGTGGCCGGATCTCCGTCGACCCTTTATAGCTCATGGGGGCTGGCGGGCATTCTGGTTGCATCCGCCAGTGCCAGATCTGGAAAATTATGGCAGGCTGTCCTCTGTTGGAATTGCTGCCGCATATGGGAAATTAGCCTTACATTTGAAAATAGCAACATTTTATGGAATTTTAATACCTTTTTAAAAACATTGAAAAAAGTATTTGACAACTCGACAACCTAATTTGTTTGCAGGATGAACTGTGGTTTTTATTGTGGTATATTTTTTTTATTCTTTTTTTGGGAGGTGAGGTGATTAAAAAAAAACACAAGTCTAGCACTGGAATTTTTAAAATGGGATTTACAGTGTGAGAAAACTGGGACATTTTTGGATAGAGATGCCAATAATTTTTAATTGTTTTTATATGGAAAAGGCTTTTTATTTTTAATATTTTTTATGTATTTAACATTTTGTAATCATTTTTACATTTTCTTTCTTTCAGTATAATGCACTGTAGAGGCAGAGTCAGGATGTAATAGGAGTCATCACAAGGCAGTTCTGGGGGCCTTCACAACCATGGCAATCACTCCGCACCCTACAATTCCATCATGCTGTTGGGGTGTTTGACGACTGGGGTGCTCCCTACCACTGACTAACTGGTCAGCACATGCCACAGCATCTCAGGGGTTAAATGGCCAGGATCAAAGTTAACTCCAATCCCAGCTGCTGCAGGTGGGTTTTACCTGTGTGAGAGTGCTGCCACAGGTTCAGTTTTTTTGATGCAGTTTTTGAAGCCAAAAAGAGAGAAGTAATATCTGTCCTTGATACTTTCATTCCTATTATGATCAAAATCTGCATCAAAAACCTGGATGTGTGGCACCACCCCGAGGTCAGGCAAGAACACACCGCATTATGAATCATTATGATGCCATGGGTCCATGTCATAGGAGCTGCATTCAGGACTAGAAACACCTCTGACACATGGAGCACATTTCTCGCACTAAATATGGTCCCGTGAAATTGGCCATTCTCATGTTTTTTTTTTGTTTTTTTGGGGGAGGAAAAAATAAAACATACAAGGCCACATGTAAAATGAATGACTACAGTATGGTTTTCCATTAAAACAATTGTAGGAACACTTTATACAGTTTCTTACAAAATTTACTATGTGTAAGGGCTCATGCACACAGCTGTTGTTGGCCGGTGCCTGTATTGTGGCCTGCAAACAGCGGGTCCACAATATACAGGCACCGGACGTTTTTGCACGGCATCACAGATGCGGTCCCATTCACTTGAAGGTGTGGTGCGGAACGGAGGCACGGAACCCCATGGAAGCACTACGAAACACTAAAAAGTTGAATGGGTCTGCATCCATCTTTGTCAGCCACATGGATGGAGCCACAACGCACGGAATGGGTGGCACACCTTCGTGTGCATGGGCCCTAATGTGCAAACCCACTGTGCTACCCCTGTCCATATACTCTGTAAAGCAAAAGCAATTTTGTGACAAGAAGGAAAATACAAAAACACAAATTTTTTTTACTAATATTTTATTTCAAAATTCAACATTATTTTAAAAAGTGTATAAGATTTGCATAGAAAATGTATTCCTTACTGAATATTGAAGGTGCCCTCTTTGTTAGAAATGGCAATAAAATACTTGTATTCAGCATTATAGAGAAGACAAATCCATAGAGACAAACAAAAATGTATGTATTAAACCATTTAATTTCACAACATGGAGTTGAGGGTCATGTATAAAAACAGTTCGAATGACACATTTGGAAATGGTTCCACAGGTCCATGTGACCCGTGGAACCAGTTACAACAGCTATCTGCCATTACATCATAAATGTACATGTCACTTGACAGCTGAAGACATCTGTGTTGGCCCCATGTTCATATGTGTTCACATTGCTGAGAAAAATGATGTTTTAATATATGCAAATGAGCATGTAGGTGTAACAGCAACATCTTTGTTGCTCCAAGAGGCTCATTTGCATATATTAAAACATATGTGGAGGCACATATGAACATGGGACCAACATAGATGTCTTCAGCTGCCAAGCGCACATGTAACAGATCAGCCAGTTTCATGGGTACAAATCTGCTGACAGATGCTCTTTAAAGGAGTTGTCTGGGAATAGAAAAAAGGTACATTTTCCACATGCTCCACCATTGAGCTGTATCTGGCAGTACAGCTTATGACTTTTCAAGTGAATGCGGCTGCACTACCAGACACAGTCCATACAAAAAAGAGTCAATGTTTCTGAGAAAAGAAAATGACCTTCTTTTCTTAGTCTAAACAACCCCTTTAATGATGCTGTTTGAAAAGAGGTAGTTCACTGGCTGGTATTTCCTTTTACTAATGCCTACTACCTCCAGTTTTTATAAATGACCCCCAAACCATCATTTCATATTGTTTTTGTGTCTCAGCAACAGACATACTGCTTGAAGATTTACTTAGCGCCATGAACAAGTCTGAAATAAGGCAAATACCTGTAATCATATACAAAAAAAGTATCCTACAAAAGTAAGATTTCCTGCCCTGAGATAGCAGTGCATAAACATATTGGTGAAGTAAGATTATTTGGCATTCAGCACTGCACCTTCCAATATTATGCAATCATTTCTCTGATTACATATAGCTCCAAACTACGGCGTCAAATCAAAGACTAAAAGCGGATTGGTCTGGCACAATCGGCAGGAGAAGTACTGTGTGTTGTGTATGCAGTCGCCAATCAATCACACGGCTCAAGTGATCTTTGCTGGAACAGAAGATGCTTGTTAACACTAAGCGTGTGTGAGAGCGGTCTGGATAGAGAAATAAAATATGAACGCAGGCTCAGGACAAGAGCTATTGTTATACAGCAGCTGAAGGGCTTTATATATTGCGCTATGGCCGACAAATAACTAAAGCACCACCATTGCCTCTCACTGTAAACCTTTAACGCTTTATCCTCCTTCCTGATACAAAGAAAAGCACAATTAAAATGCAATATCTGACCCCAGCCAACAAGCAATGCCAACCTAATGTATACCTATATTTCTAAAGATATTGGGGCGCACCGTTTTTGTATGATACGGGCAGCAGATACAGGAGACGCCATCAGGATTACAGTTTTTAGGAACATTATCATATAAACTATCATTGGTTGCACTAGTCACATTCCTAACCTATCCTGTACAGAGACAGTACAAAAACCTGGTCAATACTTAGAATGTACCCATCACTGACAACCCTCCACCCCCCACACAAACTTTAGGCAGCTGCAGATATACATTTGATGTCCAGCAGTCAGAATGTTTGTATCTAAATGGCATACTTTAGGTTTTTTCTATCTCTTTGAATCATTTTGTGTGATTCTACTACACTGAGTGGGACAGCTTCCTAGTATGATGTTAGCCCTTAGGGCTCATGCACATGACTGTATGTATTTTGTGGTCCGTAAAAAATACCGATGACGCCCGTGTGCATTCCGTATTTTGCGGAACGGAACAGCTGCCCCCTAATAGAACAGTACAATAAAAGGACATGTTCTATTTTTTTGCAGAACGGACATACAGAAACCAAATGCACACGGAGTAACTTCAGTTTTTTATGCTGACCCATTGAAATGAATGGTTCCACATATGGTCTGCAAAAAAAAAAAACGGAATGGACATGGAAAGAAAATACGTTCGTGTGCATGAGCCCTTACTTTGGTGGGTTTTTTTTTTTTTTTTACTTCTCACTCATTCCATGACTCCCACTTCTGCTGTCCCTCACCTGTAACAGATTTCAGTCTCTCACAGACAGAGAGAGACTGCAGCTGCCCTGTAGCCTTGTCTTATGTTTACTCCACTGCAAACAATGGTGGTTATGGCATTTCATACACTATTCCTAAACCAAAGTAAGCTGTCGTAAGATGCACTGGATAATAATGAGTGTTAAGAAATTTGGTGCATCTCTGACTGTGCATGCACCAGAAATTAGCATAAATTATAGTAAATGTGATGGATAAAAGAGGGTGCTGCCCCTCCCAGCTAACCCAGCCCACTTTTGAAAAGTGCCAAGGGAAGTAATATTGCAAATTTCAGTGCAAATACGGTGTGCACCAAAATTCGGGACTTTCATGTGCTTCAATATTAGCATAAATGATTTAGTGAATCCCTCCCCCAATGTTTTTGTGAACCAAGTCTACAAAAAGGCTAAGAAATGGATAGGGGAATTACAAGCTGCTCTAAAGTTAGAAAGATGCCACTTCCTGTCAATATGATATATTACAAATTTTAATACATTCATATGTTGTACTGATTTATGCAAGAAAACAATACTGGTCATTTATGCAGTTTCCCTGGCAGAGATACATGTCTGAGCCTACAAAGATACTGGTTTGATGATACACGTAAACATTCAGCCAGTATTGAGGGTACAACCACACGGTCAGGTTTCTGCACGCAGTTTTGGAAGCCAAACCCAGGAGTGAATTCAAAATAGAGAAGTCGTACCTGTCCTTTATACTTTCTCTCCTTTTATGACACACCCCTGATTTTGGCCTCCAAAACTGCATGCAGAATCTTGACTATGTGATCGTACCCTAAAGGAGCTGACTTAGCACAACTCCATTCTTTTAATTCTCACAATAACAATTTACCTCAGGGTGCCTGGATTCACAAGGATGAAACACCAGTAAGAACCAGTAACCGGAATCTATATTTACTATTTTTGTAAATCATAGACGTATGGCGTAGACCAGTTATTCTTCAATATACCACAGGACATGAGTATCTATACACCACTCAGAATTAAGCTCTGGTGTCTGACTCATACTGTATACATATACACTGAATATACTGAATACCTCCACACGTTCCTCATCTGGCATGATTTTTGGAGTCATTTTCAAACATATAATTTAGTGCAAAAAAGGCAAATTATGTATTGCTGCAGCTGATTTATGTGAAAAATTCCCTTCCCTCAGAAATGAATTCACAGTTTATGTCAATGTCTATTCAAAGATATTCACATGCAATGGACACAAGGGTTAACCTGTAAACATAGTGAAAGGACTACTTCCGACCTTCCGTATTGGGATTGCTCTGCTGGCGCCGTCACTTTAAGATAACATACAGTACATGACAGCAGAGGGAAAATAATGTTATTAAAAGGCATTCAGTTCAATGTTATTCTGCCCCACCTACTGCCAAGTGGCAATTAAAAAAAACACAGCATGTCGTATTCGAGAGCGGCGCTAAGCTGAGATATGTATAAGATCCCTGTTGGTTTGCTCTCAGTTTGCATCCTGTTCTACAAGGTAGATTATCAAAAGAACCTAATGGAACAGCATATTTAACGCACGCAGTGTCATTGTCACTCCACCAACTGAAGCACGTACAGAATTCCAAGATTGTCAATGGTTACAAAAGTTCTAAAAGAAGAACACGGATGTATTGACTTCAAGTTTGTGCCATTTGTGTAGAAAGTCTGTTTGCAGTTCCCAGTGTCCACGTCCCACCACTATGAAAAAAGAAAAACACTTTATAAGTGAAAGCTCTCCAGCTGCTGTGCTGATACAACATTGCCTACTATCACAATACAAGGAATATATGACAGCTGTACATCAGTAGTCATTATCTGTAGACCTCAAATATGGCATTGCTGTGACTAGAGATGACAGAATTCCCTCATTTTGATTCAGATTTGACTAGGCCGAATTAGTTGGGTGATTTGATTCAGCTCCAAATGAAATGGACCTGCAGCTAAAGTGCTCCAGTGGCCCTGAAAATTTGTGGATGTCATGCTAGGATCTCATAAGACTGTATGCAACACCTTTCAAGCTCTTTAACGCCAAGCCAGCATTAGTAATCTTAAAGTGACAGCAACATATATGACTGTGGGTAAAATCATAAACAAACAATGACTATATGTGGACACTACTTTATCCCCTTTATCTTCCTCGGAGATTAGATGCCGTGATCACACGTGATCACGGCATCTAGTTGCGTCTCAACCCGGAAGCATTCGCTTCCGGGTGGTGTACAGACACCCCGTGTGGCCAATCGGGGTGTCTGTACACCATATGAAAACTGTAATCCTCGCTGGTGAGGATTACAGTTTTCAAAGTGCAATTCTTATTCTGGCCACTAGATGGCAGGCCAGGATAAGAAATGAGCAATTCATGGATTTCTGAGTCTATAAAATCCATAATTGCTCATAAAGAAAAAAAAAAAAGCCACAATATATAAGCCCATATTTGAGCTTTCCAATAGTAAAAAAAAATAAAAAAAAAATGTTAAAAAATATATAAAAAATAAAAAAGATGTAAAAGTTCAAATCACCCCCCTTTCCGTATAAGTAAAAAATAAATACCTAAATAACAATAAATATAGACATCATGGGTATCACCGTGACCGAAAACGCCCGTACTTTTAAAATATAAAAAAAAAATTCCAATACGGCGAATTGTGTGGCGGAAAAAAGCGTCCAAATGGCGATTTGCCGGTTTTTGTCGCTTTTTTTTCTAAAAAAAAATTAAATAAAAAGTGATCAAAAAGTCATACACACCCCAGAATGGTATCAATAAAAACTTCAGATCGTCCCGCAAAAAATGAGCCCCCATACAGCTCTGTACACATAAATACCAAAAAGTTATAGGGGTCAAGATTTGACAAGGAAAAAAAAAAAAAAAAAAAAGGGCAACTTTCTAATTATTTTATCACTATGAAAACGCAGGAAAAACTATACATATTAGGTATTGCCGGATTCGTACTGACTTGTAGAATGAAAGTAATGGATCAGTTTTAATGCACATCGAATGCTGTAAATAAGAAACCCGTAGAACTGTAGCGGAATAGCGTTTTCTTTGCAATGTCACCCGGTTTGGAATTTTTTTCCCGCTTCCCACTACACCATATGCAATATTAAATGGTGGCGTTGGAAAGTACAACTTGTCCCGCAAAAAACAAGCCCTCATACAGCTATGTGAACAGAAAAATAAAAGAGTTATGGCTGTTTGAAGGCAGGGAGCGCAAAACGAAAATGCATAACCGAAAAAAGCTCCGGGCGCGAAAGGGTTATGCACAACAACACGTGCAAACATAATGTATAATGTAAACTGCATTACTGCTATACTTAATATATAAAAATTACAAGCTATTTGCACATATTTTTAATAAAGAATATGTTGGGCCCATCTACCAGCGATGGTGGCTTCTAGTAGACAGGAATACATTGACAGTCTTGTCTCTCCTGGGCTTTTGGTTTACAATTTTCAGGGCAATGTAGAATCCAGCTATGGATCCAGCTACTCTGATTAAAAGCACCAAGCAGATGGACGGGAGTGCATGGTTTCAATAGGGAAAGAAATTCCCAGAAATATATAATGCAAAACTGTAAGCCAGCACCTCCAAGCTATGTATAAAGAGAGTTCAGCACCTTAACTCTCTTCATATGTACTTTGCATTTTGGCCAATGTGTATACACATGCACCTTCTGGGTTAAGTGATTCTCCTTCTTCATCTTTCCTGTCCTCTGATCTGAAAAATGGCTAACTCCATTTTGAGAAATTTGCCCACAATTTTTTGAAAAGTTAAGTTGAATTTGATTAGTTTACAATCAATGAATTCATCTCTAGCGGTGATCATACTTTATATTCACCACTCTCATCCAAATATTACATTTTTAGGGGTAACACATTGTGCTACTGCCTTTTTTGAGCTTGGATCAGTATAGGCTTCCTTTAAACAAATGCATCTGTACGATGCCCTATCAAGGATGAATCAGTGATCACAATTTGAATCCCCTGTGATACCTCCTTCCTGTCAGCGGGAGAGTGCAACTGAGAGGGTGATACCTTAATTAGATCTGGAGTGGGAGGGTGGGCTTTCTAAGCAGGGATTCAGGAGAGGAGAATAAATGGGAGACACAGTTTCCTCAGCTTCTGCTCTAGGCAAGCGGGATCACCAGATTTTGGAATCTGCGCCATATAAAGACGCAACATGAAAATGTGAAAAACTGGACAAAGGGTAAGGACACATGAGGCATGAGTGAGCATGCCTCCAGCAATTTCTGGCTCTATTAAACCCTCTACAAAGGAAATAGATCGTGTGAGTTTTCAAAAGCATAATGATGAGTTTACTTTCCGTTTCAGTTTTGTAAGATCTCTGCTCTACTTAAGTCAAACACAATGCAAAAGCACTCTGCAAACACAGAATATATGAAATAATGCCATCCTCACTGTATGAATAAATTAGAGGTTTTTAGAAAATATATTTTGATCAAAATGATTTGTGCCCACCCACTACAGCAAGGTGACCTCTTTTGGACAGGAAGCCATGCTAGATGGTACCTCTTTTGATGGCAGGCTCATATATTCTATGTTTGCAGAGTGCTGCTGCGTTGTATTTGATTTTGTATCTGCCACGGATCTGAACATTAGGATGTACTGACTAATTTTATTTTTTGTCTTTGCAACTTTTTTTTTTTTTCCCCAAGGGATGAAATTCATATAATGGACAAACCAACTCATTAAAGACGTAACTCTGATAACTGTACAGTAACCAGTCCTGCGCCTGTGTGTAAAGCAAAACCAGGACAGGTCTTTATCCCCTGGAAGTAAAAAACAATGAAGGATTCTACTGAATGACTGCAAGCAGAGATTTTGAAAACAGCAAGGAATTGAGACAGAACGTATACTGAAAATTTGAATTTCTTTTCATTATACAATGAATAACTTATTTGCTGAAACTATAATCCTCCTTCAGTACCTGAAAGGACTCATAGAGGGCAGGGGCATATGTTAACAGTTATTTCTCAGCCCCCATAAGAGGCACTTTGTCTGGTGAGTGGGCACACTCAGTCCAGAATTAAGAGGGCATCTATAATATGCCATAGTATAAATGAGATTGTCCCCGTGACAGAACTCAAAAGCTCTTTATACTAACACTTTTTAAATTCATAAATGTCCAGCTGCTGCTAAAAAAGCTGCATTTAAAGCACTAATTTTATGTTCCAGAATTTCATCTCAGTTTGGTATAGGTAACTACACCTAAAATACATAATCCTCTTTATACTTTTCTTTACAGTAGATTATCTGTGCGGCCCCTTTAGATTTGAAAACTAAAATGAATCAGTGGGCACCAATTTCCAACAAGCTTACTTTGACATGGGCTCCGGAGGTTACTAATAGTTTACTGTTGGGTGAAAAGTGGATATCTGTCACCCAGCCGTCAATTTTATTCACAGATGTCTCAAGGCATTGTCTGAGAAGTTCTCCACTTAGCACACTCCAAATCTGCCAAGTAAGAAAAAAATGATTTATTACTTACATAGCTGCAAAACACAATGCAGATTGCATATACATACATAGTGTGTGAAGAATGTTTTATTGGTGATTTCCATCATTGATCGTGAGCCAAAACCAGGAGTGGATCCTAAGGAGTGGATAAGGTATAACAGAAAGATTTACACCTATTCTGTGTTTTTGACCAGCTCCTGGTTTTGGCTCCCAATCACTGATGGAAATCACTGATCAAACATTGACTGTGAATCAGACCTAATTAACATTTTCCAACTGGTAAGGCTACTTTCACACTGGCGGCAGGCCTGATCCGGCAGGTGAAGGGTGCTGCCGGATCAGGCCTGCCGCAGTGACATGTGTGGAGCCGGAACCGCGCTCCGGCCCCACACATGTCACACAGTACATACATACACATAAACATAAACACACATATAGACATACAAACACACATACATACTTACATGCTCCCGGCAGGTCTTCGGAGCGTCGGAGGGACAGGACGGCGCGCACAGATGACGATTCCACCAGGCGCCCAGCAGAGGGCGCTGTGGGGAATCGCCACCTGTGCGAGCCGTCCTGTCCCTCCGACGCTCCGAAGACCTGCCGGGAGCATGTAAGTATGTATGTGTGTTTGTATGTCTATATGTGTGTGTATGTTTATGTGTATGTCTGTGTCTGTATGTGTCTATGTGTAGCCGGATCCGTAATGAACTCCATTGAAAGTCAATGGAGAGCGGATCCGGTTACCATTATGGTCACACCAGACGGATCCACCCCCATTGACTTGCATTGGGGGTCATTCCGGATCCGTCTTGGTGCGGATGCCTGGACCGGAGAGAAAACCGCAGCATGCTGAGGTTTGCTCTCCGGTCTGAAGACGGAACGGAATGCTTTCAGGAGCATTCCGTTGTCTTCAGTTCAGTTTTGTCCCCATTGACAATGAATGGGGACAAAACTGAAGCGTTTTATGCCGGTATTGAGCCCCTATGACGGAACTCAATACCGGAATTTTAAAACGCTAGTGTGAAAGTAGCCTAACACAAAGCCTCCCTCTCTCACCACCTGCAAATGGTTGAGGACCAGTGGTCTCCCTTCATCAAACTTTTGGGAAAATGCGTATGTGCTCTGGCATTTGCATAGCCTGTCATCCACATCAAGATCTCAAATTCTATGGTTGCAGGAAGTTCAAAAACCTGATGGCCACACATTCCCCTAGACCCCAGGAGGGACCACTATATGGGTATATTCACATGGAACGGTAAATTGCAATGTGAATACAATTACATGCAGAATTTGTTGCAAAGTCCACCAGTTGCATTGTAATTTAATAGACATGGAGTGGATTCAAAATGGTCACTATAGGTCAGTTTCTGTGCTGATTCTGCGTGGATTTTTCCATTCTTTTAAGACCAGGCTAAAAACTGGAGTGTGTGCATTTAAGAGAGTGAAAGAACAAGTGCACCCTACTCATTAAGTGAGTTTTCCATCCCCAAGTGATTTTCAGGTGCCTTCTGATCACAACTCCAGGGGTTCTACACACCTCAGGTTTTCAAAGTACCCAACCTAATAGCACTGATCATGAGAAGCCAGGTTACCTACAGGTAGCCACTGGGCCAGCCTGTGTACATCTAGGTCTGAACCTCCTTGTGCATCATGCACCTACTCAGTGCCCCCTTAAAACATCTCAAATGAACAGACACTATATTTACATACCATTATTTCACCATTGTCATCACCGGTGGCTAAATAGTGGTTGTCAGATGAAAAGTTGCAGCATCGCACACAGCTCTGATGACCTCTCAGTTCATGTAGAAGAGATAATCCAGCAAAACTCCAGATCTGAAACGCAACAACAAGACATTATGCCATGTACTGTATCATTTATCCATCCTCATCATCAGAATTTCACACAAGTCCTAACAGTAGATAAAGATAACCAAATCAAACTAATGAGTCAAAAATATTAGACTTAATCACTGAGGAAAATATTCCAATATCACATCTTGATCTTTAGAATTAACAGATAATTTGAAGGTGAAATTAGAGTCAGGTGTTTTCAATCAATGGAATGACAATGTGTGTGAGTGAGTGATTGATTTAAAGAACACATATCTGCCAAAGCCTGATCTTCACAACAAATTCTTGAAAAAGTGTGTCATGGCATGAATAAAGGAGCCTTCTGAGGACCTCAGAAGAAGAACTGTTGATGCTCATCAGGATGTAAATGGTTACAAAAATGGTTACAATGTTTTGTGGACTGATGAAACCAAAGTAGAACTTTAAATGAGAAGAGTTATATTTGGAGAAAGGTAAAAACTGCATTTCAGCATAACAACCTCATCCCATCTTTGAAACGTGATGGTGGTAATATCATGGTTTGGGCCTGTTCTGCTGTATCTGGGCCAGGATGGCTTGCAATCATTGATGGAACAAATGAATTCGGAGTTATATCAGAAAAATCTAAAGGAAAATGTCAGGACATCTGTCGGGTAGTTGATTCTCAATAGAACGTATGTCATGCAGCAGGACAATGACCCTAAGCACACAAGTCGTTCTACCAAAGAATAAAGTTAAAGTTTCCAAAGTAAAGGTCCTGACCTTAATCCAATTGAAATGTTGTTGATGGACATGCAGTGAGCAGTTCATGGGAGGAAACCATCCACCAACTAAACAGGGTTTAAACTGCTATGCAAGGACGAATGTGCTAAAATTTCTCCAAGCCGATTTGCAATTACTAGAAACATTTAGTTGCAGTCATTGTCAGTGTTCCCTGTAAGCTGCGCGGGCGCGCGGCCGCGCAGCTTGCTTTCTGCCTCCGCTCAGGGCCTTTCCTGGCCCGCTCACCGCAGCAACCCGGACTTCATTTATAGTGTATGCCTGTTCCGATGGGGAAGCCCTGTTGCGGTGGGCTCGGAACAGGCATACACTATGCTTCCCTTAATGTCCTGACGCTCAGGACGACATTCCTGTGCGGCGCTCCCAGCTGGCCCCGCCTCCTCCCTCTTGCCGCGCTGCTGCTACTGGAGGGGAAGACCTGTGCAGTGCGGCAAAGAAGGGAAAGAAGAAGGGAGAAGAAGATCAAGGCCCCAGCCTCCTCCAGAGCGTTGAAGTGGCGCCAGAGACAAGGGCCAAGTAACTGTAAGTTTTTATGTGTTTCATGTGTGTGTGTGTGTATATGTGTATGCATACACTGTGCCACACAATGTACAGTATACCTCTACACTGTATATATACTGTATATTGTACAGCATGGCACAGGGGTTATATATTTCCGGCTTGGTGTAACCGTCATGCATTTGCTGTACAATATACATTATAATCCATACACCATGCCGTATAATATACAGTATAATCCGTACACCATGCTGTATAATATACAGTATAATCCATACACCATGCTGTATAATATACAGTATAATCCATACACCATACCGTACAATATACAGTATAATCCATACACCATGCTGTATAGTATACAGTATAATCCGTACACCATGCTGTATAGTTTACAGTATAATCCTCACTCCATGCTGTATAATATACAGTATAATCCATACACCATGCTGTATAATATACAGTATAATCCATACACCATGTTGTATAATATACAGTATATTCCGTACACCATGCTGTATAATATACAGTATAATCCGTACACCATGCTGTATAATATACAGTATAATCCGTACACCATGCTGTATAGTATACAGTATAATCCGCACTCCATGCTGTATAATATACAGTATAATCCGTACACCATGCTGTATAATATACAGTATAACACCTACACTGTGGGGTTATGCTATATATTATACAGCATGGTGTATGGATTATACTGTATATTATACAGCATGGTGTATGGATTATACTGTATACTATACAGCATGGTGTAGGGATTATACTGTATATTATACAGCATGGTGTACGGATTATACTGTATATTATACAGCATGGTGTACGGATTATACTGTATATTATACAGCATGGTGTACGGATTATACTGTATATTATACAGCATGGTGTACGGATTATACTGTATATTATACAGCATGGTGTACGGATTATACTGTATACTATACAGCATGGTGTACGGATTATACAGAATATTATACAGCATGGTGTACGGATTATACTGTATATTATACAGCATGGTGTACGGATTATACTGTATACTATATAGCATGGTGTACGGATTATACTGTATACTATACAGCATGGTGTACGGATTATACTGTATATTATACAGCATGGTGTACGGATTATACTGTATACTATACAGCATGGTGTACGGATTATACTGTATACTATACAGCATGGTGTACGGATTATACTGTATATTATACAGCATTGTGTACGGATTATACTGTATACTATACAGCATGGTGTAGAGATTATACTGTATATTATACAGCATGGTGTAGGGATTATACTGTATATTATACAGCATGGTGTACGGATTATACTGTATACTATACAGCATGGTGTAGAGATTATACTGTATATTATACAGCATGGTGTACGGATTATACTGTATATTATACAGCATGGTGTACAGATTATACTGTATATTATACAGCATGGTGTACGGATTATACTGTATATTATACAGCATGGTGTACAGATTATACTGTATATTATACAGCATGGTGTACGGATTATACTGTATACTATACAGCATGGTGTACGGATTATACTGTATATTATACAGCATGGTGTACGGATTATCCTGTACATCATACAGCATGGTGTACGGATTATACTGTATACTATACAGCATGGTGTACGGATTATCCTGTATACTATACAGCATGGTGTATGGATTATCCTGTATACTATACAGCATGGTGTATGGATTATACTGTATTGTACGGGATGGCGCAGGGGTTATACTGTATGTCTTTGATGTGACAATTATTTTAGGTTTTCATATCGCCCACCTTTGATGGCGCTGTGCCCAGCCCTGAGCCGACCCCGCTCAGCAGCTGACAAGTCTTAGAGGGAACACTGGTCATTGTTATACCAGGGGATCACACCAGATACCAAAAGCAAAGGTTCACACACCTTTGCCACTCACATGTGATATTGTATATTTTTCCCCAATAATTAAATGACCAAGTCTAATATTGTTGACTCATTTGGTTATCTTTATCTAATGTCAGGTCTTGTGTGGAACTCTGATGTAGTTTCAGGTAAAAGATACACAGATGGGTCCACAAACTTTGTAGTGCTACTTATGTGAATAGATGTAAACAGAACTTAAGAAAAAAAACTACAAATGATTTTGAACAAGTTGAACTACAGTCTAAATTTACATAAAATGTTGAGTAACAATTTATTTCCATCTCTGTCATTTAGTTTGTTATCATTCATGTCTTAAGCCAAACCCAGAATTCTGCTTATCCCCTGTTACTAAGACGCAGTGCATTGTGGAAGCACAGATGGAAATTACAGTCAGAGCTAAGCTATTGGTTCACGTCTGTCAACAGGAAAGAGTGAGACAGCTGTCTGTTTCCTAGGAAACCAGTGGAAATTTTAATACAAATGTGTGCTGTTGAAAAAGGATCGGCCAGGTAGAACATGCTGCTTTGCTGCAGCTGATTGACACCAGCCACTGTATATATGTTTTAGTATACAGTATTAGCCTTCTTTAAGATAGGTAAAGGTGGCCACCGGAGAGAACATGCAGGGGTGTTCCCATCTTGACATTTATGGCATATTCACAGGATATTCGATAAATGTCTGACAAATTCAAGACCCAGAGGTCTCCAGACCAGTCTTGTGGCTGCTGTGAATGTAGAGTTGGCCCCTTATGCACAGCTGTCTCCATTCAATTCTATGAAAGTTCTGAAAGAGAGGAATAACCTTTTTATCCTGTGCAGTACAAGAGGCTCCTGGAAAAAGGGGAGACCTCCATAACTATAGGAAGAATTGGCAAGTCTTCTGGATACCACAGAAGTTTCCCAGAATCTCCTGGAAAGCAGTGCTTCCCTAACATTTCCTCCATTTTAATGGTGCACTACAATATATAGCACTTCCTCTACTAGCCCCTGCCATTGAGTCACAGAGACCCTGCAGTCCAGCAGTTAATAGCAGCAGTTTTTAACTCTTTGGAATTTCCTGCATATCTTCATTGATTTACTAATAAAATACATTTAGTTATTTAAGTCACAATCATATTCCCTGCCAGAGAAGCCTGCCAGATTGCTGTGTTGCAGGTGTGAAAGTTGCCTAAGGAGAAGAGGTTGTAATGCTACTTTCACATCAGCGTATTCCTTTCAGCTATTAAGATCCGTCATAGGATCTTAATACCGGAGGGAGACACTTCCCTTTTGTCCCCATTCATTGTCAATGGGGACAAAACTGAACTGAAGGGAACTGAGTCACCAGAATGCATTCTGTTCTGTTTGGTTGCGTTCCCATGCTGGACAGAAAAATGCTGCAAGCAGCATTTTTGAGTGTGTCATATGATGCAGAGAAAGACAGATCCTGCATGAAACAGAATGTAAGCCAATTATGCCAGATATGTTTTCTCGGCTATAAAAGAAAACGGATCCGCCCCACATTGACTTACAATGGTTTTAGTGCCAGATCTGTCATGGCTATTTTAGAGATAATACAACCGGATACATTCATAACAGATGCAGCTGGTTGTATTATCCTAACGGAAGCGTTTTTGGTGATCTGCTGCGGATCCGGCAAAAATGCAGATGAGGTAGCCTAAGTGTTTTGCCTACTAACTAAAGACACACAAAGTCTGGTCACTCTCATCTTCAGTTCTCAAGAAAAATTGGTTAGTATGAACCATGACTTGATGCAAACAACTTTCAGAGAACCTTAAGTCATGAAGAACCATTGGTAAAGACCTAGGTGTACATCAATCTATGGTTAGAAAAATTAACTACAATAGTAGAAAATTCTGGACGGTTGCTACTCTCCCTAAGAGTACTGGTCCTAATAAGACCACTCTAAGAACACAATAGGCAATCCCGATAGAGCTGAAGAAAAAAAAAAACAGAATAACAGCAAAAGTCCTGCAGAATATTCTACAAATTAGAAAACCTGTGTTCATGTGTCCACAATTAAAAAAAAAACCCACTGAACAAGAATGATGTTCATGGAAGAACACCAAAAACATTGAATTCTAAGGTGTATCAAAGCATTTAACATGAGAATGCAAGTCCAGCAATTCATGACTTCAAGCTGTAGAGACATTGGGTGAAGCAACAAGACAATGACCGAAAGGACGCAAATAAATCAACTAAAGTTGAAAATTTTGAATGTCCAAGTCCTGAGTCCCAACCTTAACCTAATGAGATGCTGTAGCATGACCTGAAGAAGACTGTTCACGCAAGGTATCCCGGAATACTGATGAACCGAAACATATTTGAATGATCCAAAATTCCTCCTTCTGCAAATATTACTTGCAGCTACAAGAAAAGTTTGGTAGAGGTGATTGATGTTAAAAGTGGATGTATAGGCTATTAAAGTCAAGGTTTCGCTTACTTTTCCTCCCTGCACTGTGGATGTTTACTCAATGTGCTCAATTAATCACATGAGCTGTACAACTGTCGTTATTAGTTTAGTCGGATTGTGTTTCTCTATAATTGTGATATTGGACCACATTTTATTAATGCAGAAATCCAGATAAATCTAAAGGGTTTATTTTTTTTATTGCATCTGTATGTATGAAAATATAACTGTCCAGTACACTTCATGTGTGCTGCTTATGACCTGAAATGTGGCCTGGGAAGTGGCCTGTAAAAAGATGTGTGGCTTGTGAAGGGGAAGTGCCTTATGGAGTACCCACATACACTCACCGGCCACTTTATTAGGTACACCATGCTAGTAACAGGTTGGACCCCCTTTTGCCTTCAGAACTGCCTCAATTCTTCGTGGCATAGATTCAACAAGGTGCTGGAAGCATTCCTCAGAGATTTTGGTCCATATTGACATGATGGCATCACACAGTTGCCGCAGATTTGTCGGCTGCACATCCATGATGCAAATCTCCCGTTCCACCACATCCCAAAGATGCTCTATTGGATTGAGATGGTGACTGTGGAGGCCATTTGAGTACAGTGAACTCATTGTCATGTTCAAGAAACCAGTCTGAGATGATTCCAGCTTTATGACATGGCGCATTATCCTGCTGAAAGTAGCCATCAGATGTTCGGTACAATGTGGTCATAAAGGGATGGACATGGTCAGCAACAATACTCAGGTAGGCTGTGGCGTTGCAACGATGCTCAATTGGTACCAAGGGGCCCAAAGAGTGCCAAGAAAATATTCCCCACACCATGACACCACCACCACCAGCTTGAACCGTTGATACAAGGCAGGATGGATCCATGCTTTTATGTTGTTGACGCCAAATTCTGACCCTACCATCCGAATGTCGCAGCAGAAATCGAGACTCATCAGACCAGGCAACGTTTTTCCAATCTTCTACTGTCCAATTTCGATGAGCTTGTGCAAATTGTAGCCTCAGTTTCCTGTTCTTAGCTGAAAGGAGTGGCACCCGGTGTGGTCTTCTGCTGCTGAAACCCATCTGCCTCAAAGTTCGACGTACTGTGCGTTCAGAGATGCTCTTCTGCCTACCTTGGTTGTAACGGGTGGCAATTTGAGTCACTGTTGCCTTTCTATCAGCTCGAACCAGTCTGCCCATTCTCCTCTGACCTCTGACATCAACAAGGCATTTCCGCCCACAGAACTGCCGCTCACTGGATGTTTTTTCTTTTTCGGACCATTCTCTGTAAACCCTAGAGATGGTTGTGCGTGAAAATCCCAGTAGATCAGCAGTTTCTGAAATACTCAGACCAGCCCTTCTGGCACCAACAACCATGCCACGTTCAAAGGCACTCAAATCACCTTTCTTCCCCATACTGATGCTCGGTTTGAACTGCAGGAGATTGTCTTGACCATGTCTACATGCCTAAATGCACTGAGTTGCCGCCATGTGATTGGCTGATTAGAAATTAAGTGTTAACGAGCAGTTGGACAGGTGTACCTAATAAAGTGGCCGGTGAGTGTATATCACTACTGTATATTATCTTCCTCTGTACAACACCATGGTTACATCTACAGTGGACGCAGACTGTCTATACCCCATACTGTACCTTGGCACTCTTATCAGCTGAAGTAGTTGAAAATTTCAGTGAGTCAGATGAAACATCACAAGACAGAACAGCACCATTGTGACACTGAAGTTCATCTTCTTTGCGTCCATTCTGAAGGTCCCATACCTAAAACATTCAATAACTTGGATAATATACACAGATTGTGAAGCAATCTACTAAGAAACAAATGACATACGTTACAGAATATGAAAATCATCACACTAAGTCACCCCAGGATATATAAGCATCATACTTGTGATGTCTTCGCACAATGGGGCAGATGTAAGAAAACTGTCTAAAAGAAAAACTGGAAGAAATAATGGACTTGATTTATTAATCATACGCACCAGTATACCGTTGCAATTTGCCCTAAAAACCTGATGTAGGTAATTTGCACTATATTTGTGTTTTAGACACTTTTTTTCACCTTTGAGCCAAAGAAGGGAGGCTTAGGGCCCATTCACAGTCGGAATTTGGATGCCAGGCTAAAATCCCAGCGGCGGCTGCATGATGTCTGCCAATGGGAGGCATCACTGCAGTTCGCAGAGCGGTGGTTTAAAGCTGTGATCTCGCCAAGAAGGGACTTATCCCTTCTTAAGCCTCATTCACACGTCAGTGTTTCACGGACGTGTGCTGTACGTGCTCTCCACGGACAGCACACGTCCCCATTCACTTCAATGTGTGTATTCAGACATCAGTGTTTTAGCACGGTTCGTGGGTCCGTGTTTTTAGCACGGATGCATGTTCTATCTTGATCCGTGTTCCTGGATCCCTCACGCCCATTATAGTCAATGAGTCCGTGAAAACCACGGATCCCTCACGGATGTCATCCGTGTTGCATCCGTGTTTCACGGATCATTAAGAAGAGATGCTTTGAAAATTATTCTTCAGCTGTTCAGTGTCAGTGAAACACAGATGCAACACGGATGGCAAAACACGGACCCAACACGGATCCTTCATGGACAGCTTCACGCATGCCTCACTGACCACCTGCTCACGGATTTGAGCACGGACACGGACGTGTGAATGAGGCTTTAGCGTGTGGTCTGGACAGACACCACTTTAAGCAGTGGCAGCTGTCCGCTAATGGTTTAGCTAAACTGTGAGTGGACCCGTGGCATTCAAAGTGAACTACAGTGGTGGTTTCTGCCAAGGAGTGTGCGGTGGATTTTGACATGATCAAAATCCACCATCTGAACATGCCCTTAGTGGGCCCTCGGTTGTTGGATATGCCAAAATTGTGGCACAAAGTACAGCACCTAATATGTGGTATACATATAGACTAGACATTCTAAAGTTAAATGTACTTTGGGAAAAATCTGATGAGTATTTAGCTTGGGCAACTGCAACAGTTTCTTTGTGGAATCCTTGCCAAGAATTGACATGCTTAATCTTTTTTTCTGCGTGTAGTTCATATGGCACAGGTTTCTATTTAAACCAATGGGACAGTTATTTTTGATGTCATGGAATATACGCTGAAATCCTTTTTGGGGAGGAATTTGTCAAGGTTGGTGTTACATGTACCAGTCTTAATTCCCTGTGCGCTGGAGTGAAAGGTGCCAAATATACGAAGAGAGATGTTTCTTAAATTTGGCTTACTGTCCAGTTGTCTATGCGGCAGAAGTTGAAATCTACACCAACTACCGTATGAGCTGATGTATATTTCCACTATAATTTATTCCATTTTCTGCAGTGAACAATAGTAAATCTGGTGGGCCTGTGGAAGGCTACGTCCACTCCTAAACCTCACGCATTCTCACCACTTCTGCAAACCGGCAAGAAGCTAAAAAAAGCTACAAATTAGGCCTCAAATATTACGTGAGCCATAATTTACAAATTTTTTTCCCTCACCACTTTTGTGGAGTAAAACATTTAATAAGTGTGCCCCACTGTGTGACTATGAGCTAAACATGCATGTGAGGCACATATTCTTTGATTTTAATATAAATACCATACATACAGGAAAGGATCAAATTCACTGGACACCCCAGGGCAAACCATTTGGAGGGGGGACTCCTTTCTAGTAGCAGTGTTATATTATACACATTAGGTGACCTCAGCAGATTATTCTGTTAAAGGTCCTGCCAACAGTTCCATGATGTCTAAGCAATGACAAATGTATCCTGCAGCTGTTTATACTATATCTGTCACATAATACATTTTTAATATTTGGTTGGTATACTTTGGTATGCTTTCCAAACTCCCAGGGACTTGCTGGGAAGATCAGGATGGTGGAATATCCTTGGTGAAGGTCTCTGGGCAACAGTCCCCTATAGCATCCCTATAATGCAGCCCTGCATATATATGTATTTAGAGACTGGCCTTAATGTAATCTACTGCACGTTCTATGTAAATATCCAGATTTACCTCCAGGTAATCCGGTTTGCTATCCTCTATATTTTGGGTAAAATGATAAGAATATAATGTAAGATATATTATGGTCTGATATACTGAAGCTGCAATAAAATACTACCCCATCACCCCTCAACTCATAGTCAATGTAATAAAACATGTTTGACATAACATGGGCATTGAGAGAAGAAATAAATCCAGGAAATGTCTGCATATTTTCTTTCCTATGCAATTATGAAACGTTAAGCATGTCTTACCATCACAGTGCCATCAAATGACCAGGACAGGAGCTTGGCATTCTCAAGAATTTTGAAGCACCTCACAGCTTCTTTGTGCCCTTCTAGTAGAAAGCTATTTCCAGATGACCAGTTCCAGACCTGATTTAGATCACATTATAATTTTTTCATTATACAGCACACGGATTGCCCTCACTCGCATCATTTTATACCATTTATACGACACAAAGTCCATTGTTACGTGTAAATATAGTAATCTGCTTAGCAGGACACCATGTTATTGGTTACCCTGCAGTACACACTATTCTTATAGGATAGCATTGAGCACTGAGTCAGTGTGATCACTGTGATTATATAGTATGGGGTTTCAATTTAGAATGTATATTCATTACATTCAATAAAAAATGTAAAAACACATAGGCATAGTATATAATGTTCTGAGAAGGCATATTGAGAGGAAAGGTTCTTCTATATATCGCATACCTACAAGTATGCTTTTTGTAACTACAAATTCATCACAGTAAATGACCACGGCAGTTCAGAGTCTCTTCTCTTCCATTATTACACTTGGTATAGCAATAGTGGGAGCATGCAGCAGATGGAAAAATAGTAATAAATAGCAGTGTAACTCTATCAGACAAGTGCCCGAATAGTCTAAAATAAAAAATGTTATACTTAGCTTTTTCTCCATTGCTCTTTTCGATGTTGCTGGTCCGATATTCTTGACTCTGCTTGTTTCCAAACTACAGTGATGTGCAAAAGAGATGCGCGAACTTGGCGTACAAGGTTCGGGTTATCTAAGAATTCCATGGATTCCGCTACCATGGACAATAACTCATAGTCTGCGGTAGCGGAATCCATAACGGAGTTCTAAGATAACCCAAACCCTGTACACCGAACATGAAACCATAACTTTGCTCAACACTAATGTGCAGGTGTACAGCATATCACCTTTGCAGCCAATCACTACTGCTGACAGCATACCAGCACATTACTGATGTAGTTTGTAAACTATCAGTGTCAGGAGGGTTGGACTGGTAGCACAGAGAATGGCACTAGAGAGAGAGGTAAGTATAACATCATTTTTTATTTTACACCATTTGGGGGCTTACTGTATCTCGGACAATCCCTTTAAGGGACCACCATGTGGAAATGAAAAAAGCATAAACAGGTCAGGACTTAAAGGGGTATTCCCATCTCACAAATGTAGTTTGTATAGTTAGATATAGCCATACCAATATTATTACTAATAGAATGTATTTATATAAAATGTACTGTTTAGAAGATTTGCCTATTTGTATCTCCATTGTCCCACACACATCAGTCAGGCCGTTGCCCCTGGTTACGGCCACCGTGGCCATGTAGTAGTGGTGGCCGGCTTGTTCAAACCCGCTGTGAGGTAACTGCTGTATTGTGAACGCACATTGCATGAACATGCGGAGACACATCTTAGGGTTGTAGCATTTTTGTCTGTGCTTCCAAAATGTAAAGAAACATATCATGTTCCAAGATGAATTCATCTCTATGGAGCAGGATCCGTTTATAAAGTCTGCGTTTTGGATGGATCCTGACCATTGCGTTTCAGACTGGTAGCGTCCAAAACGCAGATGTGAAAGTACCCTAAGATGTGTCTGCCCATGCTGATGCAATGTGCGTTCACAATACAGCAGTTACCTCAGAGCGGGTTTGAACAAGAGCAAGCTGAGTGGGAGGGGGCGTGACCTGATCAGGTCAGGGGCGTGGTTTAGCGGCACTTTGGAGGGGGTTGCTTTTAAGTCCTTCTTTTGAGGGTGGTCTGAATTAAAGGTCGATACCATGGTTATTTATGAGGAAACGCAATGGGTAGCAGTGGAAGAAAACATCGATTCGCACGGGTATAATTTCATTTAGTGTTTCTGGTTGTCGTTGCAGAAAGAAAGTCAACCTCCCACCCACCCCTGCAGCTGACAGAAGTTGAATTTTAGCTTCATTTTTTCATTCCCCGTTGGCTGCAGGGTGAGAGGGGGGCGTGGCCTGGCTGAGTCGGGGGGCGTGGCTTCGCGAGACCTGGGGCGGGGTTTTTAAAGAGGACCTTTCACCACTCCTGACATGCCTGTTTTAATAGCTTCATGCATTCCTCATGTAATAACAATTCTGGAACATCTATTCTTATGTCTCTATGTTGTGCCATTCCTTTATTATTTGCTCTAGAAGTTATGAATGAATTGCTATTTGTCTTCAGTAAGGGAACAGAGGGGAGGTGACCAGTTGGGGGTGTGTCCCTGCACAGTCTGAAAATGGTAGAACTGATTGGCTAGAGTCAGTCTGTGCAGGAACACACCCCCAACTGGTCACCTCCCCTCTGTTCCTTTACTGAAGGCAAATAGCAATTCATTCAGAACTTCTAGTAGAAATAATAAAGGAATGGCACAACATAGAGACATAACAATAGATGTTCCAGACTTGTTAGTACGTGGGGAATGCATGGAGCTATTAAAACAGACATGTCAGGAGTGGTGAAAGGTCCTCTTTAAGTCTTTCTTTTGAGGGTGGCCTGAATTACAGGTCGATGCCATGGTAATTTATGAGGACACGCAATGGGTAGCAGTGAAAAAAACATCTTTTATTACTACTGAATGGTCTTAGTCTAAAATTAGTGTAATTCATCTATTTCATTTAATTTTTCTGTGTGTCGTTGCAGAGAGAAAGTCAATGCAGCTGACAGACGTTGATTTTTACCTTCATTTTTTCAATCCCCATTGGCTGCGGAGTGGGAGGGGGGGTGACCTGACCAAGTCAGGGGCGTGGCTTAGTGATTTAAAAGTTTAATGTCCCATAAAATATTGCTCTACTCTACAGAATTATACTTTGCACATGCTTTTATAGGTATATGTCACTTTGTGTGTGCATTTTTCTATACAGGTGTCTACCAGGTTTTCCCCTTTTTACCTGGTCTGCTCACCAATTGATAGTAGTGCAATATCCTCTTTCTTTTAATATTTTTACTATAGGCTATATAACATGATGAAATCTATAATGATGTGGCGCTTTGCCGGGAGAGCATGTACAGTAATCATGCCATTTCTAATGGGTTTCGGTGGGAAGCAGGATACATAGATCATAAACCATACTGTAATATAAAAGCCTAGTTGTAAAATGAGGAGTAAAGCACTTACCTGGATTGTTGAGTCATCAGAGCTTGATACAAGCCACTTCCCATCGAGGGTGAACTGGCAATGCTGGACCGTTCCGCCGTGACCCTGTAAGTGCTTCAAAAACTTGCCAGTGACCAAATCAAAAACCTATAGCCAATAGACAGTAATTAATGCAAAGCTTCACAATAACAAATATTTCAGGGGAAAATATGACAAATATTTTACAGAAATGGGTTCAAGCAATAAAAGGACCAATAATACAGGATTACTACTAGGTGCTAGGTATGAGGAGTGTAATTGACTTATGCCACTTACTAAATATATAAAAGTATTCACTGAAATAATACGGTAACTGGGGGGGTTAATGAGATGAACAGAATTAGAGAAAGGACTTAAGGAACAAAGTTTAATGTGACATTCACATCCATCTACCTTGTTTTGCTGTTTCCTAGAAATAGCTCTGTACCTATTTCAGTTACATTATCCTTTAAATACACATTCTATTATTCAAGCAGAAAGAACAAATTGGTTATTGAAAATGGAAGATTATGGCAGGAGAAATGCCCCCATGCCGAGTTATAAAACCAGGGCTTTAAAGGGAATTAAGAACCACTGCAAGAAAAAGAGCGTTTATTTTCAAAGCGGGTGCCTATTGTCCTGTCTCAAGTTTCCATTCCACTGACATTA
This sequence comes from Rhinella marina, assembly GCA_900303285.1. Lineage (NCBI taxonomy): Eukaryota > Metazoa > Chordata > Amphibia > Anura > Bufonidae > Rhinella > Rhinella marina. The sequence goes on from ONZH01023001.1 coordinate 648,739, forward strand.
TTTAAATTTTACCAGATGTTTCAGAATAAAATGAAGCTGTGTGACGCCGTGACACCCGCCTGGCAGAGGGAATTTGTTCCAGCAGAGTTGATTTCGTACAGTTCTAGAAAGCCTTTGTCTTCTAATTGGGATGAACTTAGAACCCAGCAGTGGGCAGGCAGTGGCAGACCTTTCCGCTAGCAAGGCTCTGAAGTGGTGTCACCAGTAAGCGTGCAGACACTTCCACAAGCTTTACAAGTGCCAGTTTTTAATGGTCAGGTATCGGCATATCCTGCTGCAGGTAGATGGCAGGACAGAGAGGTTATCTGCTGTGTCGTATAAAGGCTACTATACATGAGCCAAAGCGTATTTGTACACATGCTTAGGTGCGTATTCCATATTTCTATCATTTTTGTACTCTGTACGGGATTTCGCTGGTTAGAGCAGCAGTTTGCGAGTTAGAAAGTTGCAACTACGGTCGGTCACTTTGGAGGCTAGGAAGAACTGGATATTTCCACCTATCATAGAAGTACATAAAGGTATACAGACACATCCCTGTGCTTTCCCTGCATTTCTTTGTGTACATTTGTCCCATAGGCATGTCCCTTTGCACACTTGGAAGACATCAGTGTATGAACTCTGACATAGTAGTACATATGCATCCCTGTGATCTAGCAATGCCTCTTAAAATTTCCATTCATAATATGTCACTGCAATAACATCTTAATGAAAAAATAAATTGGGGGTCATTTATCAAACTAGTGTAAAGTAGAATTGGCCAATCAGATTCCACCTTTCCCTTTGGACAGCTCCTTTGAAAAATGAAAGGTGGAATCTGATTGGTTGCTATGGTCAACTAAGCCAGTTCTACTTTACACCAGTTTGATAAATGACCCTCATTGTGTTATAATACTGCATCCTGATTTGCTTTATAATGAATCAGGCACATGATGAACTAATGGACATACATAATGGATTTCATCCAGGGGCAAACATAGAAATCATAAGTCTATTTAAGGAAACTTGAAATGGGCCCCACTGAGATGCCAACCAAATATATGATTATTCTCTTAATAATAATTATATAGCTTTACATATCCCCTTCACACAAACATGATGTAATCCTTTCTTTCGCAACACCATTAAGGGCAGTATAGTATATATACAGCTAGAAAGGAACTGAATGTGAGTGAGCTCCCCCTAGTGGGGCCAAACCCCATGTTCACCCCATCACCATACCAGTCATGTGTAGCGTTGAGCAAAGCTGTGGTTTCAAATTCGGCATACAAGGTTTGGGTTATCTAAGAATTCTGTACTATAGGTTATGATCCATGGTAGCGGAATCCATAATGGAATTCTTAGATAACCTGAACCTTGTATGCCGAACTTGAAACCACACATTCGCTCATCCCTAGTTATGTGGTCTGCCTTGCAAGTAGGCACACCACTGGTTTTAATGTATAAAAAAACAGTAATTATAGCTTTGAGTTTCTAACCTAAATATGACTGAACTCTTTTACAGAGAACAAATCCATTAGGTACATTGGTAAGGCTCAATACGTGCACGCTGTCCACAACAGGCAGACTCCACACATAGCTGGAATGGTCTTTTTGCCCGTTTTATATGTTAGTAAAAGATCAGAAGCAGTTATATGTGTGAGTCAGCGCTTGCTCATAAAGTTGACAGAAAGGACGGTGTACTTGTAAAACAGACTGGAGTATGTACTAAAGTAGGTGCTTCTGATTTCACATACAATAAATGTCTCTTGAAACATGGGTAGTGACATTTTATAAAAGTGAATCACGTACTTGAGCATGCTAGGTAATGCCTTCTCTTATGGGAACTGCTGAGCCATTCTACAAATAGCAGTCCTTTCATCTCTCACCTTTCTGTGTTCACATCACGTTTTTGTCACAAGTTTAACATATACACAAAGGGCCAAATCTATCATTTATTGTGTTATATGGCAGTTTTCTGACATAGATGAAATCTATAGTCGTAGATTTCACTTGTTCACAGACTGTCGGATACTGTGCCTAATTTATGACGAGGCGCACACTCCCAGGCTATAATAAATCGGCCCTATAATGCATACGTTAAATGGACAATATGTAAAAACAAACATAATCTGTTTTAAGATATACTTTTTGCTGGACTCTGCAGGATGGAAAAGCTTAGGGTACTACAGTTTTGCATCCATTTTTTCCCCAAAAAACACAGATTGTGTTATCTAAATGACAATCTGCTTCCCAAAAGCAGTGGTTCTCTATGGGAATGAGTGATGACAGTAGCAATCTCTGACTCCCCATACAGAGAAGATAACTGCTGCATGGAAATGGAGCTCACACCTCCTCTGACAAGCAATTATCAGGAAAAAATGGTTCGCTCCCGATAATTGCCTGCAGAGTCGGATCACATAAATGGGACTTTATGTATAGAGGAGATCTACATATACTATATAACAATCCAACTTAAAAAAAAGATATGAGACATACCTGGACACTTCCATCTTCTCCACCAACAGCTGCTAACTGTTGATCATGGCGCAGGCAGCAGCATGTTAATGAAAAGTCCTGTTTACTGCTCTGGCAAACCATATCTCCAGTGTTTCCATTAATTAACTGACAAAACAAGAGAAGAAAAAATATAATGTAACGGGATCATCTGACAGGTCACCTACACCCACTGATTTCGTTGGAGAGGGAATGAGCATGTGTTGCCACCAACACATTCACTGGCCTTAGAGGTAAAGTGTCCCCAAGCGTCATGTGACCCAGTAGTACTGTGCTGTTTGGGGACATGTCACTGGTGAAGTCAATCAATGGCTGCAGCAGCGTACAGAAGTGCTCAATAGGCCCTTGGGCACAGGAACGTAGGGGCAGGGAGCAGATGTGTTTTTTTTCTTTAGGTACTACACTGCCCTGGCCAGATTTCAAATTCACCTTAAAGCTGGAAAACTCATTTAAAGACATGGTCTATTTTTGCCTTTGCGATCAGGGATGTGGCGTCAGTAAGCCAAAGTTCGGACTCCGACATTTTATCACTTTCTGACTGCTTCTGCTCTGAAAAGATTCATACTTCCCTACTACCCACAGCTCCAGTATTGCTCGCTGGCTCTTGTGTGTCTGTCTTGTTGTTTTTACTTTCTCCCTAGCATGGGCATGATCATCTGCTTCACTATCGCCAATCACTGGATTCAGAGGTGACGTGTCCACAACAGACACATCAGTGCTGAAGCACGTAATTGGCTGCAGAAGAGCAGATTACCATGCCAGGGAGACAGTTACAACAACAAGACAGACACACAAGAGCCAGCGAGCAATACCGGAGCTGTGGGTAGTAGGTAAGTATGAATCTTTCCATAACAGAGGCAAGCTGTGGGCTCCTGTCAAAAGTTATTTATTCCTGGACAACCCATTTAATACTGTCTGTCCTGTTGTGTCTAGCCGTTCTGAGATGACTTCAAGCATGCCCAGTGGAGAACTTCCTTCTCTTGTCTTCACTACTGAGCATGTGCAGCACAATTTCAGGTAGCCTTGGAGTAGCATGAAGATAACTAGTATAAAGGGACAGGAGATATAACACAGCAGAGGTGAGAACTGCTTTTCTATCACCACTAGAACACCCTGCTTATCACTAGTACAAGACACAGGAGAGGTGAGAACTGATTTTCTATCACTACTAGAACACCCTGCTTATCACCAGTATAAGACACAGGATAAGTGAGAACTGATTTTCTATCAGCACTAGAACTCCCTGCTTATCACCAGTATAAGACACAGCAGAGGTGAGAACTGCTTTTCTATCACCACTAGAACACCCTGCTTATCACTAGTACAAGACACAGGAGAGGTGAGAACTGATTTTCTATCACTACTAGAACACCCTGCTTATCACCAGTATAAGACACAGGATAAGTGAGAACTGATTTTCTATCACCACTAGAACACCCTGCTTATCACCAGTATAAGACACAGGATAAGTGAGAACTGATTTTCTATCAGCACTAGAACTCCCTGCTTATCACCAGTATAAGACACAGGAGAGGTGAGAACTGATTTGCTATCACCACTAGAACACCCTGCTTACCACTAGTACAAGACACAGGAGAGGTGAGAACTGATTTTCTATCACCACTAGAAAACCCTTCTTATCACTAGTATAAGACACAGGATAAGTGAGAACTGATTTTCTATCACCACCACAACACCCTGCTTATCACTAGTATAAGACACAGGAGAGGTAAGAACAGATTTTTTATCACCACTAGAACACCCTGCTTATCACTAGTACAAGACACAGGAGAGGTGAGAACTGATTTTCTATCACCACTAGAAAACCCTTCTTATCACTAGTATAAGACACAGGATAAGTGAGAACTGATTTTCTATCACCACCACAACACCCTGCTTATCACTAGTATAAGACACAGGAGAGGTAAGAACAGATTTTTTATCACCACTAGAACACCCTGCTTATCACTAGTACAAGACACAGGAGAGGTGAGAACTGATTTTCTATCTGTGAAGGTAGACCGGTCGAAATACTGAATTTTCCCCTCATAGTGTTATGTCATTTGTATATACATGTATTTAATGCTATAGAAATATATATATCTCAGCTTTGTAAATGCTTATGCAGCTGTGTAGAATGTCTATATCCTGGTATTGTGTCCAAGATGCTGCGGTGCGGTGTGTCACAAAGGAATGTGTGTATATTTATATATACTTTTTATATTATACTTTTATACTTTGTAACTTTTATAAAGCTTGCGTATAATATATGTATATATTTAACTAGTCCAAGATGGCCCCCGTACTCTTATCAATATGACTTTTTCAGGCTAGTGACGTAGAATGGAATGCAACTTCTATCCAATCAAGAATGATATTGTTTGCTATTTGCATGCTTACACCCACCTTTCCTTTTTGTATCGAATAAGTACGTGTGTTAATAAAGGAAAAGCCCAGAGGCTGTAATGATTTTGCCACAGAAGCACGGCCAAAGGACTTAATACTGGAATCATAAGTCTGTGTTTTGTCCTTAATTATTGTGCGCACCCGTGTTCAAGACAATTTGGAATGACTGACTGAATTCCAGAAAGGACAGGTTCATGTCCACCTCAACATATCACTACTAGAACACCCTGCTTATCACCAGTATAAGACACAGAATAAGTGAGAACTGATTTTCTATCACCACTAGAACACCCTGCTTATCACCAGTATAAGACACAGGATAAGTGAGAACTGATTTTCTATCAGCACCAGAACACCCTGCTTATCACTAGTATAAGACACAGGAGAGGCGAGAACGGATTCTCTATCACCACTAGAACACCCTGCTTATCACTAGTATAAGACACAGGAGAGGTGAGAACTGATTTGCTATCACCACTAGAACACCCTGCTTATCACTAGTATAAGACACAGGATAAGTGAGAACTGATTTTCTATCACCACCACAACACCCTGCTTATCACTAGTATAAGACACAGGAGAGGTAAGAACTGATTTTTATCACCACTAGAACACCCTGCTTATCACTAGTATATGACACAGGAGAGGTGAGAACTGATTCTCTATCACCACCAGAACACCCTGCTTATCACTAGTACAAGACACAGGAGAGGTGAGAACGGATTCTCTATCACCACTAGAACACCCTGCTTATCACTAGTATATGACACAGGAGAGGTGAGAACTGATTCTCTATCACCACCAGAACACCCTGCTTATCACTAGTATAAGACACAGGAGAGGTGAGAACGGATTCTCTATCACCACTAGAACACCCTGCTTATCACTAGTATAAGACACAGGAGAGGTGAGAACTGATTTTCTATCACCACTAGAACACCCTGCTTATCACTAGTATAAGACACAGGAGAGGTGAGAACTGATTTTCTATCACCACTAGAACACCCTGCTTATCACTAGTATAAGACACAGGATAAGTGAGAACGGATTCTCTATCACCACTAGAACACCCTGCTTATCACTAGTACAAGACACAGGAGAGGTGAGAACTGATTTTATATCACCACTAGAACACCCTGCTTATCACTAGTATAAGACACAGAAAAGGTGAGAACTGATTTTCTATCACCACTAGAACACCCTGCTTATCACTAGTATAAGACACAGGAGAGGTGAGAACTGATTCTCTATCACCACCAGAACACCCTGCTTATCACTAGTATAAGACACAGGAGAGGTGAGAACGGATTCTCTATCACCACTAGAACACCCTGCTTATCACTAGTATATGACACAGGAGCGGTGAGAACTGATTTTCGATAACCACCACAACATCCTGCTGGTCACCGTTTTTGATAATAGGTGCTTTATGGTGGATTTACACCACAAAATTGTGGTGCCAAATAATGGGAACAAACGTTACTATGAATACTCATTCCTGATAATAGGCCCATGTAAATGTGCTGCTAAAAAAACTGATGGATGAGCAAAATGCTTCGGGTGGGTTCACCATTCATCATTAAATCATCGTTTCTGAGCAGCAGATTATGCTGTGTGAACAGCGCTCTGCTGCCCAGAAACAATGAATCTGTATGAGTATGAGTGATGGCAGTAGCCATTTCTAATCCCCATACAGTGGAGGAGATTGCTACATGTAAATGTAACTTTTCAGCTCCACTGACGAACAGGCAACTATCGGGATGGAACAGTCCCTTCCTGATAATTACTTGCTTGATCTGTGTGTATAAATGCACCATTAGATTGACAGAACATATTTATGATTAACATTTGTAAACTTTTCTAAGTTCCTTTGCAAGTTAATAAATGAATTACACAATATCAATAACAGACAATATTTTCTACCAACTCTGACTCCACCCTGTTTAGTAGGCAATGATTTTTCTCATCTTTGCATTTCAAAAATCATAACTTTTTAATTTTTCTGTCAACATATCCATATTAGGGCTTGTTGTAATTGTATTTTAAAATGGCACCATTTTGGGGGTACATCTAATGTATAACTGTTAGTTTCTGGAGTGACAGCGTGGAAAAGCAGCAATTCCATATAATACTGTTTTACGGTGTTCATTGTGCCGTGTAAATTAAAAGATAAATTCTGCGGTCAGTGCAGTCAGTATTTTTTTTTTAAGTTTCTCTACTTTTGCTCAATAAAGACTCTTGAAAGACTTTAGAAAATATCTTTGTGAGTGTCTTGCCGCATTCAAAGACCTTTTTACTTTTCTGTCAAAGGAAATGTGTGAGAGCATTTTTTTCCTGACACGCATTGTACAGAATAAATAATGTAATCATTTTATTGAAAGGGTCAATGTGGATGCTTTCATAACAATTATGTATGATTTTTTTATTCTTATTTTTGTACACGTTTATAAAAAAAAATTTTCCTTCCCCCCCCCCAGTCTCAGTAGTAGACTTTAACTGATTATGTCAGATACAGTGAATCTGACTGGATGCCAAGGGAAGACGTACATGGAATGGCTGGAGACCATTGCTAGGCCCCAGGCAACCCCTAGGCACCCTGTGATTGTAAGCATCCTACTCTCACTAACCACTTAGATGCTGGGGTTAACACTGAGCATGGCATCTAAGGAGTTAAAGACCAGGACTGGAGTTATCCAATCCCAGCCATTAGAGCGGGATGCCAGCTGTTTAACACAGCAATTATCCTCAGCTAGTGGCGCAGGCTCCTGGGACCACGCCATCACTGCCATAGTATGTTGGTGAATGTTAAAGGGGCTGCGTTATCTCAGACAACAGGGGAATATTGCTAGGATATGTCTCACTTGTCTGATAGTTGCAGGTCCTTTAAAGTCACGGAGGGTGCACAGTCGGCGGCCCCATAGGCCCCATGTTTACATAGACAAAATTTGCCACTGGTTTAGCACTGGAAAACAGGCCTTTTTGTTGCAGAATCCATGTTAAAAACACTATCAACAGCTTCCCATTGACTTCAATGTAACAAATTCTGCCATGAGCACATAGGCCCTGATTTATCATACCTTCACTCCAGAATTCTGGCTTCAAAGTCGCAAAATAGGGCTTTTGCGACTTTTTACACTCACTTGTGCAAAATTTTGCGACTTTTTTTCATGTGTACACCACTCAGTCCAGTTTTGTAATATGGGTGGGAAAGTGGGTGTGGTTAGCTATGTTAATGAGTTTCACTCCAGATTTGTCACTGAGACTTTTTTTTTTAAAAGTCGCAAATAAGTCGCAATCACACTCTAAGAGGAGGTTGGAGTAGGAAAAGTGGAGGACCTTCTCTAGACAGAAGTGTTAGGTTTAAAGGGTTAGTCTCATTTTAGACAATGGGGGCATATCGCTAGGATATGCCCCCATTGTCTTATAGGTGTGGGTCCCACCGCTGGGACCCGCACCTATATCCAGAACGGAGCTCCCGAACTGAATGAGGGCGCACTGCGCATGCGCAGCCGCCCTCCATTCATTTCTATGGGGCCGCCGAAAATAGCCGAACGCTGGCTCGGCTACTTCCATCGGCTCCACAGAAATGAATGGGAGCGGTGGCCGTGCTTGCGCGCTGCGCTCCCATTCATTTCTATGAGCACAGCGGGGAGCTGCGCCTGGTGGTGGCCCAGGGTCCTCCAGGTGCAGCGCTCCCTGCTCCGTTCTGGATATAGGTGCGGGTCCCAGCGGTGAGACCCGCACCTATAAGACAATGGGGGCATATCCTAGCGATATTCCCCCATTGTCTAAGATGAGAATACCCCTTTAAGGACACGCCACTTTTATCAAACAACCTGTGACATTTGATAAATGTGGCAGAAAGTACTCCAACACAGACTGAAGCAAAACTGACTTCAAATATTCTCCTAATGATAAATTCCCCCCATAGTGTTTTTTCAGCAGCTGATTTTTAAAAATGCCTTAATAGTGACATGTTACTTCTTTGAAGTAGATTTGATGGTGGTTTTCCATAGACGTCAGTGTGGAAGCACAAAAAAAAATTACTGAAAAACTCTGCTAAAAACACCACCTAATTATAAAATCACAACCAATAACAACCTGTTTTCAGCTAACGATCCGCCACTTGAGTTTTCTGCTGCAGATTTTGCTGTGTGAACCTAGCGTAAAACATGTGCAAGAATGGTGTTCTACAAATGCCCTGCCTGCGAAAGGTGAAAAAAGTCATTTTCTAGTCCTTATCAAGTCTAAAATGGCAAATACACTAGTATAATTAGCATTGTTTTTTGAACATACAGATAAGATAATTTCACATATTCATCATGGTCTACATAAAATAATTACAAGCATCTTTGGGGGGGAAAAAAGTCACAAGTACTTACCTAAAACTGACTATATTCCCTAATACATATATATATATATATATATATTGTATTGTACAATCTACTCACCAGTAACCGATCTTCCTTGTCAGGTGCTAAAACAGTCACTTCATCTCCACTAAACACCACATCAAATTCACTCTTCAGGATTGTGCCTGAGGGCTTGCACACTTTACTTGTTTCCCAAAGCTATTTAAAAAAAATAAAAATGAAATGTATTATGGAGTACATTTTTAGAGAGGTGACCTAATTGCATGGCACTTACTTGCCAGCAGCTGATTTTCGATAAATGTATTTTTTTTCCTGATTAATGCACGAAGGCTCTATAGGATTTGTCTCAAGAAAGAAACATGGTAGTAGTCTGATCACAGCATCATTCCTAATCCTATGAATCCACTGAGAATCTTAGTATGACACAAAAAACCAACTACAAATCTTAAAACCTAGGTAAAGCCAGTAACAAACTGGATGCTCCAATTTCGCTTCTACAAAACATGGATGTATAGGGACGGTCGGATGGCGTGCTGGTGTGTCTGTTTTAATTCGGGACCCATTAACTTCAATAAATGAGTCTTGAAAGAAAAACTGACAAAAATGTTGCATGCTGCTGTTTTTTTTGGGCCAACCCCTTTCATATTTATCACCCATTTGGTAAAATGCTTTTTAAGTATCCCAATATTGTCTGTTACTTTATTTTGAAGCATCAAACTTATTGGAATCAGAATTTTTTTTACATGCCTGCATGCAAGTCATCTGGAAATAAAATGTTATTTAAAGGAAATCTGTCACATGATTTTAGTGTATGAAACTATAAGTATTGCCATGTTCAATAAACTACCTTGCGTCCTGGTGTAGTCTTCATTCGTTGTTTCCTGCTGTGGTTTTTGTTTTATTCCACTTTTTATGATATGCAAATTTTCTATGAAGGAGCCCAGAGGGGCGTTAATATCGATATAGAGAGCCCAGTAACGCCCCCCTCCTGTGCCCAAACACGCCTCTTCAGGGCAGGAGTAACGGCCCACATTAGCATTGTTGGTAGCCGCCCACCCCCCCTCCGCTACATCACGGCAGCTCTTCAAACCACTCCCAGAGCTGCCGGCCTCTCTCAGCCAAAATCTCGCGCAGGCGCAGTACCGCTTTTGAAGCCGGTTGCCTTGAGAGTATTACTATCGCGCAGTCGCAGTACCGCTCGCTGCCTGCGCGATAGTAATACTCTCATCGGCTGAGAGCGGCAGGCAGCTCTGGGAGTGGTTTGAAGAGACGTGACGTAGCGGAGGGGGGGCGGCGGCCAACAATGCTAATGTGGGTCGTTACTCCTGCCCTGGGAGCAGTAAGAAGGCGGGCTGGGCACAGGAGGGGGGCGTTACTGGGCTCCCTATATCGATATTAACGCCCCTCTGGGCTCCTTCATAGAAGATTTGCATATCATAAAAAGTGGAATAAAACAAAAACCACAGCAGGAAACAACGAATGAAGACTACACCAGGACACAAGGTAGTTTATTGAACATGGCAATACTTATAGTTTCATACACTAAAATCATGTGACAGATTCCCTTTAAAGGGGTTGTCCAAAAACCTGAAATAAAAAAATTGGTGGATGGCCCAGCATAGTGAGCGAATTAAAAAAAAACAAAAACACTCACGTGCTCTGGTCATCCTGCAACATGGCTCCTTCCTGGCCTCTTCTGGTCCCCACCTGCCTGGAAGAATGATGTGCCGATTCCCTGCTCATCACCGCTGCCAGTGACTCAATGGCCTCAGTGGTGATATATGCAGGCATTGTAGTCAACACCATCCATGCCCATGTCACCATTGCGAACCTCAGCAGAGAGTCAGCAAGTCACACTTCTGGCCAGGTGGAGATGGAGCAGAGCAAGAACTTGGATGATCATAACTTAAAGAAGAACTCCCGCAAAAATGTTTATTCTCTGACCTGTTAGAAAGGTGCATGATATAATCTGTAGTGAATGTCATTTTCTTATCAGTGACTGTTTCTGTGAGTAAAAACCTCTCTTCTTATTGTAGCTGGGTCATGTGACCAACTCCCTGACCTCCAACTGACCCAGGACAGAAAGCCAGTAACTGCTCTATTCATTCCTATGGGAGCCTCACTTTCAGTCTCATAGGAATACATAGAGAATTAGACTTCCTGTCCACACATAAGTCTATGTGTGAGTTGGTAGGTCTAATTGCTGGTCACATGACACTGATAAGAAACTTCAGGATGATATAAGTCAAAAATTCAGACACTGGTAAGAAAATGACATTCACTACAGATTACATCATGTACATTTCTAGCAGGACATGGAATAAAATTTTTGTTGGGAGTTCTTCTTTAATATGCCAGGCTGTTCACCATCTGTTTCAGGGTCTTGGACAACCCCTTTAAATAATGACATAAATCAAGAAAACCAACTCTAAAATGTTTTCTCCTTTTACACATCACCATATAAACATAAAATAACCAACATTTCCTCACATACCTTCACAGTTTGGTCATCTGAAGATGTCAAGAACGAAGACCCTTCTGGAGAAAATTTGACACAGTGGACCCAACTTAAATGTGCATTGAAGTCGGCTATTTTTGTACTGGAGTCTATATCCCACAGCTAGAAAAACAAATGGCACACGGGAAAGTTTTTTCAGCAATAATGGAATGCTAAATATAAAATTCTAGCATATGACAAGGTTACATAACTTTGTAGATTGTGAATGTGGTGTGAATCTGGTTAGAACAGCTTTATTCAAGTGCAATTGTGTTTCCTATATCTTCTCTAAAGAATCTCATGTACTTTTACTATGGTTTTCAAATTTATAATGACTGAGTTAGATTAAAAGGGTTGTCTGGCAGAATGATAAAAAAAGGCTTTACTCCCCTCACCGATTCCCTGCTGATGCCATTCTGATGCTTACCGGGTACCTGCTGATCTGTACTTCCTCATCCTGGCTCGACACATAGGATATGCCTGGCTGAGTAAGGTCACCGCTGTGGTCAGGAATTGTCTGACATTTGGGGAATTGGTGAGGTAAGTATGACCTATTTTGTTTTTTCTTAACCCATTCTGCCCCTCCCAAAAAAAATTAAACTGTGCTAGACAACCCCTTTAAGTACTACAATAAACATTTATTACCTACCTACAAAACAGCTGATCATCAGAACCAGGGTCATGAGCTGCATGTGCGTCGATGCTGCATATAATGTCTCTAGGGTGGACAGACTCAGCTACCTTCATCAGTCCCATAGACCTTGAATATGGCAGCAGCATGCATGTTCGACCACTGTCCCACTTAAATTCTTCTTCAGAACAGACATGCAATGAGGAGGAATGGTGGGCTAGGGACCATTCTAGTAATGAATGGGGGTCTCAGTGATGGGTCTCCCAGTGATCAGACATTTATCATCTATTCTGAAGTAGGTCATAAATGTTGATTGTTAGAGAACCCCTTTAAGCATATACATATAGAGTATACTGTACTCATTTCTGTGACTGTTCAGGTCTGAAATATATTCATGAGAGAATGAACTGATTACAGAGTCCCTTTTAGGCTACATTCACACGTCCGCAAGTGCTTTGCTGTCCGCAAATTGCGGATCCGCAAAACGCAGACACTGGCCATGTGCGTTCCGCATTTTTTCTCTCTACTAGAACTGCCTGTTGTTGTCCGTGGCTGCGAACAAGGATAGGACATGTTCTATTTTTTTGTGGGGACGTGGACCGGAAGTGCGGATGTGGATGGCACACTGTTTGCCGTCCGCATCTTTTGCGGCCCCATTGAAAATTAATGGGTCCACACCCGTTCCTCAAAATTGCGGAACGGATGCGGACCCGTTTTCAGGATATGTGAATGGACCCTTAAGCTGATGCAAGATTTAGACAAATCTGTACATTTATATATTTAGGCAAATATGTACAAAATGCTTAGTCCATGTCATGTCAGATAATGAAGTAATGTTACATTATTATGATCGAAGAATAAAGCCCATATTCATATATTCTATAAAGCAGTACATAGTCATTCATACAAAGCAGAGCAGTTTACAATCATATATGATGCAGGAGAATGTAAATTAAAGCAAAGTTTTAGAAAACATGACATGAAGAAATGTGGAATGAACAGATACATTACCTGGACAACATAATGTGACAGCGCCATTGCTACAATCTGATTTGTTGTACAGAAGTCACAATACAGTATAGTGCTCTGTTGACATGCTTCAAGCTCTGACACAAGATCACTGCTTTCTACATCAAAAATCTGTGTTGAAAACATACTGGTTATTTGTGCATGACACATTTTATCAGAAAAACACAATATATGAAACTTTTAAGTAGAGGTGCTTTGTAGATATTCATTTTTTATTACAAGGGTGCAATGATGATAAGAGGACCCCAGAAATGTTCCACTGCTGGAAACCCAAAGGTGGGAAAATCTGGCAATTGTCCAGTTCCCCCGCTGCACCACCACACATAACAAAGTCACAAATAACAATCAAAATTAAAGGATATGTACACCTTTGGGGCAATTTTTTTAAATTATTGCATTATACTCATTTTGAGCTAAAAATTATTTTTTAAATTTGTCTTTATTACAAATATAGAACGCTTTTTTCTGTACATAGCTGATATGCTCTAATTGAAGGATCTGAATTTTCTCTCTCTTCCGTCAGCCAGCTAATCTGACGGGCTCCTTATCTCTGCTCTCTGACATTATAAACACTCATTAAAACTCAATCCTTATCTTACTGATAAGAATGTGGCTTAATGGGAACCTGCCATCAATTTTATGCTGAACTCACTGAGGGCAGCATAAAGTAGTGAAAGAGGTGCTAATTACAGCAATGTGTTACTCACAACCTAAAAATAAGTGGTTGCCGAGAACCAGCATCATAATCATTGCACCCCATGCCTTGAAAAGAGTCAAATTTACCTGAGAAGAGTCAGTTATTTATAAGCTCTTGCGCTCCCCGCCCATCCGCTAATGATTGATTTGTCTTCCTCTTACTTTTCTCCATACAAGAGAACTGTCAATCATCAGCAGGTGAGCGGGGAGCGCAGGAGCTTATGAATAACTCTGACTCTTCAGGTAGACTGGACTCTTTTCAAGGCCTGATTATGATGTTGGTTCTCAGCAACCACTTACTGAGTGAAAGCAGTATAAAGCTGATGACAGGTTCCCTTTAAATAAGTGTTTATGACCTCTTAGTAAATTAGAGGATTATTAGATGACCACACAAAGTGAAAGTAAAATGTATGATTCACATAGCTAGACAAACAGTTAACCCTATGTGACAGAACGACTCCTGACATGACTGTTGTAGTAACTACTTGCATTCCCCATGTGATAACAATTGTGGACCATCTGTTCTTATGACTCTGTGTTATGCCATTCCTGTATTATCCCTGCTAGAAGTTATGAATGAATTGCTAGCAGTCTGCAGTAAAGGTACTGCTGGGTGTTACCAGTAGTAGGCATCTGACTCTATCCAATCAGTGCTGCTATGTCAGACTGTGCAGGGACACACCCTTAACTGGTAACACCCATCTGTACCTTTACTGCAAGCTGCTGGCAATTCATTCATAACTTAATTCATTTTAGCCCAAAATGGGTAAAATGCAATCATAAAAAGATTTGCCTCCGAAGGTGTTCATAGCCTTTAAAGGGAGTCTTTCACCTGTTTTTCACCTATATAACTAACAGCACTGCCCCACAGAAGATTTTATACACATCCCAGACCTACCTGTGTGCACTTTGTGCCTTTATTCCATGTTCAGAAAAAGCACGTTTATTCTGCAGGAAAACAGCTCCGAAGAGCCCAGCTGAAAGTGAAAGTAAAAACAGCTTTCTCTCCTGACTCGATTTCTAACAGCTATATTCTGATATTCTGGATATAATGCTGAAATTTTATCATTTGAAAGCTTGGAATGTCAGCTTTCATAGAAGGTCAGAAACGTTTTTCTATCTGCTGCCGATCCCAAGATATGAGCAGCTAAAGCAGCCCTCCCCTCTTCAGTCTGGTTTGCTTTGGGCACTTGCAGCAGCAGAGCTGGGCACTTGTGAGCTGTTTTCCTGCAGAATAAAAGTGCTTTTTCTGGACATGTAATACAGACACAAAGTGCACACAGGTATGTCTGGAATGTGTCTGCAATCTTCTGTGGGGATGTGCTCTTAGTTATATTGGTGAAAAACAGGTGAAAGACTCCCTTTAAAGGGTTTCTGTCACCAATATTTAGCCTATTAAACAGGATGACATTTCCAATGGGCAAATGTCACCTGAGGCTAAATATGTAAGTGACTTTATTCCTAATAGAGACATTTTTGTGTTTTTATTACTTTTAGAATATGTTAATTAGCCTCCTAGGAGCAGGAGGGCTGTACCCCTGCACCTAGAGGCTCTGTTACATCACCTTGTAAGACGCCTACTTCTTCTTGATTGACAGGGCCAGGCAGCGCGCTCCATCTGCTATGGCCCTGTCCGATGCAAATCCCGTGCCTGCGCCGTGCGTCCTTCATTCGGCGCAGGCTCCCATAAGTGTAGCAGGCTGCGAACGCACCATAAAGATCATGTTTCCACACACAGTTTTATCATGTATTTTACCACATGGCAGACCAGGGATAGAATCCACAGCAAAATCTGCAATACCTTTAGATTTCAACACTAGCGGTGTGTGAATATGGCCTTCTAAAACATGGCCTAAAGATCATAATAGCAACTGTTTAACACCTGGGGTGCTGTGTGTGAATAAGCACTTACATAAAGGCGATTACGTGCGGTCACCATAATTCTGGAGCAGTCATTAGACCAAGAACAGCATTTCAGCAGAAACTGAGATTCATCATTTTCTTGGAAAGACACTGCAACATCAATGGTCTTGAACTCATTAGCAGATGATACATCCCAGAGCTATGGAAGGAGAAATAAAATGGTGGATCAGTAAGGCCTGTATTAGACCAGCATATGAGGATGGTGATTGACGGGAAGGAACCTTTTCTTCCTGACAATCACCTGCTCATCAGTGGAGACTGCAAAACTCCACGAGTAAACCAATCCCTGGTGGCTAAAGTGGTAAGACTTGCTTGAAGTAGAGGATGAAACAAAAAAGAAGTCATTGATGAATTACTGGAAATCAGAGGGAATTTAGAACTACATATTCTCCATATGGACCTTGTATTAAGCATGGGTCCAAGGAGATCCCCAGCTGTGGAGATAGGACATGGGATGGACCAAGGCAAAGAGTTCGGGTGGATAGGGGCCAACCAAAGCCTTTCTATTTGCATCCAAATAGAGTAGAGATGTAAAGATGACCAGGCTGTAACATATCGTAATTGTGCAGCCCAATAATATTTAATGAGATCAGGAACGCCCAATCCACCCTGAGCCTTGCTCAACAATAGTACAGATCTAGGTATTCGATGACGTCTATCTACCCATAGAAACCGTATTATTTGGGACTGGAGGGATTTCCAATCGCCCATAGGGACCGGGATCCGTAGGGTCTCAAATAAATATAGAATCTTCGGCAAGATAGTCATTTTCACAGCTGCAATACGACCTAAGAAGGATATGGGAAGATTCTGCCAGCTATTAGTTCTCTAATTTCCCTATAAATTGGGGGAAAATTATGTTTATAGAGGTTTGTATAGTGGGGGGTAAGAGTAACACCTAAATATTTAAGGGACTCTTCCCTCCAATGAAAGGGAAAATTGGCCTTGAGAGTATTGAGCGCTGCCTGAGGAACATTAATAGGTAATGCCTCAGTCTTGCAGGTGTTCACCCTATATCCCGATAATCGTCCGAACTCTTGCAAATGTACATGAAGGTTAGGAAGAGAGGTGTGTATATTGGTAAGAGTTAGGAGGACATCATCCGCATACAAAGCCAATTTGAATTCCTTGTCTTTGATGGAAACCCCTAATATCCAGGCAGGCCCTAATCTTAGCTGCTAAAGGTTCAATGCAGAGAGCAAAACTCTCGGCATTTCAATTGCTCTGATAATTACAATTACAGTATAGTCTAATCTCCTTTCCATTTGCTTTATAACTCACAAAGTCTGGTTTAGGCTACTTTCACACTAGCCTTACTACGGATCCACGGGTGAAGGGACTTGTGGATCCGTAATTCCGGATCCAGTTGTATTATCTTTAGCATCTTTTAAACGGATCCGGAATAACCTCTATTGAAAGTCAATGGAGGACGGATCCGTTTACAAGTGTGTCCACACCAAACGGATCCGTCCCCATTGACTTGCATTGGGGGTCATTCCGGATCCGTTTAGGTGCGGATAACTAGTACAGAGAGCAAACCGCAGCATGTTGCGGTTTGCTCTCCGGTCTGAAGACGGAACGGAATGCTTTTAAGAGCATTCAGTTGTCTTCAGTTCAGTTTTGTCCCCATTGACAATGAATGGGGACAAAACTGAAGCGTTTTATGCCAGTATTGAGCCCCTATGACGGAGCTCTATACCGGAATTCCATAACGCTAGTGTGAAAGTAGCCTTACAGGCATTTAGACATGCTGAGCAAGCTGGCAATTATCAGGAAGGTATCATTTCTTCCTGATAATTGCCTGCTTGTCAGGGGAGGAAAGAGCTCCATTTATATGCAGTGATCACTTCCACTGTATGGGCATGAGGGATGGCTACTGCAATCACTCATCCTCATACAGATTCATTGTTTGCGGGCAGCAGATCACTGTTCACAATTTTAAAGGATTATTCCCATCTTAGACAATGGGGGCATATCACTAGGATATGCCCCCAATGTCTTATAGGTGCAGATCCCAGCGAAGGGATATCGAGAACGGAGCCCCAAAAGTGATGAAGGGCGCACTGCGCATGTGCCCTCCATTAGTTTCTATGGGGCCGACGAAAATAGCCGAGCTCGGCTATTTCCGTCGTCTACATAGAAATAAATAGGAGCGGTGGCTGCGCATGCGCTCCCATTCATTTTTATGGGAGCGATGGGGAGCTGCGCCTGGTGGTGGCTGGACCCCATGAAACCCGGGGTCCTCCAGGTGCAGCGCTCCCCACTTCATTCTCAACATAGGCGCGGGTCCCACTGTGGCTCCCTTACTGATCCTAGAGATATGCCCCCATTGTCTAAGATGGGAATACCCCTTTAACTGTTCACAACATTAACAAGCGTTTTGCTCATTCATTGGGTGATCGGTAGCACGTTTACATCGGCCAATCATCATGAAATCCGCCATTAGGCTCTGTGCAAACTGGAATCATCATTTCTGTTTTTACAGGATCTGGATCAACGCAACCTCCAATTCAAGCCCAAAGGAGACAAAGCCGCCTTCCCAGTGGCACTTCTAGTTTGTTCCACTAATCAATGGATGTCATATCATATTGGTCAATTCTTTGATGATTGGACATTCATGGCACATCCTAGCTATAGTCTATAAAAGCCCATTGTGCTCTTTTACTTACCAAATGACTACCTTCACATGATCTTGGCTGCTGCGCCAATAGGTTGATAACACACACTATTTGTGTACATACCTCTAGCCCTTAGGTGGAGACTACTGATGGTGGTAAAAAGTAACTATTATGGTGATGTCAGACGTAGCGTCCATTGTTGCATAGCCGAGCTGTGGATCCATGCGGCTTGCTAATGGAGGAAATGTCAACTCCTTGCGGTTTCTTATTGGCCACATGGTCTATCAGGAAACTGCACAACCATTAACAAACTGCAAGGAGTAAGCACTTCTTTCATTAACAAGCCTTGTGGACCTTCCCCTGACTGCACTGCAGCCATGACTTGGCCATGTGGCAGCAGCTATTCTTGACAGAGCCAGTGTGGACTCCAAGTTTATTAACTCTCACACTGCCCATTATTTTATCCATGTTGGACACGTCCAAGTTTATGAAAGGTGGTGAACAGAACGTAGAAAATTAAAAAGTGTTAAAAAGCAACAGAATTAGGGCTTGTGCACACAGCCGTGGGTATTTTACGGATCCGCAAAAAAAAAAGGATGACATCAGTGTGACATCCGTGTTACATCCTTTTTTTGCGGATCCATTATAACAAAGCCTGTCTTTGTCAGCAAAACTGACAAGAATAGGACATGTTCTATTTTTTTAGCAGAACGAATTTGTGGACATACGGATGTGGAATGCACAAAGAGTCATTTCCGTTTTTTTTTTTTTTTTTTTGCGGCTCCATGGAAATGAATGGTTCCGCATATGGGCTGCAATAAAAACGGAATGGACACGGAGAAAAAAAAAATATGTTCGTGTACATGAGCCCTTAGGAAAATTGTGGTGAAACTCCACAAGACCAGCGTAACCCATGTATGAAATCAACTGCATTATTTGGCTGTGCCTCTGCATTTTACATGACCTATGAGCAAAGTAAGAACTAAGTTATATTTCACCATAAACACTAACATAAAGCTCACCTTTAATGTGCCATCCATAGAACAGCTGGCCAAATACTTGTCATCTGGTGAAAACCTGCAATGGTTGACATAGTCTCCGTGGCCAAAAAGGGTGTTCTTACAATGCTTCTTATTAAGGTCCCACAGCTGTGTACATTCAAACAGAAAAGTGTTAGAGGGGCCTCATTCACATATTTCTAATTCATTTATATCCAGACATACATAGGAAGTGACGTGTAAAATGTAATAAAATGACTAGAAATACATTTACATTGTATGGCCATGTGCCTTACGACAGCTTTGGCCTGCTGCTGCTCCACTTCCTGGCTCATGAAGGATGGCTACCAGAAAACCTGGCATCTATAATCACATATTCTCACAGTTTATAGGAGTCTATAAGCATAGCCTTCTCTGTATCTCACTTTTACCATGAAGGGTTTTTATAGCTTATTTAATAGACTTTCAAACAATAGGGATGCCTGGCCCTCGAAAACAGTGAAGAAATGATGTTCATTATCCATTAAAGTCAATGGGAAATACAGTTTTCAAATACTATGGATTTATATTCCAATGCCCTACTGAAAATACATATTGTACATACAGATGCCACTTTTGACTGAAAAGCTACTTACTTTTTTAATTTACCTTATGCTAAAAATGCCCCAGTTGTGAGGTATTCTCTTCACGTCATTATAACTGTGCCCTCTGGTATTTAATCTGCATAGTAATGTGCATATCCTCCTACTCAGGTGGTCGCACATGCTCAGTTCTATCCTTCAACTGCCAAAAGCCTTATCTATTTTTTAGAAAATGTGACAGTTACAGGGATAGAGCTGCAGCAGAAAAGTCACGCCCCTTGAGCTGTGATAGGGAGAGCTGTAGCAGAAACGACATGTCGCCTGACCTGTGATAGCTAGAGCTGCAGCAGAAAGGGCATGCTCCTTGAGCTGTGATGGGGATAGCTGCAGCAGAAAGGACATCCCTCCTTAGCTGCCACGCTGAAGAGAATCTAGCAGAACAATTGGAGCAATGAATTTCAAAAGAGAAGTGTCACGCGACTTGGTTTACGGGAGGCTGATCGACACCTACCTATATATGTGGTAAGTGATTATATATGTGTAATTAAGGTGGCATTGCAGGATCCGCTGGGTCCCAGAAAACCCCTTTAATATACCAATAGCAGCAAAGGAGGAATTAAAAAAGTAATTATACCTTTATGCTTTTATAGATTTTTCCCTTTTAGCAATCAAGAAATAATAGATATATTATTGTAATTAATTTCACTTAATCTGCCCATAATGCTAGTTTTGTATTGGTTGGCATTAAAACACCTGTACTGCAGAAAGCTCGCTTCGCCTTAACAAGTGATAGTTACTGCTGAAAATCCTTTGATATTTCAAGATCAAGCAGACTAATAGTAATTATTTCTGCATTGCCTTACAGACAACATAAGTGTATAGTAATTACAGCGCCATTACTTTCTGCCCCAATGAGCTCGCATAGTAATTACTGGAAAAGCATGCGAAAATATGCCTGTCCAAAATGGCAGCGCTATTCTTTCCACTTGGCTAAAAATAAAAACGCCAAACAGGAACTAAAGTAATAATAATTACAATGTGAAGTATAAGAGGAAAAAAAAGGTTGTCATACTTTGAGCAAGCAGTCATGAGAACATGTGGCAAGGAGAGTAGGAGAGCCTCCATTGGTGAACTGGCAGCAGCTGACCACCTCCGAATGTTCATCATAAGTCTGTATCAGGGTCCCCGTCACCGCGTTCCAAATCTAAATGAAATGAAGTGAAAATCAGATCATATAGAAATATACAGTTTCAGAATGGTACAGTAAAAATAACATGACCCAAGACAACAATAAATTATTAGTAACACGGCATGCTAAAATATGAACATTTTTAAAATGAAATGTATTAAGATATGCGATCAGATGTATTACCCCTCAGGGGCTTATTCACAACCAGAAAGTAATTTACCATAGACTTTTCATATGTAAGTGTCACCTAGAGCAGGAATAGTCATCATTATCAGATCAGTAGGGGTTCCACTGCCAGCACCCCTGCCAATCAGCTGATTAAAAAGAACACAGCGCTTATACGAGGGGGTGGAGTTTCATCACATGGCACTTGCTTTCAGTCCTACCTAAGGGACCTCTCTTCACTTGACCTCATCCTGTTCAACTTCCGCATAGAAGGGTAATGTGTCCTGTTCCTGCCAATGGCTGGCCTCAGCGGTGACACGTCCCCAAGAGACACGTCACTGCTGGGTCATGTGATGGTTGGCGATATGTCACTGCTGAGGCCAGTCATGCCTGCAGACTCCACCTGTGCAGAAGCTGACGAACGCGGATTAGCAGTCCAGTGAAGAGAGACAGGTAGCCGGAACTGAGCACTGGGGCCAGGAGAGTATAGATTTCACCACAGGTATTTCAGGCTGGGAAGGGGGGGGGGGGGGGGGGACAAAAAAAAAATCCAGGACAACCCCTGATGATTTAATGCCAGGGTTTGTACTTTTACAAGACATAATATACAGAAGCCCTGACCATATGAGCTGCCAATCTAAACTGAGAAATTGATGGATCTTTTGTTACTCATATACTAATAGAAATGTTCAGATATGAACAGGTAATACTGCACTTACAAATGATATAAACAACTTGCCAGTATGTGATATATAATAAAGAAGATCCTACCTTCACTTTTTTATCGGCTGAACAGGTTGCTACATATCTGTCATCGGGTGAGAAGGCACAGCACAGAACTTCATCATCATGAGCTTCTATATGAAGCAGATTTTCCCCAGTTCCACTTTTAAAGATCTAATAAGGAGCACAAACAGAGGCCTAGTTTAGTTGTCCTACTAGGTCACTGTATGTCTTCTAGATTATAAACATACAGATGGAGCAAAATCCTCCTCCTCCGTTAAAGTGATAGTGGTCTGAGCATTGGCGTCCCCACAGCTCACAAGAACCAGGACCCCCTATGTCCCTTGTTTTATGGTCGAGCATGTGCATTGCTGCTCCATTCAAAGAGTATGCGACTGCTAAAAATAGCCAAGTACAGTGCTCAGCTGTCTCTGGAAGTCAAATAGAGTTTGAATGGAGAAGCAATGAACATGCTCGACCATCACTCCATTCAGATGGAACACAGGACCCCGTTTTCATGATCAGTTGGGGTCCCAGCAGTTGGTCCCCTAAACAATAATCACCTAGAAATGGGCCTACTGCACAGCAAGCCAATTTTTTGGACTATGGGAAGAAACCAGATGGCGGAAACCCATTCAAATATGGGCGGAACATACAAGCTCCATGCAGATGTTGTATTTGAACCATGGAACCCAGCGATGCAAGGCAAAAACGATAACCAGTGAACCAACGTAGTGCCCTATTTGTGCACAAAACTATAGATAATATCACTGGACAATATGTAACATTTTTGGGTAATCAACATCCTTACCAAGGAGAGAATAGAAATAGAGGGTGGCCTCCTTCAGCGCTGATTTGTAAAAAAGACTAAAAAAAAATCTGTTGATATTTTTGAGTTTTATTCCATCTGGTTTTTTCTTCCATTAAAAGGAAGAAAAAAAACGGAAATCTGCATTTTAAGTCAGTGAGAGGGATAAAAAAACAAACTATACTTCAATGGATTTGTTAAATGGACTCTTCATGGATCCTGTAAAAATGGAAGCCATGACACCAATGTTAATGAAGTCTTAATGGAGTTGTCTCCAGGGCTGTGGAGTCGGAGTCGTGGAGTCGGAGTCGGTATAAAATGGACTCTGACTCCAAAAATATAGAATAAATTGGTACATTTAGTTCAATGCAGTATGAGCTGAATATAATTTTCATAAGAATTTGGGAAAATGATGAAATGTCCTATAAATGTCTGTTCTATTCCTGATTGGCTTTTAGTTGAGATGACTCTGTGCTGCCCTTTATGTAGATACTAAGTAGTGAAGCTCCTCTACTACAGATCAGACGAAAAAGGCACTGGGAAGGAATGGCTGTATTCATCTCAGATCTACTAGAGAAGATAGGATTAAAGAGGTTTTGTCACTAGTTACAAAGATTAGCTTTCAATATAAAGGGACAGTTAAAAGAAGACATTTTCTAAATACAGTGGTCAGTAGATTTTACTTTAGTCATGAACTCTAGACAGTTCAGCAGGTCTCTCACCGTACACAGGTTTCTATGGTAACCTGCAGACCAGAAAGACTGTTATCTGATTGGCTGAGAGCAGTGAAGAATGATGGGACTGAGCTCTGAGTGATTACTTGCAGTAAGCAAAAGGTCCAAGTGTTGTGAGGATTGAGAAGCATGCCTTTACCTGTAATGTGTTAGAGATCACAATCTCCTGCTCTGTCAGAGTAAGTTAATATATGCTAATAACTGCTGGAAACCCCCCACAGCCTGAGGAGACAGAGTGAGTGAAAACTGCCTGTCAGACAGTGAATCAATGTGCTGAGAAAACCCCTTTAAAGGGAACCTGTCATCTCCAAAACACCCCGTGAACTAGAGTAAGCGGTGTATAGTGCAAGTGACGTTGAGTCCGGTTATGTAAGTTTTATCTTCATACTCACTTCCATTCTGATGTTGTACTCCCACAAACCTTCAGTAAAATGCAGTCACTGGACTCCGGTGCTCACTCACATAATGGAGACGACTCAAAAAAGAGTCCAGTGAGTGCATTTTACTGCAGGTTTGTGGGAGCACAGCGTCGGAATGGAAGTGAGTATGAAGATAAAACTTTCATATTCGGATTCAGCATCACTTACACTATACAACACTTACTCTAGTTCAGGGGGTGTTTCGGAGATGACAGGTTCCCTTTAAGGCTACTTTCACACTAGCAGCAGTGGATTCCGGCAGGCTGTTCCGGCGGGTGAATGTGTGGGGCCATTCACTATAATGGGGGCAGGCTGCGGTTCCGGCCGCAGCATGGCAAACTTGCCGAGAGGCAGCCGGACCAAAACTATGGCCGGAGTGTAGTTCCGGCCCCACACGTGCACCAGTGGCAGCACGGATCCGGCAGGCTGTTCACCCACTGCTGCTAGTGTGAAAGTAGCCTAAGGCAAGTACTTCTTAGTATATCTTAACTTTCAATAAACTGTGCATAAATCAATTGTCCAGTGCGTGTTCTTTCTGTATGCTTTATGTTTTAGCACACCTCGGGCCTTATGTATGAAAACTGTGTGGGTGCAGAAGTTTCTTTGCTGCTCATAGAAACCAATTAGAGCTTCCCTTTCATTTCATATAGTGCTCTGGAGAAATGAAAGGGGAGCTCTGATTGGTTGCTATGGGAAACAAAGAAAGTCTTAGACAGTGTTCATACATCAGGCCCTTAGTGAGCTGTACCCAGAGAAGCCTGATAATGAAAATTCAGAGTAAAGATATCTAGTTAAACATTTATTACAAACTTTCTTTTAATGACATATCTGTACTATTCATTTATGCAAAGTTTGTTTTAAATTATCACTTAAAGGGGTATTCCCATCTCACAAATGAAGTTTGTATAGTTAGATATAGCCATACCAATATTATTACTAATAGAATGTATTTATATAAAATGTACCGTTTAGAAAATTTTCATATTTGTATATCCATTGTCCCACACACATCAGTCAGGCCGTTGCCCCTAGTTACGGCCACCACGGCCATGTAGTAGTGGTGGCCCGCTTGCTCCTTTTTAAACCCGCTCTGAGGTAACTGCTGTATTGTGAACGTACATTGCATGAGCATGCGGAGACACATCTTAGGGTTGTAGCATTTTTGTCTGTGCTTCCAAAACGCAGAGAAACGGATCCTGTTCCCAGATCAATTCATCTCTATGGAGCAGGATCCATTTATAAAGTCTGCGTTTTGGACGGATCCTGACCATTGTGTTTTGGATGGGTAGTGTCCAAAACGCAGATGTGAAAGTACCCTAAGATGTGTCTGCGCATGCTCATGCAATGTGCGTTCACAATACAGCAGTTACCTCAGAGCGGGTTTAAAAAGGAGCAAGCCGGCCACCTCTACTACATGGCCATGGTGGTCGTAACTAGGGGCAATGGCCTGACTGATGTGTGTGGGACAATGGATATACAAATAGGGAAATCTTCTAAACTGTACATTTTATATAAATACATTGTATTAGTAATAATATTGGTATGGCTATATCTAACTATACAAACTACATTTGTGAGATGGGAATACCCCTTTAAACATACGCCATGTACGAGGGAGTCGGAGTCGGATTGGGAGTCAGAGTTGGGAGTCGAAGTTAGGGGAAATTGAGGAGTCGGAGGCGGAGTCGGGGCTTTGGCTTACTGACTCATTTTGCCAGGGGAAGCCATGAGTATTTAGATAAAATCCAACATTCCCAATCCCTTGATTCCTTCTATATACATATTGTTCATGTTCAGCTGACTTTTATCTATAGTCAGTCATCTAAAGCAGGGGTCAGGAACCTTTTTGGCTAAGAGAGCCGTAAACGCCACATATTTTGAAATATAATTCCGCGAGAGCCGTACAAAATGTTTAAAGGGCCATTGACAGATCAATCGCTCCAATGTTCACTTAGTACAGCAAGGAATGCTCCTCCCTGCTGTATAAAGCCACAACTGGACTGAAACAATGGTAATTAGCAGTAAAAAAATTAAATAAATAACTTACATTGTGAGCTTGCGATGCATGACATCAGTCCAGCAGTCTGGCTTCTTCTTTTTCCTGCGCATGACTGGAAGCTGGCATTGGTGTAATATGGGTGGCAGATGTTTTTTAATATTTTTTTTTTTTTGGGGGGGGGCTATATAATGGATTATGTGGGATTATTTTCAGGGGTGAAGTGGGAAGGGGGGGTTGGTGGGACACACTGTATTACACAGCCCCTTTATTGATGCAGCTCACTGCTGCTGACCATGAGGCTGTGTAACAATTTCCATGTTATAATGTTCACCTTCAAAGCAGCAGCACAGCCAGGGGTTTCTGGAACGTCCAAGGGAGACACAAGGGAGGAGGCAGATGCCGCTTCACTAGGGGACGCAGGTGCGTGCTTGCAGACGGCGCGGCTATGCAGGGAGTTATGGGAAATGTAGTCCATGCTCCCTGCCGCTCACCACTGCCGCCAATGCTTATCAGGCCATCAAAGAACTACCAATATCAGCGTGCACCGCGGCCTGATGGAGCGCGGTGCATGCATCCTTCCCATAGACAGGTAGCAGGGGCGTAGCTAAAGGCTCATGGGCCCTGGTGCAAGAGTTCAGCTTGGGCCCCTGCCCCCCCCCCCCCCCCGCCTAATACAGCGCCTCATACCTCTTACATCCAGTATAATACAGCGCCCCATACCTCTTACATCCAGTATAATACAGCGCCCCATACCTCTTACATCCAGTATAATACAGCGCCCCATACCTCGTACATCCAGTGACGTCTCCTCGGATGTACATCTTCTCTTTCCTCATCTTCTCCTTTCAGACCAGACGCCATTTTTCAGCCATTTCTCATGTCTGCAGTTTGACAGAAAAAAATCTTAGTTTACTACTTTTCCATCATCCTCCCATCTTCTGGACAAATCATCCTACCACCCCCAGTACTGTGCCACTAGTACCACACAGATTATGTGCCAGTAAGAAATGCCCCAATAATGCGCCAGAAGTTCTCCCCATTGATTCCCCCCCAAAATCATGTGCCAGTAAGAAATGCCCCAGTGCCCCCATGTGCCAGAAAAATGCCCCCCATACCAGTAAAAATGGCCCCAGTGCCTGTAATAATGCCCCCAGTGCCCCCTTGTGCCAGTAAGAAATGCCCCAGTGCCCCCATGTGCCAGAAAATGCCCCCCATACCAGTAAAAATGGCCCCAGTGCCTGTAATAATGCCCCCAGTGCCCCCTTGTGCCAGTAAGAAATGCCCCAGTGCCCCCATGTGCCAGAAAAATGCCCCCCATACCAGTAAAAATGGCCCCAGTGACTGTAATAATGCCCCCAGTGCCCCCTTGTGCCAGTAAAAATGCCCCCAGTGCCCCATGTCAGTAAAAATGCCACCAGTACCAGTAAAAATGCCCCCAGTGCCCCATGTGCCAGTAAAAATGCCCCCAGTGCCCCCATGTGCCAGTAAAAATGCCCCCAGTGCCAGTAAAAATGCCCCCAGTGCCCCCATGTGCCAGTAAAAATGCCCCCAGTACCAGTAAAAATGCCCCCAGTGCCCCATGTGCCAGTAAAAATGCCCCCAGTGCCCCCATGTGCCAGTAAAAATGCCCCCAGTGCCCCCATGTGCCAGTAAAAATGCCCCCAGTGCCAGTAAAAATGCCCCCAGTGCCCCCATGTGCCACTAAAAATGCCCCCAGTGCCAGTAAAATGTCCACAGTGCCCCCATGTGCCAGTAAAAATGCCCCCAGTGCCCCCATGTGCCAGTAAAAATGCCCCCAGTGCCAGTAAAATGCCCACAGTGCCCCCATGTGCCAGTAAAAATGCCCCCAGTGCCCCCATGTGCCAGTAATATGCCCCCAAAGCCCCCATGTGCCAGTAAAATAATAAAAAAAAAATTAACACTTATACTTACCTCCAGCAGCGATGCGATGCAGGCCTCTTCTGGCCTGTGTCCCGCGCTGTACGGCTCAGGCGGCGCGATGACGTCATCGCGCCGCCTGAGCCGGCCTCTGATAGGCTGCAGGCCCAGTGCCTGCAGCCTATCAGAGGAACGGGCAGGGGAGACACCTCTCCCTCCCCTGCCCCAGTACAATACAGTCATCTGTATCGCCGTCCTGAGGACGGCGATACAGATGACTATGGAGATGAGCGCTTCCATAATGGAAGCGCTCATCTCCCTCTGCAGGGCCGCGCCGCACCTGACGCCACTGACAGGTAGGAGCCCTGTCTGCGAGCCAGATACGGCCATCAAAAGAGCCATATCTGGCTCGCGAGCCATAGGTTCCCGACCCCTGAGCTAAAGTCTATAGTCAGCTTTATGTTGGTCTTGTATTTCTTTTAGTGTCTTTTTTTTTTGGGGGGGGGGGGGGGGGGGGGGGGGGGTAACTGGCATTTCACTACCAAAAATGAAATTCCTAACATATGTGATGCTGAAGGGCAGATATTCATGAAGCTGTATTTTAGGGGGAAAGATAAAAAAAAACTGCAATTTTTACATTATTTTGTGGAATTTTTTTTACGGCGTTCATTATGTAGGTCACTACACTGATGCTAATGTCACATTTCTATATTTTTTTCCTTTCCTCCGGCAGCCTGTCTGCTCTGCAGCTGCTCACTCATTCTCCTCCACACTGACAGGAAGCGGGGCTGCTTTAAAAAGGCTCTGTCACTCTGTCACCAGGATCAACCCTATTAAACCAGACATACTGGCTGGTAGGGCTCATCATGCTGATTAAAACTGTACCTTTCTTTTGTCTGTATGATAAATAGCTGCAGAGAAATCAGCGTTTTTATTCATATGCAAATGAGCAACTCCAGCACTCAGAGGCGGGGCTGAATATTCTGAGCACTGCTGTGTAACACCCCCTGTGCTCTGCACACTCCCCCTCCCATTGACTGACAGGAATAGAGAGCAGGCTGAGGACAGAGCTTTGTCCAGGAGCTGTGTGCTAGCATGTAAATATCACATACTCTATAGCTGCACCACACTGAGATCTGCTCAGAAAGCTCATCTACATATTGCTGCTTTATTCACAGCCAGAATATATTATACAGACACCAGTCATGTTATCTTAGAAGCATGAAAACACAATAAATCTCTATGAGCTGGTGTTATAGCTTAGTGGTATAGTACTCTGCCCTGCATCTAGAGATCCTAGGTTCAAATCCCAGAAGAGGTATACATTTTCTGTTATTTTTTTTTTATTCAAAACCATATTATTTATATAATAAATAATATATAATAATAAGGCCTTACTATATTGAGAAAAGTGTTTTATTTTTATTTTTTGTTGCTAAAGGCTATTACTGATTTATTCACAGACACAATATATGATTATAAAGAAACCAGTAATATTTATTAGCTTTCTAATTGTAATAAAGACATTGACTTTTCTTATGGGATAAATGTGGAAGAAAAAAAATTTCTGAAGAAAAAAAAAAGTTATGTCTTTCCTAAGATTCAAACCTGAGATCTCTACATACAAAACCAACAACTTACCCACCAACCTATAGCATTACCACATAAAGTTCCCTGTCTTTTCTAGGATTATCAGCTAACATATATTACTGGTGTCTGTATAATCATACATTATGCCTGTGAATAAAGCAGTAATATGTAGATGAGCTTTCTGAGCAGATCTCAGTGTGGTGAAGCAATACTATATGTGATATTTTCATGCTAGCACACAGCTTCTGGACATAGCTCTGCCCTCAGCATGCTGTCTAGCCCTGTCAGTCAATGGGAGGGGGTGTCACACAGCAGTGCTCAGAATATTCAACCCCGCCTCTGAGTGCTCGAATGGCTCATTTGCATATGAATAAAAACGCTGATTTCTCTGCAGCTATTTATCATACAGACAAAAGAAAGGTACAGTTTTAATCAACATGATGAGTTCTACCAGCCAGTATGACTGGTTTAATAGGGTTGATCCTGGTGACAGAGCCGCTTTAACTGCTCATATCTCTGGTTTGGTACCAGCTAGAGATATGGGCTTTGTTTGAAAGCTATTGTTTGAAAGCTGACATTCCAAGCTTTCAGACAATATCAGAATGTCATAAATCTGTCTAGTACAGGGGAAGATATCACTGATAGAAAGCTGTTGCTTGGACTGTAGCTGGTGTTTTAAGAAAATCTAGAATGTCAGCTTTCAAACAAGACCAGTTGCATGTTTCTAGCTGCTACCATTTATGAGATATCACCATCTAAAGCAGCCCTCCCCCCTCCACTTTCTGCCCAAGCCCAGACACTCAGGGCTGTGCTTCTCCTCCCAGTGCTCTCCCCATCGCTTGTTTATATCAGAGAGGAGACGGCCTGCACATTGCAACGCTTTGAGAAGAGGCCTGCTCAATGTGAAAGTGACTTTGACATTTATGGGTGTCATTATGAGGAGAAACTGAAAAAGATTAAATTATAAAGCATTTATACAGCAGGGTGTACTATACCATTAGGGTATAAAAAAAATGAAATGGCAGTTACACTTTAAGCAGCATCTTCTCCGGGTCGGCTCTGCACTGTCCTGACCGCGTACAGCATTAGGTCATAGTGCGCGCACTATGACCTGACGCTGCACGCAGTCAGGTGACAGTGCAGCGCCAGCAGGAGAAGACAGAGGAGCGCCGGACCGAGAGCGGAGCCGCGGGGCAGGAGAGGTGAGAGAGCTTTTTTTATTTTATCCTTATGGGGCTGCTTGGGCTGATCTGAGGTCTGATGGGGGCACATTCGTCTAATATGGGGGCTGATGAGCTGATCTGAGGTCTGATGGGGGTAGAAGGGGCTGATATGGGGGCTGATCTGAGGTCTCATGGGGCAGAGTGGGCTGATATTGGGGGCACAGTGGGCTGATCTGAGGTCTGATGGGGCACAGTGGGCTGATATGGGGGCACAGTGGGCTGATATGGGGGCTGATCTGAGGTCTGATGGGGGCACATTCTGCTGATCTGAGGTCTGATGGGGCAAAGTGGGCTGATATGGGGGCTGATGGGTTGATTTGAGGTCTGATGGGGGTCTAACATGGAGGGCTGATATGGGGGTCTGATGTGATTTCCTGAAATTTATGGGGGGTCTGATATGAGGTGTGATGAAAAATATGTTTTTCTTATTTTCCTACTCTAAAATCTGGGGTGTGTCTTATCATCAGGTGCGTCTTATAAAGCAAAAAATACGGTAATGAAAGCTTTGTCAGCAAATCTTATTTACTTCTATGAGACTCGACATTTGCATCAGTCTTAATCAGTCCCATCATCATCATTTCTTTTCTAATTACTTCACTCAAAAGCCTAATTTATCAACCTCATGATGAATCCTAGCTGTTGAAAAACAAAGAGGCCTTCAACACATACAAATAATAAAAATAGCAAACTAATTATTCTCCTTTTGAATTTGTGGCGTTACCTGTAAGGTTCTATCGGCTCCACAGGAGGCAATCCTCTGTCCATCACGTGAAAAGCAGGCATGGTACACTGCCTCTGTGTGAGGACGCACTGCTAGGCTTGCCAGGTTCTTCATACTTTGCTTGTTTCTACAAGTCAATTACCAATAGATGACACATTAAACAAACCATTTTTCTTGAGGCTTTATAGACTCTTTGTATCATTTGACATTGCTCCATTTATTGAACGATTACAGCACAATAAAATGAAATGTTGCATGTCATTCAAATGATACAAACTCAGATGTAAATCACTGAGAGCATCTACTGTACCCAGTGTAGGACCTCCCATAGAGGCACGGCATGAAATTATGGGCCAACCTGCAACTGCCATTAAAGGAGGTCACTGCATAGAGATTTGTACAGTGCATCTTCCATACCTGTGGAATTCTATATGTAGTTAGCTACCCTAGCAGTCAAATCGTTTATCAAGTCAAAAAAACAGTACCCCCCCCATACAGATGATTTATGTAGTTACATAAATGAAAAGTGGCACATTAATTGTAGTATATGTGTAGTAGGAGCTCCTGACTCCTCCATGTATTATAATTTGTAATAACACATTTACTACAGTAAACCATCATGCTTTTCAGTGTATCCATCATTACCATGTAATGTTTTTATTTTGAAGCCAACTCCACCCAAAATAGAGCCCTGGAGAAGCCTATTCTAACGTTTGCTGTTGTCCCCATGACTTCTGTGATAACCATTAAAGGAGTTGTCTAATTTCCCATATTGATGACCTCTCCTCATGACAAGTGGGTCTGACTCCCATCACCCTAGCAATCAGCTGTATTAAGAGGCTGCATCTCTCATAGGAGCTCTGCGTTCTCTTTATTGTTTACTGCCTGCCATTGACATTGCAGTGGCCATGCACTGTAAATACTGCTGCTCCTTCCCACTGAAAAACTGGACCACCCCTTTAAATACCTTCTAAGAGAATAAATAGCTCAAAAACTATAACTAGAACGTAGTAATAGTAACTACTGTCCATGACAAGCATCATGTGGTCATTGTTATATGTAGAAAACATACAGGAGACATGAAGCAATCAGCTACATTTATCTATCTCTACGGAGATAACTGAGATTTGATTCCTGTGTTCAGGTCAATTTATTACTCACATCCAGTTGACATAGAGCGCTCCTTGCTGAAGTTCTTCTTTGACATGTTGAATGGCATGTTTATACACTGCAGATTCATTTGGCTGAGAAAGTCCCAACTGGACCATGTTTATATGAGAATTCTGCCCCAAGAGATGACCGTTTACAGACAAAAACTCCTGAAAATCTTCACGCGCTTTGCTGTCCTGTACGTGTTCCCATAAAAACAGAGGATCAATTTAATAAACCACCAAATTAAGATTTTAGCCTTAATTTGAACAAAAGCCTACATGTTATCTAGATTTTGATTTCAGTTCTGGAAGTCGCTGGTCAAACCATTGACATGTAGCCCACAATGCTATATCAGGTTTTGGAACACTTTAGGTAAGGCTACCCTTCCACAACATGAAAGGAATTACCTGTTTATTGAGAATGTCCCGGTAATGCACAAACTCATGAATGAGGTGAGCAGGCCCAAATAATCTCGTCTTTGATTTTAACCAATCAAATGAAAACAGTAGGGAGCAAAGTTCCTGTAGAGTGATGACAAAACAAATTATCACCAGATGCAGAAAATATACACAAAAAAAAGTAATTTGTACCCCAAAACAACTTTGTTAGCAATATGTAGTGCACATACATAAACTAGCACTTCCATCAAACAAGGGCAGCGTACTCCTAAAGTCACTACCCAAATCTCATAGCATCTGAAATAGTGTTAAAGAGCATCTGTCAGCAGTTCTGTACCTATGACACTGGCTGACCTGTTACATGCGCGCTTAGCAGCTGAAGACATTTGTGTTGGTCCCATCTTCATATGTGCCTGCATTACTGAGAAAAATGATGTTTTAATATAAGCAAATGAGACTGTAGGAGCAATGGGCTCAGCTCTCTCTGCAATGGCAACGTCCCCATTGCTCCTAGAGATAGGGAAAAAACTGAAGCGTTTTGCAGCAGTTTTGAGATCCTGTGACGGATTCTAAAACCATACAGCAATGTGAAAGTAGCCTGACAGCAGCAGTCTCCTCCTCTAGCGAGCAGGCAATTGATGGGAGGGAATGCTTCATTCCTGACAACTGTCTGGTCTGTCCGCCCGTGTAATAGGGCCCTTATTTATAACCTTCTGCTCTCCTCACCCATCTGCTGATGATTGGCACTACTCTTCAAGGGAGAAAAATAAGAAGACTATCAGTCATCAGCAGGTGGGCAGGGACAGCAGGAGATTAGGAATAACCATGACTCTTCTCAGGTAGATTTGACTCTTTTCAAGGCCTCAGCTGCAATTATTATGATGCTGGTTCTCGGCAACCACTTACTTTTAGCTCATGAGTGACACACCGCTGAAATCAGCATTTCTCTCACTAATTTATACTGCCCTCAGTGAGGTCAACATAAAGCTGATGACAGGTTCCTTTTAAAGGACTTGTCCCACAAGTAATTATTATATTTTTATCTTAGATCACACAAAACATGTAAGCAGATTAAAGGGGTTTCCATATTGTTGTTATATACTTGTCGTAGAGTCCCTTGTTTTTTTGATTCCCTCATACAATTCCACCTCATGTCAGAGCTGGTGGTCACACATGCTCAGTTCACAAGCTGAGTTCATTTCCCTTTTCCTCTTGTACATGAACACCAAAGTGATTCCTGCATTTGTGCAGGACAGCCTATAAATATAGGTGGACTAAAAGTTTCTTCTCACTGGACACATTAGGTGGACTACATGATCTGAGAGGGAATGCAAGGAACACCAAAGGGCACCATAACACGTTTGTAACAGCAATATCTACACACAGGTTTTACATTATTCCTGTTGAAAATGAGAGATATTTGGTGTGATCTAAGAAAGTAAATTAATATTTATTCTTGGGACAACCCCTTTAACTTGGAGAGCCTTCTGGCCTGTAGTGTGGATGCCATAGTACAGACACATCTGGTCATTTAGGCAAACATGTGGGAGACCCCATTAAACCAAAAGCACAAATCTACCTACTTGATTCATGTTGGCCTGTGCCATATGGTACGCTAGATAATGGTACCAGTACGTATAATCCTCTTGGTCCGCGGTAGGTAGAACGTGTGAGTAGCGCTTGTGATACTGACTGACAAGCTTGGCGTGAAGAGCCTGAAACAGTAACAAGCACAGTTACACACGGCCTGGTGGTTTATATATATTTCCATACTGTATACATGTAGAAGTTCATACAGGCAGTTGTGCACGATTTCGCTCTGTGAGAAAATCCAGCTGAAGGTCATGCAAATAATACAGAAATGACTTTCCATTGCGATCACAGTACAACAGTGACTTGTTGACAAACTCCTGAAGCATGTCCTCCACGTCCTCGCTCTCCATGTCCCATAGGATACACAGAACCTAAAGTAAGATATGGTAGGTTAGCATTTGTATTTCATAACATTGGCTACACTAAAACAGTACCTGTATTTTCGATAAACCTTTGATATGTCAGAGTGATACTTCAAAGGTTTTGATCTTTTGACACATCAAACAAGTGGGACCTAACACAACACTGTCTGTGCATGCAGATGGCTCTTAGACTTTCTATTGAGCCCGTCTTCAGCAGTGAGGAGGGACAGCGCTCGCTGTGAGTGCTTAATTCTCCTCATTGTAGCAATTGGTGGGGGTCTCAGGACCTGAAAACCCACCGATCAAAATCTTTGATGTGTCACTATTCACTAAGACATATCAACCGTTTGTTATAAGTACAGGTATACATTAATGTTCCCAAAATCAAAGAATGAAGACATAGCAGATGTAAAGGGCTTATTAATACATGACTATAAGCAGATTCAAGGGGTACTTCCATCTTATAAACTAATGGCATATCTCTATTATTTGGGTTCAGCTTTCATTCTCAGGATTGGTGGGGACCTAGAGGTGGACATGATTATAAAGTGATGGCATACCCTAGCAATAAATCATCACTTGGTACCTCTTTAACAGCCCATTACAGATTTCCCTATTGAATGGTAAATATAAAAATGACATAGATTGTGACAGACAAACCCCTGAGGGAACACGTTCAGGATTTATCTGTGGACAATCCGCACTGAAATCCTTAGGTGTTCGCAGGGAAATTCGTGCGGGCAATCCGCATCAGTTGGTGCGGATTTGCGTGTGGATTTGGTGCGGATTTGCAGGTGGATTTGGTCCGGATTTTACTGTCCCCAAAGAAGTGAATGGAGAAAATCTGGACAGGAAAATAAAATAAATTGACATGCTGCGGATTTTAAAATCTGGACCATTGGTCAAAATCTGCATCGTGTGCATGAGAATTTCAAATTCTCATAGAATATAATGTACATGCCCTACGGTGCGGATTTTCCGCACGGAAATCCGCAAGCAATCATGATCGTGTGCATTTACCCTTACAGTGGCAGCGACTAGAAGGAGTTCTTTCTATTTGCTGCATTCACCTTGGTTGGCACTTTCACATCCTTTTCTATAACTGAGAAATCGTTGTAGTATTCCTTCACATGGTCTTTTAGCCTATCCACACTCATAGACATGGCTTCATCCAGTGCTTCATAATCGTACGAGGAGGATTTTCTTATTCTTTTGAACTGCTTCCTCTGTAGCTGTTTGAGGTAGAAAGTCCAGCGGCTGGGGAATTCCCGTAACAGTGCGCCAATTAATGACACTACGAGAGGCGAGCCTGAAAAAATGATATGGAAACATAATTCCCAATTAAAGTCACCAGCTGAAATCATTCCCGTGCATTACAAGTCAGACAGTGTGTTATTCAATGATGTGTGCAAAAAATAACTGTACTAACTATAAAGCAAACAACTATTTTTTCTGCTGCCCGTTTTATATTTAAATGTTTTTTTCTGACAAAAAACACGTATCGCCTATCCGTAGGGTAGCTATGATTGCTGGGACCCCCAATGTCCACGGGGGACAATGTAAACATTGAGGTGCTGTATTCAGCTGTCTTCATCAGGCACACACACTTTGAGGGGAGCACCAGTGTGGTTACGTGACCGCAGCTCCATTACTATTCATCATTGCCATTTTGCAGTGAGGAGAAACAGGAGTTCTGAATCCCTCTTCTAGTGATCGTTGGATCCTTTGGGAGAAAAATGTCATTTGTGGAACATCCCAAAGTGAATTACAGATGTAAATGTGTGTACAATGATCAGAAAAAGTCACTCACCTCTTGACAGCAGCTCCATTCCTGTGCCAGCAGTCCCGTTCCCGCTTTGTTGAGTCCCCTGTGGACATTCAGTGGTTAAGCGTTGCCAAGAGCACATGACCACTGAGCGTGTGCAGTCTCATCCACTTGAGACTAGTGAATGGCTGCAGTGGTGTACATGACCATGGACCGGAAGTCACATATCTCGTCCACGGAGGACCAAAGTAGCGGAGATGGAACCCTCAGAACTGGAATGAAACTGCTGTCAAGCAGGGAGTGGCTTTTTTCTTTATTGCACACACATTCCCATCGGTAATTTTGGGTTGGGGGTTAGCCAACCTCTCTAATAGCATTAACCTCCACTGACTGTGCTAAATTGATAAAATTGTACATATTGGTCTATGTTTAACAAAATCATAAAAAGGGCCTTCTTGACCATATCAACCACTCCGAGCTCAGGTCATATGTTCTAAACTGCATAAGGAAACTGATTCAATGCTATGAGCCAATTCTCCTCTGAAAGTTTGGCAACAGGACCCTAAACTATCCATTTACATACAAAAATGATACAAGCCAGGACTCTACCTTTTGACTCTTGTATGATATCATGCGCCTCTTCTGGAAGCTCTTCTACTTTCTTGTCGACATAAAGAGAGAGAATTTCTAAGCCCTTGTGGTGTTCTAGTTCACTGTCCACATGGACAAACAGCTTCATCCCTTTGTAAAGAAAGACGGAGGAAATAAAGTGCGTGAGAGGCAAAATTGTATTTGAAGATTGTATAATTCACTTTCTGATCGAAAAAGTTTATCTTGTATAGGCTGTCAATAATTATAAAAAAACTGCTACTTTAGTCAGTCCCATAGACATGAATGGGGCACTGGTCATACACTGTAAGTGCACCACTATTCTATTCACACAAGGGACTCGAGGGCTAGTGATAGGACCTGTAATGATCATTTATTTATCACCTATCATGTGGATTGATGATGAATATTTTTATTGATTGACATACATTAGATAGCTGTCAGCCAAATGCCGTTGCTGACAACTCCTCCATACACATGCACACTTAGCCTAGCATGAATGGGAAGAAGGGAGAAACCATTGCCAGAACTGATCTCCCAGACAACAAAAGGATCAGGCAGCTGAAATCCCACAGCCCAATCTTTATCTGACACCTTTATTCATGTGTATGACCTTCTTTAAGTTGTATTCCCATCTGGGATGGCATATCCACAGATAGCGTGTTTTGAGACAGAAGTAGGTCCCAGACTATTCAGGCACATCCATTAATGTCACAGATGGGAATATCCCATTAAAGGGGGAACCAATCCCAGCATGACTGTAACACTTTTATGTGTGTTTTTGCAATGCAAATTGGTGTGACGTCCTGCTGTGGTCAAATCTGTAAAACACTGAAACACCATAATTTTTGCCTACAGATCAGGAAAAATATGACAACATAGTGACAATCTGACAAAAATTTGACATTTTTTCAGCAGACATACCGGACACCGTGTCAATCACACTTCTGTCTCTACTTGTTATGAGAACACGGCACTGGATGTCAAATGCCTTCAACACCCAGGAATCCCAAACGTCATCCAAAATTAGGAGACACCTAAAATAATAATTATAATAATCATAAACTGGAACAACATTGTGCATAAGTACAATAGAATATACTGTACAAGTCTTTTTTACAGTTCATCAATACAGACTGGTACAGCATGGGTGCAGGAGTGAAAAAGTGATAGAAGGCAAAAGAGTAATTGGATATTATATACATTCAAAGTGAGCTACAAGCAGCAGTGGAAGACAAAATGTTCTGTAGTAGGCCAGGCTCTTTTCATTCTTTAATTAAAGGGTTGTGCACTGTAATGATACTGATGACCTATCATCAGGACAGGTCATCAATATCAGATTGTGGGGGTCTAACATCTGGCACCCCACTGATCAGCTGTTCCATAGAGCTATTTAATGTGTGGGCAACAAGAATATTCCTGTACCTTTAGTACATCAATTAACATTAAAGGTCTTTCCAGGACTAACATATTGATGGCCTATCCTATGGACAGGTCATCAAAATGAGACTGGTGTTGGGTCTGACATTTTGCACCTCCACTGAACAACGGCAGCTGCAGAGAACATCGTCAACAGTGTACAGAGCTGTGGTCTTCCTGCTCCGTACACTACTTACCTCCCGTGGAATAGTCTACCTCGGGATGTGGTAACAGCAGGGTTAGTGGACGGTTTTAAAAATTCTTATCACCATCACCACCCATCCCTTGTTTGAACTTGATGGACTTGTGTCTTTTTTCAACCAAACTAAATATCTATGTAACTATGGTTTCGAGCAGTTACAGGCCTTATACAATATTCCACAATCTGGTTTTTACAGATTCCTCCAACTACATCATGCACACACTACATAATTCCCAGTGCCTTGTCTCCCCTTTTCTTGTTCTACCCATTTAATGCACAATACTGTACATGTATGGCATTATGCACAGGGAATTGTATGGAGCGGCTGCTGCGCTGAGTACAGTTGTCACAATACCAACATTTTTTTTAGATTTCAATACCATGAAAAAGTATTGCGATACTCTAAACCATTCAATACGCAATTTAAAAAAACGAAAAAAAAAACCCATAAAAACACCCACACATTAACCTTTTTTCCCATTTTTCCAAGACAAGACATGGCACATTAATTGGTGCCATTAAAATGCATCCTGTCCTGTAAAAAATAAGCCCTCATGGCTATATGGAATGTGGTGAGGAAAAAGAAAAAATGCAAAAATGAAAATAGGCTTAGTCCTTAAAGGGTTTCTGTCAGTATGAATCAGGCTGACATTAGAGATGTGCTAATGCCACCTGATTCCAAATATATATCTGTTTTATTTACTGGTGCCCCCATTTTTATATAAAATGAACCTTTATTTTATGCTAATAAAGCCTCTAGGTGCAAGGGGCGTTACCCCTGCTCCTAGAGGCTCTGTTGATTGACAGGACCAGGCAGAGAAGAAACACTCCATTCACCATAGCTTGCAAGGACCTTCAATGATGTCATGACCATGTGATCAGTCACATGGTTTAGGAGGAGACAGGCTGTTTGTGTGATTTTAACCATGTGACTGATCACATGGTCATGACATCATTGAAGGTCCTTGCAAGCTAGTTCTTCTCTGTCTGGGCCTGTCAATCAACAGAGCCTCTAGGAGCAGAGGTAACGTCCCTTGCACCTAGGAGCATAAAATAAAAGTTCATTTTATATAAAAATGGGGGCACCAGTAAATAAAACAGATATATATTTGGAATCAGGTGACATTAGCACATCTAATGTCAGCCTGATTCATACTGAAAAAACTGGTGACAGAGACCCTTTAAGGGGTTAAACAGGCACACTCAGAATGCAGGGTCCTAAGGAGTTGATCTCAACCCTATATGCCCAATTGGTTCAGTCAAAAATGATTGCATCATTCGAGTTGAGGAAAGATGGCAGAGTATTATTCCTGAATATCTCACAATTGAGGAATGGAGTGACATTGCCTGCTAGTAATATTAAAATTATACAAAAATTAAAAAAAAATATATATATATATATATATATATATATATATATATATATATATAATGCCCATGAAGTATTTTTTATTGTTTACATAATTTTATTTACATTTTGGGGAAAGGGGGTGAACATTTATTTTTTTACACTTTACATTAGATTGCTTCTCTCGTAAACTCCAATGCATTACCATTGAAATGTATGAGGAATACACTGTATTCCTATGCAGCCCTGCCACAGGCTGGGGCTCAATAGGAACTAAGGTGTGGCACCTTCTGTTCATTACGGAGGACTGAAGCTGCTGCACAATGCATCCAGCTCTCGAACCTCGTCGAGGGGGAGCCGGGGCACATCCGGAAGCCCGTGCTTCTAGGTTTTAGTGCGTCCAGATGCCATAGTCATTTTGACCACAGCATCTGAAGGGTTAAAAGTCCGCAACCGGCATTACCACCGGTTTTAGTGTGGACAGCGGACACCTGGCAGCTATTGCACCAAAGCCGCTAGCGAACATGCAGGCAACATCTTTAAAGTTCCGACTAGCGCCGTCAGGAAAGGGTTAAAGAGGTTGTCCAGGATTAGAAAAAGATCGCTGCTTTCTTCCAAAAACAGCCCTACACCTGACTATGGGCTGTGTCTGTATTGCAGCTCAGCTCCACTGAATGAATGGGGCTGGGCTGTCATACCACATACAATTTGTAGACAGGTGTGGTGCAGCCACCTTTTTCTAATTCTGGACAACCCCTTTAATAAAACGAGTTTAAAAAACGGTTATAAAAAAAATAAAACAAGTTAAATTGGCAATTGAGTAGATTGTATAATGAATATAATCAATGATGCAGAAAGCAAAAATGTCCAGCTACCTGGGGTATGAATGCATTATAAGTAGGCGAAGTCGGTCTCTGGCTTCCTCAACATTCAAAGGAGGTCTCTGGGAATATTTGCAGTCCTGATCCAGACGAGTGCACAGATTCTGCAGCTTCATCAGCAAACCTGCTTTGTCCTGTTTCCCAACAGAAAGCCAGTGGACTCCCCCGGGAAAACAGTCTGGGTATAAGCACAAACATGAATCAGTGATACCAGTATAATAATTCAATTGCACACAGATCCATGGTCACGCTACACACCATGATTTGCTGGCAACTGTGTAGTGGCAGGAGAGATTCGTACATGTCATGCCATTATGCCAGAAAACCAGTGTAATCACATTGACACATCAACCTCAGAGTGAAGCTGCAGTACATTTATTAGACATGAACACAGCAATAGAAAACTGTTGTGTCCATCTCTCCAAGCAACAAGCATATCTCCCCCCCACTGAACTGTATGCAGGGTGCGGCAGCCATCAATTTGCCAACAGGACACACTAGGCCCCATACTTCTAATAAGTGAGCGATACCCACCTATCAGGCACTTATACTATATTCAGTCGGTGTGACATACTCCCATAAAGTGGATCAGGCTATGAAAAGAACAGTATGGAGACAGGCACATACCCAGTGACCTGTCCATCACAGTGAGGGGGTGGGGGAGTGCTCGGTTCATGAATACACCAGACTCAAACTATGGTGGGAATTTATTGATAGCTTTGCTCCTGAATTTTGACCTAAAAAAGTAATAAAATCATTGTGCATGCCATCCTTAGGCAAACAGTTGCCATCATGGGCGGACTGGTCATAGACCCTAAGTAAATTTCCTAGCGTGTGATGCCCAGGGGGCCGCCAGCCAGGTACATAACAATCTGATGCTCTCAGCATTAATTAACGCTGGGAGCATCAGGTACTTATGTACCTGGCTAGTGGCTGCAGGTCCCCTTCCAGAATTTATCCGTATCGCAATTTTTTAGGACTATGGTACAGTTTAATATAGCAGCAGGGCACGGGCGGCCATGGCTCCCTTCTACGCTGTTCACGCTCATAAGCCACCATATCAATCAGTGTACAAATGGAACAGGGACGCGGGAATCTCAGGCTGCCAGGGGTCTGTGGCCTGTACCAATGATGGCGCATAGACTAAGACTCAGGTATTTTCTTTCTCTCCTTGATCACTTGGGGGGCACTACTGGGGATACAATAGGGGGAATTATTATTGCTGAAGGCACTATAAGGGCATTACTATTACTAGAGGATACTATTACTATTACTGGGGCATCCTAAGTCTCCAGCTCCAAGAGACAACTAGAGACAACTGGAGGAGAAGAACGGAACGTGGCAGCTGGTGCTAACCACCACAGAAGGGCAGCTGCTGGGGGGATATTTTATACTGCACTGTGGTACTTGGTCCTGATTGGGCAGTACTTTGTGCTGCACTGTGGTATTTGGCTCTGCTGGCTCTGTGATATTTTGGTTCTGCCGTACTATGGTATTGATGACCCCCTTCTACTTGTGTTGCCCCACTTTCTGTCAGTTTGGGCCCACCTACAACAAGGGGGCCTCCTTTTGCCCTTTTTCTCAGCATTCACCAATTTTAAAAAAGTGCCAAGAAAAGTGTGCAGTAGTGGGCGAAGTCTCCACCTTATTAGTCCGAAACTGGCACAAATCTACACTTGTTTAAAGAAGGCGTAGATTTCATTTTCTAACTACATGAAGTCCAAATTATGTAAAATTTTCTAGAGTCAAGGGCCTTTTACTACATTTGGTGTAATTCACTCCAATTATCTTACTGTTAGACTGGTGTTTGAAACATCAGTCTTAAAGGGAGTCTTTCATCTGATCTGAGCGTTACAGACCGCTCAGATCAGGCTCTAGACCCCCTTACACACGTTAGCACAGTACCTTTGTCTAAATTGTCCCATGCCGTATAATGCAGAAAAACACTTTTAATCCACATGTCAATCAAGCACGGCAAGTGCCCGGAAGCGCGATAGAGCAGGAAGGAGCCCAAGCCTCGGCCTATTACTAATGCAAACGCCGCCCTCTTACATCATCCTGTCAGCTCATTATTCTAGGAGAGCAGACTTGTTGGGGACCCGTCTCATCGCCACTACAAATGGAAAAGTAACTGGGCGTATTCGGCTATATTTGGAACTCCACTCACAGTGGCCACAATACAAGGCCCCATTCTGCAGATGGGTGTGGGTCCCAGAGGTGGGAAATTTATAGCATATTCTGAGGATATGCCATAAATGTACACATGGAAATACCCCTTGAAGAAACAAATACGGCATATTAATTTCCATTACATTTTGACTGGCGAATAACATGTATACTACCCTGTTACCTTTAAGAATGCTGTGGTCCCGGAGAGCTTCAGCGGCTAATACTGACTTGCCACAGCCTGCCATACCATACACTATCACCCAGCCAGACTCTTTCCTCAAATGGTACAAGCTGTCCTGGATGGCCTTTACCATCTTCTCCCGAGAGACAAACACAACTGGTCTCTGTGGCACTCCACCTTCACATAAGGCTGTTTTCACTAAAATAAGATCAGATAAAATAGAATTCATCTAAAATGTATGTAAGGGTATAAAGTATCAAAGTACCCGGGGGGGTGGGGGGTGTCCGTCATTTATCAAGCTGAAATACGCCTAAACTAGGTGACTTCTGCCCGCTCTCATCTGTTGCTGAGCTGGTGAGTGGAGACTAACTGTAATGGTGCCTCCATTGCAGACAAGAATAGGCATTTCTAT
Source organism: Rhinella marina (assembly GCA_900303285.1). Lineage (NCBI taxonomy): Eukaryota > Metazoa > Chordata > Amphibia > Anura > Bufonidae > Rhinella > Rhinella marina. Next base: position 692,924 of record ONZH01023001.1, read on the forward strand.
CATAGGGCTGGCAGTGTGCGTTCTACATTACCAGTGTTTTGCGGATCCGCAATTTGTGGACCACAAAACACTTACGGTCGTGTGAATGGACTCTATAAGTGACATCTACGAATACTTTACAACATGTCTTTTTAGAAGATTTTTTAAGAACTTCAGAAACAAAACTTCAGAACTTCAGATTCATCCTTACACTATGGATGTGTACTCTCACTCCCAGCCCCGTGCGGCTAGTATTAGCCACAAAATTTACCTTTGCTAACAGTATGCAGCCCTGTTTGAGATTACTGTGAAACCTATAAGTTACTACTGTATAGATTTTATAGTATCATTAAGCAATACTTATCAGAATCCTTTTATAATACAACACTAGTGTATATGCAGGTATTTCACATCCACTAGAGAAAATTCAAACCCCAATAAAGCAGATGCACATAACATATGATAAACTAACGCACCGTATGATGTGATACCGTTCGATGAAATTTTGCCACTTCTGAACAAATCCAGGGAAGTCGCCTGTTTCAGAAGAGCAGCCAAGTCTTTGTAACCCTCATGTAGCAGAGCATTGTAAAAGGAATTAAAAGCACGGTTGTCTTTGCCAAGAATGATCTTGATGAGCTGGTTTGCTCGGTCAAGCTGAGTGGCCTATTAAATATAAAAAATCAAATCACAGTTATACGTAAAATATATATATATATATATATATATATATATATATATATATATATATATTTATGTCAAAGGTGTCTGTAGCCTTTAAAGGGGTTTTCCAGAATTTTAATATCAATATCCGATCGGTGGGGTTCAACATCTCCCACCCCTGCAGTGTGGAACCCATTCACTTCACTGGCAGCAACGCTGCAGTAATCTGCTCCATCCAGTACAGAATGGACAGAGATGTTTAGTTCCAGCAACGACTTCCGGAGCTACCCCAAAGCAGCTGATCGGCAGGGGTGAGAGATGTTGAACCTATACTGAGGGTAGGCCATCAATTTTAAAATCCCAGAAAATTCCTTTAAAGGGGTTGTTCCCACCATAAGAAGTTATCCCCCCATCCAAAGTAGGGTTGCACCAGGTATTGAACTATCATTACCCAATCAATACTTTTGTACCCGGATTTGTCACTGCGCAGCCTAGTATCAGTTAGCGAATATGGAGCGCTCCACCCTCAGCGCGCACTATGTTCTCCTCAGCAGCGCAGTGGAGAAGGAGGGAGTCGCTCCCTTTCTCCCCACTGTGACGCGACTGCCACTGCCACCAATGAAAGGATAATGATTATAATTAACCTGTTAATACAAATGTGGGCAGCGGGTGCCGGCAATATCACACAGCTCGATGACCTGATACCGCGAACCCTGTCAATTAACCCCTCAGCTGCGGCACCTGAGGGGTTAATTGACACGGTTCGGCGGGGTCTCTGTCATTAAGGCCGGGTGCCAGCTGTGTGATATGGCCGGCACCTGCTGCCCACATTTGTATTAACAGGTTAATTACATTTATTGGTGGCGCAGTACGCAACCCCCCACACCAGTATTAAAATCATTGGCGGTGCAGCGGCATCCCAACCCCAGTATTATAGTCATTAGAAGCAGTGGCCACAGGGTCCCCTCCCCTCCCCCTCAGTATCTTCATTGGTGGCAGCTTCTGATCGGGCCCCAGCAGTGAAATCGCGGTTACCATGGAAACCAGGACGCTACTGAAGCCTTCCATGGCTGCCATGGTAAGCTCCCTGCTGCTGTGTGCACAAAGCCCAGGGCAGCAGGGACAGTGTAAAATCCTATTCCCCCTAATAGATTCTAGGACAAGGGTTCTAGCCCCAAGCATGTTAACAGTTAAGAAATAAAAAGTAAAAAAAAAAAGTTTAAAAAAAAACACCAAAATATTAAAAGTTTAAAATCACCCGCTTTCCCAATTTTACATATAAAATATATAAACAATAAAAAATAAACATATTACGTATCACCATATCCGAAAAAGTCTGAAACTATTAAAATATAATAAAAATGGCGATTTGCCATTTTTTAGTCAACTTGTCCCCCCAAAAAATAGGATAGGACTGTTCTATTACAGGCCAGACATTCCATAAAATGCGGAATGAACGTGGCTTTTTTGGCGTTTTATTTTTTTTTGCTTGTTATCAAATGGTATCGAGTATTGCAATACTTTTTTATGGTATCGAAATTGAATCAAAATTTTGGTATCATGACAATCCTAATCCACAAGATAGGAAATGGGTGTCTGATCAGGAGTGGTCCAACCACTAGCAATCAAAGAGTGAAGTGCCCCCCAGGTTCTTATTCCCCATTCTATGGATAGGGCATAACTTTTTTATGGTAGGACAAAGACTTTAATGGTGTTATACAGAGGGTAGGCCATCACATGTAAAGGGTTTGACAACCCCTTTAAGCAATGTGACCGTATCAAGAAAAAAATAGGAACTGTATGATAGTCAAGACTGCAATTTACTATTATTTGACAAGAAAGTTATTAACATGAACTTTCACTTTTCAACAAACCTCTGTGAAAAGTAATGTTTAAAAGGAAGAAAGAAGTTCTGCTATCCATATCAGTTAGGAAAATGCATCCGTATTCTTGCAGGATCAGAGGCCGACAGCTGAAAAACTGCCAATCCGCAACAATGGCTGTATGTGATCTGAGAGTCTGAAGTTCATCTCCTATCCTGTGGATGATTACTTATCAAATGAGATCTCTATTTGCATTTTTAAGGGGAACTCCAGCATAGCGCTGGGCTTGTTGATGTAGAGTAAATAAAAGCCATAATACCTTATTTTTAACCATTTCCTCCTCATGTGGTGTAATGACCCCATCACTTATCATATGGTCCATGATGTAGGTGGAGCGGATATCCTTCGCTAGCGCTACTCGATTCTGAAGAAGTAAGCTCTTGGATTCTTCGTCCATTTTCTCATGTATTTTCTAGTATCTTACGTAGACAGGTTTACATACAGGTCCCGTTAGATGTGAACATAAACATAATACTCGCTGCCTGTACAAAAGTGAAAAAAAAAGAAAATAAGGTAAAAGAAATTGACAACATGTAGATAATGGAGCAAATAAAGCCAATATAATCCAGTTATTCTGGAAAAGACAATGATGACTTATCCTCAGGATAAGGCCCGGGGGTCCCGGGTGTTGCCCCCATCTTGAGGATAAGTCACAAATAACTTTTCCTGGATAACCCCTTTAAATGGCACTAAAGGGAATGTGTCATCAGAAAATGATCTATTGTTAAATGAAGGCAGCTGAAGACATCTGTGTTGGTCCTATGTTCATATGTGCCCACATTACTGAGAAAAATGGAGTTCTAATATATGCAAATTAGCCTCTAGGAGCAATGGGGGCGTTACCATTACACCTAGAGGCTCTGCTTTCTCTGCAACTGCTGCTCCCTCTGCTCATTAAAGTGAAGCTGGGAGAAATGAACATTAAAGGGATTCTGTCACCACGATTTTGCCTATTAAGCTATTTACACTCTCTGCGCACTCCTTCCTTTCCGGGTCAAGCGGAGTGCCGGCGCATGCGCAGAACATCCTCTGAGGCCGATGCCCGCAGACCGCACGGGCGCAGACCGCTTGAGGTACTGCGCCTGCGCAGGATTACAGCCATGACGGAGCTTCACTGCTTGAAGCAGTGAAGTGAATATTAATGAGGTGGGCGGTCCTGGGCTCCAACGGAATCGGCGTGGCTGGGCTCCAACGGCGCTGGGCATATCCCCTTGGGCTCCTTAAGTAAGTGATTGGCAGTTGTTAAAAAAGTTTTTTTTAGCATCAAATCTTCATCTATGACCTTTAACAATAACGTTTTTGAAATCCTTATGATCAGCTGAATCCAGTAGTGTAAATAGCTTAATAGGCAAAATCGTGGTGACAGAATCCCTTTAAGTGAATCGCTACCTCGTGTGTACAGCCACCTCTATCTATGGATGTGGGCGATTTAGATCTTCATGGACGTATCCCACCTCTACAAATAGCACTATAGAAAAGCTGCTACAACTGCTGCAGGAGTAAAATTTAAAGGGGTTGTCCAATAAATGTCTTATTGGGGGGGGGGGGGTTCCTCATCTGGAGGTCACGTAGGTCATACTATGTGGAGTAAAGAGGACTTGGGATCCTGGTCTTGTCATGGTGGGGTCACCAGTGATCACACCTGTCATGTGGATAGGTGGAACAGGAAGTATACCAGGAAGCTCCCCCACAAATACACACATGACTGACCACAGCCACAAAGAGACTTCTGTCACCTATGGACACATCCTATACATAACAGCTTCACAATGGCTGAGACCTCAGTGTATGAAAACCCAGGCAGTACACTGACAACTATACGACTATGACACTCCTAGTAACGTGGCCTGAATAGTCCAACGCCCAGCAGCAAGGGAGGAAGCCCTGCGACTTGTAGTCCTACGCCCCCGAGCACATTGTACTACCCCAAACCCGCAGATACCGCAGCCTTACCTGTAACTACAGCTTCTTATTCACATTCTGTCGCAACCACGACATACGGACTACAATTCCCGGCGTGCCTCGGTACCCTGACGCTGTCACTTTTCTTTTAACATTTTCATCACCGGACACACGCACAGCAGAGCAGTACAGAAAGACTGGCGTAGCGTACACGGACAGAAAGGCGTTAATAATGTGCCGCACAAGTCACTTCCTGTGTAGAAGCTGCTTCTTCCTTAGACTTGCTGCACTCGATGTAGGGAAAGCGGCGGGAGCGGAGCACAGCACCTGGCCTGCTGGACGTGAGGAGAACTGTGGAGGCAGACGTCTACCGTCACGTCTTGTATGCAGAAGAGTGTCTCTCGCCTAGTGATCACGGGTCAGGTCCTGGCACATCTCCAGGAGGGAAGAGAACAAGACAGGGCAAGTCTAGATCTTATCGTGATCAACAGCGAGTAATGTATGGACTTCCTGCTATGCGCATGGAATGCACAGAAGTGCCTATAGTATCTTCCATTATATACTGTAATATGCTGGGATCAGGGTGTCAGCCATTAGTTCTGTAATACTACAGCCAGGGGCGTAGCTATAGGGGGTGCAGAGGTAGCAGTCGCTACCGGGCCCAGGAGCCTGAGGGGGCCCAAAGACCCTTGTGCGCATAAGAAGACACACAGAGCACTAAGGGAAGGGGGCCCAAGCTCAACTCTTGCACCAGGGCCCATGAGCCTTTAGCTACGCTCCTGACTACAGCGATAGTCATAATGTGCCCAGATAAAAAGCGCAGCATCCAGAGGAATAGTGAGTACCATGCCCAGATAAATAGCTCAGCATCCAGAGGAATAGTGAGTACCATGCCCAGATAAATAGCTCAGCCACCAGAGGAATATTGAGTACTATGTCCAGATAAATAGCTCAGCATCTAGAGGAATAGTGAGTACCATGTCCAGATAAATAGCTCAGCATCCAGAGGAATAGTGAGTACCATGTCCAGATACATAGCTCAGCACCTAGAGGAATAGTGAGTACCATGTCCAGATAACTAGCTCAGCATCCAGAGGAATAGTGAGTACCATGTCCAGATAAATAGCTCAGCATCCAGAGGAATAGTGAGTACCATGTCCAGATAAATAGCTCAGCATACAGAGGAATAGTGCGTACCATGCCCAGATAAATAGCTCAGCATCCAGAGGAGTAGTGAGTACCATGTCCAGATAAATAGCTCAGCATACAGAGGAATAGTGAGTACCATGCCCAGATAAATAGCTCAACATCCAGAGGAATAGCGAGTACAGTACCATGCCCAGATAAATAGCTCAGCATCCAGAGGAATAGTGAGTACCATGTCCAGATAAATAGCTCTGCACCTAGAGGAATAGTGAGTACCATGTCCAGATAAATAGCTCCGCACCTAGAGGAATAGTGAGTACCATGTCCAGATAAATAGCTCCGCACCTAGAGGAATAGTGAGTACTATGTCCAGATAAATAGCTCCGCACCTAGAGGAATAGTGAGTACTATGTCCAGATAAATAGCTCCGCACCTAGAGGAATAGTGAGTACTATGTCCAGATAAATAGCTCCGCACCTAGAGGAATAGTGAGTACTATGTCCAGATAAATAGCTCAGTATACAGAGGAATAGTGAGTACTATGTCCAGATAAATAGCTCCGCACCTAGAGGAATAGTGAGTACTATGTCCAGATAAATAGCTCCGCACCTAGAGGAATAGTGAGTACTATGTCCAGATAAATAGCTCCGCACCTAGAGGAATAGTGAGTACTATGTCCAGATAAATAGCTCCGCAGCTAGAGGAATAGTGAGTACTATGTCCAGATAAATAGCTCCGCACCTAGAGGAATAGTGAGTACTATGTCCAGATAAATAGCTCCGCACCTAGAGGAATAGTGAGTACTATGTCCAGATAAATAGCTCTGCACCTAGAGGAATAGTGAGTACCATGTCCAGATAAATAGCTCCGCACCTAGAGGAATAGTGAGTACTATGTCCAGATAAATAGCTCCGCACCTAGAGGAATAGTGAGTACTATGTCCAGATAAATAGCTCCGCACCTAGAGGAATAGTGAGTACTATGTCCAGATAAATAGCTCCGCACCTAGAGGAATAGTGAGTACCATGTCCAGATAAATAGCTCCGCACCTAGAGGAATAGTGAGTACCATGTCCAGATAAATAGCTCCGCACCTAGAGGAATAGTGAGTACTATGTCCAGATAAATAGCTCCGCACCTAGAGGAATAGTGAGTACTATGTCCAGATAAATAGCTCCGCACCTAGAGGAATAGTGAGTACTATGTCCAGATAAATAGCTCAGTATACAGAGGAATAGTGATTACCATGCCCAGATAAATAGCTCAGCCACCAGAGGAATAGTGAGTACAGTACCATGCCCAGATAAATAGCTCAGTATACAGAGGAATAGTGATTACCATGCCCAGATAAATGGTGTCACATAGCATCATCCAGTTAGTGTATTCTAACACCCAGATAAGGTCACAGCATCCAGATAGTGTATACCATGGCGAAATGGCGTAGTTTAGCATCCATATAAATAGTGTCACACAGCAGCATCCAGATAGTGTATACTAATGCCCAGACAAATGTCACAGTGTCCAGATAAATAGTGTATACCATGCTCAAATTCAATCAGCAGACAGATAAAAAGTGTCACACATCCACATCCAGATAAATAGTCACCCAGCTTCCCGACGAATAATGTATACTATGCCCAAATAAATAGCATTACACAGCATTCAGATAAATAGTGCCATTTGGCATTCAGATAGTGTATACCATGCCCAAATACACAGCATCATTAAATACTGTAAATATACAGTAAGTATACAGCGGCATCCAGAGAAATAATGTATACCATACCCATATAAACAGAGCCACATAGCCTTTATATAGAGAGTGATCATCTTCACTGGTCTTAAGAGCCTTGTCTGTCACCTTCTACAAGGACAAGGTCACATGCACCGCGGTAGTCAATGACTGCCCTCAGTGGTGACATGTCCCCATATAACATGTGCCGGAGACAAATGACCAATGGAGCTAGTCATTGGCTGCAGAGGCCAGAAGACCAGTGAAGAGAGTCAGGGAGCAGGTGAGTATAGATTTTTCCATAGATACCCCTGACTGGGGGGCAAATAAAAAAGAACCCTTTTAGGATTAGATCGTATATGAGGTCAAAGGGGTATAATATTTCCATATTTTGACCCAGATGGGTTTTGTAGAATAACTTGTTTTACAGCTTCCATTCTGGGGTACATATATATTAGTATTGGAAGGCTTTGACCATTTTTTTCTTTTTTTGCTATTGAATGCATAATGTGAAGAAAATCACATTACATGTCGATAGCAGGGGTTGGCTGGCCTGATCAGGTGACCCTGGAATATACTAGTGATGTCCGGCGGTGCTCGGCTCAGAGGCTGTCTGGAAGTCGTTAGTGACAGATCTGCTGCGTTTCAGGGAGAGTGTTAGGGCCTGGATTTAGTTCTCTGTTCGGCAGGAGTGATATCAAAAGAACCCAACAGCCCTTCTAAGGGCTACAAGACACTTTTTTTTTTTGTCTCTGGGCTGGCTGGCACTAGTAGTGCAGCTATCGCCATATATAACACTTTTTTTTTATTGTTTAAACTCAGTGATACAAATCCATTTCATACAGCAGTGTGGAACCATTCTGTGTGTCACAGTTCAGCTGTCCACTCACCACAAACCACAATCCGTATTTTCTGTCCAGGTGACCCATTCTGTACGTCACTTAATTAAAAAAGGTCTTTTGCTCTCACTGATACAGCTACATTACAAAAATCTGAGTGCGACATTTGTCTGGGTTGCACTTAAGCAGACCAAGTCTGCCTAATCTAATAGTTTCAGTGTAATTGCTCCATACTGCACGGTACGTAATAACATACATAATTTTGCTCTAACTTATCCACCTATGTATTAACTTGTTCAGATTGAACAAGTTTGTGGGTTTCAGTTCAGCAGGCCCATTTTTTTTTTGTACATATAATACACTTATATACAGAAAATGTTGAACCCCAGGGCTAAGGGTCGAGGACGTGGGAGTGGGCATTCAATTACTGCAGGGGGCAGAGGCCGTGGTCCTGGGCAGGGTGAGACAATACCTGCTGATGAGGGAGCAGGGGAACGCCGCAGAGCTACACTCCCTAGCTTCATGTCTCAACTTACAGGGACACGTGGTAGAGGACTGTTGAAACCACAACAGTGCGAACAGCTGATGTCGTGGATTGCGGACAATGCTTCAAGTAATTTGTCCAACAGTCAGTCTTCCACGCAGTCCACCCACGTTACCCAAGGGAGCACTCCTCTGGCTCCTCCACCTCAACCTCCTTCCCCCCAGTCTGCCCCCTCCCAGGAAAATTTGGAATGCGATCCAGCATACTCTGAGGAACTGTTTTCTGGACCCTTCCCAGAGTCACAAACCACTTCTCAGGTTGCTGCTGACCTCTTTCCCGATGCCCTAGTTTTCCAACTGTCGCAGTCTGTGGGTGATGATGATGACATTGTTGACTTAGTGGAAGAAGTGTGTAAAGAGGTGTTGGACGAAGAGGAGACACGGTTGTCAGACAGTGGTAAAGTTGTTGTCAGGGCAGGAAGTCCGAGGGGGGAGCAGACTGAGGAATCGGAGGATGACGAGGTGACTGACCCAAGCTGGGTTGATAAGCCAATTGAAGACCGTGCTTCTGAGGCAGAGGCGAGTGCTGTACCAGAACAGGTTGGAAGAGGCAGTGGTGTGGCCAGAGGGAGAAGCAGGGCCAGAGCTGGTGCATCAGCAGCAACTGTTTCACGTAGTAAAGCGCCCGTGGCGAGGCCTAGATGTTCGCAAGTCTGGAGGTTCTTTAAAGAAAGTGAGGATGACCGACGGACTGTGGTGTGCAACCTGTACCACACCAGGATCAGCAGGGGTGCCACCACTACTAGCCTAACCACCACCAGCATGCGCAGGCATATGAGTGCTAAACACCCCACTCAATGGAACCAAGGCCATTCACCTCCTGTGGGTCCCACCACTGCTCCTTCCCCTGTGTCACTTGCTGCCTCTGCTAGTCAACCCCCTGCCCAGGACCCCGGCACAAGCGCCTCCCGCCGGAAAACCACACCTTTGCCTCCACGATCCTCCACAGCTTCCACCAATGTGTCCCAGCGCAGCGTTCAGCTGTCTTTACAGCAGACACTGGAGCGCGAGAGGAAATACAGTTCCACCCACCTACATGCCCAAACCCTCAACGTCCACATCTCCAAATTGCTGAGCCTGAAGATGCTGCCTTATAGGCTGGTAGAGACCGAGGCCTTTCGCAATCTCATGGCGGTGGCTGCCCCTCGGTATTCGGTCCCCAGCCGCCACTATTTTTCCCGATGTGCCGTCCCATCCCTACATCAGCACGTGTCACAGAACATCATCCGTGCCCTGACCAACGCTGTTTCTGAGAAGGTCCACCTAACCATGGACACGTGGACAAGTGCTGCCGGGCAGGGACACTATATATCACTGACGGCACATTGGGTTAACTTGGTGGAGGCTGGGACCGAATCTGACCCTGGGGCCGCTCATGTACTGCCCACACCGAGGATTGCGAGGCCTACCTCGGTCACGGTTTCTCAGATGTACTATGCCTCTTCCTCTAACCCCTCCGCCTCCTCCTCCGAATTACCATCCGTGGGCATGGCACCTTCAGTCGGTAGCTCTAGGCGCAGCAGCAGTGCCGTGGGTAAGCGCCAGCAGGCGGTGCTCAAACTGCTGAGCTTAGGTGACAAAAGGCACACCGCCCAAGAGCTGTTACAGGGCATCATGGCGCAGACCGATCTGTGGCTGGCACCGCTGAACCTCAAGCCAGGCATGGTTGTGTGTGACAACGGGCGTAACCTGGTGGCGGCTCTGCAACTCGGCAGACTGACACATGTGCCATGCCTGGCCCACGTGTTCAATCTTAGTTCAGCGGTTCCTCAAGACATACCCCAATCTGTCTGATTTGCTCACCAAGGTGCGCCGCATCTGTGCGCATTTCGGCAAGTCGACCACAGATGCTGCCACTCTCAGGACAGCGCAGAGCCGCCTACAACTGCCCGCTCACCAATTGTTGTGCGACGTGCCCACAAGATGGAATTCCACATTAAACATGTTATCCAGAGTTTACCAACAGCGCAGAGCGATTGTAGACTGCCAGATGTCAACTTCCACCAGAACTGGTAGTCAGGTCACTCAGATTCCTCAAGTCTACAATGAGGAGTGGACGTGGATGTCTGATATCTGCCAGGTGTTGACCAACTTTGAGGAGTCAACACAGATGGTCAGCGGCGATGCTGCCATTAGCCTCACCATCCCGCTGCTTTGCCTGTTGAAAAACTCACTGCTCAGCATGAAGTCGGATGCTTTGCGCTTGTCACAAGAGACGGTGGAGGAAGATATGTCGCTTGATAGCCAGAGCACCCTCCGGTCTGTTTCTCTGCGAGTATCGGAGGAGGAGGAAGAGGAGGTGAATGTCGGCGAGACAGTAGAGGGTACCAGTGCTCAGTCCTTCTTAACTCTTGAGCGTGTATGGGCTGAAGAGGAGGACTTGGAGGAGGAGGAAATGGAGAGTCAGGCCAGTGAGGAGAGGGAATTCTTGCGTGTTGGGACTCTGGCGCACATGGCAGACTTCATGTTAGGCTGCCTATCCCGTGACCCTCGCGTTAGAAGCATTTTTTCAAACACCGATTACTGGGTGTTCACTCTCCTGGACCCACGGTACGAGCAGAACCTTTCCACTCTCATCCCTGTAGAGGAAAGGAGTATGAGAGTGAATCAATATCAACAGGCCCTGGTGCACAAGCTGAAACAATCCTTCCCATCTGACGCCGCTAGCGGCAGAGGGCATGGTTCTGTGGGCCAAGTAGCGGGGGAGAGGAGGCAAGCAGGCAGCTTGTCCAGCACTGGCAGGGGAACGCTCTCCAAGGCCTTTGCCAGTTTTATGTCACCCCAGCAAGACACTGTCACCTGTCCCCAGTCTAGGCAGAGTAGGGGTGAGCTTTACAGAAAGATGGTGAGGGAGTACCTAGCTGACCATACCAACGTCCGGACCGATCACTCTGCTCCATACAACTACTGGGTTTCAAAGCTGGACACGTGGCCTGAACTGGCGCTGTACGCCTTGGAGGTGCTGGCCTGCCCTGCCGCTAGCGTGTTGTCAGAGCGGGTATTCAGTGCAGCTGGTGGCGTCATCACCGATAAGCGTACACGCCTGTCAACTGACAGCGCTGACAGGCTGACGCTTATTAAAATGAACAAAGCCTGGATTTCACCAGAATTCAAATCTCCTCCGGGGGAAAGCAGCTAAAGATTAACATTACTTATGTATCCGATTCCTCTTCTCTACTCCTCCTCCTCCTTGTCGTCTTTGCCTAACGCTGACCCAAAAAACACAATTTTTTAGAGGTCCAACTGGCACTCTTTTACCACAGTTTTTCCGGAGGGCCACCTACAGGCCCTCTCTCTAAACAATTTTTCCGGAGGTTCACCTACAGGCCCTCTCTCCAAACAATTTTTCCGGAGGTCCACCTACAGGCCCTCTCTCCAAACAATTTTTCCGGAGGTCCACCTACAGGCCCTCTCTCCAAACAATTTTTCCGGAGGTCCACCTATAGGCCCTCTCTCTAAACAATTTTTCCGGAGGTCCACCTACCAGCCCTCTCTCCAAACAATTTTTCCGGAGGTCCACCTATAGGCCCTCTCTCCAAACAATTTTTCCGGAGGTCCACCTACAGGCCCTCTCTCCAAACAATTTTTCCGGAGGTCCACCTACAGGCCCTCTCTCCAAACAATTTTTCCGGAGGTCCACCTACAGGCCCTCTCTCCAAACAATTTTTCCGGAGGTCCACCTACAGGCCCTCTCTCCAAACAATTTTTCCGGAGGGCCACCTACAGGCCCTCTCTCCAATCAATTTTTCCGCAGGGCCACATAATGCGATAGACGGGAATCGAACCCGGGTCAACTGCTTGGGAAGCAGCTATGCTCACCACTTTACCACCAACAGCCACAGCAACTGATAAGAACAGATACTAAACTTGATGTAAGCCAACATTTCGACAATCGATAACCCGAAAAGGGTCCGCCGTCGAGCCCGGCGTTCGGCCACCCTGAGCATTTCTCAAGGAGACAGCCTCCAGGCCCTCAATGTCCACATACAGGGCCACGCTAAATTTTTTATGTGCTCTACCTGCTACCATCGTGTAGCTCGGTCACTCTGACCGAGTCTGACCCTGGGGCCGCTCATGTACTGCCCACTTGGAGGATTGTGGGGCCTACCTCGGTCACGGTTTCTCAGACTTACTATGCCTCTTCCTCCAATCCCTTCTCCTCCTCCTTCGAATTACCATCCGTGCTTCACCTCCTGCTACCTCAGTTTAACTTGGTCACTCTGTTGTCACCGCCATGCTGCGTCAGGCTAAATTTTTGGGTGGCTCACCTGCTACCTCATCTAACTTGGTCACTTGTTGGTGTCACCGCCATGCTGTGTCAGGCTTATGCCTGCATCGTGTGGCTGGGGATAGGAGAGCAGTGCCAGCGTGGGCATGGGTGATGGACCTTTGTTGCACCTAGTTGGGGCTTCCCTAACATGTGATGGGTATTTGCCTCGCCTTTCTTGGTCTGGGTGATCACAATTGCCATGAGGGTAACCACCAGGCTGTTGCCTGAGAATTTGGGGTAATGGTGGGATTAGGCAGCCTCAGAGGCATCCATGCATGCTGCCCCTGCTGTTTCCTGTCCATTTCCGTGGTGTTTCCATCATTTTCTGAGGTTTCCAGGTTTTCACCCAGCCTTCCCTAGGCAGAGCCTTGGTCCCCTGCAAAAAATGCTCGAGTCTCCCATTGACTTCAATGGGGTTCGTTACTCGAAACGAGCACCCGAGCATCGGGAAAAGTTCGTCTCGAATAACGAGCACCCGAGCATTTTAGTGCTCGCTCATCTCTATTTTGTAGTTTTTCTTCTGCAGCTTGTATGTGCTGCATATGCTCCTTTCAGAAGTACTTAGCATACACAGTGCTTCATCATGTAACAGAGGCTCGGCAATCGGAAGTGTGAGCAGCCATATCTCCATTCCAAGATGAAGTGGCCACTGCACATATGCAGAACTCAGCGCTTCATCATGGAATGGAGACTGCGATTAGGAGCTTTTACTTGCACAGCCTAGTCTTTCTTCCATGATAAAGCACTGTGCTCTGCTTGTGACCTAATGCACATGTGCAGAACACAGTGCTTCATCAAGGAACAGTGGCTAGGCAATCAGAAGCTTTCTGTTCATTAACTGATCCTGCGCTTGCACAGTAGGCAACAAGCAGAGCTCAACGCTTCAGCCGAGACTCAGCTGTGCAAGCTTCCATTTACCTAGCCTCTGTTACATGGTGAAGCGCTGAGTTCTTGTTTCCTACTGCACATGCACAGCTTTTACTTCCCACAAAACTGTGCATGCGCAGCGTGTTCTCTCAGCTCCTTCTACCTTCCTCACTGATGTTCTCCTGGGTGGTGCACAATCATCCCCACTGAATTTAGATCTTGGTGAGCAGCTATAAGTATTATAAAATGTATTTTCTAATTTTACATTGATAAAAAGTATATTATTTATATGTTTCACAATACCATATAGCTGTTTACAGAGAGAGTGGGAGGAAGTGCTGTGTAACAGTGGCCCGGGAAGGGTTTTGCAAGCAGACACAGAAAAGGGAGGGGAGAGCAGAGCTGCTGTGCTCCTTCTTCTCCAAACAAGACCATGGGGGGAGTTTATCATAGACTAGCATTTCAAGCAGTCTATGATATACCCGGAGACTGCACCTATTTTATGAAGAGGTTTCTGTCTAGTCACAAACTGGGTGAAATCTATGCCAGAGAACTGTTGTAAAAGAAGGTAAATATGTCACTGACCCTCCTTTGCTACTCCCCCTTTTTGGGAAAGTGGTGAGGGCAGCGGAGAAACAACACTTGAGCAAAGTGTCACAGACAAAGTGTTTGTGACTTTTTGACGCAAGAAAACATGGGGAGAATAATAAATTCCCTTGTGCTTAGGGAACTCCCACAGGGCCTTGAGAATGTAGAAGTAGTTGAAAACCAGTTATGAGGGTTGCTGAGTGCATAAAGTGAAGCAAATTGCTAAAGAACAATTAAAGAGGACCTGTCACCTCTCCTGACATGTCTATTTTAGTAACTACTTGCATTCTCCATGTAATAACAAATCTAGAACATCTATTCTTATGATTGTGTGTTGTGCCATTCCTGTATTATTCCTGCTAGAAGATAACAAATAAATTGCCAGCAGTCTGCAGTAAAGGTACTGCTATAAATAACAGAGGAATGGCACAACATAGTCGTAAGAACAAATGCTCAAAAATGGTTATTACATGGGAGATGCAAGTAGTTGCTGAAACTGATTTGTCAGAAGAGGTAACGGGTCATGTTTTACTGCATTTTAGGGGTTGTTCACATATCAGTTATTTCCATCAGTTATTGTCAGCCAAAACCAGGAGTGGACCCTAAACAGAGATCAGGTATAATGAAAAGATCAGCACCTGTTTGGTGTTTTTGACCTGCACCTGGTTTTGGCTCACAATAACTGATGGAAATAACTGATCAAATAACTAATATGTGAACAACCCCTTAGTAAGATGTGTGTTTTATTGATTTTTTTTTTTCATGCAAAAAGGTTTCCATAGCCTGTAAATATTGGTGCATTTAATTTTGAGGACACAGATTTTTTTAACAACTAATCTAAAATAAGCTAGTGTTAATGCTGGGGATGTCAAATATGTTGAACTTATTTGGCTTCTGTTTAATAAAATGCATTTTGTTTCATTTTTATTTTACTTTTTTTAAATAATACATTATATTTTTTGTTGCATAAAAGGAATTAATCATTATCCCTTTTACTTTCACTTCCCAAATACTTGTATGCTAGTACTGTATATTTGTATAGTGTTTTTTGAACACTAAGACACATCGAATATAGAACGAACCCAGGTATTGGAAAAGAAGAAACTGGAAAAAAACATTCATAAATAATGTTGGATTTATTTTTATGTTCAACTGTATGCACAATAAAAACACAATGAAAAATCATTTGGTTTTGCGTTGCCTCATTCAGTGAGCTATATTTTTTTGTCAATTTACATTTTCATTGGTACTATTTTGGAGTACATATGACATTTTTGTTTTTCTTTCTGTAAAACTAATTTAAAACCATCTCTAGTAATAATCCTTGTTATTACTGCATTACTACTAGAGATGAGCGAACGTGCTCGTAACGAGCACTGTACCGCTTGGCTCGCATGGGCACAGGCATCCACTTCCGTCCTCCTCACCACATGGATCCGGATGGCTGCACCCATGCGAGCGCAGGGGAGCCAAGCGCTACAGTGCTCGTTACGAGACAGAGGGCAAGTTAGCAAATTTGCTTTGAGATTGATGGGGGGAGGGGTGCAGATTGATAACATGCACAGAAATCCGTTATCCCTTGCTCTTGGGATCATGTACAGTTCTGCATGGAGAGGCAGACTATCTGACCAGTTTTATAGGGAGGACGCTGGTGTCAGATTCTTTTTAAAGGTTCACTCCATACAGAATATTTTCTTTAAAGACCATCTTTCAGCATGATCTTTCCTACTAAACCAGGCATACAATTAAAGCATGCATAGTTTGGATCTCAGAATTAGGGAAAGCCTGCCTAGATCCAAACTGCACATGCTCCGATTCAGCATTCATCGCAGCATGTGCAGGATTGCAGGGCCAAACAGGAAAACGGTGAGGATGCCTGGCCCTGTCACTCAAGGTGAGGGGGAAAAAGGCAGCAATGAAACGGGGCTCCAAGAATCTAGTACTGCCAGGGGTGGATTGGCCATAGCCCTTACAGGGAAATTTCCCGGTGGGCCGATGCCCAAGGGGCCGCCTGGGCCCTCCTCAAGACCTGCTAGTGGAAGTTTTTGAGGATGTATTTTGTGCTGCTTGCAGTATTTTGTGATTGTCTGTGGTATTTGGCTCTGTGGGGTTGTATAATGTGCCAAAATATGGTATTGCTGGCCCTGCCTTCCATCAATATATATATATATATATATATATATATATATATATATATATATATATATCACTGCTTGAAAAAAGTCCCCGTAAGAGGACTGAAACGTCGCTCTGGTGAATAAAGAACACCAACTTTAATCACAACCCTGAGAGTGCCGTGGAATTATTTTTTCTACTTTATCTGGGAAGTTGGATCACCTCCTGAGCCGCTGGCACACCACATTAACTCTCTACAGCTGTGCTGCTTCCATTTTTATATATATATATATATATATATATATATATATATATATATATATATATATATATATTCTGGCACTACAGAGGGGCATTCTATATTAGTACTACAGGAGGAGAAATATATATATGCGTCCTTGACGGCATCATCCCGGTTTCAACGCCGGAACGGGTGCCGCTTACAGTAGTTCCCTTGCTTTGCCCCTTGTCTGGCCACATTTGTTTATGTTATGGTTGCCATGGCACTACATTGATCTGCGCAAGCGCTGTGGCTTTCTTAAGGTCTTGTGCTCCATTTTTAGTCCTGGCAATTGGATGCAGCGTGACGCATGTGCATTGACCCGGCTGTATGACGCAGCCGCTTCCTAGTTCGCGCTTTCGTTTTTTCATACGCAAGCGCAGTTGCCTCTAAGGGACGCCGTCTGGATCCATGTGGTCTTTGGTAAAGTATACAGCGTGTACATATTATGTAATTATGTTTTTTAACTACACCTGGTATTGATTTATTCAATTATTGGTAATCACTGTACTACACTATTATTTACACTAGGTATATGTGTAATCTTACAGGAACTCTTTTTATAAGGATGTTCACGATCATTTTTTTTATTCATATGTGTGTTATACGTTCACTATTTATTCTGGCTAATGTCTGATAATATTAATTTGCTTTGGATAATCATGTTAATTGTATTGCTTGCATATATATATTTTCACTGAGCACTGTGTTTACTGCTTGACAAAGGCTCCATAGAGAGAGCTGAAACGTTGCGGTGAAATAAATATCCACTTATTCACTTCAAGTCTGTTCTGCCTCGTCCATCTTTTGCTACATTCAAGGATTCCCCAGTCTGGAATTATACCGAGGGATTAGCACCTGGCATCTCTGAGGTGCTGCTGTTTTGTTTTCCTATTTTGTGTGTATGTATATGTGTATGTATGTAGTATATATACACACTGGCACTACAGAGGGGCATTCTATATTAGTACTACAGGAGGAGAAATATATATACATACACTGGCACTACATAGGGGCATTCTATACTAGCACCACAGGAAGAGCTATATATAGGCACTACAGAGGGGATTATATATACTGTCACTATGGGTGGAGCATTATAATACAGGGGGCACTACAGGGAAGTTAGTGCAGGGGGGCATTAGAACTATAGGGGGAACTGTAGTAGGGTTTTTTATAAATACTGGGGGTACTGAAGTGGCATTATTATTATTGGGTTCAGTATGTAGGCATTGCCACTAATGGGAACAGTCTTGGGGAGTATCACTGTTGGGGGCACTATTACTATGAGAGGACTACAGTATTGGGAGTAGCAACAGGATCACAATGGCCTGTATAAATTTTGGGGGTGACCTAAAGTATGTAAAATTTGGGGTCTGAGTTGCAAAATCTGTAGCTGTCCCCTGTGTAAAAACGTGTCTTCTTATAAGGCAGGGGGGGTGGCACACCCCTGACCAAAGATGTCTGTCCGTGATGGTCTGGACCAAATGAAGAAGAAAAGGGAAGTGAACTACTCAAATGCATGTAGACGTCACCTGTAAGTCACTGGATCTGCCCTTGACTCCTTTTTTCAAATGTGTTTTAATCTGCTTATTAGAAAATAATGTCAGTTTAAATTCATTTGGGGGGAGGGGCAATTTGCCTGCTCCGCTTAGGGCACCAAAATATCTTGTCCTGGCCCTGCCTGTGACTGATCATGCTGAAAGATGTTCTTTAACCACTTCAGATCTGGGCCATTTCCCCCCTTCCTGACCAGGCCTAATTTTGCAAAACTGACATGTTTCACTTCATGTGGTAATAACTTTGGAACGCTTTTACTTATCCAAGCGATTCTGAGATTGTTTCTTGTGACACATTGTACTTCAAGTTAATGGTAAATTTGAGTCGATAAGTTTTAATTTTATTTACAGTATAAAAAAATCCAAAAGTTAACGAAAATTTGAAAAAATTCACTGTTTTCTAAATTTCAATCTCTGATTTTAAGACAGATAGTGATACCCCATAAAATACTTTTTAATTTACATTCCCCGTATGTCTACTATATGTTGGCATCTTTTTGGTAGTGTCATTTTATTTTTTTAGGACAGTAGAACAGGGGCGGGCTGGGCCGGGGGGCATGTTCCCCCCCCCCGGGCAGGATGCTGGCAGGGCCGCCCGGTTCACAGGCCGCAAGTACAGAAGCCAGCACACACACCAGCACTGGCTGACTGGTGTGCGTACTTTCCATTGGCTGCTGCGCCACTGCTGACCTGAGACACACCACAATAACTGTTACTTGACTTACTGTGGCCGGCTGACTGTGTAGGGCGGGATCGTAATGCTCCGTTAACTCCGCCCCCTACCCTGTTAACTCCGCCCCCTAGTGACGTAGACGGCAGGTCACATGACGAATTCACAGACCTGTACCTGTTTCCTGCTGCCATATTAGCCCCAGACTCCCTACTCCAGTAAATGCAGCAGCAGATCAGAGAGAGGTTAGCTGCCTGCAACAGAGAGCCAAGTCAAGTAAGTTTGTTAGGACTCAGTGTGGACAATTGAACAAAATACATATTCATTCAGTGAGTGGACAAAATAATAAGATGAGATAAAATAATAATGTGCAACTTTGCAGCCAGCAGGTGAGCTGCTATTGAAGCACATGGCAGCAACATCAGAAGGGTCTGCAGCTTGCACACACAGCATATAATTATAGCAGCCTTTTGGAATGTTATGGGCATTATTTAAAAAAAAAAATTAGTGCTATATAATTAAATGGGCTGTAACATCTCGGATTGTGGGGGCATTTTGCTAGGATATGCCCCCATTGTGTGACAGGTGTGGATCCCACCTCTGGGACCTGCATGTATATCAAGAAAAAAACCCTCAAAGTGAAGGAAGAGCACTGCGCATGCGCAGCCGCCCTCCATTTCTATGGGGCTGCTGAAAATAGGTGAGCACTGGCTCAGCTATTTCCGTTGGCTCCATAGAAATTAATGGGAGCAGTGGCCGTGCATGCGCAGTGCGCTCCCATTCATTTCTATGGGGAGCCGGCTTGGTGGTGGCCAGAATGGAGTCCTCCAGCCACCACCTTGCGGGGCTCCATTCTGAATATAGGTGTGGGTCCCAGCGGTGGGACCCACGCCTATAAGACAATGGGGGCATATCCTAGTGATATGCCCCCATTAACCATCATGAGACAACCCCTTTAACACAAAATCTGAAAGTCATGTAGGGCACACTGCGCATGCTCAGCCACCAATCCCATTCATTTCTATAAGGCCGATGAAAATAGCTCAGCCAGCCTTGATTGGGTGGCCGTGCATGCATAGTGTGCCCTCCATGACTTTCAAGGCTCCGTTCTCGATATAGGTGCGGGTGCCAGAGGTGGGACCCACACCTGTCACACAATGGGGGCATATCCTAGCGAAATGCCCCCACTATCTCAGAAGATACAACTCCTTTAAGATCAGCCCCCCATACAGTCCCATGTAAATAACATCAGCCCCGCCTCCAACATATAGTCCCAGAAGCAAAGTGTACATGAGATTTATCAAATCTCATACGCTTTGCTGGTACAGTAATACGCTTTGGTTTTTCCACATGAGAATCTGTGTAGAAAAAACGGACGTAATCAGCAATGTGTGCAGGTAGCCTAAGGCTAAGGTGAAAAACAGATGCGAGGAACGTTTTTTTTTAATGGCCATCACACATCTGTTTTAAGACCAATGGTCGTCTATGGGGTTTTTCACATAACAGTTTTTTTAATGCCCAATGAATAAGCCATCAAAAATTAGAACATGTTCCTTCTTGTCCATTTTTCACTGACCGACTTCCCCCATACAATTGAATGGGTCCATCTTTAACCTCCGTTTCGTAGAAAGCCATTCTTAGTAACAGTTTATAAGGCCGAAAAATGCCCTCTGTCCATCCAGTTCGGCCTGTTATCCTGCAATTTGATCCAGAGGAAGGCAAAAAAACCCTGTGAGGTAGAAGCCAATTTTCTTCACTTTAGGGGAAAAAAATTCCTTCCCGACTCCAATCAGACATCAGAATAACTCCCTGGATCAACGACCCCTCTCTAGTAACTATAACCTGTAATATTATTACCCTCCAGAAATACATCCAGGCCCCTCCTGATCTCTTATAGTGAACTTATTATCACCACCTCCTCAGGGAGAGAGTTCCATAGTCTCACTGCTCTTACAGTAAAGAATCCATAGTCTCACTGCTCTTACAGTAAAGAGTCCATAGTCTCACTACTCTTACAGTAAAGAGTCCATAGTCTCACTGCTCTTACAGTAAAGAGTCCATAGTCTCACTGCTCTTACAGTAAAGAGTCCATAGTCTCACTGCTCTTACAGTAAAGAGTCCATAGTCTCACTGCTCTTACAGTAAAGAGTCCATAGTCTCACTGCTCTTACCGTAAAGAATCCTCTTCTATGTTTGTGTACAAACCTTCTTTCCTCCAGACGCAGAGGATGTCCCCTCGTCACAGTCCTGGGGATAAATAGATGATGGGAGAGATCTCTGTACTGACCCCTGATATATTTATACATAGTTATTAGATCTCCCCTCAGTCGTCCCTAATTTTGATATTCTTTCTGGGTACTGTAGTCCACCCATTCCAGTTATTACTTTAGTTGCCCTCCTCTGAACCCTCTCCAGCTCTGCTATGTCTGCCTTGTTCACAGGAGCCCAGAACTGTACACAGTACTTCATGTGTGGTCTGACTAGTGATGTGTAAAGTGGCAGGACTATGTTCTCATCACCGCCATCTATGCCCCTTTTGATGCAACCCATTATCTTATTGGCCTTGGCAGCAGCTGTCTGACATTGGTTTCTACAGCTTAGTTTGCTGTTTACTAAAATTCCTAGGTCCTAATCCATGTCAGAGTTACCCAATATTTTACCATTTAGTATGTATTGGTGACTTGCATTATTCCTTCCCATATGCATAACCTTACATTTGTCAGTGTTAAACCTCATCTGCCACTTCTCTGCCCAAGCCTCCAGTCTATCCAGATCCATCTGTAGCAGTGTACTGTCCTCTGTAGTGTATATATACAGTCTACTGTCCTCTGTAGTATATATATGTACAGTCTACTGTCCTCTGTAGTATATATATGTACAGTATACTGTCCTCTGTAGTATATATACAGTATACTGTCCTCTGTAGTATATATACAGTGTACTGTTCTCTGTAGTATATATACAGTATACTGTTCTCTGTAGTATATATACAGTATACTGTTCTCTGTAGTATATATACAGTGTACTGTTCTCTGTAGTATATATACAGTATACCATCCTCTTCTGTGTTAATTACTTTAAACAGTTTAGTGTCATCTGCAAAAATTGATATTTTACTGTGCAAGCCTTCTACAAGATCATTAATAAATATATTGAAGAGAATAGGGCCCAATACTGACCCCTGTGGTACCCCATTAAAAAAAAACATCTGTTAAAAATGAACAGTTTATCCGTTTTTAATGGACTTTTTTCAATGATGACTTTCTAAGAAACGGGCGTTAAAAACGGACCCATTCAATTGTATGGGGGAAGTCGGTCAGTGAAAAATGGCAAAGATTACGTGACTTAGGACTGGATGGCCATATGTATCTTTAAGCGACCAAACTGCTCCCCTGCTGATCCACCGCAACAGCACTGGAGGATATCTAATAGCTTCCTGCAGCGCAGCTCTTCCCACCTTCCTGCTGCTTTTCTCACCATTAAAGGGGTTCTCCAAGTTATATTCATTGATGGCCTATCCTCAGGATAGGTCATCAATATCAGATCGGCGGGGGTCCGACACCTGGCAACCCCCCCCCGATCAGCTGTTTGAAGAAGAGGCGTGCGCCGTATCAGCGCTGCCTCCTCTTCGTTGTTTACCTGCTTGCTGTAACAGTAGCGGTGAGCAGGTGTAATTACACCCAAGCCATGCCATTCATTTCAATGGGACGGCTCTGTAGTATACCCTTGTATAGGAACAAGCCATCCCATGGTATGGTTGGGTGTAATTACACCTGTTCACTGCTACGTATGTTACGGCGAGCAGGTAAACAATAAGGAGGAGGCAGCACTGGAATGGTGCGCGTATCCTCTTCACACAGCTGATCAGCAGGTGTGTCTGGTGTCAGACCCCCGCCAATCTGATATTGATGATCTATCCTGAGGATAGGTCATCAATAAATATAACTTGGAAAACCCCTTTAACAGTCTGTCACTGTCATAGTAGGAGCCGTGGCATTGAAGACATCAGAGAGCCAGCATCTCACCCTGCACCTGGCCTTGGCCGTCACCAGTAGGAGCAGCCAGCCACCGGACCAGAGCAGCAGAAAGAACTGAGAATCCACAGCTGTGCTGCAGCAAATTGAATAGGTAAGGACATGAGGTGGTCTGACGAGGAGACAGAATTATGGCCTGGTGGCATTATGGGGAGTTGTACCTCACGAGGGGGACTGTTGGAGACTAGCTACACTTTAGATGTCACTGTGGTAAGGCCATAACTACATTTTATCAGGCAGTATATGGCCCACAAAGTGCAGCAATAGTGATTGCAACAATTACCCATAAAGTGTCCGCATACTACCCCAACAATGGCCCATAGAATGCACTTATGGTGACTCTATAGTGTATTATAACTGAGGCATTATGGGAGCAGTATGACTCAAATAGCCCATAAAATGCAGGTATAGTGCACATACAATGGGCACAAAGTGAGGTTATAGTGTCTCACCATTGCCCATAAAGTGCACCCTTAGTGGCCCCATAATTACTAATTTAGTCTTTTAATCCTTATTGAATCCAGCCATCAAAGGAAGCATTTTTTAATCACATTATACAATGCTTGTTTTGATGGTTACAACCACCCACTAATCCATTATTGGTAGTCATGGTTACGCACTGCAGGAAAAAGCGCCAGCCTCTCTTGTGTCCAAGACCAAGGGAGCGCACACTAACCTGCATTTTGTCCTATAGTGTGCAAGCATGGCCACCGCTGCTGGATTACAGGGAGGTTGAAACAATAGATACGAGCAGCGTATAATGAAATGGAAAAATGAATCCAGCCAGCAAAGGAAGCAATATGGAGAATAACAATACATTAGTTAGTGCCTTGTATTAACTTTCTCTACATGAAAAATGTTATTTGCTGAAGTGAGACAACCCCTTTAATGCAGTTGTCAGCATATATCCCCATTCTTACTACAGTCATGGCCGAAAGTTTTGAGAATGATACAAATATTCATTTTTACAAAGTCTACTGCTTCAGTTTTTATAATGGCAATTTGCATATACTCCAGAATATTATAAAGAGTGATCAGCTTAACAGCAATTACTTGCAAAGTCAATATTTGCCTAGAAAATGAACTTTATCCCCCAAAACACATTTCAACATCATTGCAGCCCTGCCTTAAAAGGACCAGCTAACATCGTTTCAGTGATTGCTCCATTAACACAGGTGTGGGTGTTGATGAGGACAGGGCTGGAGATCAATCTGTCATGATTAAGTAAGAATGACACCACTGGACACTTCAAAAGGAGGCTGGTGCTTGGCATCATTGTTTCTCTTCTGTTAACCATGGTTATCTCTAAAGAAACACATGCAGTCATCATTGCACTGCACAAAAATGGCCTAACAGGGAAAAGTATCGCAGCTAGAAAGATTGCACCTCAGTCAACAATCTATCGCATCATCAAGAACTTCAAGGAGAGAGGTTCCATTGTTGCCAAAAAGGCTCCAGGGAGCCCAAGAAAGACCAGCAAGCGCCAGGACCGTCTCTTAAAAGTGTTTCAGCTGCGGGATCGGGCTACCAGCAGTGCAGAGCTTGCTCAGGAATGGCAGCAGGCAGGTGTGAGTGCATCTGCACGCACTGTGAGGCGGAGACTCTTGGAGCAAGGCCTGGTCTCAAGGAGGGCAGCAAAGAAGCCACTTCTCTCCAGAAAAAACATCAGGGACAGACTGATATTCTGCAAAAGGTACAGGGAGTGGACTGCTGAGGACTGGGGTAAAGTCATTTTCTCTGATGAATCCCCTTTTCGATTGTTTGGGACATCTGGAAAACAGCTTATTCGGAGAAGACGAGGTGAGCGCTACCACCAGTCTTGTCTCATGCCAACTGTAAAGCATCCTGAAACCATTCATGTGTGGGGTTACTTCTCAGCCAAGGGAATCGGCTCTCTCACAGTCTTGCCTAAAAACACAGCCATGAATAAAGAATGGTACCAGAATGTCCTCCGAGAGCAACTTCTCCCAACCGTCCAAGAGCAGTTTGGCGATCAACAATGCCTTTTCCAGCATGATGGAGCAGCTTGCCATAAAGCAAAGGTGATAACTAAATGGCTCAGGGAACAAAACACAGAGATTTTGGGTCCAAGGCCTGGAAACTCCCCAGATCTTAATCCCATTGAGAACTTGTGGTCAATCATCAAGAGACGGGTGGACAAACAAAAACCTACAAATTCTGACAAAATGCAAGCATTGATAGTGCAAGAATGGACTGCTATCAGTCAGGATTTGGTCCAGAAGTTGATTGAGAGCATGCCAGGGAGAATTGCAGAGGTCCTGAAGAAGAAGGGTCAACACTGCAAATATTGACTTGCTGCATTAACTCATTCTAACTGTCAATATAAGCTTTTGTTACTCATAATATGATTGCAATTATATTTCTGTATGTGATAAAAACATCTGACAAACACACATAAAAACCAGAGGGCAGCAGATCATGTGAAAATATAATATTTGTGTCATTCTCAAAACTTTTGGCCATGACTGTAATACAGCCTTTGTTTAAACTGTGCAGTATTCTCTATATTTGATAAGGTATGCTACTTGTTTACAAAGTCTTTTGTCCTATCCACACAGAGGACCTGTCCATAAAATGGCTGCTGATGGAGGGTCATATGACCAGGCAAATCACCTCCATGTCATGCCTCCTCATTAAACACACTGCACTTACACTAAACTACCAGCAAACAAGTACAGTGTATTTGAATGTAGACATCACATGGAGGGGATTTGCCAGGTCACATGACCATCCATTAGCGGCCATCTTATGGACAGAACCTCTGTATGGACAGCCCGAAAGACTTTGTAAGCAAGGAAGAATACCTTATGAAAATGTTGCAGAATTGAAACAAAGACTATATTACAAAGTGCCATAAAACCATCTCACGAACACATTGGTCAGGAGCGAGAAAGTAGCCCACCCCTTTAAGTCTGATCCAGTAATGTTAGTGTGTTGCAGTTTTAATATTGCTTTCTCTTGTAAGTATATTATTATTGCCTGTTTGTTTATGAGCTGTATTGCAATGCTGGTCCACAAATTACATCCCTTTTTTTTTTGCTTTTTACACAATGATAGTTACTGTAGCTTAATAAAATGGAGAGCAGCAAATCAAAAGGTAAAATTAAAGGAGGTGCTCTGAAAGCTAGAGAAAAAAGGATCAAAGAGCTTGATTTAGCTGGAAATGATCCAAAACAAATGAAACTGTGTTTTATGGGGGTAGGTAGAAAGTTAAACAGTTTAAAAATAAAAGGGCAGATTTACTAATCATGTCTAATATTTAAAGTCATAAACTAAATTGTGTGATAGATTTGGCACATGTTGGCAGAAAATCACTTTTGTTCATGGCAGCTTATTTAGTTGACAGCACTTTGTGATTCCAAAACTGATGTACACAATATAAGTGTCTAGTGAGGTGCCAAAAAGCATCTATTACTCGCTACTACATGTGAAACATCGATTTGAGCAAATTTCTGACATGTTTTGAATAGTAAATCTGCGCCATGGTTTCAACTAGTTTCAACAGATACCCACTGTCATTTGTTTTCGGTTTTCTAAATTTGAGTAAAAATGTGTTTGCATGGCCTTCTCCTTCACATAACGTGGACCTAGTAGGTCATTACAGGATTCAACTGTACATTGTTTAGCCATGGTAAATACACTAAGGGGTTGTCTGGCCATTAATATTGATGACCGATTCTCAGGATAGGTCATCAATATCAGATTATGAGACGATCAGCTGTGAGACGAGGAGGCGGTGCTCCAGTGCTACTTCCTTGTCATTACACTACGTCTTGTCTCCAGTGGAGCAGTGGCTTGGTGTAATTACAAGCACTCGCTCCATTCAAGAAGTGTGATGAAGAGGAAACTGATCGGTGGAAGTGCCGGGTGTCAGACCCCTGCCAATCTGATATTAATGACCTATCCTGGTGATAACCCCATTAATAGTGCACAATTCTTTCCTGAAAGCTGGAATGCAGCTTGCAGTAAATGTGCTAATTTAACTAGCACTAAGGCCATTTTCACATGACCGATTCTTCTGTCCAGTTGCAATGTGTGAAGCAAACGCATAGCATTGAATCTAGACCCATTCATTTTTCACACATCAAATACACTGCATATTCTGTATTGTGTAATTTTCACACAGATCTTGCTCCATAGAAGTGAATGGAGGCTTGTGTGAAAAACAGAAGACATCCAGGCGCAATGCATTTTCACTGATGGTTAAGAGATGTAGATTTTTAATCTTCTTTTTTTCATGTGCGTGAAAAATGCATGTAATCCTGATGTAATCCAGACGGAAAAAAACGGACACACTGAAGACAATTGCAGACAACTGACTGCAATTGCCTGCAAAACCATCAGGTTTTCCCAGAACAGATCCTCGCACAATCCGTATCGCTTGTGTAAAAGAGGCCTAAAACGCCAATGCAGCACACATGAGAAAATGGCAGTGGGTCCAGCTCCAGGGGTTGTGTGCATTCACTCTTACTTGTGTATAGAAAACCATATATATTTAGATTAAGTCAAATTTTAACCCCATAATATATATATATATATATATATATATATATATATATATATATATATATATATTTAGTTAAACATGAACCTAAAGGATTATCAATAAACTGGATTTAGTAATTGTAAGCGTGTATGTACCACCCCGAACGTTTCTGTTACAGTGTTTACAATAAATGTTCATCAAGGCTGGTTTTGTTTCTGTACAATGTTTTAAGCTGCATTACACCTATATTTGCTAGTAGTGATAGGACCACTCCGAAGTCTTAGGCTGAGTTCACACATCAGTTATTTGGTCATTTATTTCCATGAGTTATTGTGAGCTTGTGAGCCAAAACTATGTGTTGACCAAAAAAACACAGAACAGGTGCAGATCTTTCCCTTAAGGGTTCTTTCGCACGAGTGGATGCCATGTGGGTAATCCGCTGCATGAAAGAAAGCCAAGCCCCGTTCCGGACAGAAGAGACGCTAAGCATTAACATGATTAATAATGCTCCGTGCCTCTCTGTGATCTTTTTACTACAGAATCACAGTGACTATCACTGTGATTTTGTAATAAAAAGATCACAGAAAGGCACGGAGCATTATCAGTCATGTTAATGCTTCATGTCTCTTCTCTCCTGAACGGGGCTTGGCTTTCTTTCATGGAGCGGATTACCTGCACAGCATCCGCTCGTGTGAAAGAGCCCTAAGTGGTATCTCTGTGGAGACTTCACTACTGGTTTTCGACTCACAATAACTGATGAAAATAACTGACCAAATAACTGAAGTGTGAACTGAGCCTTAACCCTTAGACTCCCGGCGCCGTACATGTACTCGCAAGTGCGGCGGGCGTCATGGCCGGCAAGTCTCTGCTGTTTCTAACAGCAGAGACTTGCCACTACTTACCCCATCGGCGGCGTCTTCCTGGGCCTTCTGATGCCGTGATCACACGTGATCACGGCATCTAGTTGCGTCTTTAGCGTACACTTCCGGGTGGTGTACAGACACCCCGTGTGGCCAATTGGGGTGTCTGTACACGATCTGAAAGCTGTAAACCTCGCTGATGAGGTTTAAAGCTTTCAAAGTGCAATTCTTATTCTGGCCACTAGATGGCAGGCCAGGATAAGAAATGAGCAATTCTTGGATTTATCTCAAGCTAGTAAATCCCTGATATATCAGCTCATATTTGAGCTTTAAAATAAGCACACAAAAAATAAAAAAAATTTTAAAAAAATATATAAAAAATAAAAAGTATATAAAAGTTCAAATCACCCCCCTTTCCGTATAAGTAAAAAATAAATACCTAAATAACAATAAATATAGACACCATGGGTATCACCGTGACCAAAAACGCCGGTACTTTTAAAAAAATTTTAAAAAATTCCAATATGGCGAATTGTGTGGCGGAAAAAAGCATCCAAATGGCGATTCGCCGTTTTTTGTCGCCTTTTTTTTTCTAAAAAATAAATAAAAAGTGATCAAAAAGTCAACACACCCCAGAATGGTATCAATAAAAACTTCAGATCGCCCTGCAAAAAATGAGCCCCCATACAGCTCCATACACATAAATACCAAAAAGTTATAGGGGTCAAGATATGACAAGGAAAAAAAAAAAAGGGGCAACTTTCTAATTATTTTATCACTATCAAAACGCAGGAAAAACTATACATATTAGGTATTGCCGGATTCGTACTGACCAGTAGAATGAAAGTAACGGGTCAGTTTTAATGCACATCGAACGCTGTAAACCCATAGAAACCCGTAGAACTGTAGCGGAATAGCGGGTTTTTTTTGCAATTTCACCCGATTTGGAATTATTTTCCTGGTTCCCACCACACCATATGCAATATTAAATGGTGTCGTTGGAAAGTACAACTTGTCCCGCAAAAAACAAGCCCTCATACAGCTATGTGAACAGAAAAATAAAACAGTTATGGCTGTTTGAAGGCAGGGAGCGCAAAACGAAAATGCATAACCGAAAAAAACCTCCGGGACTGAAAGGGTTAATGTACATGATTGTACCTCTTGTTTATATATCCTTTGAAAATGTTATACTATTTAACACTGTGAGACTAAGGGCTTGTTCACACATCAGTTATTTGATCAGTTATTTCCATTAGTTATTGTGAGCCAAAACCAGTAGTGACGCCTCCACAGATATAAGGTATAATGAAAAGATCTGCACCTGTTTTGTGTTTTTGACCCACATTTGGTTTTGGCTCACAATAACTGATGGAAATAACTGATCAAATAACTGACGTGTGAACAAGCCCTAATCACCAAAAATTCTGTATTGGGAAACAAATGCTTTACTAAGCAGAAAAACACAGGGTATTCAAGAATGATGCAGACTTAGAATAATATAGGAGGTAGGGCAGCTTTAAAGCTACATAGCCTGAAGATATGTGGCTTTATTGACAGAAATTTTTATTTTAGTCAGCTGATATACCTCAAAAACAGAATACAGATGAGTCTTTGCCTGGCCAAAGTCATGTGTCAAGCCCTCCGGAGGTGATACATGAGCAGGAAGAAGATGTACAAGCCATCAGTGACATAGAGGTTTTACCTGAAAGCAGCTCTCAGCTGAGCTTTCAACCACAGTCACACAGTCCTGCTGAGCAACAACTTGAGAGCCTTCTTGTGCATGAGGATGTTGAAGTAGAAATGGAAGACAGAGATGACCTGGATTTGGTTGTAGGATCTACCAGCCTGCCATTTGTACTCAGTCCTTCAACATCCACTGCATAAAAAATTGCATTTGTTGAAAAGCACCCTTATCAACCAACCACTATGGATTGTGACAA